>CM029406.1:397500-1597500 GCA_017139565.1 Luffa aegyptiaca | reverse complement strand
ATTCAATCTCTCAAAACCATATGCTTCCTACTCAAAAACCCATTTTCTCTCTCTCTAAATTCATCATGTTTCGGCTCCCACAAGCCCGTTCTAAGGCCAAAGAATAGTGGGGAAGATCTCGATGGTGGTCCATGGCTTGTTCGTGCTGAGAAACATCCATGGAGTTGCAAGAATTCGAGCTACAGAAGGTTAGTATGTTCTTCTGTTTTTTGTTCTAAAACACATGCTTTACAATTGAGAAATTCATGTATAATTAAGTGCCTAAGTTCCGATTCGCTTCCGCTCGAGTGATTTGCACTCCTTCATAATAATATTTTATAAAGTTTTTTTTTTCAATTATTAAGTTAACAATACTGTTTTATTTAGTCTTTGTTTTTCTTTTTTTTTTCTTAAAATTAATTTAGGTGTTTAAATTTATAATAAAATTGTTTAATATCTAAAATAAATTAATAGTAATAATACTAACTTTCATATAAATTAGGTATATTTTGAATATATTCCCTAATTTTTAAATAATTTATATTAATTTTTTTAAAAAAATTAAAAGTGGGGATTTTTCCCAGTGGGGACCCGATCCCCAAACGGGGATTCCCCGACTCCGATCCCGATTCTCTGAAATGGGGAATGGGGTGGGGATGGGGATGAAAATTCCCACGGGGACGAGGATGGGGAGTGTATCCCTGGCTTCGTCCCACCCTGTTCCCATCCCTAATAACAGCAAGTCAGTCCTTCACGAGTGTTTGTAACACCAGCTGGGTCAAATTACCATTTTACCCCTGAGTTACCTCTATGTCCTTAAGTACCAGTGCTCCTTTAATGAACAATCTGTTTATGGTCCAACCATTAAACAGAAACCCCTCTCGGGCCAGTGAGATGGTAGGACCCTTTGTTCAAGTCCCGAAGACACCACTTAAGCGAACACTCATATACTTACCCTAAAGTAGGAAAAGAGTGAATTTCATCTTGTGTTATTATGTTCCCAGCTCCCCACTCGGTCTTGTCCCCAAAATGGTAGGCTTATTAAGTCGGCGGACTGGCCACTCTCACCCATACAACTCAAAGGACAATCCCTCGTGAACAAGAGTCCATAATACACTCAAGATTAAGACTAAGTTGCCTAGGTCATCCTATTGAAATAGAAACCTAACTAGTCAACGAATTTACATCTAGTGGTTATTATTTCGCGGTCCGGTCTTATGCAAACTCATTGCATAGGATACCCCCACTCACATGTCACCTACACGGACGTGTTGGATCATTGCGTTTCTATCAAATACAAAATGGGTTAGTATCCATAGTGTCACCAGGATAAGGTACCCAACCTGATCCCTATAC
The DNA here is from genome assembly GCA_017139565.1 of Luffa aegyptiaca. NCBI lineage: Eukaryota > Viridiplantae > Streptophyta > Magnoliopsida > Cucurbitales > Cucurbitaceae > Luffa > Luffa aegyptiaca. The sequence continues at coordinate 1,596,165 of CM029406.1, read as the reverse complement.
TATAGACCCTTTAGGTTGTTACTTGAACATTGATTCCCGTATGTCCTCACATATAGTTCAAGACTCATAATACAGCCTAGGATGTTAGTTTATTGGATTTAGGGTTATTAAGACAAAACTAATACATCTTAATTCGGTAACTCTTATTGAATAACAATCAACAACACTTTATTGGGAGATAAACTTTCGGTTTGCTCAAATGTTCCTAAGGTTTATTTCAATTGCTAGAATCTGTAGACTTTCTAGTTTCTCAATGTTGGAATAGCAATGGTCAATCCTAGAATCTTCAATTTAGCACAAATCATAAAAATCAGAGTGGATTATTGTATTTATGGGTGGAGAACTGTACATATTTTATTTAGTACTTTTTATGTCTTTTTAACTGATTTTGGTCTTCATTTTCTTGCAGGTATTATGAAGGAAAATTAACAAAGATTAGTGAACGAGATTGTGAGAATGTTACAACCACCATCGAAAAAGTCATTGAACTGCCAAAAAGGTTAGAATTTATATTGTTGGTTCATAATCTCTTGTCTTTATCTCTTAATATTAACTTTTTTTTTTATTGGGTCAATCTATTTTCTTGTTTGAGAGGATTTTTTTTTTTGTCTAGCAATTTGAGCAAGATTGTTTTTTTTTCAAGGTTTATGGAGAGTAGAAATGTCTTTTACATTGATATTAATCGTTGTTTCTTCTATGAAACCTTTGTTTAAGTTTTAAGTATTGTCTTTTTTTTTTTTTTTTTTTTTGATTCATTAATTGTTTTATAACTGGCAGGTGTCATTGCAAGAAGAAACCGTAGTTCCTAAACAAAATCTTCCCCCATTGCTTGTTCCTGTTTGTGAATGTTCACTAAAAAGATTGATTACATTGTTGCTTCCTTTAGACTCACAACCGAGCTATTTGGCTTTTGGAAGAAACTTAAGTTCCTTCCATTTTACATTTCTCGGAACCCAGTTATAATTCTAATCATCTCTTGTGTTTCTTGTTATCAGTTCTATTTTTAATTTTCCTATTTTATTGATATCAATTTTTAATGCATACAGAATGACATGACTGGTGGGTGTAGTTGTATGGTGCTCAAGCCATTAAATCTTGACCAAATTAACGATGGTAGTTCTCAACCTTTATATGGACTTACCTCTGGATTCTATCAGGCTCGTCCCAAATGAGATGGGGCTATGTGATGCTTTTCAAAATAAGACCCTAAAATATCTTATAACAAACACAAACATTGTTTCTTACCCAAAAAAAAAAAAAAGAAAAAGAAAAAAAGAAAATGTCACCACACAATTATATAACATTAATATATTTTATTTAAAAAGTGTCATCCTCCGAACTTTTTTTGAAACAAAATCGTCAATCAACTGTTTGTAGTAAACTCTCTCTAAAATATCATTCTCAATCGCTACCAATGATTAAAATTGAATTTCTAATATGATAAGGGAGAAAATTAAAAGGTTCGATGTTTAATTTAGCTAGGAATTGACAAAAGGAGGAATTGAAAGAGTTTTGCTTGATTGAAGAGGAGAGATAAATGAAGAGGTGAGGAGTTATGAAGAGAGAAAAATTTGGTCAACTTCTGTTTGTTCCCGAGGCATGCAGGCCACCATTAAAGATTTTTTTTTTTTGGTTAAGCAACTTTTTCAATTTGGAGCTTGTGATAGGTCACAACCCACACATGCTAAAGACGACCCTAAATTCTATAAACATGAGTATCTTAGTTATATTTGTAGTAAGCTTTTTCTTGTTTGGATTTAAGGTTTAAGACATAATTTGTTTTAAAAATGTTGTAGGGTTTAAAAGTAAGTTCATACTTGATGTTCCTCGATTCCTTTCGAGATCTCGACTATAAGGTTGTTATGAGGTATATGTGTAAAGATTGTTTATTGGCGCATTGAAGGCAATCCAGAAAGAAGGAATTCGTTGGAATGCTCAGCACAATTGCAGAGCCCAATCATTGCTCATTAAATAACCAAAGAGACAACACGTGGCACATAATGATAAGCCACCTTATAACAGAAAAGCCAGCAAAATACAACCAAAGATTAACTACTGGATTAAGAGAAAATACAATATTAATACTATCACTAACATCCCCCTGCAATCACATACTGGTTAGAAACCAGTGAGAGCTTGGTTCTTAGGCCGATGAATCTGGGAGTATGCAAGCTCTTCGTGAAGATGTGATAGCGAGCATAGCTAGCTATTTTTCCCTAATTTATTTAGCTAGTCTTTTATGATTATTTGGCCAAAATTATGCATTTTCATGTTATATTTGTAGGAATCATGTTTCGGAGTTAAATCGAGAAATTGGAGCTAAATATGAGTTCGGGACATGAAAATTGGCTAAAGAACGGAAAAGAATCGAGGTTGAAGAAGTCAAAATAGAGCCTTCTGCAGACCAGCGTCGGGACGCTACTCTTGGAGCGTCTCGACGCTGCCTTTCCTTTTCTGATTAGGCGCGAACAGGTTACAGTGTCTCGACGCTGCGACCATAGCGTCTCGACGCTGTGTGATTTTCCATTCCAGATTCTGCGATAAGGCGACAGCGTCGCGACGCTGTCCCTATAACGTCGCGACGCTACGACAAAATTTCAGCCTATTTATAGATTTCAATTAGGGCTGATTGGGGGACTTCTTTTGGACACCTTGGAGCCGTAAAACAGAGCAAAAACAGAGCCTTTAGAGCTGATTAAGGGAGAGCAAAGTGGAAATCAACCCATTGTTCGTGGGGATCGTGATGGGGACGTTCAGTCTCGGCCTACATAGAGTTTAATTCTCCTTTCCCTTACTTTAGTTAGTGTTTATGGCTGTTTTAGATCATAGCTATATTGTAGCGTTGTATGATTAGCTAGGTCTTTACTCTTAGGGATTGATGTAGCCGTTGGGGCAATTATGGATTGATGTTATGGATTTATGTTATTGATTCATTTATGCATAATGTATGTTTAATGCTTTCGATTTACCGGCCATGAATTGAATGTTGTTTGTGCTTAAATCTAACTCGGGAGAGAGGATTTAGCTTAGAAATCATTATGCATAACTAGGATTTAGCTAGAGATCGGGAGATAATAGTTAATCCTAGAAATCGCTAAAAAGGGTATCCTTAATGCCTTGCATGTTTATTGAATTTAGATAGGGATATCGGGTTCAATTGCATGTGGGAGAATCATGTATGCTCGGGAGAGATATGTGTGATTTTAGTTTCCCAAGATTTATGAATCATAGCATGTTGATAATCCGTTAATTAATTCATAGTCCCAATTGGTGAAATCACATCCCTAAGACCATTGTTTTCATTAGTTGTCACATCTTTTTGCATTGTTTTGTGTTTGATTTAATTTCATTCTCACTTAATTCGGATCCCTAAATAAAATTGGACAAGAGTATCTTCGGTAATTAAAATTGATTAGAAACCAATCCAGAGGACGACATTTGAATTTCACATTCACTATATTATAACTTGACCCGTACACTTGCAGTAAGCAAATTGCGCATCAAGTTTTTGGCGCCGTTGCCGGGGGATTGGCATATTAGTCAATTTTAATATCGTAGAAAAATTGTCCGGTCTTAGTTCAGGGTGTATTTTATTTTTTTTTTTTGGTGTTTTTGGTTATTTTTGTTTTTAGGTAGATTGCATTTTTTCCTTTATTTTCTTTTTCCATATTTAGATTTTTCCATATTTGTTCGGATTTTCCATAGATAGATTTTTCTTTTTGGTTTATTTTCCTTTTTAGATTATTTTTTTCCTTATTTGCTAGTTTCCTTATTTGTTTTTGCCATATTTGATTGTACATTCCTTATTTGCTTATTTCTTCCTTTTGTAGATTATTTTCCTTTCCTATTTTAGAGTTAGTTTTTCATTGTCTTAGATTCTTTCCTTATTTGTTTTCTTTCCTTTTCTTGTACTTTTCCTTTTTTAGGTTAGGTCAGATTGTGCATGCGAAGGGTTAAGGAGTTGGGCTTAGTTCCCTTAGATCCAGAGATAGAAAGAACATACAATAGACTTCGAAGGGAAAATCAAGAAAATATCCAAATGGCCAATCCTAATCCTGAGGAGCCTAAGCCTATTAGGGACTATTTTCAGCCGGTCTTTCAGGAGCAACAATCAGGGATAGTCTATGCCCCGATCAATGCTAACAATTTCGAGCTGAAAACGGGTCTCATTCAGATGGCTCGAGTAAATGTACATTTGACCGAACATTAATAAAAGTGATGTATTATTCAATGTTTGTATTATATCTTGCCTTATTAACCCTAATCCAATAAACCAAACATCCAAGGCTAATAGTGAAGGATTTGAATTCCGTAATTCCGTAAAGAGGAAGCGTGATTGGGACCGATTCGTAATTAATTTTGTTTAATCTAAAATACCAATACATTGGCAATAATATTAGAACTATTCTAAATATATATTAAGGCTAAGCATACAAAAATATTAGATCTAAATCTAATATGTATAGTAACAAATTACTTACTCTCGTTGACGACTCAGATTAAATTCACCAACTGCTTGTGAAATAATCACGAACCAGTGCGAACACCACCACTATGGCTACATCGGTATGACTCTGAGACTTCTAGAGGCAAGAGACTGGTGGGAGTCTAGAAGGAGAATTCTCTGAGAGTAGGAGAATGAATGGGATGTCTTTCACCCCACCCTAGGGGTCCTATTTATAGGTAAAGGCCAAGACCTTTTTCCTAATAGGAAAAAGAAGACCTTTTCCTATCTAATTTTAATAAATAATTAATTAATTCCATAATTAATTAATTTCCCTAATTTAAATATCATATATTTAATCTTAGGGATTTTATTAAAATTAAAATTAATATGAATCCAATTCATATTTATTTGAACTCTTTCAAATATTTTCTTTTCTAATAGGAAAAGGTCTCTAATTTTAATAAATAATTAATTAATTCCATAATTAATTAATTTACCCAATTAAATATCATATATTTAATTTTAGGGATTTTATTAAAATTAAAATTAATATGAATCCAATTCATATTCAATTTATTTGAACTCTTTCAAATATTTTCTCTCAAAAATTAATTTTTGAAATTAATTCAAAAGTTATATTATAAAGTTTCATAAACTTTATATTATAATGCATTAATATACATTATACGATTCCCCAAATAAATTGAACACTTTCAATTTAAAATTTATATTTAATTGCCTCAAGTCTCTTTACGAGCTACCAGTGGGACCTAATGGACCTACAGATCAGAAGCTCCAACGATACGAGACTAATTGGCCAAACTCATTAACCAAGTTTAGTCAACATTCGTTAACTGTGGGTCACTCCACTAAAGACCCACAGCTGCACTCTTCTCACTGTAGAATATTTCAGTGTCCACGGATATCGACCAAGCAGTAAGTCAATCCTTCACGTGTGTTCGTAACACCAGCTGGGTCAAATTACCGTTTTACCCCTAGGTTACCTCTGGTTCCTTAAGTACCACTGATTCCTCTAATGAACAAGTTGTTTAGGGTCCAACCACTAAATAGGAGTTCCTCTCGGGCCACGAGAGGACGGCGCGCCTTTGTTCAAGCCCCGGAATCAACCCTTAACGGAACACACATCTACTTACCCCAATAAGGGAATGAGTGAATTCCATCTTGTACTGTTATGTTCCCAACCCTCATTTGATCTTTCCCCTGAAATGGTAGGATTATGGAGTCGGCGAACTGGCCACTCTCACCCATACAAATCTAAGGACAATCCCTCCTGAAAGGGGTTCATAACAGACTCAGGATTGAGATTGAGTTACCTAGGTCATCCTATTGAAATAGAAACCTAAACTAGTTAACGGCGTTACATCTAGTGGTTACTATTTCGCGGTCCGGTCTTATGCAAACTCATTGCATAGGATACCCCCACCCGCATGTCTCCTACATAGATGCTTTGGATCATTGCATCTGTATCGAATACAAGGTGGGCCGTATCACATAGTGTCACCAGGATAAGGTACCCAGCCTTATCCCTACACTATAAACCTTTTAGGTTGTTACTTGGACACTGATCCCCGTATGTCCCCACATACTAGTCCAAGTTTCATTTAAACAACCTTGGATCTTAGTTTATTGGATTTAGGGTTTATTAATGCAAACTCGATTATTCAATAACCAAATTACTGAATTACTCAAATAACACTTTATTGAGATCGATTAATTTGTTTCATTTACTATCTACGAGTTTTAGGGCATAAAACCCAACAAATAGAATGAGGCTTGAACTAGTATGTAGGAACATACGGGGATCAATGTTCAAGTTTTAGCCTAAAGGGTATGTAGTATAGGGATAAGGCTGGGTACCTTATCCTGGGGACACTATGGATACGACCCGCTTTGTATATTGATACAAACGTAATGATCCAACGCGTTCATGTAGTTGACATGCGAGTGGGGGTATCCTGTGCAATAAGTTTGCACAAAGACCGGACCGCGAAATAGTTAACCACTAACTGTAACACCGTTAGTTAGCTCGGTTTCTATTTCACTAGGATGACCTAGGCAACTTGGCCTTAATCCTGAGTGGATTATGCACTCCTGTCCATGAGGGATTGTCCTTTGATTTGTATGGGTGAGAGTGGCCTGTTCGCAAACTCAATAAGCCTACCATTTTGGGGACAAGACCGAGTGGGGAGCTGGGAACATAGTCTTACAAGATGGAATTCACTCCTTCCCAACGTTAGGGTAAGTAGAGGTGTGTTCCCTTAAGTGGTGTCTCCGGGTCTTGAACAATGGGCCCTACCCTCTTTATGGCACGAGAGGGACTTCTGTTTGATGGTTGGACCTCAAACAGGTTGTTCATTAGAGGAGCACTGGTACTTAAGGACCAAGAGGTAGCCCAGGGGTAAAACGGTAATTTGACCTAGCTGGGGTACGAACACACGTGAAGGGCTAACTTGCTGTTGATGGTCGATATTCGTGGACACTGAAATATATCTGCAGTGAGAAGAGTGCAGCTGTGGCTCTATAGTGGAATGAACCACAGTTAACGAACATTGATTAACTTGGTTAATGAGTTTAGCCAATTAATCTCATATCGTTGGAGCTTCTGATCTATAGGTCCATTAGGTCCCACTGGTAGCTCTATAAGGGCGCTGAGATAAATCTCTAAGGGTGAATTGAATATTCGAAGGGGTTCGAATATATTATGTAAAAATATGAATTTGATTCATATTTAAAACTATAGGTTATAATTAATGCACATATGATGTATATTAATTCTATAGTTTATATGAGAGAAATATAATTGAATATATGATATTTAATTATAATATTAGTTAATTGGTGAATTAATTAATATTTCCGTTTTAATTTAATTTAATTAAATTTTTGTTTAATTAAATTTTATTAAAACTATAGGATAAATGGAAGGGATGTATAAATATGTTTATACAAAACACATTAAAATTAAATTAAGAGTTAATTTAATTAAAAAGGTTAATTAATATTATTTAAATATTAATTAATTTTCTCCCATCAGTTAACCTAACTAATGGGAACGTGTCTTCCATCTTATGCGTGGGTTGAGAGGCTTTTTATGAGTAGTTGTTGGCTTCTATACGCGCTCTCTTTCATTTAGTCGAGTGTATCTCTGTGAATCCCACGAAAAAGCTCTCTCTCATTCCAAGTATTCTCTGCAACTTTTCCTAAGAGTACAGAGACCCAAAAAGTTCACCTATTCCCTTGGAGATATTGCTCCCACAAGCTCCCATCGCGCAATCCTTTAAGAGAATACCGGTGAATCCTTGGTGGTGGTGTTCGTGTCAATTTCACAGCGAGATCAAAGACCTCTTGCTGCTGGTTTTGGGTGAAAACGAAGGAGAATTGGCAAATTGATCAAGAAATTTGACTTACGGTAGGTATTTCTTGATCTAGGATCATTAGGATCCAACTCTAGATTAGATCTAGTGTTTTATAATTAAAATCCAGCATGCTTTATTCATTTTTCCAGCATAATTAAAGTAGTTTATATTGCTGTAAAATTTGTTTGCAAATTGTATCGGTATTTTAATCTTAAGAAAATACAGTATGGTTTCATGATTGTTTCCGCTGCGCTAGGGCTTTATCCCTTTCAATTGGTATCAGAGCCATCTCTGTATTGTTTCTTATTGATTAAAATTTGCAATTTGCTGTATGGTGGGATTAATTGCATTATGAATGTATGGTTTGCGATAAACTGTTTAGGTTTAATTGGCCTTAGATTTTATGATTTTTGATGTGATCAATTGTAAAGGCCCTTGTGTTTTTGGGCATAAAATCATAATAATCGAGTCTGTACAGTCCGGGTCTAGAATAGTTTGAAGATCTACGAAGAACACGATGAAATTCGAGGCCAAATCTATTTTACAGACTCTGTTTCTGCCAAGAAACGAGTTCCAGACGTAACAGCGTCGGGACGCTTGGCCTTGCGCGTCCCAACGCTGTGCTTAAAGCGTCTCGACGTTGTCGCGATTTCATGCGGCAGTTCAGCCTTCGTGAGGACGTGCGCTGAAACCCTAGTGGGCGGTCCGGTTCGTGCGGTTAGGGTTGAGCTGCACCGGTTCGGTACGGTTCAACCCGTTTCTTGGGCGGTTCGAGATTTTCAAGGCTGGTTCGAAGCGGTTCGGGTCGGTTCGTGGATTCTAGACCAGTTTTGGAGCTGTATATTATGTAACAGGATAGTTATAAAGCTTTAATTAGAGTAATTTTTGCTTTAATTATCCTAGGGGCCAATTAAATCGGTTTATTCACTATTTAAATGCTTTGTGGATGTCATTTAAATTATAATCCCACCTTAGGTTATAAAGCATGCTCATGCATTATGTATGTTATAATATGATTATGATGTATGGGATAATGCATGGTTTTTTCATGATTTATTTATATATAGTTGAGTTATATAATAATCATGAAAATGAGATAGCATGATGCATGCAATTATATAGTTTTAATATAAGCGTTATATTTAAAAATGAATTGTTTGCAGCATGCTACTATGATTTACCATTTTTGGCTATAATTAATTGTTAATTTATTAAAAATGGAAATCAAGTAGCATTAAGCATGAAACATCCATAGGTTAATATAAAAGTTATATTAATTTTCATGCAATGCAAAGTTGTATAGTTTAAATTTGATTAATTCGAATATGATTGTTAATTGATTTAAACTATAGTATGCATGATTATAGGGCTAATCATTAAAATTTTGAAATAGTTTAAAATCTATGATTAGAAACCGTTAATCTATAATCAAGATATGCATGCTCACATAGGATCTTAGGTTAAAATGAATTAATTTTAAATGAGTTAAAATTAATTAGACCTAAGATCATTTTCTAATAAGATTAGAAATTCTTACTTAGTTTTAAAATAGTTTTAATGAACTAAGTAGGACAACATTCCTGTGATTATAAGGGAACTCTACCAGTGAAGTTCTGTCTAAGGGTTGAGGGTATTTAAGTTGAAGGTATACGGAACACCTCCTACCTGGGAACTGATCTGGAACACCGGAGTTGAATTAATCACAGGTTAATGTTAGATTAATGTCGCTAGGTTAATTAAATTTGTTTAATGCACCTAGACATTAGGTCTTATTATAATAGTTATAATAGGACTAGACGTAGATAAATGACTTAGCCGGATTTATCTAGGTCTAATCAAACCCTAAAATACCCCATAGGTTACTTTAGTGGGAGGAAAATTACAAAACTTAATTTAAATTGAGTTTTGCTCCTACGTCCCCGTGAAGTTCACACCGTGAGATCCATGCTCGGCTTCGTGTCGTTTTAGCGCGGCCTCCCTTCGGAAAGTGTTCGCATGGATCAATACCAAGGTGAATGGGGAAAGTGACTATAGTAAGTGGGAGAGGGACGCGTGTCAACGTATCCCTCGGTCTCCACCCCTAGGTCACAACGTGAGATTCCTATGATCCGCCTGCGTGTTGCCCTGGAGTAACCATCCCTTCGGAGGGCCTGATCATAGGATTCGGAACACCGTGAACTCCTGTATAGGATAGGATCGCTTAGGCTAATTACCAACAGTTGTCTTTCCTAACGGTAGCCTGTTGGTCCGTGCCTCTGAGATTTGAAAGTGGGAGGGTTACACTTACGGGGAGGAGTTAATTGTTAACAACTCCTTGACCGAACAACGGTGGTTAATTTCTAATGGAATATGAGTTATTCTGGGATTAGAAATTAACTGAGAAGAGTCTCATTTTAGAGGAGGAACAACTGATCACCCTTCGGTGGCTATTCTTCTAAACCTCTAAAGCATCGTTGCGAAACACAATCATAGTTTTATTAGGGTTCTTTGATTGTTTGTTTGCAAAATTGATTGGATGTATGCAATTGTTTGTATTGCTTGTGTGATGGGTTAAGGCAAAGATAACTAATACGATCAATTGTTTGTTTTTTAGCAATGTCTTCCTCTATAATTTCCTTGCTTAAAATTGAACGACTAACGGGAGAGAATTTTCCAACATGGAAATTGAATCTAAATACCATTCTCGTGGTAGAGGATCTTAGGTTCGTCTTAACGGAGGAATGTCCTCCCGTTCCCCCTCGCACTGCCACTCAGGCAGTAAAGGATGCTCACGAACGCTGGACGAAGGCCAATGAAAAGGTCAAAGTCTATATATTGGTCAGCTTATCTGAAGTCTTGGCCAAGCGTTACGAGAACGTGGAAACTGCCAGGGAGATTATGAATTCCCTGTAGGAGATGTTTGGACTCCCGTCCTACCAGCTCCACCACGATGCCTTGAAGAACGTCTTCAACACCAAGATGCAAGAAGGTCAGTCTGTCCGGGAACATGTCCTGGATATGATAAACCAATTCGACATTGCTGAGGCGAATGGCGGGGTAGTCTGCGAGCGCAGTCAGGTTGCGTTCATCCTTCACTCGCTTCCTACGAGCTATATGCCATTTAGGACGAATGCGAGTATGAACAAAATTCAGTTCAACCTGACTACCCTCCTCTCGGAGTTTCAGATTTATGAGTCCATGTTGAAGAGCAAGGGTAAAAATGTGGTCAAAGGAGAGGCCAACGTGGCCCATTCCAAGAAAAAGTTCTTGAAGGGTTCATCCACAGGGACTAAATCTGTACCTCAAGCTTCTTCATCGAAGCAGATTCAGAAGAGGAAGGGAGACAAGGGGAAGGCTCCTGCACAAGCTGTGCAAGGTAAGGGCAAGGCCAAGGTCGTGGCCGACAAAGGCAGATGCTTCCACTGCAATATGGATGGTCACTGGAAGCGCAACTGTCCCCGTTACCTCGCTGAGAAGAAGAGAGAAAAAGAAGGTAAATTCGATTTACTGGTTTTAGAGACTTGTCTCGTAGAACATGATGAGTTCGCCTGGATATTGGACTCGGGACCCACTAATCATGTTTGCTCTTCTTTTCAGAGAAATGATTTCCAGAAGCTGGCTGATGGTGAAATGACTCTCAAGGTTGGAACAGGAGAGGTCGTTTCAGCTCGTGCAGTGGGAGCTGCAAAATTATTTTTTAGAAATAAGTATTTAATTTTAGAGGACTTGTATTTGGTTCTTAGAATTAAAAGGAATCTTATTTCTGTTTCTGCTTTACTTGAACAAGATTATACTATTTCATTCTTGCTTAATGAAGCTTTAATTTCTCGGAATGGAATTTATATTTGTTCAGCTAAGCGTGAAAATAATTTATTTGTGTTAAGACCAACCGACGCTAAGGCTATTTTAAGTCATGAAATGTTTAAAACGGCCGAAACTCAAAACAAAAGGCAAAAGATTTCTCCTCTAAGTAACAACACGTATCTTTGGCACCTTCGTCTCGGTCATATTAACATCGATCGGATCGATCGTTTGGTTAAAAATGGACTTCTAACTGATTTAGAAGATACATCTTTACCACCCTGTGAATCGTGTCTCGAGGGTAAAATGACCAAGAGGCCTTTTACTGGAAAAGGTTATAGGGCCAAAGAACCACTTGAACTGATACATTCGGATCTTTGTGGTCCAATGAATGTAAAGGCTCGAGGTGGTTATGAATATTTCATCTCTTTCATAGATGATTATTCTCGATACGGTTACTTATACCTAATGGGCCATAAGTCTGAAGCTCTTGAAAAGTTTAAAGAGTTTAAGACTGAGGTAGTAAACCTGTCAGGTAAAACAATTAAAACACTTCGATCAGATCGAGGTATAGAGTATATGAATCAAAGATTCCAGGAGTATATGATAGAACATGGAATCCAGTCCCAACTCTCAGGACCTGGTACACCTCAGCAGAATGGTGTATCAGAAAGGAGAAATAGAACCTTGTTAGACATGGTTCGATCTATGATGAGCTATGCTCAATTGCCTAGCTCGTTTTGGGGGTATGCAGTAGAGACTGCAGTACATATTCTTAACAACGTTCCCTCAAAAAGTGTTCCTGAAACTCCTTTTGAGTTATGGAGGGGGCGTAAACCTAGTTTGTGTTACTTCTGTATCTGGGGTTGTCTTGCACATGTGCTAATGACAAATCTGAAGAAATTGGAATCTCGTACTAGAATATGCCAATTTGTTGGATACCCGAAAGAAACAAAAGGTGGTCTTTTCTACGACCCTCAAGAAAATAAAGTATTTGTATCGACAAATGCAACTTTCTTGGAGGAAGACCACATTCGAGATCATAAACCACGAAGTAAGTTAGTATTAGGAGAAGCTACAGAAGGATCAACAAGGGTTGTTGATGAACTTGGTCCTTCAACAAGAGTTGTTGGAGAAACTAGTTCTTCTCGTCAATCTAGTCCTCCTCACGTAGTGGGAGAGCTTCGACGCAGTGGGAGGGTTGTGATACAACCTGACCTCTATTTGGGTTTAACGGAAACACAAGTAGTCATACCTGATGACGGCGTAGAAGATCCATTGTCTTATCGTCTGGCAATGAATGACGTAGACAAAGACGAGTGGGCCAAAGCCATGGACCTTGAGATGGAGTCTATGTACTTCAATCAAGTTTGGGAACTTGTAGATCCACCTGAAGGGGTCAAACCCATTGGGTGTAAATGGATCTATAAGAGGAAAAGAGATTCTGCTGGGAAAGTACAGACTTTCAAAGCAAGACTTGTAGCAAAGGGTTATACCCAAAGAGAAGGAGTGGACTATGAAGAAACCTTTTCTCCAGTTGCTATGCTTAAGTCCATAAGAATTCTCTTATCCATTGCCACATTTTATGACTATGAAATTTGGCAAATGGATGTCAAGATCGCTATTTTGAATGGCAATCTTGACGAGAGTATTTTTATGTCTCAGCCCGAAGGGTTCATAACCCAAGGTGAGGAGCAAAAGGTTTGTAAACTGAATCGATCCATTTATGGGTTGAAACAGGCCTCCAGATCTTGGAATATTAGATTTGATACAGCGATCAAATCTTTTGGGTTTGACCAAAACGTTGATGAACCTTGTGTATACAAGAAGATCAACAAGAATAAAGTAGCTTTCCTTGTACTTTATGTTGACGACAGCCTACTCATTGGGAATGATGTAGGGTACCTGTCTGACGTAAAAGAATGGCTAGCGGCCCAATTCCAAATGAGAGATTTGGGTGAGGCCCAGTATGTTCTTGGCATCCAGATTATTCGGGATAGAAAGAACAAAACGCTAGCCCTGTCTCAAGCAACGTATATCGACAAGATGTTGGCCCGATATTCGATGCATAACTCCAAGAAGGGCTTATTGCCTTTCAGGCACGGGGTTCACCTGTCCAATGAACAGTCTCCTAAGACACCTTAAGAGGTTGAGGATATGAGACGGATTCCCTACGCCTCTGCAGTAGGTAGCTTAATGTATACTATGCTCTGCACGAGGCCTGACATCTGTTATGCTGTAGGGATTGTCAGCAGATATCAGTCAAATCCAGGGTTAGACCACTGGACCGCCGTTAAAGGAATCCTCAAGTATCTTAGGAGAACGAGGGACTACATGCTGGTGTTTGGGGCTAAAGAGTTAGTTCTCACTGGATACACCGACTCTGACTTTCAGTCTGATAAGGATTCAAGGAAATCTACATCAGGGTCAGTGTTCACCCTTAACGGGGGAGTTGTAGTTTGGAGAAGTATAAAGCAAGGATGCATAGCAGACTCCACGATGGAGGCTGAGTATGTAGCTGCTTGTGAAGCAACTAAGGAAGCTGTTTGGCTAAAGAAGTTCTTGACAGATTTGGAAGTTGTTCCAAATATGAACATGCCCATTACGTTATATTGTGACAACAGTGGGGCTGTAGCCAATTCAAAGGAACCTCGCAGCCACAAATGAGTTAAACATATAGAGAGGAAGTATCATCTGATTCGAGAGATTGTGCAAAGAGGAGATGTGGTCGTGACCAAGAAAGCTTCAGAGCACAACATTGTTGATCCGTTTACGAAGGCCCTCTCGGCTAAAGTGTTCGAGGGTCATCTAGAAAGTCTAGGTCTGCGAGACATGTATATAGCGTAATCTAGGGCAAGTGGGAGATGTGTAATGGGTGTAAGGATGCCCTAGTTTATTGTATTTTGTATATTTACTTTTCATGTAATGTACAATATACATGTACCATTTCCAGCTTTGGATTATATTGTATATACTTTCCCTTTAACTTGAGTTTTAGTTCAAGTGGGAGTTTGTTGGGTTTTATACCCTAAAACTCGTAGATAGTAAATGTACATTTGACCGAACATTAATAAAAGCGATGTATTATTCAATGTTTGTATTATATCTTGTCTTATTAACCCTAATCCAATAAACCAAACATCCAAGGCTAATAGAATGAGGCTTGAACTAGTATGTAGGGACATACAGGGATCAATGTTCAAGTTTTAGCCTAAAGGGTATGTAGTATAGGGGTAAGGCTGGGTACCTTATCCTGGGGAAACTATGGATACGGCCCGCTTTGTATATTGATACAAACGTAATGATCCAACGCGTTCATGTAGTTGACATGCTAGTGGGGGTATCCTGTGCAATGAGTTTGCACAAAGACCAGACCGCGAAATAGTTAACCACTAACTGTAACACCGTTAGTTAGCTCGGTTTCTATTTCACTAGGATGTCCTAGGCAACTTGGCCTTAATCCTGAGTGGATTATGGACTCCTGTCCATGAGGGATTGTCCTTTGATTTGTACGGGTGAGAGTGGCCTGTTCGCAGACTCAATAAGCCTACCATTTTGGGGACAAGACCGAGTGGGGAGCTGGGAACATAGTCTTACAAGATGGAATTCACTCCTTCCCAACGTTAAGTGGTGTCTCCGGGTCTTGAACAATGGGCCCTACCCTCTTTATGACACGAGAGGGACTTCTGTTTGATGGTTGGACCTCAAACAGGTTGTTCATTAGAGGAACACTGGTACTTAAGGACCAAGAGGTAGCCCAGGGGTAAAACGGTAATTTGACCTAGCTGGGGTACGAACACACGTGAAGGGCTAACTTGCTGTTGATGGTCGATATTCGTGGACACAGAAATATATCTGCAGTGAGAAGAGTGCAGCTGTGGCTCTATAGTGGAATGAACCACAGTTAACGAACATTGATTAACTTGGTTAATGAGTTTAGCCAATTAATCTCATATCATTGGAGCTTCTGATTATAGGTCCATTAGGTCCCACTGGTAGCTCTATAAAGGCGCTGAGATAAATCTCTAAGGGTGAATTGAATATTCGAAGGGGTTCGAATATTATGTAAAAATATGAATTTGATTCATATTTAAAACTATAGGTTATAATTAATGCACATATGATGTATATTAATTCTATAGTTTATATGAGAGAAATATAATTGAATATATGATATTTAATTATAATATTAGTTAATTGGTGAATTAATTAATATTTCCGTTTTAATTTAATTTAATTTAATTTTTGTTTAATTAAATTTTATTAAAACTATAGGATAAATGGAAGGGATGTATAAATATGTTTATACAAAACACATTAAAATTAAATTAAGAGTTAATTTAATTAAAAAGATTAATTAATATTATTTAAATATTAATTAATTTTCTCCCATCAGTTAACCTAATTGATGGGAACGTGTCTACCATCTTATGCGTGGGTTGAGAGGCTTTTTAGGAGTAGTTGTTGGCTTCTATACGTGCTCTCCTTCATTCAGTCGAGTGTATCTCTGTGAATCCCACGAAAAAGCTCTCTCTCATTCAAGTATTCTCTACAACTTTTCCTAAGAGTACAGAGACCCAAAAAGTTCACCTATTCCCTTAGAGATATTGCTCCCACAAGCTCCCAACGCGCAATCCTTTAAGAGAATACCGGTGAATCCTTGGTGGTGGTGTTCGTGTCAATTTCACAGCGAGATCAAGGACCTCTTGCTGCTGGTTTTGGGTGAAAACGAAGGAGAATTGGCAAATTGATCAAGAAATTTGACTTACGGTAGGTATTTCTTGATCTAGGATCATTAGGATCCAACTCTAGATTAGATCTAGTGTTTTATAATTAAAATCCAGCATGCTTTATTCATTTTTCCAGCATGATTAAAGTAGTTTATATTGTTGTAAAATTTGTTTGCAAATTGTATCGGTATTTTAATCTTAAGAAAATACAGTATGGTTTCATGATTGTTTCCGCTGCGCTAGGGCTTTATCCCTTTCAAAACCGTCGAGTCATGAGTCGTTGGAAGCAATCTTTGTTTGATGATTCCCATCCATGTATTTGCTTCCTTTTTAAGATAGGTTGACTGAAATGTCATTTTCTCTGTTTTCGAAAGTCTCCACTGCGCCCCTTCAACACCAACTTCCCGAACAACATTGCTTAATTGCTCATTAGATGGCGCCACAGCCATCTCATTGTATCCTGCGTGGGGGAAATCTTGAAGGTTATGTAGGGCGTTAATGGCACCAGGACTCCAGTCAACTGCTACTGCTCGAACGATAACTTGGGAACCCTCTTCCTCGTCAATATTTGCATAAAACTCGCGCACTACATGCGCGTTCACAGATTCAGGCTTGGAACAGAATAACTCCCAACCGTGGTTCGTAATGCCGGCCCGCAGAAAATGTGGAAGATCACTACTAAATCCTCTCTCAAACAGGAAGTCTCTCTTCAACAGCTCAGCATACTTTGCTCTGGCAAGATTGTTGACGAAGGGATTATATGACAACCTTGGTTCCTCTTTTTCGCTATCTTCTGGTTCCGACGATGCTTCAGCAATACCCTTGCCCTTGTCTTCCCTTTGTTTGAGCAAAACTTCTTCCTCAGCCTTTTTCTCTACTTCCTCTCTTGCTTTGTCCTCGACCTCTTTTTTCTCCTATTCCTCTGCATTTTCTCTCTCAGAATCAGTGGTCGGCGGCGAGGGAGTATCAGTTCGGACTACCTTAACACGACCGACTTTTTTCTTCCGGCGGCAACGTCTAGGCACTTCCGGCATGATAACCTCCAATCGAGTCTCCTACTCTTGTTCATACCTTTTTCAGGCGCAACCTCTGTCCGTCCTTCTTACGCATCCTCAGTCTTTTTTTCTTGAACTTCCTCTGTGTTTTCTTCTTAAACTTCCTCCGCATCCGCAACTATCAGGTCAGTCTACTCTGGGTTTTGTCCTTCAGGTTCCTTCGGATTGCCTTCTTCCACTACCTCGGCAGCAACATCCTCTACTGCCTTCTGCACAATTTCTTGATCCCCAACCCTCTGCTGTCTTCTTCTCCTCTTAGCCTCTTTCTCTTCTGGCGTTTTCTTTTTCTTTGCCTTCGTTTTTGGTACTTCGGGGGTAACAGGTACCTCCTCTTCCTCATTATATCTCTCTTTTCTTGCTCTTGTTTTTGCCATTGAAGACTCAAAGGAATTTACCGCACACAGAAGCAAAGAAAGAAGAATACAAACGGAAAAGGTTGAAACGAGAAGATGGAGTGAAAAAGACTTACCGCAGGCTGTTAATAAATAGGGCTTCAGCAAAAGGAATCCTAACCGAAAGATTTTGCTCCTCATTAATTGGAATTACCGTTCAAATCTCATGCAATCTGTAAAATTAAAACCATCAAACGGTAAAATCTGAAGCTCAAACGCCCATGGTAATTGATTATGCGTTGTCTAACGGCTACACCCTTGGATTACCCATGCGCGACACGTGGCAGCATCAGAATTCTCCATGCAATTTATCTGCCCACAGAAAATTCAAAATCCAAACGATAAAAGTAATTAATTCACAACAAAACCCTTCCTATTCGGACGAAAGATTTGCTTCAGCCATAAAATTGCCGCAACAACCTTCTGAACAAAGATTATCTTTCAGACGAATCTCGGATACGGAAGATTTTAAATTCAAATAAAATCAAATCAGAAAATTTAAATTTAAATTAACCGCTCAAATCAAATCTTTTTTATTTTTATTTGAAGCCGAATAAATTAGAAAAAACTCTTTATTAAATTCTAAACCTAAACAAAAATTTAAATAACCGAAAATAAAAACTGAATTAAAATCGAACTAAATCTAATCGAAATAAATAAAAACTAAACTTGGCAAAAATAAGAAAAAAAAATACTCAAGAATAAAATAAAATCTATGGAATTAAAAATAACAACGAATAAAAATAAATTATACAAGATTTAAACAAACCAAATCTAAAATAACTTGAATTAAAATCAATTCAAATCAGCGAGAAATAAAATCAAAACATCCACTAGGAGCTCAAAATATTGCTCTGTAAAATGCTCCCGCAAATATCTCGCTCTCTCATTCATCAACCAACTTTAGAGAAGGATATTTCAATTGGAACTCCTCTCCCCAATAATGTTTCACACGCTGTCCATTAACTTTGAACACTCTCCCATCTTTTTCATCTTGCAAAGTAATTGCTCCATAGGGAAAAACTTCAATCACAATAAATGGCCCTGACCATTTAGATTTTAGTTTCCCAGGAAACAACTTTAATCTAGAATTGTAAAGCAAAACTCTCTAACCTTTGACAAACTCTTTAGTTTTAATTTTCTTATCATGGCACTGCTTAGTCTTTTCTTTATACATCTTCGAATTTTCATAAGAAAATTGGCGAAATTCCTCCAATTCATTAAGCTACAACATTCTAATTGCCCCGACACGACTCAGATCAAAATTTAATTTTTTTAAAGCCCAAAACGTCTTAAAAGACATTTTAATTGCTCTAATGGTAAATGACAAGTTTTCCCATATACTAACCTATAGGGAGACATACCTAGAGGAGTCTTATAGGTTGTCCTATAAGCCCAAAGAGCCCCATCCAACCTAAAAGACCAATCCTTCCTAGATGGATGGACTACTTTCTCTAGAATTGATTTGATTTCCCTATTGCTTATTTCAGCTTGACCATTAGCCTGTGGGTGATAAAGGGTAGCTATCCTATGCTTAATTCCATACTTAGCTAAAAGCTTAGTTAAGATATTGTTAACAAAATGTGTACCCTCATCACTCACTAGAGCTCTAGGTGTCCCAAACCGCGCAAAAATGTGCGATTGGAGAAACCTTGATACTGTCTTGGCATCGTTCTGATGGCATGCAATGGTCTCCACCCACTTGGACACGTAATCAACTGCCAATAAGATAAAAAGATTACCATTAGAAGGGGGAAATGGCCCCATAAAATTAATACCCCACACATCGAATAATTCCACTTCCAAAATGTAAGTTAGAGGCATTTCATCTCTAGGCCCCAAGTTTCCTCTTCTTTGGCAAGCATCACATTGCTTGTAGAACCAGTGGGCATCCTTAAATAAGGAAGGCCCGAAGAATCTGCAATGCAAAATCCTCATAGCTGTCCTCTGACCGCTGAAATGACCTCCATACGGCGAAGAGTGACATTGCTCCAGGATTTCCTTTGCTTCATCACCTTAAACACACCTACGAATAATACCATCAGAGTATTGCTTATACATAAATGGCTCATCCCAATAGAAAATTTTTGCATCATGCTTAAACTTTTTCATCTGCCTCCAATCCATGTCAATAGGAGTGACTCCCTTTACCAAAAAGTTAGCAATATCAGCATACCAAGGAATATCCTTGACCATCTTTACCTCAACAGCAAAGAGCTGCTCATCTGGAAAGGAATCTGAAATGGCAGATTGCTTCAGCAAAGATGATGTTGGATCAAGACGAGACAAATGATCTGCAATGACATTTTTCGATCCCTTCTTGTCTTTTATCTCCAAGTCGAACTCCTGCAATAATAAAACCCAACGAATTAATCTAGGCTTTGCATCTTTTTTAGACATTAAATACCTTATTGCTGCATGATCTGTGAAACCTGTGACTTTGGACCCAACCAAATATGGTCGAAATTTCTCCAAAGCAAACACCACAGCTAACAACTCCTTTTAAGTAGTTGTATAGTTGACTTGTGCCTCATTTAAAACCCTGCTTGCATAATATATAGGATGGATAAATTTGTCCTGCTTTTGCCCCAGCATAGCACCTACTACAACATCACTCGCGTCACACATTACCTCAAATGGTAAACTCCAATTAGGTGCACAAAGAATGAGTGCTGAGATTAAAGCAGCTTTTAAAGTTTCAAAAGCCTTCCTACAATCTGCATTAAAGTCAAAAACATGATCAGTACACAATAAGTTACAAATAGGTTTACTAATTTTTGAAAAATCCTTTATGAACCTCCTATAAAATCCAACATGACCTAAAAAACTCCGAATCCCCTTCACTGAACTCAGTGGTTCTAATCTTTCAATGACCTCTATTTTTGCTCTATCAACTTCTAGACCATTCTTAGAAATCCTATGACCTAGCACAATGCCCTCCTTCAGCATGAAGTGGCATTTCTCCCAATTAAGAACTAGATGGGTATCCTCACATCTTTTTAACACCCTACCTAAATTATCCAAGCAACTCTGAAAAGACCCTCCAAAAACTGAAAAATCGTCCAAAAATACTTCAACAGTGGATTCAATCATATCAGAAAAAATTGCTAACATACACCTCTGAAATGTTGTTGGAGCATTGCAAAGGCCAAAAGGCATTCGCCTAAAAGAAAACGTCCTATAAGGGCAGGTGAAAGTGGTTTTTTCCTGATCCTCAAGAGCAATGGTAATCTGGTTGTACCCAGAATAATCATCTAAGAAACAGTAGTAGGCCTGACCAGCCAATCTATCCAACATTTGGTCAATAAATGGTAGAAGGAAGTGGTCCTTACGGGTGGCTTTGTTAAGCCTCCTGTAATCCATGCAAACTCTCCAGCCAGTCACTGTCCTGGTTGGGATCAACTCATTGTCTTTATTACTCACCACCGTGACACCTCCTTTCTTAGGAACACATTGGACAGGGCTTACCCAATTGCTATCTGCAATTGGATAAATAATGCCAGCATCCAACCATTTTATCACCTCATTTTTAACAACCTCTTTCATTGCAGGGTTAAGCCTTCTCTGTTGCTCAATACTCCTTAAGGATCCCTCCTCTAGAGTGATTTTGTGCATACAGAAAGATGGGCTAATTCCCTGAATGTCAGCCAATGTCCAACCTATTGCCTTGCGATACTGCTGCAGCAACTTTATTAAGGCCTATTCATGCTCCGACATTAAATCTGATGCAACAATAATGGGCAACGTCTCACCCTCCCCAAGATACACATACTTTAGATGATCCGACAAGGGTTTCAAATCTAAAGTGTGTGCCTCAATCAGGGATGGATTAATAGGAGGAGTCTTCCTTTAATCTAAATCTAAAGACTAAAAAACATCCTCACACCTAAACACTTCTAAATCCTCTACACTAACCTCTCCATGATCTTCCAAATGTTTGTTTGTCGAATCCTGTACTGCTGTCTCAACAATTGTGTTCTCCAGAATCCTAATGAAAGAACAATCTTCCATTTCGTCTGGATACTTCATGGCCTTAAAAACATTAAATTTTACTTCCTCATGATAAACTCTCATTGTTAATTCCCCATTTTGAACATCTATCAATGCCCTATCAGTAGCCAAAAATGGACGACCAAGAATAATTGGGACATCTTTATCTGCTTCATAATCCAAGATAATAAAATCAACAGGAAATATGAATTTATCTACTTTCACTAAGACATCCTCAATTTTACCCTCTGGATATGTGATAGACCTATCAACTAATTGGAGTGTGACTGTGGTAGGCCTAGCGTCACCAATACCTAACTTTTGATAGACCGAAAGAGGCATAAGGTTAATGCTTGCACCTAAATCACAGGGTGCTCTACCTAACTCTTTTCTACCTATAGACACAGGTATAGTAAATGATCCTGGATCCTTAGCCTTGGTTGGTAGCCCATTCTTAAGAATAGCACTACATTCCTCGGTAAGAGATACAATTTCAAACTCACCTAACCTTTTTTTTTTAGTTAAAATATCCTTAAGAAATTTAGCATAATTAGGCATTTGCTCTATAGCTTCTACTAAAGGGATATTTATATGAAATTGCTTAAGAATCTCTAAAAATTTCTTAAATTGACCATCCTGATTCTTAGGCCTTTGCCTTTGTGGAAAAGGTAGAGGTGGTACATAGGGTGGGGGCGGCACATAAGGTGGTTCCACATCTGGAACAGAACTAGATGCTCCAGCATCATTATTGCTGCCTCCAACACCCTGACCAGACTCCAACTCTTTCTCAACAACAACATTTTTATCACAATTTTTCTCTATATCCTGGGGTTTACTAGGCTCTTTTCTCTCCTCTAGTGGCTTACCACTCCTTAGAGTCACTGCCTTTACCTGCTCCTTACCTTCCCTTCTAGGGTGTTCAGTATCTGAAGGAAGCTTCCCTTGAGGCCTTGCCTTCAGCTCATTAGCTAGCTGGCCCACCTGCAATTCCAGGGCTCTCATTGAAGCTTGATTACTTAGAATTGTGGCGTCTGTACGAGCCATATATTCTTTCATCATTGCCTCAAGAGAACTCTCCCAATTTTGTTGGGGCAAAGCTTTCTTATTTTGCTGGGGCAATACCTGTGCTTTAGCAAATCTCGACTGGTTCACCTTTTGCTGTGCTTGCACATTTCTTCCTTTTCCTCCCCATGAGAAGTTGGGGTGGTTGCGCCAACCTAGATTATAAAAGTTAGAATTAGAATAAGGGTTATTCCTCTGATTACCTACAAAAAACACAGAAGCTGGATTGCTAGGGCAAAACTCGTAGTTGTGGTCTTCACCACAATAGACACATGCTTCCTCTGCAACTTGGTTCACCACTGCAGCAGGCTCCACGGCTGGTGGCTGCTGATGACTAACCACTGTTACATTTTTAAGAGCGTTAGCTAACATTGCAATATCAGCCCTAATGGTGGACACACCATCAACCTCTAACACACTCTTAACCTTTTTATTTGTGCCTCTAACATCCGACCACTGACAACTATTAGTTTATATTCTTTCTAAAATTTCATGGGCTTCATTAAAAGTTTTTGCCAAAAGGGCCCCTCCAGCCGAAGCATCAACCATACCTTGGGTTGCTCCATTTAACCCATTGTAAAATGTTTCCATTTGGATACAATGAGGTAAACCATGGTGGGGACACTTTCGCAAAAGCTCCTTAAACCTCTCCCAAGCCTCACTAAAAGTTTCATCTTCAAGTTGCCTAAACCCTACTATTTCACTCCTCAATTTAGCATTCCTATTTGGTGGGAAATATTTACTCAAAAAAATTTCTGCTAACTCATTCCATGTCCTAATTGATCCTGGAGCAAAAGAATTTAACCATGTCTTTGCTCCATCTCTAAGAGAATACGGGAACAAAGTTAATCTAAGGGCATCTCTAGGCACTCCTTGAATTACAAAAGAATCACTAACTCCTAGAAAAGACTTAAGATGTAAATGAGGGTCTTCAGATGACAAACCATGGAACTGACCCACGGTTTGCAACATCTGAAACATTACCGGTTTCATTTCAAAATTTGTTGCCTCAATTTGAGGGCGTGCAATCCCTGGATTTAAATCAAACATTGGAAAAGCATACGCTCAAATGGCTCTGGACCTATCGTTTGCTACCAAGATAGGATTCTCAGCCTGATTATTTTGCTGTCCATTTTGCTCCAGCGGTGGATTTGGCTGCAGCACACAATTCTGCTGGGGGTCCGCTGGGTCTTCTAGAGCCTGCGGGAGACGTGGCACGTCAGCCATTGGATTTTGGTTTCTACGCTGCTCTCTCCTTCTTTTCCTGAATGTCCTCTCGATTTCTGGATCAAGCTCGAACCTTACCCCAGGCGGATCGCTCATGCACCAAACTCACACCTGCAAAAACAAAAGAAACAATCAAAAAGTTCTAGCACCAAACCACTAAAACACATACACAAAACAGATCAGATAAAAACTTATTCAAGTCCCCGGCAACGGCGCCAAAAACTTGTTGGGTTTCCAGAGTGTGTGAAAATGTAGAAGGAAATAGACTCTAGAACTCTGTGAAGTATACACAATCCGCAGCAAGTAATAAGTATTCATCGAATCCAGGGTCTGAATTAGCTCTCACTTTATCTATTTTGTTTAGCTTTTTAATGGTTTCAAAGGTAGTTTAAATGATTGGTTTTTATAGAGTGCTGAAGCGAAAGAAATGACAGAACAAAAAGTAAACAAATAAAGAAGACAGATTAGAACACTGGCATTGGTCAGGATTTAGTAACTGTTTTAAAAGATGCTCTAGCAATATTATTGATCATGCAAAACTCTCGCAGTCTTATTAGCGGATTCCTCCTGGAACTCCGGATTTTTTAGAATGTGTTTCAACTCCAATGAAGCACTACCGATCAAGCACTAGGCAACTGGCTATCCCTAGCTCAGTCACTGGCGTTCACCAATACACAATGATCTAGTGTGATTAAATGCCACACACTCCCCAAATCATCCCTGAAACTAGGAAGTGATATTCATACCGGCTGGCCAAACGGGCATAAAATAGAAATGAGCACAACAAATAATCAAGATGCATCAAACCAATATTTATTGCATAGAAGTTAAGCACGGCAATTACATGTTCCCTAACCAACGCCTAAAATTACTTAGTTCATAAAGTGCATAGAGACACACGTTACACTATAAGTAAATGCATCCATAACTACAAAGTAATATAAGAAAATACTAATTCCCTTGATCAGCTTGCAATTGATGGTCTTTTTGTAGGTCTCTAATCTCTCTCCTCTATTCGGCTCCCAAATATGGAAATGAGAAGTGGTCCCTTCCCAAAAGTGGAATGAATTTGACTTGGGCGGCTCTTTCCTTTTATAGAGTGAAGACAAGCTTGAATTAGGTTGACCTAGACACGTGGATGACTCTCCTTGCTCCTTAAATCCGAGAATAGCTTAACTGAATTCAGTTCATTAAATTGGCTAACGAGTTGTGACGTGGCAGTTTTGCTCTCAGCTTTGCTGCAGCACAGAATTTGCTCCCTCAAGTTGCTCAGCAATATATTCTGCACAAAATAACTTCCAAGGCATCCATTCTTCCAAATGGGTTAAAACATATAATATCTATCTAAAAGCAACCCTATTTAGCACAAAAGACACACAAATCAATATAGAAATAATGTCTAAATAACTCCCTTTTGGAGAGTTATCAACTTACTCTCAACTCAACTCAACTCAAGATCAAAAGAAAGAAAGATAAAAATTGCTTCAAATGGAATGAGATGATTCAAATGAAGAAACAAGTTGGTATTTATAGGCTAGCAACTTAGTAACTCCAAATAACAAACTAAATAAAAATTGAAACATATGTCAAGCATAACTCAATTGAGTTATAACAAAAATTTTAATTTTCATACGTTAAATTTGTAAATAAATCATCAAATTCATTTTGATATTCAAAATTTTGATACTTTTGATGAATTGAATTTACACATCACTTTCTTTCAAACTTTATTTGTAATAATATCGAACATGTGCCTTACAGAACTTTTGGCAGCATAGTGGCTTCCCAAAGCTTTCTATAAAATAAAAAAAAATTAAAAAAAAAACATCAAAATGTCCTCACTTAACCTTTTAACACTAAATTTAGCATATTAGTACTTGCTTGGAATAACTTTTTTAAGTGTTTAAAAAAACTTTTTTTTGACCTTAAAAATACTTTTTTAAGCATTTACAAAGTCATTCCAAATAGGCCATAAGTAAAATATGGTTAGAAATATGTCTTTTTCTCATTCTTGCAAGATTTAGAGTATATTAGTCAAGGGTCCTGGTAACCTCTCGGGAGCTCTCTCTCGAGGAAAGCCATGGACGATAAGGGCAACAATGAGGTTTGCTTTCAGGGGTCCAAAGGTGACAAACAAGGTGAAGATTCTATGGAGGTGACGTCGAAACCTAGAAATATCGGAAGCTCAAAGAACCAACCAGCAAACTATGGAGGCGAAAACAGGGTGTGACATGGGGGAAAGTGAAAGGAACAGTGAACTCCAGGGAAAGGAATCGATACTAAGCAAGCTTGAAAAACTGAGAATAGAGGAAGGAAAAAGAGTAGTGAACGTTGAGGACAATGACATTGAAGACACAGATAGAGAACTTACTTACATGATAGCATGCAAAATCTTGTCGGTAAGAAGTGTAAACGATGAGTACTTCATTCATATGATGCCAAGGATATGGGGTATTGAAGGTTACGTAAAGATAGAAAATGCCGGAAAAAACATCTTCCAATGCAAGTTCAGATTTCTTCGAGACAAGACCAGAATAATCAGGGGAGGACCATGGAGCTTTGACAACGCGATGCTAATTTTTGAAGAACTAAAAGGGAACTGTAGCCTAGAATCTCTGGAATTTAGATATGTTTCTTTCTAGGTGCATTTTCAAAACTTACCAAGAGTTTGTTTTTGCAGGAAATATGTTGAAGCTCTTGGAAATTCTATTGGAAGGTTCGAAGAAGCTAAAACGGACGACGAAGGAAGAATGGGAGGAGAAACCATAAGAGTGAAAATCCAAATGGACGTGTGTGAAGCTCTGAAGAGGGGAACAAACGTCAAAAATGGAACTAAAAAGGACTTGAAATGGATTCCGACCACCTACGAAAGATTACCAGATTTCTGCTATTTTTGTGAAAAATTGGGTCATGTGTTTCAAGAATGTAGAGAAGAAGGTGCAGAAGGGAATCCAGTGTTGAGTTATGGTGTAGAAATGTGAGTAACTCAAGCCAGCAAAGGATACTACAAAAATTTTAGATCACCTACCAATTTTCAGAGTTTCAGGGGAAGAGGAAGAGGACGAACTCAGGGATGGAGCCGAGAGGAACAAAGCAAATCTTGGAGACCAGAAAGGGAAGAGAATCTGCAGGAGAACCACAACAGAATACAACAGGAAACTCCAAATCGTATACCCAGTATGAATAACTCGATGGAGGTAAAAGGAGGTGAAGCCTCTGAATCTGAGATGATCTTCCCGACCGCAGTGGGTGAGGACAGCAGGTCAGAGATGAAATTTCCAACAACCATGAGGGAGGTGAGCAGCGAACAAAAAGAGTCGTTGGAAAAAGACAAATTATCACAACTCTCAACGTTTTTTCCGGACAAAAGAGCAAAAGCTAGAAGCGGTTGCAATGATGAAAAGGAGAAGCTACGGGACAACTGTTAGACATCAAGGAAAAGTGAGGTCAATAGCATGGAAATAATTGGGGATGAAAATTTATCTCTCATCAGGATAGAAAAAGGATATGGGCCCACTTCTGAATGTCCCATTAAGAGAACTCAAAAGGATTTAAACCCATCGGAGGTTAGCATCCAAAAAGGGAATGCAGCCCACGACAAAAAGGAAATCCGGTTGCCAACAACTTTGGGCCAAAGCCTTATGGAAATAAAAAAAAGAAAAGGTGAAAAAGAAGGAGGGCCTAAAACCAACAAAGGTCGGAAGAAAGTTGAAAGGGGTAAAGGCCTGGAAAAGACGAGCAAGAGCTGAAACTCCCACGACTGAAGCTGCTGAGATGGACTGGTCTAGAACCAGTAAGAAGCATGACCGTTATGAGGAGGAGGAGGAGCAGGGAATTAAGAGACAGTGTTTGCAATACTCCGATAACGTAGGAGGGATATCGGCGGAGGCTGTGGTACAGCCCCGTCGGACGCCATGAAAATCCTCAGTTGGAACGTTCGGGGGTTGGGGAATTCCCGGGCGTTCCGAGCTTTGCACCACGAGGTGCAAAGTCACAAGCCCCACATCATTTTCATCTCAGAATAAAAAATTAGCGATTTTCGTGCTCAAAGACTTAAGGTAAACCTTGGTTCCAATTGCTGTTTTTGCGTCAATAGTACAGGAAACAATGGCGGTTTATTGTTATTGTGGAATAACAACATCAAGCTGAATGTGGCTTCATTCTCAAAAGGCTATATCGATACTTTGATTGAGGAAGGGTTAGATAAGTGGAGGTTTATCGGTTTTTATGGTAACCCTAGGGTGGAAGATAGGGCAACTTCCTGGGCCCTCTTCGAGCGGTTAAACAATCTCTTTAATCTCTCGTGGATAGTGGGGGTGATTTTAATGAGATCATGTTTAGCGAGGAGAAGTGGGGTGGCAGTAGGAAAAACCCCAAGCAGATGGATGAGTTTAAAAATGTTATCGACGCGTGTAACTTAGCTGACATTGGTTTTGTTGGGGACCAATTTACATGGTACAAAAGTCCAAAGAAAAAAAAAATTGTGCGTGAAAGGCTCGATAGATTTCTTGCTGCTAATTTAGAGGGGCTAAAAGTGAACAAAATCAAAGTTCGTCACCTTAGCATCCATTACTCCGACCATTGGCCGCTTTGTTTGAAATAGAGAAAGGTAAAGACAAGTTCAGCAATTGTGGAAAAGGCAAAAATTACAAGTTTGAGGAAACATGGGTGAATTTTGAGGAATGTGACAGAATAATCAAAGAAACTTGGTCCAACTCCCCTCCAGCGCAACCAAACAACATAAATGGAAAAAATCAGTTCTGCATTAAAAATCTGTCGAAATGGAATCAAGGAAGGCTGAATAATTCTCTCAAGGGAGCCATTTCTAGAGTTGAAAGGGATATCCAAAAGCTCCAGGAAAATCCTAAGGGCCCCAATGCTGACGCGTTGAGAACCAAGGAGTGTGAGCTTGACAAGCTCCTCAAAGAAGAAGAAATCTATTGGAAAATCCGTTTGAGGGAAGAGTGGCTGAAATGGGGAGACAAGAACACTAAGTGGTTCCACCAAAAAGCTTCCCATAGGAAGAGAACTAACAAGTTGGAAGGCATATTTGATCTCAATGATCGTTGGAAGGATAAGGAGGAAGACATTCGATCCGTAGCGACTGAGTATTTCAAGAAGATATTCACCTCTCCCAACCCAAAAAACAGAGCCATGGAGGATATAATGGAAGTTATTCACAACAGAATCAGTAGTGAGGAGTCTTCCATGCTTGACAGAGAATTCAGGGAGGAAGAGATCTTTAAAGCTCTAAAAGATAAAAGATATGAGTCCAACTAAAGCGTCGGGTCCTGACGGTGCTCATGCGATTTTCTTTCAAAAGTATTGGAAGCATATTGGAAAAGACGTGACCTCAGTTTGTTTAAGAGTTTTGAACCAAGGAGAAGACATGGCCGAGCTTAACAAAACTTTCATAGCCTTGATTCCCAAGTGTAAGGATCCTAAGCACATGTCTGAGATGAGGCCTATAAGCCTCTACAATGTGGTCTATAAACTCATCGTAAAAGCTCTAGCACACAAGCTCAAAGGGGTTCTCAATTCAATCATTTCTCCCAACCAATCAGCTTTTGTTCCTGGAAGACTTATAACGGACAATGTAGTCTGATCCTAGGCTTCGAATGTATCCATGCCATAAACAATAAGAGAAGGGGAAAAGAAGGAAGCATTGCCATGAAAATTGACATGAGCAAAGCCTATGATCGTGTGGAATGGAGTTTTATTAACAACATCATGGAAAGCATGGGATTCAGTGATTCTTGAAGGAACAGAGTCATGAGATGCATAAACTTAGTGTCTTACTCAGTGTTGGTTAATGGGCATCTGGGTGAGGAATTCAGACCAAACAGAGGCATTAGGCAGGGAGACCCTCTATCTCCTTATCTCTTCCTGATTTGTGCTGAAGGTTTCTCCGCTCTTCTTAACAGGGAAGAATCTAAATCTAATCTCAAAGGTTTTAAAATTAATAAACATTGCCCCTCACTTTCTCTTTTTTTTTTTTCTTTTTTGCAGATGACAACCTCATCTTCTTTGGAGCTTCGAAAAAAGAATGTTTAACAATCAAAAGGGTCCTAAATACCTATGAAGAAGCTTCGAGCCAGATGGTGAATTTATCTAAATCGATTTTCTTGTCAAGCAAGAACGTGGGAAAGAACCTTGAAGAAAGATGTGGGAGAATCCTTGGCATTAAGGCTTCTAATAGTCTTGGATCCTATCTAGGGATGCCCTCGATGAACAGCAAAAGTAAGGACATAATGTTTTTCAAGGTGAAGGACAGTGTGTGGAGAGCCCTTCAAAGTTGGAAGGAGAAATTATTCTTAGCTGGAGGGAAAGAGATTTTGATTAAGGCGGTGGCCCAAGCAATCCCAGTTTACACCATGAGCTGCTTTAGGATTCCGAGCACCATGTGCAAAGAGATTAATAAAATTTGTGCTAACTTCTGGTGGGGTTCCACGGACAGCAAAAGGAAAGTTCACTGGAAAAGTTGGAAGGCCTTATGTAAGAGAAAAGATATGAGTGGGTTGGGTTTTCGTGATCTCCTCTCATTCAACCAAGCTATGTTGGCTAAAATGAGTTGGAGAATCATTAAAAATCCCAACAGCCTCCTCGTTAGATCTCTAAGGGGTAGATATTTCAATGATCAGCCTTTCCTAGAAGCCTCTCTGGGAAACAACCCTTCTCTGACTTGGAGGAGTATTATTTGGGGAAGGGACTTATTCCTCAAAGGATATCGGTGGCAAGTGGGCAATGGGAGTTATATTGTGATCGATAAAGACCCGTGGATTAACAGAGAAAAATCCAAAACTCCTTCCCTGACAACTGACGATCTAAAAGGTAGAAGTGTTAGTTGCCTCATTGACGATAGACATAGATGGAACAAAGGGCTAATCAAAGAGCATTTCTCTTGAGAGGATGCGATTGAAATCCTAAACATTCCTCTTGGTGTCAAAAGCACTAAAGATGAAATCGTTTGGAGTCCGGACAAGAAAGGAAAATTCACTGTCCGTAGTGCCTATCATTTGGCGATATCCTGGTTGTCCAAGGAAGATGCCTCTGTTTCGGATCCTAACAGATTTAAATCGGTTTGGAAGAACCTATGGAAGATCAACTCTCTCCCTAGAGCAAAAATTTGTTTGTGGAAAGTTCTGTTGGATATCCTCCCTACTGCCCCCAACCTTCAGAAGAATGGCGTAGACATCAATCCCACTTGTGTCTTATGCAGAACAAAAAAGGAATCAACAAGCCACATTTTCTGGGGCTGCAAGGTATCAAAATCCTTATGGAATTTTTTTATCCCTTCCTCGCTTAGTCTATTTTCGGTGTGCAGGGAAAATTGGTCAAGCATGGATTTTTGGTGTTGGCTTACCGAGAACCTAAGCGACAGGGAGATTGAGGATGCGGTCATTCTAGTGTGGAGCATATGGTCAATCAGGAATAGAACCCTCATCGATTCAAACAAGTTCAGACCAGAATTCGACCAGATTATCAACCAAATTGCCAGAAATTTTCAAAATTCAAAGGAAGAGAAGAGTCCTTACCTGCCGAAAGTTAGGGATCCCAGACGAGAGAGCTTCTGGAGTCAAGCTTTGTGGAATCCGCCGCCTCAGAACTGTTGGAAACTAAATTATGAAGCCTCTTGGAACGCAAAGGAGAACAAAGGAGGCCTGGGTTGGACCCTGCGTGACTTCAGCGGGTCTCTCATCTGTGCAGGATCGAAAGTGGTTCAGGAGCAATGGCCGATTAATATTCTTGAAGCAAATGCTATGTGGGAGGGATTGCAGTTTGCTCTCTCTTCCTGATAAACCTCCGGTGATGGAGGTTGAGTCCGGTTGTTTAGAGCTCATCTCCAGTGTGCTCGATGAAGATGCTACCCTTGCTGAATTGAAGGTGTGCGTAGAAGCCATTCGTTTTTTGGCTAAAGATCAAGGCGTGCTTCTGTTCAAGCACTGCCCTCGATCGCAGAACCGCGCTGCGAACGCCATTGCTAGAGCAAGTGCTGGCTTGATCCGTCGTCGGGAGTTTTTTTGTTTCCGTTCAGGGGTCTCCTTCTGTGCTAGAAGGTAGTTGTTTGTTTTGGCCTCCTGATATTCCCTCGTTTTTAGCCTCTGTGATAAATGAGGAGTTATCGTCTTTGTATGTTTCTCTTTCTGGTGGTTAATGAATTTATTTCTTCTAAAAAAAAAAAGAGTATATTAGTCCTGAAAGTACATCAAAAGTATCTGAAGGTACAAGAAATGAGTTGAATTAGGATTAAATAACCCTTAAAAGTAAGAGTTATCAATTGATTTCCTTGGTTATTGTAATAAAGGTTACCTTGATACTAATCTTCTTCTTGGTTATCTTTACTTGATGCATAGCTCAAATGGTCCATAGGTTGTTCTCACCAAGAGGTCTAGGTGGTGGATTTGGTCTATCCATTAGGTAGTGCTTGTGTTGGTCTTTCAAGTGTTTGAACTCACACACTCATCCTTTGCAAGGTCTCAATTATGTTCTCCAATTTTTTAGTGTAACTTGCAAAAAACTTAGATTTGTTTTTTTCTTATTCTTTCATTACTTATGGTGCTTCAATTCCTTGGTGAGACATGGTTGTGAAGCCAGGTTAGTAAAGAAACAAAATATGTTCCTCATTTCACTTTCATAATCTAAAGGTATAATCTTTTTGGTTTTGGACTTCTCTTCATCTCACAAGATTAATTAATCAGTGCAAGCCAAATAGTTAACAATGTTCGGATATGCCAAGAAAAGATTTCTTATGGAGAATCGACACTCAAGTAAAGCATATACGTGAGAGTACAATGATAAGCAAATGAAGAAAGTGTACAAGTGCATAACTCTATTGTTAGTTGCTCAAGGATAGGAAACAAGTCAAATATCTACTTGCAAGTATCTAAAACAGGCTACAAGATATGCAAGAAGAACAAAGGATATGCTTAAGTTTGTACAGCAAAATATGCCAAGCTTATTACCTCCCTAGGTGAACTTTGGACTATGGTTGTGAGCTTGATAGGGCTTGGAATAGAGTAAAATTTTTGGAAAATCAAAGGTAGACGAATGTAGCTCACTATCAATGGGTGCAACAAGATTTAGGGTCCGTTTGGAAAACATTTTAATTTAAATGTTTTTCAATAATACATTCTTTAAAAAACATTTTGTATAAAAATTGTTTAGAATTTAAACACTCATAGATGTTTGGTTACATTTTCTCATAAAGTGTTTTTATACACAAGTTATTGTATACTTAAAAACTCTTTTTAGAAAAGTTGGTTTCAAGTGTTTCTCTCAACATGGTTTATTTCTCAATCTCATTTTCTAATAAGTCATTTTTAGTGGTTGCCAAATACTAGAAATTTTTTCAAAATTAAATACTTGAAAAGTGACACCAAAACACACCCTTAGAGTAGTTTGATGGGTTGATCACAAATGAAGTGGTTATTAGGCAAATCATTGTCTTTAATCTTGTCAATATTCTTGCTTCATTATTGTCTTCCATTCTAAATGATTGTGTGGCTTTAATTTTGCCAATCCTTTAATAATTTATAAATTCAAATGTGTATAAAATCTTCCTACTCAAATAAATAAAAGCGAGATTCAACAATTTTATCTCTCTCATTTTATTCTTTATGGTATCAGAGTTTTTGAAAAAAAAATATCTCCTTCTACCTCGTCTTCGCAAGGTTCTCTTTGATGGTGGCCAATTCTGAATCCAATTTTCTCTCGACATTACTTTCATAACTACGTCCCCATTTAACAACAATGTTCTTGGCTGCAACTTAGCCCTCCTTTGACTAATTCTTGATGTCAAATGGGACTCATCACAATATATTGAAAAAGATATTGGTAAAAACTTTGACAAAAAGATAACTTGATTTGAAGGCTGCATTATTGGTCAAATATTAGTTAATAAAGTCAATATTCATATGTGGAAAATTTCCAACTTGAGCATGCTTTCATACAAAAGATCATAACTTCTTCAATATTCAAAGAAAATTGTATACAAAATATACATGTGGAGAGCCTTTTCAATGTTAAACACAATGATACCAAATTTGACTAAACACAAAACATAGAAATGTGTATGCTTAACTTGTGGGCATGCAAAAGAAATCCTCTAGTGAAGGAATTTCAAAGAAAAAAATCACTAGCTTTTGCATATAGGTGTCAGATTAAGCTGAGACTTGAATTATTGGAAAACTCTTTTCTTCAGGATTAAGATTAAGTACAAATTTAACAAAGTTTTTATTAAAAAATATATAT
This sequence comes from Luffa aegyptiaca, assembly GCA_017139565.1. Classification (NCBI taxonomy): domain Eukaryota; kingdom Viridiplantae; phylum Streptophyta; class Magnoliopsida; order Cucurbitales; family Cucurbitaceae; genus Luffa; species Luffa aegyptiaca. Next base: position 1,561,854 of record CM029406.1, on the reverse strand, counting down.
ATTAAGTACAAATTTCACACAAGACCATGCATAATTCAACATTGAAAAGTTCAACAAAGTATGAGTTAAGGGAGCATAAACCAAGTGAACAAGTAGATTTTTTTTAACTATATATATTTTTTTATTTTAGGGGCGTTTGGGGATTCGGAACGGAATCTAGATTCCTGGAAATCATTTTTTGGAATCTGGATTTCTGAAAATGTTGATGTCTGTGTTTGGTGCATTGTATTTGATCTGGATTTAATCTGATGTCTGTGTTTGGAGTGCAAGGGTCGAATTTGGGTTGGAATCCTATTGGTTTTTTTTTTAAGTTTTTTTTTTTTTTTTGTAAATATACTCAGCTATTTTTCTGCCTATTTCAATGAGCCTATTTTTCCACAACTCACTAAGGACAGAGTTGTGTCTCTTCGAAAGACGTATTACTCTATTTAAATTATTTTCGTTTGCTCTTTCTTTTCTCTAATTTTTCTTAATTCTTTTAACTTTTCTTATTAATCCTTAAATTGGACTCTAAACTTAAATAAATGTTTTGGTTTAATTTTCATCCATTCATCTATTAGTTTAAACAAAAAGTAATGTAAAAATCTTCATAAACTCATTAATTTCAATAAAATCAAACACAAAAATAAGTTTCACTAATGAACAAATTAACCATTGAATAACTTTGTCAAAATTCATAAATTTCAACGAATAATTTAGCTCTAATGTCTTCTTTATCTTAAATATTTTATCAAATTGATGTCACACGTGCTTATAATTCATTTAATATATAAGAGAGATTTTTTTTTTTGGTTAAATACCCAATGCCTCTTTCACTTTTTTTTTTTTTTGAAAAGAAAGAAACATAACAAAATTACACCAACTTTTGCTTGTCACCCTCTATAGCTTCAAGCAGCCAGCATGGGAACCCCGAAAACCAAATGCCAGAAATCCCATTACTCATTGCTCGTCGCGCCAACATATCAGCCACCAAATTTTGGCCTCGCCGAATATGCTTAAACTGGACTCCCGCCAAACAAGAAGAAAGCTTCTGCACCTCCATAGCCACAAAGCGAACTAAGGTGAGGTTCTCATCCACACCATTCAAGAGATTTATAGCAGCCAAACTATCTGACTCCACCATCAATCGAGGAGGCCCCATCTCACCAACAGCCAATAATCCAGCTCGAATTGCCTGCATTTCCAACGTGTCCACCCCGAGGAGCCCTGTAACAGACTCACACCCCGCCCCTATCAAATTTCCAACATGGTCCCGCAACACCCAACCCAAACCCCAATCCCAGCCTCCTTTAGCCAAGCTGCATCACAGCAAAGAGACCATGTATTCGTCGGGGGGGGGGGGGGCGCCCAAGTAGCCATCGCATGCAATTCCACTATCCCATGCAAGTCAAGATGGTCAGCCCCACAAACCCCACGAGTAATCGAGGGGAACAGCTCCCAGAAAGATGCCTGAATAACCTCATTCACCATTCCAATAGAGACCTCTCCCTTGCGAAAGATCTTGGGATTTCTGAACTCCCAAATATGCCACAGAAGTAGAACGAAGTATGCCCCATCATCTTCCACGTCATGGTCTTTAACCCATGCGAAGTGATCCAGAGGATCCCAATCATACCTGCACCACAACAACCAACCAATATTAGGGGAAAGAAAATACCGCCACAAGTCTCTAGTCACTTTACATTGCCAAAACAAATGTAAAGTGGTTTCAGGAGCCTTATGGCATAATGGGCACCATAGGGAAAGATCAACTCCCTTTTTTTTGTAAATTCACACGGGTGGGAATGATGTCATTGAGAATTTTCCACCCACATATTTTCATTTTTGGAGGCAATCCCAAATTCCAAAAATACTTCCAGATAACCTCCACCTTATCTATCTATGGATGACGATGCACCAGACGCATCTTCAACCAAACTCACCCCAAGCGCATACGCACTTTTCACAGAGAAACGCCCCTTACCATCTGGCACCCAATATATCTCATCATCCTCTCTCTGACCACTTAATGGTATTGCCAAAATATGTTCCTCATCGTCCTGCAGAAATTCCCCCCTCACCTTCTCTACATCCCATGACCCATCCTCCATAATCAACGAGGACACCGACTCTGAACGAATCTCATCTCGAATCCCCAAAACCTTGTCGTTATCGGTCCTCGGAATCCACGGGTCCCCCCATATCCGGATACTATGGCCGTTACCAACTCTCCACCTTACACCTTGTTTGAATAGTACCCGACCCCACAGTAGGCTCCTCCATGCATACAACGGGTTCGACCCCAATGTTGCCCGAAGGAAAGAACCCGTACAAAAATACCTACCACCCAAAACTCTATACAAAAGACTAGACTGGTCCCGGGACAGCCGCCAACACTGCTTAGCCAGCATAGCCTGATTAAAAACATGTAGATCACGGAACCCCATACCACCCAACACCGTATGGCGACACAACCGGTTCCAACTCCGCCAATGGATCTTTTGTCCAGCATCTGTTGACCCCCACCAAAAATTGGCACACAAACTATTTATCTCATTACATAGGGACACTGGCAGCTTAAAACAGCTCATCGTATAGGTGGGAATTGTCTGGGCAACAGCCTTTATGAGGACCTCCTTCCCACCTATCGAAAAAAGCTTTTCCTTCCACCCCTGTAGAACCTTCCAAACCCGATCCCTAACTGATCGAAAGATTACACACTTTGACCGAGCATTTTGCGAAGGGAGCCCCAAATAACGACCAAGCGAACTCGTCTGGACCACCCCCAATGTGTGCCTAATAAATTGTTGCATGCCCGGGCTAGTGTTCCTGCTAACCATGAACATAGATTTATCATAATTAATAACCTGTCCGGAAGCCAACTCGTAAATATGTAACACAGATTTAATGGTCAAACAGTCACGCTTAACAGCACAAAAGAAGATAAGACTATCATCAGCAGAAAAAAGATGAGAAATGACCGGACAATATTTATTAATTTGCATGCCTATATAATTTCGACAAGACATCTCATAATGAAGCATTGCAGAGAGACCCTGAGCACATAGAATAAAAAGATAAGGGGAAAGAGGATCTCCCTGACGAAGCCCTTGGGACGGCTTGAATTCTGACGACGGCTTTCCATTTAGCAGAACTGAGAACCGAACTGACTCAACACAACCCATCACAAGCTCGACCCATCTTGTCTGAAACCCCATCTGAAGCATCATCTTCCTTAGAAAACATCATTCCACCCGGTCATAGGCCTTGCTCATATCCAATTTCATCGCCACATTACCAGTTTTTCCTCTCGTTTTACTAGCCAGCGCATGCAAGCACTGAAAACCGATGACCGCATTATCTGAAATCAATCGCCCAGGCACGAAAGCCGATTGCTCATCAGATACTACTGAATGTAGGACCCCTTTTAGGCGATTCGCGATTGCCTTGGCACAAATTTTATAGACCACGTTGCACAGGCTGATTGGACGAAAGTCCTGAACAGACGTAGGACCCCTTATTTTCGGGATCAGCACCAAGTGTGTTTGATTCAACTCCTTTACTGAGCCCCCACCATTCAGAATACCTAGGCAAAGCGCAGAAGTCTCGTCACCGATCAAGTCCCAATGTCGTTGGTAAAATAAAGCGTTAACCCCATCGGGGCCTGGAGCCTTCGTGGGGCCTATGCTTTTCAAGGCTGCCTCTACCTCAGCCCGAGTGAACTCCCTGAGTAAAGCCTGGTTTTGTGCAGCACTAACTGTAGGAGTGACACTTCGAAGCACCGTATCAACTGCCACCTGCGAAGAGGACGAAGAGAACAAATTAGTGAAATAATCAACAACAATGGTTTCCACCACACTCGGATCTGACTGCCATTGTCCAGCACCATCTCTGAGGCCCTCAATTCTATTACGCCGACGGCGCTGAGATGCTCGGGCATGAAACCACTTTGAATTCCTGTCCCCCCACACCAACCATTCCTCCCTCGACCTTTGTCGTCAATATGCCTCATTCTCAACCAGCAAAGACTCCAACTCCTTTTCAGCCTCCACCCAATTCGCCTCCCAATTTTCTGGTTTTTCAGACTCCAACCTACGAATCTCCTCCTCTTGACACTTGATGGCCCTCTGGAGAGAGCCCCCATGCCGATGAAGAGACCAGGTCCTAAGCTCCCGCAAACAGGCCTGCACCCTCGCGTGGTGAGAGAAGGATCCACCTCTCCCAGTGTCCTGCCATACTCGCTTAACGATATCCTTACACTCTGGGAAACGAGTCCACCCTTCCTCAAATCTGACAGGTCGAGGACACCTCTCCCCAATGCCTCTTTCACTTATATGTACATTGTGTACCAAATGTAATTAAATGAAAAAACAAAAAACAAAATCTATAATGGATAGCGAAATTAGTTATTTGCATGTTTATAACTTTACACGTGGATATTTTTATGTAATTTCTTTTTCACTTATGTGTTAACATATTAGGTCTCTTACTAATAGATTAATAAACATTTATTGATGAGACGATGTATTAGTGATAAATGTCTATATATTAGGTCTCATCCTTGCTCGTCGGCCATAAAGACTAATTTTTTTAAGAAAATTTAACAATAAACTCATTATAGGGCAAAATTTTAAGCTTTAGAGTACAACTACTAAAATTAGGCATTTGAAAATATAGGGACTGAAAGGAAACAAAACCGAAAATATATAGATAAAGATGATATTTTAACCATCATCTAAAATATATTTTCCTTATCTTAAAATTATAAAATTTTATATATATTCTACTATTGTTATTTGTTTTTTTTAAGAGTATTCTACTATTGTTAATTAAATATAGATTAATGAAGAAATAAATTATGAGAAAATGAAGATAATAATGGTGGGGGCCACCAAAATTATGAAGAAAAATGGATAGAGAAATAGTGAGACCCACCAAAATTATAAAGAAAATAGAAAGAAAATAGTGGGTCCCACCAACTTTATAAAAAAAGTGCTGGAATGGATTGCAATTATGGATTCCAACCCTTCCGGATTCACATTTGAAATCTAAAAAGTGATCTCATTCCAACCCAAAACCAACCCAACAAACATTGGAATCTCATTCCAATTCCAATCCCATGCCCCGAACATCCTCTTAGAAATTTAGAAAGCAATTAATTAAATAATAAACAAGATGAGAAATAAGATAACAAAATAATGGTAGGTTCAATATAGAGCCAAAACTTTGATACTAAATCAGATACAACAATATTAATGAGGTGGGTAACCTTTTTGGTTGTGTGGGCCTCCAAAAACAAAACTATTGTAGACGAATTTGTATTAACTCAAAGGCAAGCTAGGTTCAAATTCCCTTTAGGTCAAATACCTCTATAAAACAATGAAACTTCACTCCATACTTAAGGTTGAAACACTCAAGAAATAGTAACCAATCTAGAGTTGAGTAGTCCAAAGTATTTGAATTTCTCAATATATTTCTTTAATTCATTTCGTTCCTTTGAAATGCTTGATTTATACAAAATTTACGGTCTATTTATTTGGTTTGTTATCTTTGATGTGTTTTCTTCTTTTTAGCATTTTAATTTCATTATGATCACTCATTCGTTTTTTTAAAAAGGAAAGGAAATATTTTAATTTCTTGATTTCATTTTAATTTTTAATATGTCTTCAGTTAAATAAATTAGAAAATGAATCAAGAAATATTTCTTTAAAAATTAAATGAAAAAGAAAAGTGAAACAAAGAAAGAACATATAAGTAATGGTAATTAAATTAAAATGTTTAAAGCATAAAACTAAAAAAGAAATAACAAACCACATAAATACAAGAAACATCAATTCGAGCAAAAAAATGAGAAAGAAAAATAAAAATAATTAATACATAATTAAATTTCAATTTCTTAACTAAAAGAGAATAAATTGCAATATAATATTTAATGTATTTGAAACCTTAAACAAAAAATATAACTAATTTATTTGATTTAAAAAAAAAAGAAAAAAGAAAAAATGGAAGGTTATTTCATTTTTTGAAAAAACAATGAAAGAAAAAGAAAAAGAAAAAACAAAATAAAAAAATAAAAAATAAAAGGAGAGGGGAAAAAAAAGAAAAATAAATAAAACTTATAATGGGCAAAATTGGAACGAAGATTCTCTCTCAGATCCCACATATGTCAATCTACCATTACACCACATTCAAAATTATATTTTAAATGTATTCTGCGTTAACACCGTTTTTTCGACACATTTTTAGTGTAAATCGTCTCTTCAAAAGACGATCTATTGAAGATTTATTTTTTTATAAATTTCTTGGACAAATGACAGTGCCACGTCAACAACGGCGATCTATATTGACATGGAAAAAAAACTATAATATTACAATAATAAGTTTAATTTTAAACTTGTTAGTGTAATTAGTTTAGAAAATTACAATTTTAATAAAATAAACTCCAAATTTGAATTGTAAATCAAAATTTGAAAAAATAAATAAACTAAAATGATGTTATTGAATATATAACCTAAATATATATATATATATATAAATGACATATGATAAAATAATAAATATTTTTTTAATCAATTGAATATATGTTATAGGCAATTTTGGACCACCCGACGCACAAGGAGCAGACGAGGACGTCCGGGCAAAAATAGGGCTGGGAGACCGACCTAGAGGAAGAACCGACCAAAGGGCCGGGCCAACTTGGCCCGACCCATATGGTCGGCCTCGGCCTTAGGCCGAGGCCGAGCATTATGGTCGGTCACCTCCTCTCGGTCCCTGATGCTTCTAGCCGCCCCGGTTTCGCCTAGTTTGTCCCGAAACGCCTCCGAATTCCTAAAAACCCTAGGAGCACGAGCAGGTAATACCCCTCTTCGCCACTGAAGAAGGGGACCCGAACTCTCTATTCTCACTTTCCTCTTCCTCTTGCTCTTACTCTTACTTTTCTGCTTCCCACCGTTCTGCTTGCTGACTTAAGCATCGGAGCCGGTGTGGCTAGCACCACACCGGTGTGCAGGTTTACCGTCTTGCAGGCCACGTCTTCCTCCGCTCTCAAACAAATTTACCGTTGGTGGCACGTGAAGGTCAGGTGAGTTCCTCTGACCAAAATCGACCATCAACAATATATAACCTAAATATATACAATATGCGTAATTATTTCTTTTAATACGCTAGTTTAAATTATAAAAATAAAAAGAAAAAACTAGCTTCCATGAGTAATTTAAAGATAAGAACAAAGTCAAACAAAAGAAACATGATTTTTTTTTTTTTTTTTTGTTCTATTAAAAATTGATTAAAAACTAATCAAGAGAAAATACATTAAAGACAATTATGACCCATGCATAAAATAAATATGTAACCACGGTGAATGAAATGAAAAAAAAATGATTTATAGAAGAAAATAAGGTAGGAAAGTAAAAGTCAAAAGTCAGCATCGCCAAACGCGTATTCTCAACTAAGATGTCACAGGTTTGAATCTCCCACGTAGCAAATCAAATCAATTAATTAAATTTAAATGATAATAAATTTGAAATATTAAAACAGATAAAGGTGGTAATTCAAATAAAACGTTTTAAGAATCTATATCTTATCAAAAAAAAAAAAAACAAAAAAAAAAAACAATCTATTGATATTTTATTTTTAAAAAAAATTATTGCATTATAAAAGGAGCACCAAAGAAAATATATCAATAAGATTTTTTTTTATTTTATTTTTTACAATATGTGTAGTGAGATGATTTGAACCACAATCCTTTAGGTCATTAGTACAAGTTTTATACCAGTTGAACTATGTTCGTGACGACAATAAGAATTTTCTTTTTTAAAAAAAAAAAATAATTCTCTAATAATATATATATAGATATGATCATATCTATTTTTAAAAAATCAAAATGGTTAGAAACGCATTTGTTGTCAATTTCAACCTAACTTGGATAAAATATCAATTACTATCTAATATTCGACGTTCAATTCACCACCCCGCAATTATTGAAACATTTCTAAAAACCATTTCTCGTATAAATTCACTTTAGATTTTATTGGCAATTCTATGGGCCAATGACACGTGAAACATTGGGTTATATGGATCCACTATTTGAAAATTTAATTACCCATTTTGAAAACAGCCCATCTTATTCATAATTCTACTTTTTTTTTAAAAGAAAAATAGATCAATGAAATTAGTAATAAATTTTAAAACATAAATATATCTTCATAACTCTACTTCTATAATTTTTTTTAAGAAAGATCAATGAAATTAGTAATAAATTTTAAAACATAAATGTATTTATTAGGATTATAGTGATTCATATTCAATATATTTTGTCAGCTTGAGTTTAGTTCACCAATTAAAGCATCTACTTCTTTTCATGAATTGAAAGTTCAAATTTCTACCTCAACATTTGTTGTGTACTAAAAAAATTCAATATATCGTAACATGCCACTCAAATTCCCATAAACAAGTTAATTTGCATGCGTTACTTTATTCAATTTTCACTTTTGAAAAAAAAATTATAAATCAGACACTTATCTATACTCTTTTGTAAAATTGTAACTGGAATATTTATTAACACAATAATATGCAATGATTTTTAATGTGAAATATAAAATTAAATGCACAGCTAATCTGAACATAGCTTAATAGATAAAACACTTATTACCATTCCAAAAGTCAATTACTCGATCTCTATTCCTACCATTATTGAACTTCAAAATTATTATGAAATTGCTTAATCATCTCATCAACTATATCTCGAATGTAGTTAATATAAAACCGTCAAGAGAGGAAAAAAGAAAAAAGAAGGTTCTTTGTATAAATATCAAAATATTATAATTAACTTGCGAAGAAAAATGAATGCTTAGCATTGAAAAAAAGGGGTTTTAAGGAAAGAAAAAGAGGTCATTCAAAAAAAAAAAAAGGGGTTTGGTATGGGAAAGTAATAAGTTATAAAGTTTGCTTAATCATATGGTGGAATTTGAGCAAAATATGGTGATGGCATGTGACAAAGATATATTAAGATAAAGTATTAGGTGAAGTTTGCACACAAACTTTCCTCAATTTGGGCATTTTTTTCATCCAAAAAAACCTTAACCTATCTCATAAGCCTTCTATTTGCTACCTAAGCAATCACAACAACACATTACTTTATTTGATTTCCTTCAAATAATTCAATCTAATCTCTCTCCTTTTTTCTCTTCTTCTCTCTATTTAGAAAAATTTGAAAGGGATATAGCTTTATTTTCTAAAGTATATTCAATAGTTAAAATATATATATTAATTTAACCTAATAAGACGCTGAATAAATAATAAGTAAAATAACAATCTTTTTATGTGGACAAAATCAATGGGGTATATAGAAAAATCCAAACTCTAAATATGTTTTTTATACCAACAAATTTTTATCAGTTGTGTTGTTCTAAACGAATAAAATAACATTTTGAACTTTCTCCAACTATTATAATTCAAGGTTTGAACAATTATTTATAAGACGTGAGACTTGGAGACCCGACACCTTAAAATAATGCCGTTTTAATATATTAATTAATTAATTGAAATTATTGAAGTTATGATATATGAAAGTATAATTAAATAGTGGAAGAGAGTGTCACAATCTTGAGAAAGAAGGAGCCAAGAAAATTAGGTAGGAAATAACGTGGGAATGGCGTGGATTAATTGGACTTCCTTCCACACACCAAATTCTCACCTCTAAAATCAATATGTATAACTAATCCCAAAAAAAAAAAAAAAGTTTCAAGTTTTTTTTTTATTAAATAACATTTTTTTAATTCAGTTTCAATTCAATCAGTATACGTTTACATGATTTTTTTTATCACTCATTTAAAAATCCTTAGTTGAATTGATTAAGGTATATATCTTCGGTCAGAAGTGTTAAGGTCAAGGACAATTCCACAATTGTATGATATTGTTCACTTTGTGCATAAACTCTCATCGCTTTGTTTTTTGTTCCACCCAAAAGACCTCATACCAATGGAGATATTTGTCCTCCCTTATATATTCACATGATTATCCTCTTGTCTAGCAAATGTGGGACTTTGGACGCATTTCCAACAATCCTCTCATCGAACAAAGTACCACCAAGTCTCCCCTCTAATAGTCATCTATCCATCCAACTCTCTAGGCTTTACCGCTTTACCCAGAGCTCAACCACGGACCTCCACCATGAATATTATTAAGGCTCGTAACTTCTTTGTTCGACACTCGAGGATTCTACTCGACATTACTAAATATCTGAGCATGGCTCTGATACCACTTATTAAAGTCAAGGACACTCCACATATCTTCACAATAGTATGATAAAAAGGTTAGAGGTCCGATTCCCCACTCCCACATGTTGTTGAACTAAAAAAACCAAACGAAATTCTAACGTGGCCAACATGGAGTACAACTTAATTAGTGATTAATACATCTTTTTCTTCCTTGAGGTCAAGGTCGGGTTTTCCAGATCTATATTTTTTGTACTAAAAAAATAAAAAGAAAAAATCTAATGTAATTATACTTGAAAATTAGAAATCATAGCAATCTAATAAATTTTATTTGTGTTAAAATGTCAGCTAAAACACAACTCAACTAGTTTAGTTCGAATCATAAATTTTTCAGAAATTCAAAATCTCTATCTCAATAATAATAATAAAGTTCTAATATTTGTGGATGAAGAAAATTAATTTAAATTTATTTTTTTTTTGTTTTAGTTTTTGTTGATATCTGAATACATCTGAATCTACTATTATATGATTATTATAATCTTATGAAGTTATGTGAATGTGAAATGTGGATGGCAAAGATAAGGCCAAGCTTTAAAAGACATTATAATAATAGTGAAGAAAAGGATAGAAACAAGCAAAAAAAAAAAAAGAAAAAAAAAAGAAAAAAAAAAAAGAAAAAAAAAGTAGACCCCAAAGATTTTAATGAAAAAGTGAAATAGGTAGTTGATGCTTTTAACATCATATCCCTACCAACCTTCACCCACCAATATTGCTTCTCTTTCTCTCCCTCCCAAGAAAATTTGTGAACTATCATAACACAAAAATTAGAATTTTTAAATATATATTTTATGTCAATAATAATTTTGGAGTAGAGTGAATTTACACTTTGAATAATATTTGTCTATTTTCTCTTGAGATAGAATTTCAATTTACCTAAATGAAAATATTAATGTCAAAATTTATATTCTATATATTATCATATCTAGCTAGTGTAGTTATATTTTATAACTTGAATGTGAAATTGAACTAAAATCCACGGTGGCCGTCTATCTACGATTTAATATAATGTCCTATGTACATGTATTTGGTCTTGACAACTAAATATAATAAGGTCATGTGGTTGTCCTGTGTGTAAACTAGTCTGAACCCTAACATATATCAAAAAGAAAAATTGAAGTAAAATAGAATTTGATATATATTGATTTGTAAGGTCATTCTCAAAAAGCTGTTTTAGGGGAAAGAGATCAAAATTAACCCTAAAACAAACCAGGAACAAAGTCATATGTATGACTTGTCTATTTCAAATTCCTATATCTTAGCTGGTCTGGGTTTATCCAATCACTTCACTTTTTCCAAGTCTTTTTCATATTTCCCTATTCCCATTCCCATGTTTGGTTGCTCATGTGGAAATAAAGTTTGGGACTCTCTCTCCCCTCTCTCTCTCTCTCTACACATGTGCAGGCATATATGTATGTATCTATATTTATATACATGTATCAACTAATCGATTGTATGTATACCTATTGTTGATGGTCAAATTTGGTCGGAAGGAACTCACCTGACCTTCACGTGCCACCAACGGTAAATTTGTTTGAGAGGGGGGAAGACGTGGCCTGCAAGACAGAAAACCTGCACACCGATGTGGTGCTTGTCACACCGCCTCCAATGCTTAAGTCAGAAAACAGAAGGAGGAGAGCAAGAGATCAAGAGTGTAGAGAATAGAGTTCGGGATCCCTTCTTCAGTGATGAAGAGGGGTTTAAATACATGTTCATGCTCCTAGGGTTTTTAGGAATTCGGAGGCGTTTCGGACTGAACCAGGCGGATCCAGGGCGCCCAGGGGCACCAAGGACCAAGCGGAGGCGGTGCGCGGGCCGAGCAGGGGTTGGGCCAAGGCCCGACCTCTCCGGCCTTGGCCCAACCCTCTGGCCCGTTTCTCCTCCAAAGTCCATCTTTTGGTCCTGTTTTCGAGCTCGTGTCGTGTTGTCCTCACCAAGTCCTTACGCTTCGAAGTGGTCCAAAATTACCTATAACACGTATTATCGTGTAATTAATTAGGTGTATGTGTATGTACCGTATTTATGTTCTAACTGATCTCTCCCTATAATATGTAAGTATATATGTAAGTACGTTTTTATCTTTTATCAATCACAATACGACATAACCAAAAAAGAATATGAAGTTTATTTGACTAGACTTCATAAACAAGGAAATTGTTTTTGTTTTAACCATTAATAATTGTTAATTTATAATTAGGAATTCAAGTATTTTTTTAAAAAAAAAATATATCATGTTAGGTCGACTTTTATATTCAGATACATAATTAATAATTATGTTGTAGGTAATTCATAGAGACCGTCGAGAATTAAACTATCTATTTATGTTTCTTCCTTAAGATCTCGATCACGTAATTAATATCTTTAGTTTCATTATAAGTAGTTTAACTTAACCAAAACATCAAAATATTAATTTAAAATTTGAGGTTTTAGTGTATAAAACTCAACTAAAATATGTATCATACCAAGGTTGAAGCTTGAGCTGGCATGTGAATGAAACACAACTTCAACTCATACGGATTATTTATATATATATAAATATATAGTTGACATAGGTGAGATAAAATAATTTATTTTTTTAGACTATGATATCAATTAATATAAGTTTGCTTTAATATTATTATATAGATAGCTAACTTTGTGGATGGGTATAATTATATGAATTAATTTAAAATAATCTACATAGGTGTGACATAATACTATTTTTAATTTCTCTTTTTTTCACTCTTGGTCTTAGTTGGTTGAATATTAGGTGTTTAATTTTTTTGGAAAACTCCCTCTTTCCCTTATTATTATTATTTATTTTTTTTTTAGTTCTACCCTCTTTTCTTTTTAATTAATTTGGCTTGCCGACCATATTTTCATTATTTATTTCGATCCACACAACATATTCAAACTGAAATAAATAGTAACAGAGCCTTTGCAAAAATTATTATTAATTAATTAATTAATAGTAGAGCTGCCCTTTTTTCAAATTGGCTCTTTCCAAATATATTATTGTTAATAATAATATTCATTTGCATTTTTTTTTTTATTGAAACTCATTCATTTGCATTTTTAATCCTTGTACTTTTCATGAAAAATATATTATAATATCACATCCATCTTTTGATTAAAGTTTTTTTTTTTAAATGATCTTTTGATTAAAGCTAATCCAGCATTTCCTGTCATTGATAGTAAAAAATATAAATACTTTATTTCATTACATTTGAAAATGTAACATTAGTTTAGTCATTTTTTTTCTACTTTTTTTAATTTCAAAGACTGTCTCTATAAATCAGATCATTGCAACGAAATGTCACATCATATAACTCATCTTAAATATTCGTAAACAACTTGTCATATTGAATTTCTATTAATCTCTTCCCTTATAATAGGAATATCAATAAACTTTAATAAAAAAGATAAGAATAATATTGAAACCTTTTTTGAACTACAAAAGATAATTATCCAAAATATAAAAACTAAATTGAAACTCGAGATTGAATCACACTAACTTTATTTAACCTATTATTAACTATTTTAAGATAGATAGGTGAAGAATCATTTGTTTAATTTAATATTAATAAACAAAATTTAAGAGCATATTTTTTAAATATTTTGGAAATACAAAATTTTGTTGTGACTATTTGATATATTATACCAAGAAATATAATTTATGTGAAAAATTTAAAACTAAACACTTCGTATAAGTTGACAATAGTTTGTGTATTTAAAAAGTACAAATCAAATTCACACTAATTAGAATTAGAACTAAAAAAAGATCACACTAGTGATAAAAGTAGATTAAAATTTTCAAATAATTATGATTTATGGCATTATTCTCATTGAATCAAGTATGCACTATATTGATGTGTCAACGAAAGCATAACTCAACTGGTATAAAGTTGTACTAACAACCACGAGATTTGTGGTTCGAATCCCCCACCCCACATATTGTCAAAAAAAAAAAAGTATGCATTGTTGCATTAATTTATATTAGTTATATCGACTCTAACTCTCCAATTTTAATTATTAAGTAGCTTTCTTTTTTTAGGTGGCTTTCTTAAATATTTCATGGTCACGTCTTTTTTATTCGTGGTTAAATTATTAAAAGTATCTCTATGAGTTTTATTTTAGGGGCAACAAGAAAAGTGGCTAAAAATAAATAGTTGACTTGAAAAATTGCTACACAAGTTTATAAATTAAATAGATGGCTAAACGATTTAGTGATTAACAAATTCCTATTCGTAGAAGACAAAAATGCCCCCCAACAAACTGTCTAAGGTGTTCCTAACGTTTAAAATTAAAATCAGAGTTTATGAGAGAGAAAATACCCCTAAAAAAAATTAGAGAAATTCTAGGAAGCTTGAAATTCAAAAATTCAAGGAACCAACCTAATTTGAAAATCTAGATGTATCATATTCTTACTACTGAAAAACTGTTTTCTGGAAAAAATACAAGGGGACAAACACAAGAATCGATACCTTTATTGGGGGGAAGAGTGCAAAATTCAACCCCCTCCAGTAGGAGAAACACCTTTCAAGTGCGTTAATTGAAAAAATTAGCCCTCTCAATCAGAAGATATACCCCCTGTAAATGCGTTAGAAATTGCCCCAAATTGGAAACAACTAAAAAAACATGAACTTAAATGTTGCAATTATGACAAATCAAATCAACACAAACCCTCCCACCAAAAACGTCTCCATGCATTTCCTCCCTCACGCCCGTTGCTCTTCGTCTTCCACACCTCGCAAACTTGAGAGCCAAATACCTAAGGAAACCTCCATTTCCTACCTCGTTTGTTGCAATCCCCTTAGGAATACTTCCTCTCATCCCAGTGTATCGCGCTACCTACCTCCCACACTGCGCCGACGAACCACTTCCACCGTGTCGACGAGCTTCTCCCGCCGCGCCAACGAGCCTTCTACGCAACCCGCAAGCTCCAACGAGTCTTCTTCTCCATGACGACTGTCGCCAAAAAATTTAAACTAAGGTATGTAGATAACGACTTCATTTCCCTTATATTTGCAACAACCATATACATAATCCCCCCGATTTTAAGGATTTCATTTTTTACATATCTTCGGTCCCTCAGCTTCAAAAATTTTGGTGACAGTTGTCGTTGAGAAGGAGCTACTTTATAGACAATCCCTTAATTTTAGGTTTTTTTTTTTTTTTTTACAATACGCGACTATCCTGCTTTGATTGTAACAACATTTTTTTTCCGAAAACCGCAAGTCATGACAAAAGATAAATAGATTGTTTCTTATTGTGCAAATCCCCCAGGATGCAAGGAAAAACAAGAAAAAAGACAAACAGACGAAGAATGACATAATTGATGAAGTAGACCCCGTCAAAGCGGTATGTATTGATATATACATGTATTATTTACATCGTTTATGAATTGCTTGTGTGTACTGGAGTCTAAAATTGAGATGTATAAATCTATATATGAATCTATACTGTGTACCAAAGGGTGAAAGTGTGCTAGAATGCCTGTTGAATGACACTCTATTGTCTGTCTGTACTATTATATACATGCGTATTACACATGCCAGTATATTAGTTGTGGACAAAGTAAAAGAGCGGTATGTACTGATATATACATATATTATTTGCACCATTTATGACCTGCTTGTGTGTACTGAAGACTAAAACTGATATGTATGTATCTGGATATGCATGTATCGAAGGGTGAAAGTGTATTGGACTTTACTGTTTGTCTGTACTATTATATACATGTGTATTACCCATGCCAGTATATGCGTATTACCCCCACACAATGTTTGTACATGCTTATTACATGCAAATGCATGCTTCTTAGTTATGTAAGCACTGCAGTGTATACACATGTGATAACGCTTTTTCTGTTTTTTTGTTTTTTTTTTAACGAGACTCTATTGCCTGCCTGTATGTACTACTACATATGTCTCCGGGGATTTGAACAATAATAATAAAATCAAATTATAATAGCATGGTCATCGGAGGGTGGATGTAGTTAAACTTTTTTACCTTTTTGTCAAATTTTGGCTTCTTTTTACTTTGTCCTTCTTCCTCGCTATCTGGAGTCTAACCTTGAGATGTATATATCTGGATATGACTTTGTACTGTATATATCTGGAATGCCTATTGAAAGACACTCTGTTGTCTGTCTTTACTATTATATACATTCATAATACCCCCAGTATATGAGTTGTGTGTCTCCCCCCACAATGTATGAGTTATTTGCACACTTTATGATATGCTTGTGTGTACTGGAATCTAAAATTGAGATGTATATATCTGGATATGACTCTGTACTATATATACCTGGAATGTCTATTAAATTGAAACCAACTTCTATTTACAAACTTACAACCAGAATTTTGATCATGATATGCAACAAATAAAAATAAAAATCTATAAAATGTTTAAATGAGGGGCAGAAATTGCAGGATTAAATCTTTTTTGACCGTTGGAAAGGGTGAAAAGTAAACCTAAAAATAGGTAGATCTTTTAAGACCGTTGAAAATATACCACCAACTGACTCCCTGTAAATCGGGATTCATCCACCCCCAAAAAATGGGGAAAAAAACGATTCCAGTCGTTAACAGCGTCTGTCTATAGACATATATACCAGGGGTATAAATGGAAAAAAAATTCGGAAAACAGTTCCTAGAAACGCGGTAGCCAGCCCTGCAAATAGTAAACTCCCGTAGCCAAAAATCAAGATAGGGTTTTTTTTCTAGTCATTTGCCACAATTTCCCTTTATTTTAACTATGGAAGTTTGAAGTTTGTTTTAAAATGATCCTCGAAGGCTTTTTTGTATTGATTCATGGACAGAAAATGACATTTTTGCACATATGTGTTGTTGCTTATGTGAACAAATTTGAATGCAACGTGAAAAAAATAATAATAAAGATACATGGAAACACGTCATTTTCCGTCCATGACTGAAAAGAAAGAAAGAAAGAAAGAAAGAAAAAAAAAAAAAAAAAAAAAAAAAAAAAAAAAAAAAAAAAAAAAACCTTCAAGAATCATTTTGAAACAAATTTTAAATTTCAAGTGTGTTTAAATAAAACTTTTGAAAGTAGGGGTATAATTGAAATCAAACCCCATAGTTCAGGAGGTGAAGCAACATAGCATCACTTTAGATAGGAGCAGAATGGATGACTTACAATTGAAAGTCAGTTCTTCAGATCGATATATTGTACCACGTAATGGAGATCAAATCTTGGTCTGGATTCGGTGGTTCGCAGAATTCGGGACCTAACGATGGTTGTTCGATTTGTGCAAAAACGGGAGCAGATGATTCCCTCGTCTCTCCCTTTTTGATAGCAACTCATCATCATGAAAATACTGCTTGGCATTAAGTTGGAGTCACACAAGACAACCTGTGAAGCATTCCATATGGCAACTTAAAAGATCCATGGCGTACTTAATTGAACAACAATTAGACTATAAGAAGTATAATGGGTTGCCTCGACTCAAACCTAGAACAAGTCGGATGGAATATTAGACAATTTACTTGTTCTAAAAATTTTCAAAATCAATCAAAATTCCAACTAAAAAACGAGTGAATGGAGTATTTTTCATAATTTAACCTTTATTCATTAAACACCATATTTGAGGTAGCCACATTTAGGATGTGTTTGGTTTAACTTTTCAAGTATTTAACTTTGAAAAAGAAATCATTTTGAAAAAAAATTTAGTGTTTGACAACCACTAAAAATGACTTATTAGAAAATGAGATTGAGAAATAAACCATTTTGAGATAAACACTTGAAACCAACTAATTTTTTAAAAAGAGTTTTTAAGTGTACAATAACATGTGTATAAAAACATTTATAGAAAATGTAACCAAACGTTTAAATTCTAAACAATTTTTATACAAAATGTTTTTTAAAAAATGTATTCTTGAAAAACATTTAAATTAAAATATATTCCAAACGGACACTTATATTCATTTGTTCTGATTTCATGCCTAAAGCTGCTTTCTAATTTGATTATTTTAATCAAATTTTTAACCTTGATAAAGAAAAGTAGTAGTAATAATAATAATTGTTAGAATTGTGAATTATGCACAAGCGTCTTTTCTGAACTTTTGTTATATATAGTTTTTTCTTTAATTTTAGTATGTTCTAGTGGACGACCCAATTTGACCAAAAAATCTTTTTTTTTTTTTTTTTTGAAAAAAATTTGACCAAAAAAAATTAAAATTTGGAAATTGTTATCATTATCTTGAAATCATGGATTTTTAAGAGCAGTTTCAATATCCTATTTTAAATATTTACATTCTAAATCATTTTCCTTCTAATTAGCTCCTCTAAGTTATTTTCGATAATAATTCTTCGTTATTCATCTCTTGTATTTTTCAGTTGATAATTTGTTGTATTTCTTCTTGTGTTCTTTACTCTTTTGACAATATGATATAGTTTCATAAGATGGTCACATCGCGACCCTTTACGATTGGAAATATATCTTTGTCCATCACTATGCTTTCACTAAAACAAATTCGACCGTAGATGTCGTTTTTGCACTGTCATTGAACTCGCATGACGACAATTTTGCATCTGCCATCTTCCTTTTGTGTAATTGATATGGAACTTTGATCACACTCCTAACACACTTTGAATCTAAATTTGCATAGTGATCATCTCCATTGTTCCTATTTATGCAAGTAATAAAGACGATCTTGGAACAATAATAATAACTACAACGCTCCAGGCTCAGGATTCGGAATCTGGATTTGGCACCTGACGATCCCATCATTCTCCTACATCCCCTGCAACATGTCTACCATACTTGTCTAAAACTACTTCTAAGAGTGAAGAATGTCTCTACAAACTAGACAAGGTCCTTTTAGCATGATTTGTGTCCTCGCGTACATGCTTCCCAGGAAAATTCTCAGGAGGTCACTCAACATAGAATTTCTCCAAGCCAAGCACGCTCAACTTCAAAGTTCCTATGATTGAGCCATCGAAACAGAAGGTGCATCTTGTTGGTATAGGTAGTATCCATCAATTCTTTTAAGCTTATATATTGATCATACTTTCATGTCCTTATGATCTCTCTCATTTGGATGTGATCTTGGTTCATTCATATACCCTTCCTATCTTCGGACGTCACAATAACGATCATATTCCCATAAGAGTTATATAATACATTAAATATGTAGAAGAGAATAGATATTGGTACACACAATTTGAAGTTTGATGCATGATTCTGTAGAAAGAAAAGAAGATGTGGGCTCTAAAAGAGAGAGTATGAACATATACATTTACACAAATAAAGATAGGTTTTGGTGAAGGGAATAATAATAAAAATAGAAAAAGGGAATAGGTTGATGAGAGAGAGAGGTAGAGAAATTGGTGGGAATTGGTTTGGCTGGCCAGAATCTCAAATTCCATAGCCATTAATGTGAGAATCCCATGCCTGAACTGTAACAGCACATGATCAGATGAGACTTTTTTTTTTTTTTTTTAAGAAAAAGAATTATAATAATTTATATATATATATAAATAATAAAAAAAAAATAATTAGGTAAAGAGATGTAGGTAGGTCTAGTTTGTAGGGGTAGTCTATGATGTATCCCTATCCCCCACCACACCCTAACTCTCTCTCTCTCTCTCTACCTTTTAAACTAACCAACTGTTTTCTACTTTTCAATTATTTTTCAATCACTGATTCGGTTACCTAACTCCAAACATCTCACATGTTCCTTTTCTCTCTCCTCCAATCACTTTTACCTACCTTAGATTCTCTCTCTCTTCCTCCGTCCCTACCTAATCAGTTGAGCTACGTTCATGTCGGTCACTCTGTCTCAATGAAATGTCACGTTCACTAGATGATTTATTCGGTAGCATACGGTCAAACTAATGAACATCTTATGTCGTGATTAACATAGGTTTACATGCACTAAAGATTAAATAAAAGTTCAATCACAATATGACTCAACTAGTTAAGGTATAATATCCTCGATCGAGATGCGACTGAGAAGTTCAAATATTCACCTCACATATTGAACTGAAAATAGGACTAAATAAAAATATGATCCAAAGTTTAGGGTTACAAAATAAAGTATTGATTTACTTGTCAAGCTATGCGTAGCTCAACTAGTTAAGCCAAAACATTTTAGGTTGAAATTTCCACTCTCACATGTTGTTGAACTTAGAAAAAGAATATAAATCTTATTTTGAATAAGTTTTTAGAATTTGTTTCAGGTTGATATTTAAGTTTTAAAAATATTATATTTTAAGTTTCTAAACTTTAAAAAATATATATATTTTGGTACTTGTGGTTATTAATTTTGTTGTTAATTATTTAACATATATAAATAATGTGACTTCAAATATGTATATTAATATAATGACATGATTTTACAGTGAAACCACGTAAACGTTGCAGAACCTAACAACAATTAGTAATGACTAAAATGACTATTTTCTAAATTAAAATAAATATTTTGAAAATTCAAGACAAAATTGAAATAAATTAAAATTTGAAGGACTAAAAAATAGAATTTGAATATTAGATTAATCAGCATGATTGAAGTGATTAATTAGCCACTAACTATGATACTCTAGCAAGCTACAAAGAAAAAGAAAATGAATCTTATGAAAATGAATATATGCATTTTACACACATGGGTTGCATCATGTGATTGATACCTTGGGCGCTTAGCCCCATAAGTATGTATGATTTAATGTTATAGTTGTCAACAAGCAACCAATGGTTTTGGTAGCTCTTTTCAAAAAAAAAAAAAAAAAAAAAAAAAAAAAAAAAAAGTTTTGGTAGCTTAATTTGATTTTTATGGCAAAGATAATCTCTCTCCTTAATCTAGTTTATCATTTCGTTAAAGGTTAAAATATTGATATTGTTAAGGATAGTGACCCCTCCATATAGGTATGATATTATCCCACTTGTGACATAAATTCTTGTGACTTTGTTTTTGTTCTATCCACTATGCCTCATACCCCTCTCGAACAAGATACCACTGAGTCTCCCCTCAAACAGTTATCTATTTGTCTAGCTCTTATCCAAGCCAACTTCTTTTCTTACAACTTCTTTGTTCGGAGCCAAAGCGAGCATAGCTCAACGGTAATTAGCATATACCATCGACCAAGAGGTCAGAGGTTCGAATATAATCCCCCACTCCCAAATGTTGATGTACTCAAAAAAAAAAAAAAAAAAAAACTTCTTTGTTCGGCACCGTATAATTTTACCGACATTGTTAAGTCAAGGACAAGACTTTGAAACCACTTGCTAGGGACAACAGACCCTCGACATTATCTCTACAATTGTATGATATTGTCCACTTTAAACATTAGTTGTTTTGCTTTTTGTTCTACCTAAAAAGTCTCATACCAATAAAGTGGTTCTCGTCTATATCTAGTTCAATGTGAGACTTTGGTCATATTCTTAATGGATATCATAATAATAACCATAACTTTTTTGAGCCGCTTGTGTTCATATTAAGAAAAAAAATGTGATTGTTATTATAAAAAATAATATGATTGTTCAACAACGTGGTCTCAGTGAAAAAGGAAGAAAAGATTGATAAGAATTGTATATTTAAATATTAAAAAAAAATCTAAACCCATAATAAATAATTAAAAGAAAAAAAAAATTGCTTCTACAGCACCACATGATAAAAAGGGATTTTTGCAATATAATATTATAGCCCTTCAAACGCTCAAAAGGGTACTTATCAACTCATTTTTGCATATTTGACTCACAAATTATATATATTAAGTTTAATTTAAGAGGAAGTACTAGACTATTTAAACAAGTAAACATAAATAGATTTTTAAAATAGACATATCCAATGATAGCCTCGTTTAAAACATGGTAAGAAAATATTAAATATATATATGTTTTACCATATGAACTAAAATACAGTCTCGTCCTAACTAGATCCTAACACCGCATATAGAATTTAATCTAAAAACGGAACTAAATCAAATTTGTTATATCTATCTCTATCTGAAGATATAATTAACTAATTAAATGCATTCTACCAAGAAAATAACAATCATGTTTTAATTTATATGTAATACAAAGTTATTTGTGCAATAATCCAATACCAAGCTTTGGGTAGGTAATATATGATCATAACTAAAACCCATGAATAAATCCTAAATTATGCTAACATTTTGGATAAACTAAAAGAAATGTCATATACCAAACAAACCTTATATCATTTTTGTCATAGTATCAATGAAAAGTATCAGTTTTCATGATATAAATACAACATGTCAAAAAGAATACAATGCAATTTATTGGCTAAGAGAAAATTAGATATTAATTCTTAATAATGCTAAGCATTTGAAAAAAAAAATACAAAAGACTTATAAACTAAGCTAACATGTGCAACCCCTTAAATTCTTGAGAAATTTTATTTTTTAGTTTAATTATTACAACAAATTAACAACATTGATAATTTCCTAGCAAAATTCACCTTTAAATGAAAATCTTTAAATAATTATTGCGTCATAAGTATTTCACAAACGTAAGCAACGAGGTACATTATGTGACGCCCTAGGCTCAGGATTCGGAATTCGGATTCCCCTGCGACCTACACCATACTTGTCTGAAATTGCTTTTAAGAACGAAGACTGTCCTCACAAACCAACACGGGGTCCTTTTGAAAATTCCCAAAAGGTCACCCAATATAGAACTTCTCCAAGCCAAGCACGCTTAACTTCAAAGTTCCTATGATTGAGCCACCGAAAAGGAAGGTGCACCTTATTGGTTTAGGTAGTATCTATCAATTCTTTTAAGCTTATCTTGACCATACTCTCATATTCTCAAGATCCCTCTCATTCGGATGTGATCTCGGTTCATTCATGCACCCCTCCTATCCCCGGACGTCACATATTATTTATACTTCTTAGATCTATTACCTAATCAAAATCTTGTAAAAATCAAGAAGCTTTTAGTTCTTTTTAAGAATTCGTTTTATACATTTACATCATAATAATCATCAAAATAAATCTTTTTTTTAGTGTAATAATTGGGTATAGCGATTTAAATCTTTTTGACCTCAAGAGAGAAAATACATGTTAATTACTGAGAGCTATATTCACTTTGATATCATCAAAATAATCCTATTATAAGTTTGAGCTACTTTTAATCCTATGTTATTAATTAATTAATTAATTATATAAGGCTTATCATATATATATCATACGTATTGAAAATAATATATCATAAAAACATTGATATATACATGTATATTTCGCCAAATTAATATATAAAAATGAAAGAACTTTATTTTATAAATATGATACAAGAGAGTGTCCACCCCAATCCCATACTAGTTGAAGATCTACCAATTGAACATATAATCCCATTTATTTAGTTAAATAATTATGTTTTTATCAAAAGTCAATCCCACAAGCTTTATTTATTCTCAAATAATGAACTTATTGAAAATAATTGCCCTAAACTTTCAAAATTATATAGTTGGTCATGCACTAAATGTTAAAAAATTACTTAAAATTATATTTGTTTTAACCTAGAAACTTATTTAATATTTTGAACCTCAAATGTAATAGAGAATGCTCAAGAATGAATTAAAAAAGATTATTTGTATGTTAAAAAAAAAAAAGAGATTATTTGTCTAAACTGTTAATGTTTTTGGATCTAGAAATGAATTACATTACAATGAAAATTATTAGTAATTACAAATTATAGTTTTTCTAACCTTTCTCCAAAAAAAAAAAAAAAAAGTTTTTCTAACCAAATGAGAAAAACCAAATCAAAATTGTTATCCAATTAAAAGGCTTTGTAGTGATTACATTTTTTTTTAATTTAAATAGTATTCTGATCTCTTTTGGTTTTGGTTCATTTTTGTCCATGAACTTTCAAAATGTCTATTTCGCTCTATATACTTTGGATTTTGGTTCGTTTTGGTGCATGTACTTTTAAAATGTTCATTTTGGTCCCCCTACTTTTAAAAAATAACCAATTTGGTCCCTTCATTTTCAATTTTTTTGACATAGTTTTAGTATGACACTTCACCTATAAATTTCCTGAAATGTAGTCATAGATTTGATTAAATAGCTTCTATTGTGTATAAAATTTAGGTTTAAATTTTGCAAATATGGACTAAACTGGTTCTCTTTACAAGTAAGTCACTAATTTAAATATAGTTTTTCTGATTGATTGACTGGTATATCAATTAAAATCAACTATAATTTTAACTCACTCGAGAAAAAAAAAACTATATTTTTAAAAATTGAATAAGAGGATGAAGATTTAAATCTAAACAATGTAAGGAAAATACAAAATTTTTAACTAATTTGAACTATATTGGGATAATGTGCAGAAAAAGATTGAGAGAGATAGAGAAAGATCCCATAAAGGTGGGTTAGGATGGTAAGAAGATCCCATCAAACAAACAAAAAAAGAATTAATTTAGAGTAATTAGATAATGTTTGGTAGGTTTTGCCCATTCCCACTATATATATTCTCATCATTACAAAAGAAAACAAAATAAAATTTGAGCAACTCAAAGGCCTTCTAGAACCCAAACACACCAACTAAAATATGACTTCTTTTCTTCATTAATCAATTTATTTTTTTATACAAGAGATATAGCATAAGGTCATTTTTTTTTGGTTAAATTATATATAAAAAAACCATGAACTATGAGTTTGGTTTCAAGTATACCCTTGAACTTTCAAAAGTTTCATTTTAGTCCTTGAAGTTTGAATTTTGTTTCAAAACAACCTTTAAAGGCATTTTTCGTAAAATTTATGGACGAAAAATGACGTGTTTGCATATGTATTAAGTGTATTATTGCTTATATATGTTAACATATTTGAACATATATGTGGAAAAAAAACAATAAAAACACATCATTTTTTGTGCATAAATTTAATGAAAATGTCTCTAAAGGTCGTTTTGAAATAAAAAATCAAATTTCAACGGTTGAAATGAAACTTTTGAAAATTTAGGGGTATAATTGAAATCAACCCCATAGTTCAGGACATTTTTTATAATTAATTTTTTTTTTTTTTTTTTTGAGAAAATAGGGAGAGAAAAACCCTTTTGTTTAACTTTCAATTGTTTTCATAATTTCCACCTAAACTAGTTTTCTTTCCCTCTCTTCAGCATACCATTTTCAACTCCTTTATCAAATTTAACATGATTAAGATAAAATATTTTTAAATAATAATAGCAAATGAAAACTTGTGGTAAATATAGAAAAAAAAATCATTAATATATATTGAAACCAACTGCATTCAATTTTTTATTATGTCAGTTTAAGCATAGTTCAATTAGTTAAGACATATATCATTGATCAAAAGGTTAGAGATTTGAATCCTCCGATTAATAAACATTTAAAAAAAAAATGGTTTACAAATATATTAAATTATAAAATTAATTACCTCTACTAAGTTTTATAGATTTCAACTTCTTTTTTTTTTACAATATATGGAGTGGGAGATTCGAACCACAGATCTTGTGGTCATCAGTACAACTTTATGTCAGTTGAGCTATGCTCTTGTTGGCTAATATGACTAATGGGATTGAAAATTTTGTATTACAATGTCAAAGTTTGAAGTCCCAAATTTAATATACATGGAATTAGTTTTCTTTTTTTTTTTCGCATTTATGTTGGTATGGTACGTAGTAAGCTTTTATAGTATATGATCTACACTGGACTTTTTGTGGAGCCAATCGTAGTAGGTGATGATTCAAAACATCATTTAAGATCGCGAACGAGAGTCATCTCAAATTCACTCTAAATTAAATTAATTGCTTAAGTAGGTGCAAACATTAACTTCTTTGTAATTAAGCTTGCACATTGAATTTTGATAATAAAATTAATTGACAGTATTTTTAATGTAATTAATGTGAAGTCAACTTGATCTAAGATTAAAACTAAGTAACAAAGCAAAAATCAAAATAAAATGGTGAAATTTCTAAGCCCTATATCTACTAGAACAAGTATATATTATCCGTCCTATCGTCATATATATTTAACAACTCTTTCTAAAATATGTATATTTTCGTTTTACGAACATTTAACTAGTGAGTAAAGAAGTTAGAAATTAAATTGATATGTTAATAATATAAGTTTATGTTTGAAATTAAAGATTGGTGCATCTATATGTTGTGCATTGAATATGATCAAATGTCATTTACTAAAGCCAAGATGAATGAACATGACCAAAAGTCATATGCTAATAAATTCCCAAGCCCCACCCACTTGTGCAAGTGTGTCATGTGTTGCTAATATTCAAACCCTAACTTCTTCCTCTTACAAATGAACATTAAGAGGAATAGACCGCTTCAAGTAAAATAGAACATACGCTAGAGTGAAAATTCATCCTTTTTTAATAAGTGGGTTGTTTCTTTATCTTTAATGCTTCTCTTATACGTTTACTTAATTCTAAAATTAAATCAATGGCCAAAGATACAAAAAAAAATCTTATGTGTGAGAGATATTTATCGTCAATATATATGAACATACCTCACAACTGGTTGAGACATTAATTAGGTTCTCAACTAAAAGGTCAAAAGTTCAAATTTCCTCCTCACATGTTGTTGAACCAATTATCCAAGAAAATATTATTTTATATAATTTAATATTTGCAAGGTAGTCGGTTCTTTTTGGTAAAAGTGATTTTAATATCTTGCTCCTTTGATTGATGATAAGCTAAAAAATGTGAATAATTTATCTCAAATTTTTCGATAATTTTTTTTTTAAAAAAAAAAAAAACTTATAATAAATAAACGATCAAATTATTTTGACACATTATTTACCCTGCCACAACAAGAAAATGAGAGGAAAAAAAAAACAAAAAAATATGCATTTTATATGAAGTTCAAAAAAAAAAAAAATTGGTAAAGTTGAATTGGGTTTATATAATTAGGTGTGGGTATAATGTGGGAGGTTAAATTGAGAGGCATATATACCTAATTAATCTAATATTATGCAATTTAAAGCAAACAAAAAAACATATGTGCATTGTATAATTACATGGGTTTATTGGGTTGGGAATTGACACTTTCCACACACAACCAAATTCTTTCCACCAAATTTTTTGTTGCAATGGAAGAGAGCCACCCAAAATGCCTCTTTTGCTCTCAATTATTATTCACTTTTGCTATGCACACAATAAAACCAACCCAAAAAAAAACTTTTTCCATTCAATTTGATAAGATCTAATTCAGTGCATTTTTTTGGAGTGATTTTGAAATTCTTAAAATCATTTTTTTTATATTCAAAATTACTCCGAAACATATCTTTAAAAACTCAAAATCAATTTTGATGATATAAAAATCACGTTTAACATTGTAAAATTAAATTTGAAATTGATTTTGAATAATTATGTCTCGAGGTGATTTCAAACATGATAAAAGTGATTTTAGCCATTTCAAAATCACTTTCAAATATGCAACTCTTAAACAAGGTTACTAATATTTCGACTAATCCAACCATGATTAGGTTTACAAAACTTTTATCATATTTATCCACTGCTAAAAAAATTGCAACAAATACCATTTCAATCGTTACTATTGATGTTGATGGTCAAATTTGGACAGGAAAAACTCACTTGACCTTCACGTGCCACCAACGTTAAATTTGTTTGAGAGAGGGGAAGACGTAGCCCTGCAAGACAGAAAAACCTACACACCGGTGTGGTGCTTGTCACACCGCCTCCGATGCTTAAGTCAGAAAGCGGAAGGAGGAGAGCAAGAGAGCAAGAGGAGAGAATAGAGAATAGAGTTCGGGATCCCTCTTTTAGTGATGAAGAAGGAGTTTAAATACATGTTCCTGCTCTAGGGTATTTAGGCATTTGGAGGCGATTCGGGCTGAACCAGGTGGAACCGAGGCCCCCAAGGGCAGCAGGGACCGAACGAAGGCGGAAGGACTCGCCCACACAAGTGGGCCGAGTGGTCGGGCCAAGGCCCGGTCCCTCCAACCTTGGCCCGACCTTTTGGCTCATTTCGCCTCCGGAGTCCATTTTCCGATCCTACTTTTGGGCTCGTGTCGAGTTGTCCTCGTCAGCTCCTTGTATATCGGAGTGGTCCAAAATTACCTATAACAATTGATATTACTTTTATGAACTATTTAATGAAAATTTAAGTAGACATGTTGTTTTGTTTATTTAATATTTAAAGCTAAATGTCGTAGTTAGTCACGCTAGATTTTAATAATTGAGATTTATGTTAAATATTCAATGGAAAGTTTTTTCTTAGTTCAACAATATAATATGTGGGTAAAAATTGAAACCTCAAACTTTTTAGTTGAGGTTATGATACCTTAATCAGTTCAATTATATTCAAATTGAAAATCAATGTAAAGTATACTATAAGCATTATATTGAAAAAAAAAAATTATGTAGTGTTTAAAAATTTAATTATTACACAAAATATCTGAAAGTTCAAAAATTAAAACAAAAAATTTAAAAGTTCAATTTAAACCAACAAAAAGATATATATTTTTTAGAAATTGAAAATGTAATAAAATAGTGAACTTTTTATGCCTTTTTTTTATCAATTAGGTTGTTATCAAAATAACTCTTTAACTTCAAAACTTTCTAGTATCTTCAAGGTCGGTCAGAAATTACAATCAGTTTTACGACCCTTTATTTATTCGATCTTTTTATCACTTTACGCTTCCTCAACTCAAAAATTTAAAAAGTAAGAGAAAGAAGTAGGAGAATTTCATCAATACCTAAAAAAATTATCATAAAAATAATTTGATACAAAGGAGTGAAGATGTCATAGATGATCATCACTTAAAGAGCAATCCTCTTTTAGTAACCAAGAGGATATGCAAATGGGAATTTACATATTGCTTTAGCTATAATGGAAAATGACCAAAATTAATAATATTTATATATATTTTTTTTCTTTTTGAGTGAATAAAAATCTTGTCAATCTACAAATTACAATATCTATATCTACATTACAATAATTTAATTTTATCTAAAAGTTTTTTGCTATTCAATCAAAGTGGTGGGAGACTTAGATTTGATATTATTCTCTCATATCTCCCACAAGGTGTTTGTAAAAATGTGTCTATGAAGAACCCAAAGCACTTGGCCGGAACCCCAACAACCACCCATTAGAACTCTGGCAATTCCGGCAACACTCGCCGCCGTTGCCGTTGCCGTTCTCCGATCCCAATTGCCAGCACAAGCACACCGACCCGACCCGAACCCGGTACGGGCTTCTCTGTCGGAATCTCGACTCGGCCGAGCTCCCCGGCGACCCCCTCGCCACCTCCCCCTGAAATGGCTGCAGCCCAATTGACAGCTCCAAATTCACCTCTGTTTTCACATGGACCGCCGCTTCCGCCGCCGCATGCGGCGGATCCATCTCCGTCGTGGTGCCGCTCCCTTCTTCTTCCACTTCCGACGACTGTACGTTGATGGCAGACTTCATAATCGGAAGCTCTGCCACGGGAACAGAGGAGGAAGAAGAAGAAGAATTGTTGTTGTTGTTGTTGTTGTGATGATGATTATGATGATGATTCCGGTAACCCAAGCGGGCGGAGACGGCGGCGGCGGGCTCGTTGAGAGGGCGGTGGGTTTGCGGATCAATGCCACGGCTGATGAGTTTCCTCTTGATGTGAGTGTTCCAGTAGTTCTTGATTTCATTGTCTGTTCTTCCTGGCAACCGACCCGCAATCACGGACCATCTAACCAAAATCGAAAAACCCAAATCAGAATCAGATCAAAGAAATCCAAAGAACCCAGAAAACCCAAAACTAAAATCTCGCAATTATCACTCACTTGTTTCCGAGAAGGCCGTGGAGTTTGATGATGAGTTCGTCTTCATCTTCAGTGAAATTGCCACGTTTGAGATCGGGGCGAAGGTAGTTGATCCAGCGGAGCCTGCAACTCTTGCCGCATCGAAGCAATCCTGAAGAAATTAGAATCGAAAGGATGAATCCCAAAAACCCAAATGAAAAACAGAGGCGGAAGCCGAAATGGGTGTGTGTTGGAAATTACCGGCGGCTTTGGGGAGAGTTCGCCAGCAGCCTTCGCCGTGGAGGCGAATGTAATCGATGAGGCGTTGGTCTTCATCTTTGGTCCAAGCGCCTTTGTTGGTGTGGGCTTTTTCACAGCAAGGGGATCTTCCCATGGCTGAGAACAGAGCAGAGAAGAACAGAGCAGAACAAAGCAGAACAGAACAGAGAGTGTTGAGAGGAAGAAGAAGAAGAAGAAGAAGAAGAAGGATTTATATGTAAAAAAGTGAAGGTTTGGGGAAAGGGATTTAAAGAAGAAAATGTGTAACCACTAACCACTTGTCTCTCTTTCTTTCTATCTTTCTATCTTACCAACTTGGTCAAATCCAGCCCCACAGCCCACAACCCCTTTTTTCTCTCTCTCTCTCTCTTTCTTTCTGTTATTTTATAAAGTGTTCAACTTTTTTGGTTCTCTTGTATTTTTTTTTTTTTTAGATTAGGTTAATTACAAATTTAGGTCAAATAGGTCCGTCGAATTTTTCAATTTTGTATCCAATAGGTCCTGAACTTTGAAATGTATCTCATAGGTCCTTAAACTTTCACTTTTGTGTTCAACAGGTTGTTCGATTTTCAATTTTGTGTCTAATAAGTCTTTGACATATTCAACATGTTTTAAAATTCCTAAGCCTATTAGATACAAAATTGAAAGTTTAGGGTCCTAATACACATAAAATTCAATTTTATATCTAATAGATTAGTTGATTTTTAAAATTCTCAAATATGTCATGAACTTATTAGACCTTGAAAGTTCAGAGACATATTGGACATTTTTAAAGTTCAGGGACCTATTAGATACTTTTTAAAGTTCAGGTATCAAATTGACACAATCTAGACTAAACTTGTAATTTGACGTTTGGGTTATGTTGGAGAAATTATTCAGTGAGACTAGTAGTTTTGCATCGTTGGATGTAAGAGAGAGAAATTGTAAAACTACCACAATTTCGTATCTGACGATTATTAAGTGCAAACAAATTTGAAAATTTACATCTAACAATTTTCAAGAGATGGTCGGATTGTGGCGGCCTCATCAAATAATTTACCGTTACGTTGTGTTTTGTGGGTTAAAAGGTTTCAAACTTTCAAATGGGATTTGAAATTGCGTGGATGAGAAGGAAGGGAGAGAGAAGAAGAGAGAGTTTGTGAGGGAAAACAAGTTTATTTTGGCTTGTATCCAATTACTACTCCATGTGTGTCATCAAGCATTCACTTTTTAGAGAGGGAGAGCTAACAAGTTTGTCTTTTTTTTTTCTTTTTTTTTTTGAAATATGGATAAATCTATGTTATTGGGTGTTCTCTGGATTTAGTTTTAATTTTTTTTTTTTTTTTTTTTTTTTTTTGTTACTTAAGTTTGGGAATTTTTGTCATTGAAAAGTGAACATTGGCATAATATTTAGTGTTGAATAGGTGAAAAAAAAAATATAGAAACTTAAGATTTTTTTTTTCTTTAGTTCAAATGTGGAGGTAAGATTCCGACTTTCAAATGGTGTTTTAACTATTAAGTTATACTTGTGTCATCCTTAGAGAAAGTGAACTAAGCTAATTGGAGAGAAAAGTTTCTAATAGGTTTTATTACAAATTTAGCCAATAAACTTTTAAGCTTGTATCAATTAGGTCCTTGAACTTTAAAAAGTTTATATCAAAATTTCAATTTTGTTTCTAATAGATCCTGAACTTTAAAAAATTTATATCTGAATTTCAATTTTGTTTCTAATAGATCCTGAACTTTAAAAATATCTAATAGCTCCTTTAACTTTCAATTTTGTGTCTAATAAGTCCCTGGTATATTTGATATTTTAAAAAATTAACCAATCTACTATATATATAAAATTGAATTTTATGCCTATTGAGACTCTAAAATACTACAATTTTCTATTGAGATTTTTTATTGCATATATTATATTTAAAATATGTGTATAAGTCAATTTTGAAAAATTATAACAAGGTAAGGTCTATATGAGAACTATTTTGTTTTTCTAAAAAAGAAGTTTGTCTGTTAATACCTTTCTGCTTTTT
The DNA here is from genome assembly GCA_017139565.1 of Luffa aegyptiaca. Taxonomy (NCBI): domain Eukaryota; kingdom Viridiplantae; phylum Streptophyta; class Magnoliopsida; order Cucurbitales; family Cucurbitaceae; genus Luffa; species Luffa aegyptiaca. The sequence continues at coordinate 1,529,636 of CM029406.1, read as the reverse complement.
AACATTTAACTAAGATTTTAGAACTACTTTTTTTTTTTTTAATTTATTTTAGAACTACTTTTAAAACAAAACAGAAATTATTAACAAATAGATTCTTCAAAAAAAAAAAAAAAACGAAATTATCATTGATAGGCCATACATTTTAAGAAACTATCTATATTTTAAAATATGGCTTGGATTTCAGATATGTTACCAAAAAAAAAAAAAAAAAAAAAAAAAAAAAAAAAAAAAAAAAAAAAAAAAATTAATTAATTAATTAAAATTAAAATTAAAATTAAAAATGAACAAAATAACTCTTACTAAAAATACTTAAAGAAATAAAATGTTTATTACTACAACTAAAAATATAAATTTGTCAAAGTGAGCTTAGCTCAGCTATAATTGGCATATATCCTCGACCAAGTGGTCAGAGGTTCGAATTCCTCCATCCTCAAATGTTGATGTAATAAAAAAAAAACTAAAAATATAAATTTGGAAATCATTGGACGTTGGAGAGGATAATATTGTGGAATAAGTTTTTGAAATTTGTTGTTAGTGATGTTGGTTTTGGATAAACAACCTTTTTCTTTTTTTTTTTTTTTTTTTTTTGAGAGGACGGTTTTGGATAAACAACCTTAACTTTGTCAGCCAACAATTTCTTTCAATATAAACTTAAGAATAAACTAAAGGAAAAAATTGTTTAAAAAAAAAAGCTAATTATTATATTTTCAATGTTCTTCAACACAATGTTTTTGCAATTGAACTTTTTCCAACCATAGTTAGATGGGTTAGGCATCTTATACCAAACTCATGTTCGTTTGTTGTTTGTCTTAGATTTTAACTTTCAATCTCTTTTTTAAAAAAAAAAAAAAAAAAAAAAAACCTTCAATCTCTTGAATTATATTTATAAATTATAAACTCAACTTTTTTTTTTTTTTTTGCCAACATAAGCATAGTTCAACTGGTATAAAGTTTATACTAATGATCAAAAGAGGTCTGTAATTTGAATTTCTCCACCTCACATGTTGTCAAAAAAGAAACTCAAACTTATTTTTAGTTCAACTAATATGGATTGATGATTCGAACCTCCCGACTTCAACAAAAAGAAGGAATATCTTCACTGTTGAGAGTATTATGTTCATGTTGGCCGTAAAAACTCAAAAAGTAAGTATAGATTTAACATGTTAGTATGAATATAACTATTTTTACTCCATCTTAAAGGTCTTCGTAGGAATCATAAATCTTTTTTGTCTTTTTGAGTACATCAACATTTGGAAGTGGGGGATTCGAACCTCTGACCTCATGGTCGAGGGTACATGTCAATTACGGTTGAACTATGCCTTCTTTGACAAGTACAATCATAAATGTTGTTTCTTATAATTTGGTTCTCCCCTCACAAGCCCAATAACTTCTAATTCCCAAGCTTTAAATACCAATGTTAACGCCCCAAATACTCCCAAAGGACATACCACTTAAGAAAGAATAAAAACTAAAACCATGTTATTATAATTAATTTTATATTTATTCTAAAGTAATTTAGTGAAAAATATAATTCATAAACACAATTTAACCAATGATTAACTATAAATATGCAAGTAAACAATTAAATCATATATCTCTAATTATTGATTTCATTCCCACGTACCAAACATGGTCATTACATTTTTCGATATCGTAATACCAACATTTAGATTCTCATTCTCGCATACCGAATACCCTCGAAGAACTCTTTTTTTTTCCTCTCATGAATTTTTCGTTTCTTAATAATGTATAGGTCATTTTCAAATAATAAAGAATGAAGTTTGAAAAAAAAAAACATTTTATTTTGTGCATATATGAACAGTATGAGATTATTTGTTTCTCCTTTTCACATTTATGTATTTGAAATTTTGCAAAATTTCTGTGGACCTTTTTCAAGCTGATTACAATATTTTCAAATTTCAACTATTATTGTACAATTGTTGTGTGTAGAGAGAGCCAGGCTTCAAAAATGACTCCCCACCCAACAAAAAATGAATCCAATTTAATCTTTTTCATTTCATTTCCAATATGTCAATTTTTGAATAGCTTAGATTCAATTTTCTCATATAAATCAATTCAATTTGATTCATAAAATGTAATATCAAACTAATTAAATTGAACAAGTCATTTTTTAAAAAATTAAAATTAAAAGTTAATCAAAGGATTGTCTTATATGAATTTGTCGTATTGCTTCCGAAACATTATAGTTCTTTTATAAATGATTGTGGCTTCTCATCAATAGTCGTTTCTTTTCACGAATAGTTTCTCACATTTCATGAATAGTCATCTACTTTTGATCGTTTCTTTCTACATCTATAAATACTTGTCTTATTTCTTCTATCAAAGAGCGGATTATTCAATTCTCACTCACCCTGTTTTTAGAGAGGATACTATTTGTGTTTGCTAGTTTATGTTTCGTCCTTGTGTGCTATATGAGATTGATAGTGTAGGCCACATGGAGTACAAGGTTCGTTTTTCTTCTTAGGACGTTGCTATTTTGAAAGAATACAATTACAAATAAGAATTATTGTAAGTTGGCCAAAAGAATGAATATTTGTGTTTTCTAATTTATGATTCTTGCTGCTACTTTCGATCGTTTCTTTTTACATCTATAAATACTGTCTTATTTCTTCTATAAAAGTGCAGATTCTTCAATGAGCACCGTGTTTTCAGAGAGGATACTATTTGTGTTTGTTAGTTTATGTTTCTTGCTACTACAAATAGTCCTTGTATCTTATGAGACAGATTGTGTAGGCCACATGTAGTACGGGGTACTTTTTTTTTTTTTTTTGTAGGACATTGCAATTTTGAAAGTGTAGAATTACAAATAAAAGTTTTTGTAAGTTGGCAAAAAGGGATTAAACCAACCACTTAAAAGGAATGATAACAATGACTACATTTTACCAAAAATTAGTCAAAACTTTTGAAATTAGTTTTAATTGAAACCAAACAAATTTACCAAAACAATACAAAATGACATGAAATGGGAATTTGAATTTGAAAAAGGGAATAAAAAGTCTTTTGAAAAGAAAAAAAATAATAAAAAGGGTAGTTTAGGATAGTGTGTTTGGTGACCAATGTGTTGGTGTTTAGTGGTTGTTTTTTTTTGAGAAAAAATGATTTAAGAAAAGTGATTCAAATGCTTTGATTGAAAATGGTTTGAAAGGTTTAGGGTTTCAATGAGTTTGATGTTTAGGTACAATTTTGCTCACAAATCACAATGGACAGATACTAGAACAATCAACAAAGGCCCAAAAGTGATACTAACTGCCAAAACAAAATCAATCACTAGCTTCACTCACTACAGTTTCAAAATTGTTATCTACTTCCATTTCCAAAAAAAAAAAAAGTTTTCAATAAAAAAATATTTAAATAATATAATATAATATTATCTACTAGATGTTCCTTTCACTACATAATATATTTCTGAGGTTAGTTTGAGAGTGGAGTAGCTTTTAAAATAATTGTTGGTAACTTCGCTCCTAGAAAAATTAGTTTTGATGACCAAAGTTTATTTTCATTATGATGACCAAAGTAATTATTTTTGAAAAATCAACTTTGGTAAATTAATACTAAATTGTTGGGATTTAGTTATGATGACCAAAGTAAACTTATTATTTCAATTATTTTCATATTGATACTTAATATATAATTTATTATAAGATGATTATTTAAAAGTTTATTTGATTTAAATTGCATCTAATTATGTTTAATTAATCTAAATATTTGAGAAAAATTTAAGAAAAATAATTGGTATAAAAATTGAATCAATCAAAATTTTATTGATATGAGAGAGAACATATGTGAAGATATATATAAGAAGGATAAATTTGAGATTTAAAAATAATTAGAGAAGGTGACAAATTTTTAGAAAAGCTAAATCTAAAAGCGGATATCTATTAGTTTTTTAGTAAATTGAAAAGTGATTCCAGATAGATTAATTAATATTTTTTTTTACCATACAGCCTAGACGTTTCTACACTTGCAAACGCAATCCAATCGCAAACGAGCCTTTAGAATATCTAATCTTCAATACCAAGCCAACTCTACCAAAATTGATCTAACAAACATGTCACGTCAGTGGAAAGGCTAAATAAAAGTATAATATGAATTTAAGAACGTAATTAGAACTTTTTATTTTAAAGTTTAAAGACTATACAAATGTAATGTTTTTTTTTTTTTTTTTTTTTTGACAACATATGGGAGTGAGGGGATTCAAACCAGAGGCTTCTTGGTCATTAATATACACTCAATGTCAATTGAGCTATGCTCATGTTGACTATACAAACCTAATGCTTATTAAAGTCCAAACACAAAATTTAACTTAACTTGACGTTAATTAGCCTCTAATGATTGTTTCAATTTTTATTTTTTTTTCAAATTGTTTCTTAAACTAACCATTTAAGGTATTCTAGAACTCAGAATCTCATATTTTTATTGTAAAGGGAGAAGATATTAAATGTGAAATTGTTTTGGACAAAAGTGTTGTTTTTGCCCATTGTATCGACTAGGGTGAAATTCAAATAGATCAAAAACTATTGAGAAATATAATTTTGCTCATATTCTCACTCATTTCTTAAAAAATATAATACAATTACATATAAAATTAGAAAATTTTATTTAAAAAACATAAGAGAAGACACATGAAAACAACAAAAAAGTATTCCTATTTTCAATTGTTTATTTATAGTATGGAAACTGTTGTAAAAAATTATTCTATTACTTTAAACAAGACATTCAAACATGCCCTAAAATTTTATAATTAATAAAAGTGAATGGAAAGAAAAAATTTTACTTGAGTGTTTGTTTGTGTTTTGGAGTTATGCTGGTAGATTTTGCTTTGCTGAATAAAGTTTGAAGCAATTAATTGTGGAGTGACAGAAAAGGGTAATATAAAAAATTATCAAAGAAAACAAAAGAGCTGAAATAAGAAGGGTATATTTGGAAAAAAAAAAAGTAGGTACAACAAGCAAGGTCGGTCTTTTTTGTCCTTATTGCAAAATCCCTAATTTTTAGGTTTTGGAGAGCTCTGTTTGGTTGGTTTTCCCTTTCAACTCTTTTTTGTGTCTCACAAACTTTCAAACACATACAAACAAACAGACAAACAAATTCCCCCTTACGCCTAATCTTTCTTTCCAACTTTTCTTCACTTACTTGAAAAGCCTCTCACCAGATAGATGATCTCGAATCGACCTAGAGTTTGTACAACTTCGAGGTATCGTGGTATTGTCTTTACCCAAAAGTTTAAGTTGATAGATTAGAATGCCGCTAAACTTTTTTAACATGTTCTTGAGGTATAGCGATGAGAACTGTAAATGTGAAATGAAACAAAAAATGTTTGAGCCCGAAACTTTTTACTGCAAAATTATATCGAGATGTTCTCCAATTCTTAGAAGTTAGAACAAAACATAATTAGTTAGAGTTATGATACCAAATTACCATCAAAGTTTAATGATTAAGATAAATATAATAATTTTTTATATTTTTCCGCACTTTTCCTTCACTTGTGAGCTCGATCTAGCACAAGGTCCGATCAAATCTTCTAAGTTATAGGAGTTTGAACTCGAGACTTCCTACTCTTCTATCATAACTAGATGTTCTCTGATTCATAGAACAAAACAATAAATTAAATTAAGTCGAGATTCTATTTACCAATAAACCCTAAATTTTAATAAGATAAACTATGATAGATCTAATTTCTTTTCCACATATTCTAAACACTCTTGTCACACATGTGCTCTATACTATAATAGAAAGTTCAACAACGATGAACTTTAAGACTAACAATACATATATGAGTTTCAACTTTAAAACTTCCTTTTCTGATTTTGAAAAGTTTAATCTTTTCTATATACTCTTAACACTTCTCAACAGTTCACATTTTTCTGATCCATAAAGAAAGGAGAACGTCCTCCTTTGTTAATTTTGGGGACATGTGGGAGGCCATTTGCATGAAGAGCAAGAATAATCACTAATTTGACTTGTAAAGCTTATGAGGTGATGAAAGTCTGATTGGTCTGTGATTTAAGTTTTTTTTTCCCTTGCCAAACTATAAGAGAAAGAAAAGAATAAAAAGAAAAAAGAATCAACATCATGTGTTATACTTTATTAGTTGTTGACCATGTGGGTTTAGCTAAGAGACAGCTAAGACAACAAAAGGGTTGCACATAGAGCACCTGCTACTATGAGGGACAGAAACATTGTGGCTGAGTAAAAAGAATAATATCTTCAAATCATTTGACATCAGAATGTTGTCTTTTTGCATATACAATGAATTTTCTGTCAGTGAACCAATTCCAGCTGCTAAAATGACCCCACTCAATCACAGCCTACAAAACTATCCTCTCAACTTACATCAAAGAATATTTATGCGTTCCAATTGCATAGTAATACAATGCAAAAATTATAGGTATAAAGAAAATTGTGTACCTTTGGAGACCGAAAAAAATCTGTATGTCCAAAAGATTAATCGTGGTTCTTTGTGTTTGGTACTTTGCACATGCAATCTGGCATGGGAAACGTGTACAACGATCCACTGGGCTTCTTCATTTCCATTCCCTTTAGATCGTTGTGGCGAAGCATGTCTTGCATTTGTTGCGTGAAGTTTTGCCATCTATATGCAAGTTTGTTACCAAATATTAACAGAAAAATGTCGGTAAGACTAGCAAGATACAATCAGTGAACTGTGCACAGCATGAAATCATATATTGGAACTTAGGTTATCATCATTGTGGTTGACAATGAAGCAGTTGCATAATTCATATATTCTCAGATAAGATTATGCATTTGGTCATTCAATTCTCATTTCAGAAAATACAAGAAGCTGACATGACATAACCCAGTAGTGTGTGAAGAGAGATAAATAGGTTTCAAGTTATCCAAAATGCAGATCTTAAAGTAACAAAGCTCAATGGAACCAATTTTATCATTAAAGTAACGAGGCACAGCCATTCAACAAATGAAAACTAAATTATAGAAGTGTGTAAAGCTTCGGCATACCGTATATTAGGATCATCAAAAATTAACGCTAGTTTCCTCTTATCAGGTTTGACTGTCTTTGCATGTCCGGCATATAGATAGCGCCTGTGACCCGTCAAAAAGTGGGGGAAATTCCCACCTTGAGTTGTGACAAAGACTTCACTATGAAGACATACTGTGTAATCAAGAGCAGCCAATCTAGAAGAGTGGCCCTGCATCAACAGACTTGCTTTGAGCTAAATGATCAACTTGTTTGCGTTATAACCTAAGAATAATTTGACTAAATACCTTGAATGGAGAAAGTTCTTCCTTAGTAGCTATAGTATCTTTTGTTTCTAAACGTGGAAACATCTGCCTAAGTGGAGCCATATACTTCTCAGCTTTATAAATTTTTCCTGCTGCAACATATATGGAAGTTGTATTATCAAAACCCATTCCTCTAAGCATCATTCCGACCTACAATATCATATGAAGGTGAATTATGAATCAGCAGACTGGAAACACATGTTCTAATGATATCGAAGCATTATTCATAGACTTTCTCCAGCAGGATAAAAAATTATCACAAATACAATAGATCAAAATCCGGAACATTATTACGAAATAGCAATGACTGAAGGCAGATAAATCCAACAATAATATAAATTCTAAACAAGTAAATTTCAAATTACCAACAAAAAAGAAAGAAAGAAAAAAGGTGTTAAAAAGGATGGGCGTTCTAATAGTTTTTAGATGTAAGGACCATAAATGAAGCAGCAAAATGTCCTAAATCTTGCGTCCTTCCTGTGGCAAGTTATCAACAAAATCACAAGAGATAGGAGAAAAACGAATGTAAAAAATCTCCAGGTTTGAAATTTAGTGAACATTTAACTGAAAATGCCATGGTTCTAAATCTTTTTTTCTAATATTTGGGAATGCTCAAGTCATCTTGCACACACCTCCACTATCCTCATAAGATGACTTCTTGTCTCTACTACATTTGGTTGCCACAAACTTGTAGGATATTAAATCCTAAGTAGGTAGCTACCACGGCTTGAACTCAATCCCTCTCAGTCTTTTATTATTTAGATTGGCCTATTGACCTCTAGGCCAACTTTCTAAGCCTTTATTAAATTCCAATTCACAATTTTGTCTTTGGGACTATGTCCAATTTTAAAAAATGTGAAATGTTTTGATGAAAACTTGGTCAAAAATTAAACACGCAAAATTACTAAAAAAATTTAAGATGTACATCTCAATTCATCTGTGGGTTAATTTTAAACAACCAGTGACCAATATGTCCATTCTGTGATGTGCTTAACTGATAGGTTCATTCTACATAGGTGTGCGTACAACATACACATTTCATCCTAAAAATTTTATTTCAGAAAATTGAGAACAGTTGCTTGATTAAACAAAGAAGATGATGATGTCCAGGTATATTCACCTCCAGTGGAGTTAAGGGACATTTTCCGTCCACCCTATTAGCACCAGGCCTTATTACTCTGCCCCTTCTTCTGAATTTTCCTCTCCAGCTCCTTTCTCTAGCCAGGTCCATCTCATGCTTCTCTTCTTGTCCACCATCATATTCACAGCACGAAAATGCAACCATATCCTTTTATAAATAGAATATTTACTTTTAGTCATAAATTAAGTTTAACAAGCAATTTAGTAATCATGAATTAAAAGAAAAGTAAGAAACCACGTTAACACCTCTTCGAATCGAAGATGCACAGAAACATATTTTCCTCCACTTTGAGAGCTTTTTTTAATCATTCGATCAACCATGAGATCTGCCAGCATTCTTATCGATTCTGAAAACCTCAAAGCTTCAAAATTGGCTAAGCATCTAAGTGCTTGAACATCTGAAGGAACTCCATGAGCCAATCGATTGGAGAATGGGGCAATCCTTACAGCTCTACATCACAGAATGAGAAGTGACAATTGTCATCATCTTAAACTGTTGAAATCAAGAATCTACAAGATTTGTTATTAAATATACATTTGATGAACGTTATCAAACTGGACGGGGACCACCAGAGATCTAAAATGAGATAAAACTTCTTCTCAAATTAAATTTCTATTTTAAGACAAGGAAAACATACCTTAATTGCAAAAGCTTCGGAAGAACTTTATGCAAATAGTACGTCGGGCTTGACCATGCTTTTACTCTTAAGTTCACAATACTGCTTATATTATTATCATACTGCTGCAGTACATCATCGGGGAGGTCTCTCACAATATTAACATGCTTGCTTAGTGCTTGTATGAAAAACTCTTCATCAAAAATATCACCAAATTTGCTGTCACAAGTAGGAAAGGAAGGAAACTGCATGAATGGTTTAATTCTGCCCTTCTGAAATTTGAAAGAAAGCAGAATACAAATGCTTCTGCCATTTGACATAAAGTTAATTATCAATGGCACCTAGGCACCAGGAGCAAACACCATGCCCTGTGCCAAAAGAGGTGCCTCCTTAAAGAAAGCTCCCTAATAATATGATTTTACCATCATGGTGTTTGATGTAAAAATAATTTTCAGCTGACAGAATCACTATGTTTTTTGACATGGAGACTTGAGAAGCAAATGCCTATTGCCTTAAAACTTCAACCTAGGAAGCATGGACAATCCATTTTAAGCTATCATGAAGAACGCTTACACATGTTAAATACTCGATTTGGAGTGTCTGATTTTTCAATTTATTTTTTAAATCTCAGAGGTTTCAGGGACATGTAAGAGGTCCATGCTTAGGACACACTCAAGACACATGGAGGACAAATTTTGCGGAGAAAATATTAAAATAATAAATTTCTTAATCAAAATTAGGAACATTTACATCAAGGAACCAACCAAGATATAAACTAATAAAAATAATTCATCATATTTGAAAAACATGTGTAAAACTGTACAAAATCATTTTTAAAAAGAAATATATTTTACTGAACCAGTACCAATGATCTCCATGTCCTAATTTTTAGAAAATGGCAAGTTTTTATGCCCATGATTCTTAGACTAAACTCATTTACCTGTACACTTACCTTATCAAAAACTTACGTGTACACTTATTTCACTTACTACAACCTTACTGTACAAATCTTCTCTCGATATTTGTTCAAATTTATGCATACAGTTTGTGTTCCATCACTTAGGTATGTGTAATGCACATAAGCTCCAAGACTCCTTCCTTTATGTCATTAAAGGAAAATGATGTGTAATAATTTAATATCTAAAGGTTAACAAGCTCAAGACCAGAAAATAGTCAAGCAAAAATAAAGCACGATAGGAGAAGATGAATCAGAAAAATAAGGGGGTGGAAGGAAGTGGCAACGACTTACTCGCCAGAGATGAGTTAAAAGAAGCAAAAAAAAAAGGACGTTGACAGATTTTTAAAAAGTAAAGTTCTTTCCCCAATTCACCAATGAACTACTGGATAAAGAAAGAAAGAAAGAGGAGGGAAAAAGAGGAAACACACACCCAACCGAAGTAAAGCAAGAAAGCAATCATAATGTTTCTTTTTTAATATAAGACTAAGAGAATCTTAGTGTTCTGTTTCCTATAAAAGAAAAATCAGATTGTTTTTTAATTTTCTTTAAGAAATATGTGTGTGTGTGTGTGTGTGTGTGTGTGTGAAGGTAATCAATATTAACTAGCAATGATCTGAATTGTGGGAATAAATAAAAAAAGAGAAGCCTCGTTAAGACTGGCTAAACAAGTAACAATCCAAAAACATAAACAAGAAAAAGAAGGAAAATGGAAATAACTGGGTAAAGAAAAACAAGAGTCATAGATCATGTTCCAGTAATGAATTGAAAAGGGATACTGTTAAGGTCATAAATGATATTTTCCATTCATAACTCTCTAACCAAGTGAACCAATTTAAAGAACAATCAAGCACCGAGATAAAATTATACTGATTTTCTTTTTAACAAAAAACAAAATTTCTATTGATTAATGAAATGGATAAAATTATAATTATAACAATTTAAAACATGAAAACTAGATTTTAACCTTGAATCTCGCCAAACACTATTCAAATGAAATATTGGAATGACAAGAGAAGCATTCAGAAGTCCAGCCACTGCAACTGCATCACATATCTGTGTTGAAAGGTTGGAGTTAGCAAATCAGGTATTTAGACCAAAAATATATAATTTGATTGCATATTCCAATCGTGGCATTAGCAATCTATATCCCTCATCTCTTTCTCGGCCCAACTCTCTATGAACATAAAGGAAAATCATCTTGTCCATAGGAGCCAACATTCAGAGTGAACTGCTAACATTCATAATCACAGAGAATTACAATTTAAGTGATGCTATTAATTGCAATCAAAACCAGGTTCCTTCCTATTTTTCAATTCACACTTCAATAATTACATTTCAGACTTCATTCACATTGAAAAGGCTACATCACTGATATTAAAATCAGTCCATAAAGTTTCCACAAATCAATTAAAATCCTAGTATCACTGTCCAGATAATGGACATTTGGATCATGACATTAAGACAAATCAGAATTAGTTAGTTCGGTCAGAGTGTGTGAGGCAAGAAACCTTGGGATTAGGAACTTGGCTAGCAACAGTATTGCCTTTTTGTCCAAACATTTGAATTATTCTCCTTATACTTGGACAATTATACCATGGCATTAAGACAAATCAGATCTTATCACAAAAATCAGAATTAGTTACTACAGTCAGAATTAGTGTCTCAATTTTCATGTTTCCATGGGTCTTGAGGCTCTCAAATCTCCTGGAGTTGTAAGTCTCTTTGGTACACCCTTTTTAACAAAGCTTTGGAAGGTTAGAATGCTGGAGAAATCTAAGAGTTTTGCCAGGTTGTTGGTTATGTGATAGATTAAAAATAAGTGAACTTCATTAAGGCGCCTTCTCTATTGGCCTCTTTTCTTCACTGGTACTTTCTTTGCAGAGAGGGTTTAAAGTAGAACATCTTGGAATCTACCTATTTGCCATGAAGATCAGATTCATGTTTTTATACAATTTCTTTAGCTCTAGTTGTGATCTATCCTCGACTCTTGAGGAGGTCCTCTTGCACCCTCCTTCTCACGAGAGAGGTAAACAACTTTGGCATACTGGTTTTGGAATGAGCACCCTCTTTCACCCTTTTTTTTAAGGATCAGCTATTTTCTGGGTTATTTGGAATGAGAGCAACAGAAAATACTAGGAAGAAAAACCTAAGGAGCAACTTTGGGAGGATTTTACCTATTTATGTCTTCCTGAGCCTTTTGATCCAAACAGTTTTGTAATTATCCCTTTTTGTTTCATTAACCAATTGAGAGTCCTTTTTATAACCCTTTCAGTCCTTGTCTATTCTCTTTTATACTTTCCAGCTTTTCAGTTTCACAGTTTCTTACTAAAAAAAAAGGAAACAGAAGAAAGAAAAAGGGTCGTTATCATCAAATCAAAACGACCCAATGAAAAAGGAAGAATATACACCATCCTTTGGTAGTCCAACCGCAACAGATCAGGCTATCTTCCTTTTGACAAACTGTTGACAGTATGACATAAGCAGGAACTACAGGTAAATTGACAGACAGATAACAAACTTTTCAATTTTCAAGTCATCAAGAAATCGTGAAAGATATTTGCTAACTAAATGATCTTTGAACTTTGCAAATTGAAGAATATAAAACTTGTCCTAGCACCATTCTTGAGTCATAAACTGGTAAAACAGTGAGCACCATGTGCCATCCATTCTTGAGTTTATACATCAAGGTACCATCATTTATTTCCCTTCCTAGTGTTTGCCACAGTGACAATACATAAAAGCTTTATTCTTCATCATAAACTTTACTCACCGACAACCTTTGCTGATTTAACCCACCATTGGCTTCAATTATAAGAAAACCATTTGACTTAGGCAACTCTGCAAATCATTAAAGGTAAAAATGTTTAGATTTGTATAATTCCTTCACAGACGAAAGAAACGGATTAATAAAGAGGTAACTACAAGGAGGGAAGATAGAGAACGTTCGGCAGTTTATTTTAAAAAATAAATAATAAAATAAAACTAATGTAAATGTATTTGGCAATTGCTTTTAAAAGTTTTCTTCTGGTCTGCTTTAAGAACAGCTGACGTTGGCATTTCTTCTAAAATCATATACGAAAATAATGAATTTAGAGTAACCTCATCCTTTACAAGCCACCTTCCAATCAGTTTTTTCAAAACAAACTGTTGTACATCCCTCCTTATGAGCCCAGGGGAAGAAATCTAAAAGCATAAATCTGGGGAGTGATATAAAAATCTTTGAATCTTATTGCTAAAACAATGCAAAAGGTAAGCTATTTTATGATAGTCCATATATAATTAAAGTTGACATAGTTGTTCTTAGTTTCATGTAAATGTCAATGGGAGACGTATTTGCTCCTAGTATCAGCATGCCCCATCGTGTTTTTTGAAGCATGATGTGCATTAAATGCAATAGCTCTCTAAGACTTGAAGTATGAAGAAAAGAAGGTGAGCGCTTTTCTTTGTCAAGCGTTGAATAGAAATATATAACTAACGTTTTTATATATGAAAAAATATAGCATTATGAATAATAAGAAAATGAACTTTTTTTAAAGACTAGAGGATTCAAGAGATTTTTTTAAGAAATGAGAGTTTTTGGAACACAGTTTTTGACAGGCTTTTCTCTTAAGCACGCCTAAACATGCTTTTTGGAGCGCCAACATCTTGCATTACCACATATCATAACATATCCTACAGAACATTTTCATCATAAATATATATTGATATTTGATGTAAATATCATAGATATAAGCTTCTCCCTTAAGCAAGCCTTTTTTTTACACTAAATTCATTTGAATTCATAATAGTTGGTCATGCATAAATGGAAAATACTTCAGCGCCCCATAGAAATTGTGCAGGTAATTACAACTTTCTAAAAGTAAAGTAGTATGCACTATGCAAGCAATAAAATTTGATCAACAAGAAGTGCATATGTATCACATTATCATATGCACGAAATATATTGAGAAGTGAGTTTCAGGAATAGGGCTGAATTGAACTATGTAACTTTAGAACTTAGTACGAAATAATAAGAAGTCACAAACCTGTCATAGTGCTTCTACTGATACATGGTTTCCAAACATGGTGCACGCTCGAATTCCATGCAGTAGATAACTGCACAACCACCCATCAATTTTCATTCACTCAACCTCTATAGAAATCCTAAACAGAAAATATCAACAAAAAATAAAAAATAAAAATGCACAGAAAAGAACGGTAATGTCCAAAGGACAGTCAATAATTTGAGGGCTAGGATGATAAGAGGAAATAGGTCTGAAGTTCTAACATAAAAGATTTAGCAGCAGAGTGGCGGCACAATCTATATACTGGAATTTTTTTCCATATGACTAAAATGATATCAGAACATAATGAAATTATTGCTAGATAAATGGATAATGCAAGATTGAACTTATTTTATTAATCTGTGATAAAATTTGTATACAAATGTCAAACAAATTAATGCACCCTTAAAAAATTGGCATATCATACAACAGCTTTTTTAAAAGATATAAAGCTTTCCACTCAATTCTGAAGATTCTTTGATGTTGTACTAATAGGAAGAATATGAGGATACCAAGAAAGGGGAGGCAACTTTAAATCAGCCTTTGCCAAAATCTATGCATGAAGTTGTCGATAGAAACTTGGGAAATCTTATGAGATACTGTTGAAAATGACCCCTCCATGAAGCTCATTCGAGGACTAACTAATCCTAAATCCCTTACGAACCAAGGTCCTATTCCTTTTCTATTCTTCCAAATGTAAATATGTATATTTTATTTATCCTTCCTTGTAAGATTTATCCGTTACCATTGACTCTAAGTTTCCATTCTTGTTCAATATCCTCTCTTTAAATTAAGGTTACAACATTATTTAGATGAGAAAAAATAAAGAGATTTCCTTCTATTGAAAAAACATGGTATTAAAGCTTAGTTGATGATAGGCTTGTTTTTTGCTCTTTGTTTCTTCAGCAAAGCTTTGCATCATAAGCTTTGTAAATTCATCTTGTTGAAATTCTGGTTCCTCAAAGTGTTCAGACTTCTTCATAATCTTACCTAGCATCAAAGGCAGAAGGATTCGTGTAAAGGAGCTGCATGAGTGACTATTGGCTGGATCAAAGACTTGTGTTCCCAGATTTGGCTGGGCCTTCATGGATGTCTCTTCCAAAGTTTCATCCTTTAGGCACTGGTTTAGAAGTTAGTCTTGCATTTCAATAGACCTGAATTCAGGTTCAAGGGCCCTTTGGTTTCATGGTTTTGTTTGTGGGATAATCTAGCTCGTTTGCTTTTCCCCTGGTGATATGATCATCAATGTTTACTTGGGCTAGTTCAGCTATTGTAATTGTTGGGGATTTTGACTTCTTTGTTTTGGTTGCTTGATCTTTTTACTCCCTTTGGGAGTTTGTATCTTCCTTCTTTTCATCTATGATGAAAAGTTTGATTCTTGTTTTAAAAATCATTAGAAACTGGTATACATGTTCCCAATGTTAAATGCAATCTCCTTTCTAAATGCAAATTCACTGATAGGAAGAAATATATTTCAAAATCTTGCTCGCAAACAGCTTCAATTTGGGATATCCATTACACACTTTTTCTATACACATCTATATCTTTAATATTTGCCTTCACATTTATATCCTTCATGCAGACAACCTTCTGGAAATCATGAGCCTCTTACTATTTCTAAAATAATTACTTAAAGTGGGGTCACACACTTTTGATAGCTCTTTTCCTGATTGTTGGAGAGAAGATCAGCAAGCTTGGGATATGGGGCTGAGAAGGAGGCTGTTTGACAGAGAGTTAGAAAGCTAGGCCGATTTGACTCAGACTCTAATTATTGCCAAACTGAATTGTAACAGGGACAAAGCTAAGTTGTTTCTCGGGTGAGCATCACAGACTAAAAAACCAAGTTGACTGAACTAACATCACTCAGTCGATTTTCCTAACAGTGTCGGTCGGGGTGGCAAAACCAACCCGTCAGTCAGTCGGTGAGCCCAAGGAGGCTCAAACCGACTAAACTGACCGATTTTCATGCTTTAAAAATCATATATATACATGCAGCCTACGTGAGCCAACTGTCACACGCGATTTTATAGGCAGCGATTACCTATTTAAGTGATCATAACCTATTCAAAAATATATATTATTTCTTCTCTCACATTTTTGTTTCACCTTCTTCTCTCTCAGACATCTCTTCTCTTTCTCTTCTTCTCTCTTCTTAGTTCTCTCTTTTCACTCTCTCTTTCTCTTCTCACTTTCTCTCTTCTTTTTTCTATCAGCCTTTCTTCCCCAGAGCCCACCGCTGCCACGAACCATCACCGCCGTGAACCATTATTTTTCTCCTTCCTCCTTCGTTCTCTCTCTCTTGTTCAGCATTCGCTCTCGGCTCTTCTCTCTCTCTCCAATTTTTTTAATCATAAATTTCTCTTCGCCAAAGGCTAACGCCACTACCAACCAGCAGCCTTCTCTTCTCTTCTCATAGCTCTGGTTGTTAGGATAGCCCATTAGTTAGAATGGGCTTTATTTTTTATGTCTCTGTATTATGTAATTGTTTGGCCCAAATGTGTGTGGCCCAGTCTTTTATTCTCTCCCTCTGTATCGTGGTTATCAGCCTTCTTCTCCTTTCATTTTCTAGGGTTTGTATTCTTGAGCATGCAGGCCGTTAGAGAGAAGATTCTAGAGTAAGGCAATTCTTTCATTGATTTTTTTGTAGGAGTTTTTCTCCCCAGGCCTTTATATATGCCTTGAATTGTGATATATTCCATATATAAAAGCATAGGGTTTTCTCCTGCAAATTTCTTCTTCTTCTCTCTTTTATTTCTCTGTTATAATGTTAAAACTGGTGAACTCCCAAAACCAACCAAAACCAACCGACCTTTGCGTATGGTCAGTCAGTCAATTCCGTAGACACTCCCAAAACCGACAACCACCGACCGATCAAAACTGGTATGTCAATGGTCAACATCAATTTGAGCAAAATCGACATCGACCAACCAATGAACACCCTTTTCTCTTTCTCCACGAGATCTTTGTTTTAATGGTTGTTCAAGAAAACTGTAAAAGTGAACCAGCATCATATCCTTGGGATTTGGAAGAGCAAAGTTCCTAAGAAGGATAAGGTTTGTTTGTGGGTGGTGGCTTATAGGAGTATTAATACATGTGAGAGACTTTAAAAAAATCCCTTAACTGGTCTTTGTCCCCTTCAGCTTGTTGCCTTTGTCTTAGAAATGAGGAGACAATTTATCACCTTTTCTTACATTGTTTGTTCATTGAAAATGGATGGCTTGATATCTTCAATGAGTTTGAGGTGGAGTAGTGTTTGCCCAAGAAAATTGATGATTGGCTTTTGGAGAGTTTAGATGGTGGTGCTTCAAAGTTAAAGGAAAGATCATATGGTGTTGTGCGACTTGGGCACTTTTGTGGAACCTCTGAAAAGAAATAAATCTTAGGGCGTTTAAATATAAGTCTTCTTCTTTTGCTTATTTTTGTTTTAGCGTGCAACATGATGCCTCCATTCTTGGTGATACACAAATCACACAAAATTCTTTTGTAATTATACCTTCTCCATGATTATTAACAATTGGAAGGTTTTCTTATAGAGTTTCTTTGGGGAGGGGTTTTCTCTACCCTTGCCCTTAGGTTGTTCTTTTTTTTTTTTTTTGGTGTGTGTGAATATAAGGTTTCTCAATTTCTTATCCAAAAAAAAAACTCTATCAAAAGACGAAGTTTTTAACTTTATGGATGTCTTCCTATTCCATAGCCTATAATACTAAAGCGTAAGAGCCATACCAGTAAATAGAAGAACAAGGATTTTTTTTTTTTTATGATAAAAAGAACAAGGAAATTGAGACCCAGCAGACAAAAAAAGCATTAAAAAAAACAATGATTCCGTTACCAGTGAACAAAAACAAATAATTCAAACTTACAAAATCATAATTCAGAGGACTCTCAGGGTTGCTATTTGCTAACAATTAGCAGTAGAATCATTATATGTAGTTAGATAGGCGACAAACAGCATCTAAATAACTGATTACGAAGGTTAAGTGAGGTGAGTAAAATGAAAACAATTACTAATCATGATTACATGACAAGACAAATCAAAGATTGAAACATGAAGACACCGTTGAAACCTAGTGTTATAGTAAGTTGATCCAGGAAACCTTACATCGTTGATACTGTAAGATAGAATAGAACATATGTATTACACATGATACTCCAGCTCAAACACCGCACTTCGAATCTCTGCATTCACTTATCATTACTTTTCATGAAAAGAAGATAATGACACCATATAACCGCCCTAAGTTGGTCTAATAATCAATAAAAGTCCGGTAAATAAAAAGTTTAAAGGGTATTTGTTCAAACATGGTAGCCAACCATCTAAATTCAATACCTAAGTTACATTAACAACTCTAAATGTAGTAGGGACAACCTAATGTAGTAGGACGGTTGTCCATGAGAAGATGTGCGCACAAGCTAGCTCAAATCCTCACATATATCAAATGACACCAGATAGTGGAGGAAAGGGGAAAAAGATAGAAATCGTCACCACAAACTACACTTTCAGTCAATTTTCAAACTGCCATTCCCACAACAAAAGGACGTAACAAGGAGTAGAAACAGAAGCAAAAATACCGCATGTGTGGTACTGTTTCGGCTCTCAGCTTCCATGAAAGGCCAGAGCTTCTCAAAAACCTGAGGACTCCTATACACAGACCCCGGCGGAGCGCGTTTGTTAACTGAAACAACCCTGGTTTTCAGATTGGAAATGGAAACATCGAAATTCAAGGAGCCCATATACAACAACATCATCGAAATGTACAACAAGGGAGCAAACAGAAGTAGCCCTTTCCTTCGGAACACCGCCGACAAAATCAGAAAAACCAATTTCTCCATAATGCTGCTCTGCTTCGAGTCGCGCACACTAAAACCACCGCTACCGCTACCGCTACCACTAGCACTGCCAGTACGACTCCTTAGTTGCCGGTGCCGAGGCGATGCCGGCGGCGACAGGGAGGCAGTGGAACGCGAAGTGTTCAGGCGGCTGAAGCCATGCATTGCGGCAATGGTCAGTGGTAGGGATTACACGAACGTCTCGATTCTGAAACAAACAAAAGATCTGGGGTAAAGTCCGGTTCCCAGAGATCGGAAATTGACCTCATGAAATGGATTCTTCATTTTGTTCTCAAAATAGCTTCGAGTTCCTCAATTCTGACCCTCAGATGTTGCAATTGCGATACGACGCATATTGAATTCCGAGGGAATTGAAGGGCTAGAGGTGAAGATTCAGAGATTTGGGTCCTCGACTGCCGTAATTGGTTCCTGTAATGGGAGAAAAGGATCCTCGAGAAACAAACAGGGAGACAGGATTCATAAATTGGAGTGGGAAGAAGAGCAGGACATAGATGGAGCTGGGATTGTTGGTACTGTTAGCAGTTAAATGCAGAAGCCCAACCCTTTTCCATATCCAAATATTTGTAATAAAAAACAAAAAATGTTTGAAATTTTTTTGTTTCTATTACAAACCTTTGAAATAGATAGATGTGATTAGGATAATGTCATTTAATTGTTGGGTTTAATGTCCTATGAACTCGTAGTTTGTAAATCATTAAACACATTCTATTTTCAATAAAGACGTTATTGAGGTTATTCAGTAAAAGATGTTATTGAATATATACATTGCGAATGATTAACCTAAATCCAATAAACTAAGATCCTTGACTATAAAATGAATACTCGAACTATATGTAGGGACATATCGTAGGATCAAGTTCAAGTTTATAGTCAAAATAGTCTATAGTATAAGGATACGGTTGGGTGCCTTATCCTGGTGACACTATGGACGCGGCCCACTTTGTATTAAGTACAAACGATGAGATCCTAAGTCGTTCATGTGGAGACATGCGAGTGGGGGCGTCCTATGCAATGAGTTTGCATAAGACAGGACCACGAAATAAGTCACTTTCTCTTTATAACGTCGTTTACCGTAGAAACTGACTATTTCTCATAGATGACCTAGGTAACTCGTTCTTAATCCTGAGCGAGCTATGAACTCCTGTTTATACGAGATTATCCTTTGATCTGCATGGGTGAGAGTGGCCAGCATCGCCGACTCAACAAGCCTACCATTTTAGGGATAAGATCGAATAGATAGCTGGGGACATAGTTTCGCAAGACGGAATTCACTCCTACCCTTTTCAGGGATAGCAGAGAGGTTGTTCTCTTAAGTACTAACTCCAGGACTTGAACAAGGGGCCCCACCCTCTCGTTGGATCGAGAGGGACTTAGGTTTGATGGTTGGACCACAAACCGATTGTTCATTAGAGGATTGAACAAGAAGTACTATAGTTGTAAAACGGTTATTTGACCTAGCTATAGCTACGAACAACCTGTGAAGGAACGACTTACTGAACATGGTTAAATCAAGTGGACGGAAATATATCTATAGTGAGAGGAGTGCAACTATAGGGCTATAGTGGAGTGTCCCGGTAGTTAACGAATGTTGGCTAGCTTGGATAATGAGTTTAGTCGGTTAGTCTCGAATCGTTGGAGCCCATGATCTATAGGTCCATTAGGTCCCCCTACTAGCTCATATCGGAATATAGCCTAGAACAAATTGATAGGATTCTTTGAATTGTTCAAAGTCGGGAAAAAGGGTATTATCGTAAAATTGTGTTTGACACAATAATTTAATTATGAATTAAATTAGAAAATGAGAGATAAAGTATTTAAAAGGGTTTTAAATACTATATACATGAATTAAGATTCATATATAAAAGATGCACAATATTAAGGTGATTAACTTGCTTAATCATTTATAATCAATTGGGCAAGGTTCAAATATGATCTTATATATTAATGTCACATTTAGAATTGATATTAATATCATAAATGAATATTTGAAATCTGATTTTGAATCATGGTAAGTGGAAAATGTTGTAATTCCACTCTTGCATGAAGATTCAAAGTGGAATTACACCACAAACATGCATACTTGCATGTAATGTTGCTTGAACACCTAGCTTCCACTTTCACCCTTAAGATCACCATGTGTCTTGCATCTTGAGGCTTCTTCTTGCATGGATTCTCTCTATAAGTAGAAGAAGAATCAGATTGGAGGTGTGGAGAGCATTTACCTTAATGTTATGCTGCTGAATTTCTTCCTCAATCACTCTCTCATCTCATATCTCCATAGAGCTTGAACCTTCAAGCATTCCCTTCCCATTCCCTATCACTATAGACTCCCACAAGTCATTCTCGGCCCGGAGAATAGTAGGGAAGACTCTAAAGGTTGTCCAAGAGAAGTTGGAGAAGGAAAACACCACAAGGAGTACCTCATTTGTGAGCTACAAAGGTTGGTTTTCTATAAACTCTCTTTTCTGTCTTTTATAGAACATGCATGCTTTAGGAGCAAAATTGAATGTCTTAAGTGCTTTCGATCTTCAATTGCTTCCGCATGTGTAATATGTACACCTTCATTAATTTGGTTAAAAAAAATAAGAAATTAGGCAAACTATATTACATAAATGTCCATTTTTAAGGATAATTTTTATTTAGGAAAAATACATTTTTGGTTCCTAAGTTTGGGTTAGGTTTCATTTTTGTCCTTGAGTTTTCAAACTCAACAATTTAGTCCCTGAGGTTTGAATCTTGTTTCATTTTGGTCCCTCCATCCAGTTTTCCGTTAATTTTTAACGTTTTGGTGATGTGTCATTTTTTTTTATTAAAAAATTTATTTTATTAATTTTTAAAATAAAATAATAATAAATTAATTAAAAAAAATATTTTTTTTTTATTATTATTTCTTATCTTCTCATACTTCTTCTTCCCAACCCTACCGCCGGCAGCCACCGACCGTCGTCAGCCGCCGCTCGCCGGCACCGGCAGGTTTTTTTTTTTTTTCCTTCTTCTTCTTCTTTTCCTTTCTTCTTCTTCACTTTCTTCCTTCTCCAAAAAGTTTAGTATTTTTTTTAGAAAAACAAAAGAAGAGGGAGGGAGGGACCTCCCTCCTCCATTTTCGGTGCCAGAATCGGAGGAGACCTCCTTGTCGGAAACCTCACTGTTCTTAAAAAAATAAAAGGAATGAACCCGTTCCCACGATGTTGTTTCGCCCAGATCGTCTTCAGTCGCCCACACCCGTCTTCAGTCGCCCAGATCGAACATTCTGTTTCACCCAACCCACAAACCAATGTTCGGTTTCATTCACACGATGTTGTTTTCGGCCAGATCAAACGTGTTGTTTCGCCCGGATCGTCTTCAGTCGCCCAGATCGAACCCACGAACCAACGTTCGGTTTCGTTCCAGATCAAACGCCGGTGGTAGGTCGGTTTCGTTCCACGAACCCACGCCCAGATCGAACGCCCTTCTTCTTCTTCTTTGCCCAGATCGAACGCCCAGCCGCTCCCTCCTTCTTTTCCCAAATCTGAGCGAAGACGGGTGTGGGCGAGCTGTGAGTGACGGGCTTCCAGATCTGAGCAGTGTGGGCGAGCTGTGAGCGTCATACTTCCAGATTTGAGCAAACACGGGTGTGAGTGAAGGACTACGAACGGGCGGCCAAAAAAAAAAAGAGAAGAAACGAACAAAAAAATGGTACCTCCAGCGACGGGCCGTCTCCGGCGAACGGCAGTTGCCAGCGGTAGGTTGGTGATGGGAGGTTGGAGAAGGAAGAGGTTGGTGATGGAGGTTGAAGAAGAAGATGAAAAAAAAATAAGAATATATTAAAAATTAATATTTTTATTATTTTAATATATATATATATATATATATATATATATATATATATATATATATATATATATAAAATTTTGAAAATAATTTTTTTAATAAAAAAATAGTGCCACGTCAGCAAACCGTTAGTTTTTAACGGAAAAATAGATGGAGGGACTAAAATGAAACTAAAACAAAACCTCAGGGACTAAATTGTTGAGTTTGAAAACTCAGGGACCAAAATGAAACCTAACCCAAACCTCAGGGACTAAAAGTGTATTTTTCTCTTTTTATTTTTTTTTAAGGGGGATTCGAACCTCTGACCTCATGGTTGAGGGTATATGTCAATTGTCGCTAAGCTATACTCACTTTGACACATGTTAATTACCAATGAGCTATGGTGAGGGATTCAATTTTATCTCGATTAGTTTTGCATCATTTTTTTAATAATTTTATCCTTGAATGAAATCTCTCAATTTATATTTATATGAAATTACTGTATTTTATTTTTTCCATAATGATAACTTTTCATTAAAGGTAAATAATTTTAGTATTAATTACATAACATTATTCTAAATAATTTTAATATATTATGGTCTACAACCCTACATTTTACAATTATATAAATATTCAATCTCCATTTGTTTCCTGTTATGATTAAAAAAAAACCCAACTGAAAGCTTCCTCTCTCTCTTTGTGTGAAGTTTCTTAAACTTTCTTCAACCCAGGAGGAAATTGAAAATTTTGACCCTTTAAGTTTTTGGTTTGTAAAAAAGACCCCCTAAGTTTTTAATTGGTTTCTTAAGCCATTTTATTTTTAAATTAAATGTGAAATTACGAAACTACCCTTGAAGAAATTAAACTCTTTCTCTTCCCGTTTTATAGGATTTTAATGTGTTTGGTACATTCTAGGATCATTTGACCAAATTTGTTGAAGTTTAGTTTGATTTTATTGCACACACTACATTTTCGACGCTTCTTGAGTTTATTTGGCTAGAAAACGGGACTTATTTCATGATTTCGAAACTGGGTTTTTTCATTTCCAGATGAAGCATCCCTGCCGGGACGCTTGAATGGACACCGGGATGACCTACCGAGATTCTCGATTGTCTCGATCCATTATGATTATATGATGTTTTTCAAAACAAATATATATTCATATTTGATTTAATTAGAATATCAAAATTTGTCATTGCTTCATTGGTTAAAGGACTCGGGGGAATCTTGATTGCGTGTGTGAGGTCTGCGTTTCGAATCTTAGTTACGTTGTTTTTTCTTTTAAAATACATGTCAAACAAAAATTATTTAAAGAAGTAGCATTGCCCAAGGACCGAACCTGGGACCGCGATGTGGGAGAAATGAAGCTTGGACCGGCGTGCCAACGAAGCAAAAATTTAATAAGTTATACCTTTGAGATTTTATATACAAATATAAAAACAATTACACTTTAGCAGCCGAAATTTCTGCCCGAGACGAAACAATATAATTTCACCTGACTCGCTCGAGATTCCCGGTCGGGAATTTCGGCCGGGATTGGACCGGAAAAAATTACATTTTGGTTAGATTCGGTCGAGATTCTCGGTTAGATGGTCCCACCGGGATAGGACCGGGAAAAATATTAATTCCAGAATATTGGGTCTCTTGTGTGTTGTATGAGTTTTTTTTTTTTTTTTTTTTTTTTTTTTTTTTTTTTTAAATTATGTTTAGTTTGAGGGTTAAAATTAATGGAGTAATTGTTTTTTTTTTCAAAATGTGTTTAATGGATGGTAATTATGATATGGGAAGTTGGTGAAAGTGGGTGAAAATTTGGTGAAATAATTAATTTTAGTGGTTTTTAATGAATTGAGGGTATAAAAGTAATCTACCATGCATGCTTACATCATCTTCATCATCAAGGGGGTCAAAAAAACTTTTTTCTTCGAAGGGGGTCAAAATTTCAAACTAAAAACTTCAAGAGGTCATTTTTGTCATTAGCCCTCAACCCAGCAGGCAACAATAACTAAATGTCATCTCACTTCTATTTTTCTCTCCAGATTTCCATTGTTCTTTTTTTTTTCTTTCTTTCTGCATCTTTATTTATTCTTTTATGCTTTTCACAATTTTTAAGTTTTATAATTCTTGGTCGGTTAGTTAGACCTTTCCCGCAGATTTTCATTAAATCGGATTCGACAGAAGCCGTAGTCATCCTCAACCACGATTCCTTCGACTTCTCAAAAGTGCGTTTGTTGGCGGATGACACAGAAGCTATGGCGGAGTTGGTAGGGGGTGTTTCCTTTCTTTTCAGCCGACAGGAGACAAATTTGGAAGTGCACTACTTGGCTCGACCTCCCTCTCTCCGGGGGAGGAGCATAACTTTTCTTTTTTGGCTTCTTCTAATTCAGAAGAAGGATTCTTTTGTGAGGAAGTGATGCCTTCGTGGCTCAACTTGTCATTATTGCAGTTGGAAAACGTTAGTGGTGGTTGTATTGTTGGTGGTTAATTCTTTTAGTACAATGGAAGGAAAAAGTTTGTGTATATCTATTTTGATATATACCATGGTTTATGTTTTTTATGCCAAAGAGCAATACTTTTTTTTTAGTTCAACAACAATTGGAGACGGAGGGATTCGAACCTCTGACTCTTTGGTCGATGGTACATGTTAATTACTACTGAGTATCTCATACAGTCTTAATAATGTATACATAAATATATATTCATATATATCATGTATATGTGTCTTTGTATGATTTAATATACATTTTTTTTTCTCTTCCTAATATATTCCTTGTTTTCCCATTAAGTGGGGGCTCTGAATCCAGTATCAACCATTAACATACAACGAAGGTGTCGTATATGTCGACTGTGTCGACAAAGCAAATTATAAACGTGCTCCTTGTGTTCGACCCCGACCACTACTGCTGCGAAGTAGTTTAGTGTACGGTGATTATAAATTTATTTGGCACAAACGTTGGAGAATTCGACACCCTCCGAATCGTGCCATCAGGAGTTCAACCATGTGGATTCCTTGAATAGAAGAAAGCCCCACCTATGCATAAGCAACTTTGCTCCCTCTTAGCATTGTTTGTTTTTGTTGAATTTAAAGTTTAAATGCTAGCTTAAACTGATCACTTAGGTTAGCATAGTTTGCATTTAGCTGATGGTCGAAAGGTTGGAGTTAAAGGCGCAGGCTCGCAAAACAATAGTGGAAAAGATCCTAGAAATAGGACTTTGCTTTCTGCATCCTAGAAATAGGACTGAAACCACTAGGGTTTTAAGAGTCGTGAGCGTTATTTATCTAAGTTTCAACTAGCCCTAGAAATAGATGTTTAGTTGACTTAGTCTTCTAAAGGCACCTACAACGGAGCTGAATAGAAGTGAGACTTAACTCACAATCTAGTTGTCAAGGTAATTGCGAGCGCAACTGAGAGATGCTATCTGCACCATGTCTATGTGGCCAACATAGATAGTGTTTCTCAGTCGACTGCAATGCCTGAGTAATTTGCGGGCGCAATTTAATGCTTAAGGTTGAAACTGTTTGAATTCCTCAATTTATTGTTGGGTTTTATGCCCTAAAACTCGTAGATAGTGAATGTAAACAAATTGTATACTTGTTTCAATAAAGTGTTATTGTTAAATATTGCACAATTTGACCCAAATCCAATAAACTAAGATCCAAGGTTGTTTACATGTGACTTGAACTAGTATGTGGGGACATACGGGGATTGGTGTTCAAGCAACAACCTAAAAGGTCTATAGTACAAGGATAATGTTGGGTACCTTATCCTGGTAACACTATGTGATACGGTCCGCTTTGTATTCGATACAGACGTATTAATCCAAGGCGTCCATGTAGAAGACATGCGAGCGGGGGTATCCTATGCAATGAGTTTGCATAAGACCGGACCACGAAATAGTAAACCACTAGATGTAACACCGTTAACTAGTTAGTTTACTGTTTCAATACGATGACCTAGGTAACTCAGTCTTAATCCTGAGTGTGTCATGAACTCCTTCTCATGAGGGATTGTCCTTTGATTAGCATGGGTGAGAGTGGCCAATACGCCGACTCAATATGCCTTCCTTTTTGGGGACAAGACCGAGTGGGAGGCTGGGGACATGACAACACAAGAAGGAATTCACTCCTTCCCACATCTAGGAGAAGTAGATGAGTGTTCCCTTAAGTGGTGACTCCGGGACTTGAACAAAGGGATCCCGCCCTCTCACTGGCCCGAGAGGGACTTTCTGTTTAATGGTTGGACCATAAACAGGTTGTTCATTATAGGAGCACTGGTACTTAAGGAGACAGATGTAACACAAGGGTAAAACGGTAATTTGACCCAGCCGTGATTACGAACACTCGTGGAGGATTGACTTACCGGCATAGGTCTACATCCATGGACACATAAATGTTCTACAGTGAGAAGAGTTCAGCTGTGGGTCTTTAGTGGAATGACCCACAGTTAATGAATATTGGTTAACCTGATTAATGAGTTTAATCTATTAACCTCATATCATTGGAGCTTCTGATCTGTAGGTCCATTAGGTCCCCCTGCTAGCTCGTAAAGAGTAATTAGGAACAAATATATCTTGAGAGAATTTGAATAGTTCAAATTCATATTGGGAATTAAGTTAATTGTACGAGATACAAATTAATATAATGTATAGTGATGCATTAAAATATAAAGTTTAGTTTTAGATTAAACTTTATTATATTGAGAGATTGATATATTTGAAAGAGTTCAAATATATTTCTAATTAAATATATGGTATTTAATTAGAAGATAAATTAATTAATTATGAATTAATTAATTATTCAATTTAATTTAAATTAAATGAGATTTAATTAAACTATAGTCTATGAGAGAAATAAATATTTGAAGAAGTTCAAATATTAATATGAATTTGATTCATATTAAATTTATAGGATATAAGAGAATTTGAAGGAGTTCAAATTTTAATATGAATTTGATTCATATTATAGAATTAATTAATTGAAGGTCTCAAATTACATATATGATATTTAATTGGGTAATTAATTAATTAACTAATAGAAGGTCTGAAATTAAATATATGATATTTAATTGGTGATTAATTAATTAAAGAATTAATTAATTGGAAATTAATCAATTATGAAAATGATTAATCACTTATGGAAGTAATTAATCATTTATGGAAATGATTTAATCACTTATGGAAGTGATCAATCATTTATGGAAAAGATTAATCAATTATGGAATTGATTGGTCATGGAATTGGATGGTTATGGAATTGATTAATTATGGAAAAGATTAAATCAATTATGGAAATAATTGATTTTAAATGAATATTTTATTCATGGCCTTTCTCCTATAAATAGAACACTAAACCTAGGGTTTAAGTACAACAACATAAGGCCACAAGAATGCACTCTTGCATTCTCTCTAGCCTCCCTCTCATATTCTCTCAACTCAGGAACTTTAGGGAGAATTTTCTCTCTAGAGTTTTTCCCATTCAAGATTAGGTAGTCCCACAACTACGTTCCTAATCTCAGAGTTATAGCGGAGAAGATCAAATGGTGGTGTTCTTCGTTGTTGCAGAACAATCAAGAATCATCCGTTGAAGTATTCAGAGTCGTCAACGGAGGTTTGCTTCTCTTTTCTTTATTATAGATTTAGATCTAAATTTTGTATGCTTAGCCTTAAGTTTCTATAGAATTTGTTCTATGTTTTAACCAATGCAATAGTATTTTTGGATAAACAAAATTAACTACGAATCGGTCCCAATTACGCTTCCGCTTTAACGGAATTGGGGAATTCCAAATCCTTTCATTTATCTCATAGAGTTTTTATCATATTCTTTCCCTTGTTTATTTCCAATTTTTGCCTTAAATCAAAACCTCAATCAAACTATTTTTCTTGGTTACCAGCCGTGGTTGCAAATTTTGAGGAGGCTCCAGTTTTACAGAACCTTGTGTTAACTTAGCTAGTCACCATCTCCCTTGGGTACGATACCCGAAATATTTTTCACTTTATTACTTGATAGTGTATACTTGCACTCGAGCAGGTTATTGTGCATTAGCAGCACGACGCACGTCAACACACGATGGCCATACAGTGGAGGATCTAATGAGCAATCTCAAGCAAACGGTTGTTACTCTTCAAAGGTGGGGTCGTGATAAAAACTGGTAGATATATATATATATATATATATAAAAAGATCTTGGAGTCGAAAACTCGCATTGAGTCACTTCTTCAGCACTCCCTCGATCAGAATGCTATGACTCAAATTCGGCTAGAGGAGAAAAAAAAATAGATAATGTACTTCTTGAGGAGGAATTTTACTAGAAACAAAGAGCTCGGAAAGATTGGTTGAAGTGGGGTGACAAGAATACAAAATGGTTCTACGCAAAGGCTACTCGAAGGCGTAAGAAAAATAAAATCACATAAGAAAAATAAAATCACAAAGCTTCAGATCCCAGATGGACGGTGGATTGAAAAAAGGAAAGATATTGAGCATGCGTTTCTTAATTTTTATTCTAATATTTTTAAATCTTCTATGTTAAATGAAAATGTAGTGAATGAGATACTGAGCGCCACTCAACAAACAGTGACAGAGGAGATGAATACTAGATTGGATCGAGTCTACACCAAAGATGAGATCAGAACAACATTTAAGCAAATGAATCCAACCAAAGCACCAGGTTCAGATGGTTTCCCAGCCTTGTTCTATCAGAAATATTGGCGGATGGTTGGTGATCACGTTACAAAAGCTTGTCTAAAATTCCTGAACGATGATGTCATCCCATAAGCCATTAACAAATCAACAATTGTTTTGATCCCCAAAAGCAAAGAGCCAAAAACGATGAAAAATTTCCGCCCTATTAGTCTTTGCAATATTCTCTATAAAATAATTGCTAAAATGTTTGCGAATACGTTAAAAATTGTTCTTCCTACCATTAGGGTTGTTCGTCGGTCGGTCGGAGTCGGTATTGAGGCAAAACCGACGCCGAAAACCGACCTATCGGTTTCAGTCGGTCGGTGGTCGGTGATTTTTGGATGTTTCATGAAACCGACCAACTGTGTATTCGGTCGGTCGGTCGGTTTGGTCGGTTTTTGAAGTTAGATGGGAAAAGAAAGAAAAAAAGATGAAAGCTTGGTGTCGAATGAAGGAGAAGAGATTGAGAGGGTAAGAGAAGAAAAAAAAGAGAGAGAAAAACGTTTTGTGAAGAAGATGAGAAAGAAAAGAGAGAAGCAAAGAAAGAAAAAGAGATAAAATCGGTGAAGAAGATGAAAGGAGAAGTGGAAAAGAACAAAAAAAAGTAAAATCTATGAAGAAGATGAAAGAATGAGAAAAAAAAAAAAGAAAGTCTGTGAAGAAGATGGGGAAGAAAAGAGAAGAGAAAGGAAGATAGAGAGAAAAATAAAATAAAAAAGAAAAGGCTAAATTATAAAAAATGCCCCTGAACTATGGGGTTTGTTTCAAAAATGCCCCTGAACTTTCAAAAGTTTCAAAAATACCCCTGAACTTTGAAGAATGTTTCAAAAATACCCTTGCTGTTAATTTTGGATGGAAACCGTTAAAGTTTGAGTTTCAAAAATACCCTTATTGAAAAATGATTCTTATTTTTTCCTCCTCTCTCACCGTAAATTTTTTCTCCATGAAAATTAATGCAAAACTTTGCTTATAAAGGTTGTGTGCAACTCACCAAATAAAAAAAGACTTTGAAATCAAGTTTTCTCTTTTAAAAAGCGTAAAGAAGATAAGTGTGAGAAAACAACATATATATGTATATATATTATTTCATTTTTTGCTCTCTCTTTGTTTGTGTATCTTAATGATAAGAAGAAGAAATGCTTATAAGACGGTGAGTTTGGTCCAATTTATAAGATTAATCAATCAAAAGTTTTATATATGATTTTGTTCTTATTGATATTTAAGAATTGTTAGAATCCTTATACAACAATAGTTTCATTTATTTTTCGTAATAGGAATATGGAGAAAGCTAGGAAATAATATTGAAAAGACTACCAACACATGTAGAATTTCAAGAACAAAACAAAAGTCATCTTGAAGATTCGATACGAAAATCTAGCCAAATGCTTTGGATGTGTTGAAAGAGAAAGAAAGCTCCTAGATTATGAATACATGACAAATAAGTAAAGTTTCTCATTAATTTTTGGAAGAAGAGTTAATTTACGGTGGGAGAAGGGAAAAAAAAAGAAGCATTTTTCAATAAGGGTATTTTTGAATTATTTTTGAAAGTTCAAGGGTATTTTTGAAACTCAAACTTTAACGGTTTCCATCCAAAATTAACGGCAAGGGTATTTTTGAAACATTTTTCAAAGTTCAGGGGTATTTTTGAAACTTTTGAAAGTTCAGGGGCATTTTTGAAACAAACCCCATAGTTCAGGGGTATTTTTTATAATTTAGCCAAAAGAAAATGGAAAACGAGAACAAAAAGCAAGGGAGAAATGGAGAAATAAAAAAATATTTTTTTGAAAAAAGTCATAATTAATGACATGAAATGAAATGAAAGAGACTGCACACACAGTGTGCTGTCATCAGTCTCTGTCATTGCACACATTGTGCAGCGTGCGGGACAATAGTCACTACTTTTTTTTTTTAATATTGGGATCAAATCGGTCGGTCGGTCGGTCTTGTTGTTTTTTTTGTAAACTGACTGGAAAAAACCGACACCAACCGAATATAAAGGAAAACCGATTGAACTGACTCGATTCGGTCGATTTTCGGTCCAATTTTGAACACCCCTACCTACCATAATCTCTGATAACCATAGTGCTTTTGTTCCCGGTCGTCTTATAGCTGATAATGTGATTGTTGGGTATTAATGTTTACATTCCATAAAAACCTCTAAAGCGAAGGATAATGCATATGCTTCACTCAAGTTAGATATGAGTAAAGCTTATGATAGGGTTGAATGGAGTTTCTTAAGACTAATCATGGCTAAAATGGGTTTTAGTGGTAATTGGATAAATAGGATAAGTATGTTTGTTGAGTCGATATCCTTTGATATTCTGATTAATGAAGAGACTTCTAGATCCTTTAAACCCTCTAGAGGTCTTAGACAGGGTGATCCTTTGTCTCCTTACTTGTTCTTAATATGTGTTGAAGGCTTTTCCAACCTCTTAAAAAAGAGCTGAATATACTGGTGCTCAAAATGGTGTAAAAATTGCAAGAAATGCTCCTTCTATTACTCACTTTTTTTTTTTTTTTTTTTTTTTTTTTTTTTTTTTTTTGCAAATGATAGCTTGCTATTCTTCCAAGCTAAACCAAAAGAGTTTTAAGAGATTCAACGTCTATTAACAGTTTATGAGCATGTTTCGGGTCAAATGATTAATTTCCAAAAGTTAGCAGTTTCGTTTGGGCCACAGGTCCAAGCGTTACCCAAATCTCTTATCATCGATATCCTTGGCGTTAGAGTGGTTGCTGATCAGGAAATGTACCTTGGATGTCCATCCTCCTTGAAAAAGGAAAAACGACTGGATTTCCAATACATCCAGCATAAAGTTAACAAAATGTGGCCAAGGTGGAAGGGCAGATTGTTCTCTAAAGCAGGAAAGGGAATTCTGGTCAAAACAGTGGCACAGGCAATCCCAACATATACGCTTAGCTGCTTCAAACTACCTTTGAGTTGCTGTAATGATATTAATTGGCTTGTCGTAAACTTCTGGTGGGGTAGCTCTGAAAAAGTTAAAAGGATTCATTGGGTCAATTGGAAGAAGATGACTATTCCAAAAGACCAAGGTGGACTTGGATTTCGGGACATCCACATGTTCAATCAAGCTCTTTTGGCTAAACATACTTGGAGAATCTTGAAGCAACCACAATCTCTTCTTAGTCGTGTGTTGAAAGTTGTTGGGTTTTATGCCCTAAAACTCATAGATAGTGAATGTAAACAAATTGTATACTTGTTTCAATAAAGTGTTATTGAGTTTCTACAATAAAGTGTTAGTGTTAAATATTGCACAATATGACCCAAATCCAATAAACTAAGATCCAAGGTTGTTTGTATGTAACGTGAACTAGTATGTGAGGACATACAGGGATCGATGTTTAAGTAACAACCTAAAAAGTCTATAGTACATGGATAAGGTTGGGTACCTTATCCTGGTAACACTATGTGATACGACCCGCTTTGTATTTGATACAGACATATTGATCCAAAGCGTCCATTGTAGTAGACATGCGAGCGGGGGTATCCTATGCAATGAGTGAAGGATTGGAATTCCCAATTCCGTTACAGCGGAAGCAATTGGACCGTTCGTAAATTAATTTTGTTCTACAAAATATCAATACATTGGCAAAAAGTTAAGCAGTGAAAAACATACCTCTGTTGACGACTCTGAATACTTCAACGGACACCACCACAAGACTATCCTGCTATTCTCTGAGATTAGGAACGTAGTTGTGGGACTACTAATCTTGATTGGGAAAAACTCTTAGAAAGAAAATTTCTCTCTAGAGTTCTTGAGAGAATATGTGAGGGAGGCTAGAATGAGACCCTTAGGGTTAGGGTTCTCATAACCTTTCCTTTTATAAGAGAGGAAACCCTAATGTGAGGTTAGGAAACAATCTTGACCGTTAGATCAAGATCAATTAATTAATTGATTAATTAAATGTTAATTAATTAATCATATTAATTAATTAATCTCATGCACATTTAAATCTTATTTAAATGTAATTTCCTCACATAATATATAGTTTAATTAACTTAATTAAATCACATTTAATTAATTCAATTAAACTAATTAATTAATTCCAATAATTAATTAATTTCATAATTAAATATCACCCATATTTAATTAATTACTCATTAGAATCATATTCTAATAATTCCCTCATAGACTATAATTTAATTAAATCTCATTTATTTTAAACTAAATTGAATAGTTAATTAATTCATGATTAATTAATTCATCTTCTAATTAAATACCATATATTTAATTAGACATATATTTGAACTCTTTCAAATATATTAATCTCTCAATTTAATAAAGTTTAACTCAAATTTGACTTTATCTTTTAATGCATCACTATACATTGTATTAATTTATATCTCATACAATTAACTTAATTCCCAATATGAATCTGAACTATTCAAATTCTCTCAAGATATAATTGTTCCTAATTACTCTTTACGAGCTAGCAGGGGGACCTAATGGACCTACAGATCAGAAGCTCCAATGATTTGAGGTTGACTGATTAAACTCATTAATCAAGTTAACCAATATTCATTAACTGTGGGTCATTCCACTAAAGACCCACAACTGAACTCTTCTCACTGAAGAACATTTCTATGTCCACGGATATAAACCTATATCGGTAAGTCAATCCTTCACGAGTGTTCGTAACTACAACTGGGTCAAATTACCGTTTTACCCTTGTGTTACCTCTGGCTCTTTAAGTACTAGTGCTCCTCTAATGAACAACCTATTTATGGTCCAACCAGTGAACAGAAAGTCCCTCTCGGGCCAGTGAGAGGGCGGGATCCCTTTGTTCAAGACCCGGAGTCACCACTTAAGGGAACACTCATCTACTTCTCCTAGAAGTGGGAATGAGTGAATTCCATATTATGTTGTCATGTCCCCAGCCCCCCACTCGGTCTTATTCCCAAGAAGGTAGGCTTATTGAGTTAGCGTGCAGGCCACTCTCACCCATACTAATCAAAGGAAAATCCCTCGTGAGAAGGAGTTCATGACACACTCAGGATTAAGACTGAGTTACCTAGGTCATCCTATCGAAACAGTAACCTACATAGTTAACGGTGTTACATCTAATGGTTTACTATTTCGTGGTCCGGTCTTATGAAAACTCATTGCATAGGATACCCCCGCTCGCATGTCTCCTACATGGACGCCTTGGATCAATACGTCTGTATCGAATACAAAGCGGGTCGTATCACATAGTGTTACTAGGATAAGGTACCCAGTCTTATCCCTGTACTACAGACCTTTTAGGTTGTTACTTGAACACCGATCCCCGTATGTCCCCACATACTTGTTCAAGTTACATACAAACAACCTTGAATCTTAGTTTATTGGATTTGGGTCAAATTGTGCAATATTTAACAATAACACTTTATTGTAGAAACTCAATAACACTTTATTGAAACAAGTATACAATTTGTTTATATTCACTATCTACGAGTTTTAGGGCATAAAACCCAACAATGAGTTTGCATAAGACTGAACCACGAAATAGTCAACCACTAGTTGTAACACTGTTAACTAATTAGGTTACTGTTTCAATAGAATGACCTAGGTAACTTAGTCTTAATCCTGAGTGTGTACACAAAAACATTCTACAGTGAGAAGAGTTCAACTGTGGGTCTTTAGTGGAATGACCCACAGTTAATGAATATTGGTTAACTCGATTAATGAGTTTAATCAGTTAACCTCATATCATTGGAGTTTCTTATCTGTAGGTAGGGGCGGATCCATGAAGGGGCCAGGGGGGCACGTGCCCCCCCTCAAATTATCTCATCTTTATATTTTTAATATAATATAAGGGAACAATTATAATATTAATAGATAAAAATCATATTTAACAACATAATTGATGCTTGGTTCATAGGTAGGGGGCACCATACATTTCCTAGTGCCCAGGGTTTGAATCACGCGGGACGCAAGGTATATTTTTCCGAATTTTTAACCTACGAATTTCCCTTCCCTTCAAACTCAAAGGCCAGGGTTCGAATCACGGGACGTAAGATATATTTTTCCGAATTTTTAACTTACGAATTTTCCTTCCCTTCAAACACAATTCAAATTTCTCCTTGATTGATGGGTTTAATTAAAAGTCCAAAACCAGCCATTAGGTTAAAAATCATAGGAAAATTGTAATGGGTGGTTAAATTCTAATGGTTAATTGTACTAATAGAAATCAATAATGTATTTGATTACGTTATAATTTTGTACATATCTTTTGTTTCAATAGTGTATTTGATTACGTGATAATTTTGTACATGTTTTTTTTTTTGTTGAGGTCTCCCCTTCTTTAAATTTCAACTTCCGCTTTGTGATTTTCTTTTTTTCGGGTTCAATTTTCATGTTGTTTTGCTTTGACATGTATAAAAACAAAATCAATGACATAGGTTTTAAAAACAAAAATGATAGTTTTCTATCATTGATAGAAGATTTATATCTCGGATAGTTCTATCAATGATAGAAGGATAGTTTTCTATCACTGATAGAAATCAATCTTTTAATCAGTGATAGAAGGATAATTTTCTATCACTGATAGAAATCAATCTTTCAATTGGTGATAGAAAGATAGATTTCTATTAGTGATAGAAGGTTTTATATCACTGATAGAAATCTATGAGTGATAGAAATCTTCTATCACCTAATTTGAACTACAACCAATCACCTTACTAAATCTATATGTGACAGAAAACAATAGAAAATTCCAAACAAAACACATAAATAACTGATAGATTCTATCACTGATAGAATCTATCAGTGATAAAAAAAAATTACATTTTTATGTATATTGTGCCCCCTATGTGAAATTCCTAGATCCGTCACTAACTGTAGGTCCATTAGGTCCCCCTGCTAGCTCGTAAAGAGTAATTAGAAACAATTATATCTTGAGAGAATTTGAATAGTTCAAATTCATATTGGGAATTTTTTTTTTAAACAATTTCATATTGAGAATTAAGTTAGTTGTATAAGATACAAATTAATATAATGTATAGTGATACATTAAAATATAAAATATGATTCTAATGTGTAATTAATTAAATATGAGTGATATTTAATTATTGGAATTAATTAATTGATTAGTTTAATTGAATTAATTAAATGTGATTTAATTAAGTTTAATTAAGACTATATATTATGTGAGGAAATTACATTTAAATAATATTTAAATGTGCAGAAGATTAATTAATTAAAGGTTAATTAATTAATTAATTGATTTTGATCTAACGGTCAAGATTGTTTCCTAACCTCACATTAGGGTTTCTCACTTATAAAAGGAAAGGTTATGAGAACCCTAACCCTAAGGCCAAAGGTCTCATTCTAGCCTCCCTATCATATTCTCTAACTCAAGAACACAAAGAGAGATTTTTCTCTCTAGAGTTTTTTCCATTCAAGATTAGGTAGTCCCACAACTACGTTCCTAATCTCAAAGTCATAGCGGGGAAGACCAATTGGTGGTGTCCCAATTGTTGACGCTTGGTCCCTATGAAATCAAGAGAGGCGTTCTTGATATTTCAGAGACCACAACAACTGTATGTATGCTTATCCCCTTTAGATTGATCTAAGGTTATATTCTTAGCCTTAATAAATAGATTTGAATCTTCGCCAATGTATTGGTATTTTGGTGGAAACAAAATTAACTACGAACGGTCCCAATTCGCTTTCGCTAATGGAATTAGGGAATTCCAATCCTACAAAAGCAAAGTATTATCCTCAGGATAACTTTCTCCAAGCAAAGGTGGGCTGGAGACCGTCTTACATCTGGAGGAGTATATTATGGGATCAAGAGTTGGCTATGAAAGGAGGAAGGTGGAACATTGGGAATGGGGCGAGCATTGACATATATAATGACCCATGGATTCCGAGAGAATCCACCTTTAAAGTGTTTGTTGGATTTATGAATAAAATTATTTTAATAAAATAAAGAATCACAACTTTACGTGAAAGGGTATGTCATTTGTAAAGGACACAACCCTATGTGAAAGGGTGTGTCTTTTGGAAAAGGATACAACCTTATGTGAATGGATGTGTCCATTGGAAAAGGATACAACCTTATGTGAATGGATGTGTCCATTTATCAAAAGACACAACCCTTACATGAAAATATGTGACTATTTGAATGGCCACAAATAGTCTATAAATATGTGATTCATTTTGAGTTTTGAACATAAGACACAAACTCTTCTTTCAAAAAACTCTTCTCCTACTTTTCTCTGTACGATTACTTAAATACCAGTGTTCGAGAGTCCTGTGATTGGAGTGCTACATTCATAGGTGGGTAATCCGTCCTATCTTGGGAGACAATTGTTCATGATACCTTGAGCACCATAGAGGGAACAAAATTGTCTTAAGGAAACAATGCTATCGTTGGGTTCGGATTGATTTTGTCTTTTGTGTTTCCTTAAGTATTTATGCAAAGGGTGCCAACAGTGTTGTCAAGACCAAGGCCTTTATCGTGTCGATATGTTAGTAACTTGATTACAGAAAATGGATGTTGGGATAAATGGTTACTTAATCAAATTTTCAACGAAGAGGATAGCCTAATTATCCAAAGCATTTCCCTGCCTCAAAAGGAAACTACTAATACCTTTTTTTTGCACTATGATAAAAAAGGGAAAGTATTTTGTTAAGAGCGGTTACAAATTAACCATAAGGATCAATCATGAAGCATCATCTTCTAATTCATCCCCAAGATTAGAATGGTGGAAAACTCTTTGGAAGCTTCATACCCCAAGCAAGTTAAAATCTTCATGTGGAGAGCTTGCCATGGAGTTTTGCCTACTTATTCTAATCTTGAAAGGACAAAAAGTGAATATTCTATCCTATATGGGAACAAAGATCCATACCCTATGGAGTTGTAAAAAAGTCCATAAGCTTTGGACAAAATGGCAACATTCAGGTAAGTTATTAAACTACATTTATACTGATATTCTCCATTTATCTTGCAGGGCTCGGGAAATCCTAACCATAGCAAAATTAGAAGAGCTCTCAATGATCCTATGGGCAATGTGGAACGACAAGAATTTCAGAATTCATAACCCAGACAAAATCTCAATGGATGATCCTGTCATCAAAGCTCTTAACTACCTGGGTGAGTTCAAAACAAAGAGCAGTAGGGAGATTCAAGCAAGGGATATCACCGACCAGAGGACAGTAAACCCACAAGTAAAAAATATTGGCAGCACAAGAAACGTCTCAAATCAGAGGGAAAGATGGAAGGCATTGAAAAATATACTTATAAGGTTAATACGGATGCTTCTGTCAAAGATGGAGTACTCAGTAGAGGAATCATCATTTGAAACGACAAAAAAGACGTGATGACAACCGCTCAATCTGTTGGCCCTTCTCTGGGATCGATTGAAATGCCCGAAGCTCTAGCCATTCGTGATGGGATTGAACTAGCAAATTCAACGGGTATCATCCAATTTGGATGGAAACCGACTCGCTCCTAGCCTGGAATCTAGTTCAAGGATTTGAAACCTATGAAAATGAAACCCAGAATATCATAGAAGATATCAGGACATGGGTGTTGAAAGGATTGTTACTAACCTCTAGAGAATCGAACCAAGTCGCCAACGCTCTAGCTGTCCATGCTTGAAGAAATCGCGTCGATGGAGTCTAGCTTAAAGAAGTTCCACCGTGGGCGCTTCAGTTGGTTGATTTCTACATAGGAGAATGAGACCCAAGAGAGGTTAGCGAGGGAAGCAGGTGTTAGTGGGGTTTTTTTTCGTGTCTTTTCGTTTCTCCTTTTTATGTTTCCTTCCCTTTTCGTTTGCACTTACCCTAAAAAAAAAAAAAAATCTAAGGGGGTGTTTGGGGGAAGGGAATGTAATCTGGATTACTGGGAATCTTGGATTGTAATCTGGATTACTGGGAATCCTGATGCCTATGTTTGGAGTGCTGTATTTGGGCTGTAATCTGTCTGATGCTTGTGTTTGGATTGCAGGGTCGTAATTGGGCTGGAATCGTAATGCTGTCTTTTTGTAAGCTGTTTTTTTTTCTTCCGACAGTCATATACTGTTTCACCCATTTGAGATGGTTTGAACAATATTGGTATGTGTGGAAAAAAAATTGTACTGAATACATGGAATATTTTAACACATCTGAATGTGTATGAATAAGAAATAGCAAAGTAGCATTCATAATTTGCTTCCAAAATGCACAAGTCTGATCATACATCCAACCAAATTGACATAAGGTAAGAAATTTCAAGAGTGGATAACAAAATTCTAAAAGAAGATTAAAAAGACTTAATGAAACAAAGTGAGAATGCATAAAAAACATGAGAAGGGGAGTGTCAAGTCTCTTGCTGCATAATGGGGACGATCAGGGCTGACCCGGCTGTCCAGGTGCCCTACCAAGCACCTGCATGCAGTAGTCAAACTTCCACTCAGGTGGGAAGTCCATGAAGTGTGTCATCGTGCTGGGATCAGCCAGTAAAGCCCGTGCGATGAGCCGTCCTCTAGCGAAACTCCCGGTATGGACTGCAACTCCGCATACAGCTCCTGGCGACGCTTTCGATCCATCTCCTCCTTGGTGGTCGGCCACCGGAAAGTTGCTTTTCAAAGCTTATGACAGTAATTCAGCTATTATGCCCCACAAAAAGGTAACCAAATAGTTACTTGTCTGATGGAGGGATGCAGAAGAATCTTTCCGTTTTATACACCTTTATTGCAGGTTAATTTTCTGAGTTAATTACTACTCTCCATTGAAAGTCAAGGGAAGCCCATGAACTCCAATAGACAGTGGGGGTTTAATGTTATGGGCAAGGTTAGCCCGAAGTGTTCAATGCAGGGAAGTCCAAACCCATTGGGCCCAAAGGCAGAAGAGTTCGAGCCAACAGGACAAAGGGCCGGACCCATGTGATGACCCTCGGCCTAGGCCCAAGGGAGGAGGCTGAGGGTCACGATCGGCCTCGGCCCAATGCCGAGGCCGACCAGGGCCAAAGGCCCAAATGTTTTTCCTGGTGGCGAACGGGGACGCAACCCTAGAGATATCTATAAAACAGGAGG
Organism: Luffa aegyptiaca; assembly: GCA_017139565.1. Lineage (NCBI taxonomy): Eukaryota > Viridiplantae > Streptophyta > Magnoliopsida > Cucurbitales > Cucurbitaceae > Luffa > Luffa aegyptiaca. The sequence continues at coordinate 1,489,262 of CM029406.1, read as the reverse complement.
TCGCCCACACTCACAGGTATGCAAAAATCAATCCCTAAATACACTCTACGTGTTTCCCGGCCAAGGTTAACTTTAGCATCGGAGTGTGTGTGGTCTACACCACACCGGTGTGTAGCGTTTGCTCGTCTTGCAGGTCACGTCTTTCCCGCTCTCCTACAAATTCACTGTTGATCGTCACGTGGAGCGAGGGTCAAATTCCTAAGCGAAATTTGACCATCAACAAAATGTATTCTCAAAATATTGAAAATAGTATTTGCAAGATTACTGAAAATAAGATTTTAAGATTATTGAATAGTAGAAATAGTATTCATACTGCTTATTTCCATTTGCTACAAAAAATTGCAAACTGATTATTTCCATTTTTTACAAAAAAATTGCAAAATGATTATATCCATTTTTTACAAAAAAAAATTGCAAAGTTTAATTCGAATTTGTATTTTAAAACTACTGTCAAAATAGTTTCTGTTTTTTTAAACATATACTTCCTATTTCCTTTTTTTTACAAACACATTGCAACTGCGTCTTTCGATTCTTTACCAAAAATTGCAAATTTCAATTCGAATGTGTCTTTTAAAAAAACTGTGTAAATAGTTTCTATTTTATAAAATATATATATGCACATACTCCTTATTTCCATGTTTTACAAAAAATTGCAAACTGTGACTTTCCATTTTTTACAAACAATTGCAAACTGCTTATTTCCATTTTTACAAACAATTGCAAACTGCTTATTTCCATTTTTATCAAACAATTGCAAACTTTAATTCCAATTTTTCTCTTAAAAGTTTTTTAAAAATAGTTTCTGTTTTTTAAAATATATATATTAACCTTCCAGAATAGTATTTTCATCTCTACGTTTTCCTCCAAATTGTCTATGTTTTTCAAATGTACGTCAATTTACCGGTTTGATTGTGGCTTGTAAATGTTGTCAATAAAAGAAAAAAAAAATAAACAACATTGTTAATAAAACTACCAAGTAATTCGAAAAAGTTTCTATGAATTAGTTATGACTAAAACATTTTGAAGATTTATTAAAAACTTGTTTCAAAACCATTTTCATTATTTTTTTTATCCCTACACCATAAAGAATGTAACGAGCTGTCATTAACTTGAATCCCATAAAAATTTAACAATCCAAAATACAAACACAATTCATATTACAAAGTCATAACAAAGAATCCAAAAAAATATAGAAAAATGTTGACATAAAAATTGCAACAGTCCAAATAGTACAGAATTTAAGGGAGGATAGAAAAAAATTACGTGAGATGGTGATGGGAATAACCCTCTCACTGAGTAATAAGGTTAGAAACCCTACAAAGAAAGAGAGAAAAGAATTGGAAAAGGGAAAAGAATTAGAACACTGTGAACAATATGAAAGACTCAATATAATTGTCATTTATACCTATTTAATGCGAGGTCCGGCTCGGAATAGATGCTCCTAGGACTAAGACAATGACGGGAATGTTGCAACGTAGCCGACGTAAGAAGTGAACAATGTACATACAAACCATAAAACAAAGTACATTACTAATTTAAATATATAGGGAGAATTAGTAAATAAATGAAAGGAAAAAAAAAGACTCACCAAGTTGCGTATGTAATAGAAGAAGAATCACGCGAAGGAGCATGTCCCAAATGGGCTATATAAAGATTTGTGAGAGTAAGTAGGGGATTAAACACATCAACTACCAATTGAATGAGTAAGTGCAAGTATTTAAGTGAGGGTGATGTGAAGGGTACTTTGATTAGACAAATATCCACCAACTACCAACGAAATAAATGCTCATTACAACAAAAAAAAATTCATGGTCAACCACCCAAGTACAATTGGATTAAGTACTTAAATAATATATATATAATATTATAGGATATGGTAATTTAATTGAGTAGACAATATAAATAGGACAGTCATTAATATAGGAGAATGGTAGTTGGGGTGAAAAGAGATGGGGGTAAATGATGCATCCAAGTATACATCCTAACCAAAAAATAAGAAAGCAATGGGACTAACTTGAATTGAAACACATAATTGGAAACCAAGATCCAGTTTCACTAATGAGGAAGGTAGTAACATTATTCAACATACTAACCAAAAGGAAGGAACCAAATTTGTGCACATAATTGTGATTGAAACAACAGCCAAGGAAAGAATGATCCAAACACAGCACTCAAAGAAGCTTTCATTCCACGAAAATAAGCAAGTCAAACATTCCATATGCACGAAAACAGCAAAAAAGGGACCACGACCTCATATCCGTCATTAACTTGTACTATTATGCATTTTGGAAACCAATAACGTACAAATAATGCACACAATCGGTACACAAACAGAGCAGGCAGAGGAAGTCAACTTCCACGAAAATAAGCAACGCCATCATACAATATGCACGAAAACAGCACACCAACAGAGGAACAGAGGCATCACAGAACCATCCACTGAATGAATATGAAACTTGTAGGCCTCAAGATCGGAAAAGAACATCAATTTGAATTCAGAGAAACAACCGGACAGTAGTTTTACTCATCATCGGCCGTAAGGGAAAGAAAACGAACCTTGTATTCTGATTATACCACCTGACCTACCAAGCTCAAACCACCGAACCCTCCTCCTATCCAAGCTCTCGAAAACGTTGCCTCATCGCCATCATGCTTCGCGATCCCAAACCACCCACCAAACGGAGAGAAAGGTTGTCAATTGGGAGGAAATCACAGCCAGTAGAGTCGCACATCTTCGAGGCGGCAAAAGGGAGAGGTCGGCGAGTTCGAAGCGGCAAGGGTTTCCGAAAGTGCTTGTAGAAGAACCCTCGATCCATGGTTAAAAAACGCTTAAAAAAGACAGATCCACAGATCTATGGACTTCCGGTCGTAGATCCATAGAAAATAGGACCCCCATGGACGAAAGGAGGGATTTGAAGAAGAAACCAGACGAACGTGGTCAAGATTGAAGCGTAAATCCGACGAAAATCAACCACGCCGTTTGGTCGGACGATAGACAGTGGCCATCGACTGAATAAACGAAAGGGGTAGACGAACGGACGGCCATGCGAGATCAGAGATGAAGGAGGAGACGAAGAGGAAGACGCATTGATGGCTGAATCAGAAGGGAGAGAGAAATGGGCGGCTTGCATTTGGGTTGTAAAGAGGATTACAACTTCAGGATTCCATGTAATAGCATTGGATTACAATGCAGCCCAATTACGGCCCATCAAACAATGTAATGTGGATTACATTACAACCCCATCCCCCAAACACCAAAGTATTCCAAACTCGTTGAAAGTAAAATTAACACCGGAGATTTCCAAAAAAAAAAAAAATTAACACTTTTTTTTTTGAGAAATTTTTTTTTTAAAAGAAGCTCTACCCACTTTTCTTCTTCCTCACGCCGTCTCCTCCTCCGTTTCAGCCGCTCAACGTTGGGCAATTGAGAGTCATGGGCCCATTTAAATATTGTTTTATAAAAATGGGCCCAATTTTGAATTTACTTATTTGGGGACCCCTGACATTGTGAAAAGACGAAATTATCCTTGCCCTAAAAAATTCTCCCTCTCTCGACCGTTGGCTTCCTTCTTCTTCTTCCTCACTATCGTGCTCCCTTCTCTCACGATTTCGCCATTTCTTCCTCACGTTCGTCTGCTGTTTCCTTGCAAATCTTCCGCGGAAATCAAGCTTACATCTACACGAGGTAAGTAACTACTAGCATTTTTGGGTTTTCATCGCGCGATTTTATCCTTCGGCAATGTCATTTTTGGGTTTTGTTAGAAATCTAGGGTTTTGCTGTATTGGCTGGATTCTGATTATGTTTTAGGGTTTAGTTAAGTTCGTCGGCGGTTTCTGAGGAGGGTAGAGGGAAGAAGAACACAATTTTGTGGTGTTTAAGACCAAGGTTTCTGGATCGAGATGAATCTCGGCCGGGATTCATCTTCTGTAATTTCTCGGTCAACCGGGAAATTTGGCAGAACTCGAAGCCTTTTCTCGGTTGACCGAGAAATTACACAGACCAATCCCCCTCTCGATTTCGACCGAGATTTAGACCGGGAAATTTGGCAGAACTCGAAGCCTTTCCTCGGTTGACCGAGAAATTACAGAAGATGAATCCCGGTCACGATTTCGACCGAGATTTAGACCGGGAATTATGGCAGAGGGCTTGTTTTTAGTTAATTTTTTTTTACTTTGTATATTTGAAAATGTTGATTATGAATTGTTGTAATTTGCTAGGTCTAGTATGGAATCACCGAGAAAATCCCCCTCGCTGACCATTTTCCGGCTGCGTTGACATGTTGCTCACACCTAAACAAAACCATTAGCAATATTAAGTCAACCCTAAGTCGTACCCAATTAGACCTCTTTAGGCAAACATGTTTCAGGCCTTTAATAGATGTGAATGTTATTTTTAATGGCCAATTAGTACACTACATCCTCCTTAGGGAAGTAGAGGAGAATAGGGCAAATGTGATGAGTTTTAAATTGTTAGGTCAGAAGGTCTCCTTTGGTAAGAGAGATTTTGACCTCATAACCGGCCTTCGTCATTCATTTAGACCAATGAGGAGAGATAGAGAGGGCCCTCCCAATAGACTCCTAAGATTATATTTTAGGGAGAATGTAGGCATGAAGGTGGAGGAGTTAGATAAGTCGTTTCCGACCCTTCAGTTTGAGAACGACGAAGATGCAGTTAAGATCGCAGCGTTTTATTTTTTTGAGTTGGCTTTGATGGGGAGGGAACGCAAACAACAAGTAGATGCCAGCACCCCAGACTTAATGGATGATTGGGTGGCATTCTGCAACGAGGATTGAAGTACCATCGTTTTCGACAAGACGATCAAAAGTCTGAAGAAGGCACCAAAGGGGAAGGCTGAGTCGTACAAGCATAAGGGAAGTGGTCCAAAGAAGCAGGAGACATACAGTCTATACGGTTTCCCGTTTGCTTTTCAGGTTAGTAGATAATTAAACTTTTGAAATGTAATCTTCATATAGTTTGTATGGTTTCCCATTTTTTTCTTTAATTGTTTCTTTACACAGATATGGGCATACGAGACTGTTTCATCTCTCACTGGACGTGTTGCCAATCGAGTAAGTGAGACGGCCATCCCACGCATCCGTCGATGGTCTTGCGCCCACTCCCCATCATACACGATCATTGCTGATGAAGTTTTTGGATCCCGAGCGGTTAGTTTTTATAATTATTTAAATGTTTTGTCTTAATTATTATTTGTAAACAACCAACCACTAACTAAGTAATTTTTTTGCAGGCTAGAGTTAGGTCGAGTCTTGTTTCTTCTGCAGAGGAGAGTCAATACATGAATCGAGTGATGGAGCCTCCACGGGTGCCAGAGCCAGTGCATGAGCCAGTACTCGAGTCAGGGCAAGAGCCAGATCAAGAACGAGAGAGTCTACCTACTGTATCCGAGGCTAGACTACCTGATGTAGAGGAGGCTACTGTAGCCGACACTGAGATGGTAGATGTCATTGATGCAAATAAGAGAGGAAGGGAAAAAGAGGACAAAGACAAAGGGAAAGAGAAAGAGGAGGAAGTAGAAAAAGAGGATGAGAGCAGGAAGGAGAAGAAGAAGAAGAAGAAGAAGATGATGATGAAGCAGACCTGTGAGTGTAGCCAGTGGATGGAGAGTATGGATGCTCGCATGTCTGATATGGAGTCATGCCTGAAGTCCATTACCAAGTTCTTACGTCGTCTCTCTAAGGTATTTTGGTAGTCGATCATTGTTTATCGTATTGGTTGGTTTTAGTTTGTCTAACATTTGTAAACTTTCAGGGAAAATTCGTGGACCCTGAGAAGTACTTTGGACCGAAAGATGGTCCGGATGACGTGGGTGGTCCATCAAAAGGACCGGATGACATGGGTGGTCCATCGAAAGGACCGGATGACGTGGGTGGTCCATCGAAAGGACCAGATGACAATGAGAAGGACGGGAAGGAGAAGGACGTTGATGAGGCGTACAACATAGAGCATATTACGGTAATAATATTTCTTATACTATCACATTTAAAATTTTACATTTCCATATTTAAATGTAAGTTGATATACAGGAGTTGGAGTCTCAACCAACCACTGACTTAGAGTCTCACTCAATTACTGACGTGGAGTCTCAACCAACTACAGACCCAGTCGAACTAATTGCACCTAAGGCTGAGGTACTTATTTGTCTTAATGTAAACAATATTATATAAATCTCACTAATGTATAAAATGTATGTATGTAGCCTGTTGAGTTAGGTGATGAGGAGGTTGAGGAGGTTGAAAAAGTAATCGGGCCGCATGAATTGGTAAAAAGACGAGGAAAGCGGACCCGACAAATTTCTTGGAAGCTTCGGTCTCCATGGGCTGACACCAGGCCGGACGGCAAAAGGCGAAAAGTTAAGCAATACGATCCCATGCGTGCCATTCCTGAGGAATACGAGACCAAGTTTCAGAAATGGTTGGAAGACCCATCGTCTGACGGATCGGAGCGTAAGACAGTATATGCCTACAGAAGCAAGCAGTGGTTTCAGACGTTACTCAAACCGTCTCATTGGATGAGTGATGAGGTACAAACCATCTTATCACTACAGTTGTTTTTTTAATCAAGGTTTTAGGCATAGGGTTTATAGTTAAAAGTTTAGGACTTAGCGTTTATGATTTAGGGTAATTTAGGGTTTAGGACTACAATTCACAATTCTTCTGATTCTGTAGGTGATTGACTCTCTCTTCCTCTTTATTCGGAAGAAGATGGATACCCGTCCTGACTTATGTCATCGAAAGTTTGTCACGGCGGATGTATTTGTAACAGTACGTACTTTCATCTTATTGAATTTCACTTAATCTAAATTGTACTAAGATTGAATGTTGTGCAGGAATTTTTGAGGCGCGAGGATGTGTACGAAGAACTCCTTCGTAGTGACCATGGGAACAACACGTTCGATTGGAGCAGATTCAAGACGGTCACTAACTACGTAATGGGAGAACACACAGATTACGGCGTTCCTTGGAGTTCCGTTGATGTTGTCTACATGCCCTTCAACTTAGGTAGAAACCATTGGGTTCTACTGTGCGCTGACTTTGAAACGGGCGAATTTGTGTTGACAGACTCCCTAACGACACTGAATTCAGATGCAGACATAGCCAAGCAGATGAATACGGTATGCACCATTTTTCCTAGGCTGCTATTAAGGTGCGACGTTATGAAGGAGAAGCCGTCTCTTCCAACACATCCATGGCGATTCAAAAGGAAGACCCAAGTGCCACAACAACAAGATAGTGGGGATTGTGGGGTTTTCACTGTAAAGTTTTTGGAATATGATGTAACTAGATCAGATTTAGGTAGTCTTAGTCAGGAGAAAATTGAGTTTTGTAGGCGGCAATTTGCTGTACAACTTTGGGCCAATAGGCCGTTCTTTTAGTAAAAAATGATTTCGTCCATAATTCAATACCCTTGTAGTTAAAATTTCACTTATATACTTATCTTACGCTTTCAATGCTATACAAGTTACTTTTCTGGTGAATTATACGTTAATAAACAGACCATGCAACGTAAATTTCAAACCATGCAACGTAATTTGAAGCCATGCAACGTAAATATCGTGCCATGCAAGTAATCTCTTACTGTCATTTTTCCTAACTATCTTTCACTGCCAAATTTCCCGCTCTTCCCGGTCACGATTTCGGTCGGGAACATTGACACAGAGAGGCTCACGACATACAGGAAGTTGGAACCCACTGTCAATATTCTCGGTCCCGTTCTCGGTCTCGGTCCCGGTCTCGTGGACCGGGAAATTTGACAGTAAGATGCTACTGACATTTAGTCAGGTAAGAACCCACTGTCATTTGTATTTTTCTCGGTCCCGTTCTCGGTCTCGGTCCCGGTCTCGATGACCGGGAAATTTGACAGTAAGATGCTACCGACATTAAGAACCCACTGTCATTTGTCATTTTTCTCGGTCTCGTTCTCGGTCCCGTTCTCGGTCTCGTTGGACCGGGAAAAATGACAGTGAGAGTATTATGCCTCTTTTTTTCCTTTTATTTATATAAAATAAATGAACGAATATAAAATATCTAACTTCAAAATATAGAAATGAAAAATCATGTCTAAAACATACAGGAAACAAAAATTCATGTCAAAATAGTTGTACAAAAAAACATCAAGAATTGTTCAGTGGTTGTCTGCATGTTTTTCTGTTATGACCCCTATTCCCGCACCGGCTGCATTTGCGGACATGCTGCACTTCTCCCGTAGACGGTATTCTCAACGTCTGACGACGACCAACCCTAGGCACTCTTCGAGGAGGCAAGACTTCCACATCGACGAACTGAGGTGATCTCTTCCACTCCGACTCATGCCCAAGGGGTTGTATGGGTTGTGCATATGCATCTATCAAAGAGTCGACATGGTAGACTTTGGAACAAAGAGTATGATATTCGATATGTCGATAAGTGCATGCAGCGATCGCATGGGAGCATGGAAGTTCGTAATACTCAAATTCACGACAGGTGCACGTTCTAGCGTGAAGGTTGACACGTCCACCCAAATGTCCATCCTCGACCTGAAACTCATATCGAGCAATAGGTTTGACCACGTGCCTCCTTGCCTTCTCCTCTGCTTTTTCCAAGATTTCTGTAGCAAACTTCGACCACTGGCTCGGGTTACTGGAGTGCTTATTCCTGCGTTTGTAGTATTTTGCTTGGAGCCACCCTCTGATATGATCCATGAATGCGGTGATTGGGAGCTCTCGTGCATCTTTCAACACTGAGTTAGTGCACTCCGCAAGATTGGTGGTCATTTGGTTATACCGACGACCACACTGGTATGCTCGAGCCCACCTCTCAACTCCAACCCCCTGTAGGCATGTCCTGATATTTTCTGGTAGTTGCTGCCAGTACTCATTGAATTCAACCACACGAAATGCCCTAGCAGCTCCGTCAAATACTTTCATAAAGTTCCTGGTCTTAAAATGCGTTTTCAGGTTCTCCCCTAAGTGCCGGATACACACGCAGTGAAATGCATTAGGGAACACGATTTTCACAGCCTTACCGATGCTGGCATGTCTATCAGACACAATGACCAGACCAGGAACCTGTCCAACTGCACGTTCCATCTGTCGAAAAAAGTACGTCCATGATTGATCAGTTTCTCCCCCGGCAAAGGCCCACCCTACAGGATATAACTGGTTGTTTCCATCTACACCGGTCGCAAGAAGTAGTTTCCCACAAAATTTTCCCCGTAAGCGTGTTCCATCAACAACTAGCACTGGACGAATGGAGCTCTTGAACCCTCCAATAGAAGCACCTAGTGCCATAAACACATGCTTAAAGTGTCCATCATCTTCAAGTTCTAAGTCGAACACTGTACCGGGATTTTCGATTTTCAATGCTTCACCAAATCTCGGTAACAGTCTATAAGATTCTTCTGGAGACCCTCTAGCAAGAATAAAAGCTTCTTCTCTAGCCCGCCAAGCCTTGTCATAGCTTAAATTCACACCAAAATCTTGTCTAATATCGTTCACAATATCCTTTGGCCTATAAGTACGACCGACGTCTTGGAACCTCGACTTGATCAAATTTCCAATAACCCAACTCTTGGCCTGCCTATGATCATCTGTCAACATTTCACGTACACAGGTATGAATATTGCAGTACTTCGTGATCTTAAATATTTCACACCCCTTAGTAACACTCATAACGCGAACCCTCCATTTGCATCCTTCAATTACACAGTTAGCTACCCATATGTTCTTCTTTGACTTTTTAACCCTAAACTGGAAATTCCTTCTCATTGCAATCACAGACATTCTCATGTACAAGTCTCTTTTACACATGAATACTTCTCCAACTTCTACATCTTCAGAAGAGGAAGACTGACCTGTCATGATGATTGCCTTCGATGAAGCATTTGGAACGGAAGAGCATGTCGCCACCTGTTCAGGCGCAGAAGGAACCTCAGTGTACTGTACGTGAATCTCTTCCTCATTATCTCCCACAGCTACATCAACCTCCGTGTCTGTGTCCTCGTCATCATCGTACTCCTCATCATGTCCGTAGTCCCCCCAATCTTGGCCACCATAAAGTTCACTACCATGGTCTTCATCGTCCCCCAAGTTATACACAGGAATATTTTTTGATTCATCGCATGGGAATGATGTAGATGCCGATGTATATTGTTTGGGACCGATGCCGATGATAAATTCTGCTCCACCTTATACGGATTATTTGGCATGACGCATGGGATGGGAAATGGTCGCGAGGCTTGGTTACTAGGACACTTTGGGATTGCGGATATGTATATGGGTACGTCAGAGACCCTATTCCAGGTCAAGAAGGTGTTAAGGTCTTCATCGTTCCTAATAACAAACGCGGGTGCCTTGACCATCAATTGGAGTACACATCTTATTGTAAGGTCAAATTCCTCTGAATTTATACTGGTCAATGCATATAATCGACTTAAGAAGTCACTATATGCACTACCAATGTCTATGTCGAAACCCCTCAACTCTCCACCATCATATTCCTTGTCCCTCTCATTCCACAAACCACCATAACAAACCCACACACGAGGTATTATCTGCACGAACGAACGAAAAAAAAATAAATTAGCAACTGTACATTTTCCCGGTTCTCGGTACTAATTCCCGGCAGGGATGCTTAAAGTATGCTTCCCGGCCGGGATATATACATTTCGACCGAGAAAATGTGCAGCGACAACGTAATCTTTTTTCACAACCACGAACGTACGTAAATAATGGTCAAAACTTGAATGTACATACCTCCTTCAGAAACTCGAATGTTGCAAGTGTTTTGAATGTGATCGAGCAATCCAAAACGTGATGGACGTGACAAAATCGTTGTGTGGGGATCAAAGAATGTTGTGTGGGAACCAAAGGACAAAAAAAGAAAAGGAATGAGAATAAGAATGAGAATGTTCTTTACATTCCAAATCCTTATTCATTAAGGGAGATCATTGATTGATGGAAAATATTGGTTGGTAATTAATGTGGTTGGTGGAGAAAATTAACTTTTCCTATTTTGAATTGAAGAGGGGCTAAAATAGTCTTTTTACACTTTTGCTGACATCATTAAAGTCAGCAAAGGGTCCCCAATTAAGTGAATTTTAAAATGGGGCCATTTTTACAAAACAACAGTGAAAAGGGCCCCTAAGTCCCAATTGCCCCTCAGCGCCGCCGCCTCTCTCCCGTTCACTGCCGCCGCTCCGTCGTCTTTCTTCCGTTCGTGCCGCAGCAGCCTCCCTCCTAGCGGTTTTGCACTGATTTTCTACTCCCTTGTTGTTACTGTATTCTCCCAATCTCCATCTTCTGTCTTTCTTCTTACTTTAAAAACACAAATTAGAACTGGAAACTCCTCTGTGCCCATTTTAGGGTTTTCCCGGTGCGAACCACCAGTTTCCGCGCGTATGCTGTACAGAATTTCACAAGTATGTTCCAAATCCTAGTAGTTTTCTTGTTTGCATTTTCGTTTTGTTTATTACTTTCGGCTGTTTCTGTTTTCTTGCTGCTGCGGTTAAGTGAATTTGGAGTTCGCTAGAAAATTAATCTATGAAAATTATTTTATTAATCTTTTTCTTGCATTTTGTCGTCGTCAGGGTTTATGACTCCCTCCATAATGAAACGTTTGTACTGCCTCCTGCTTCAGTTGTCTTTAAATGAACAGTTGGATTTGTCTAGAAATGAAGCTGCCTTGATTGAGTTGAACAAAGAATTTAGTCAGTATGGATTCAAGGAAAGTTTTCAGGATTTTTGTGGTCTGGCAGATTTTTTGTTCAAAGAACTTGATCGGAGATTTAAGCGAGTTTTCCATGATTTGGGAAGTATTTCCTTCGGCCTCTCTCCTGAACTTGCTCGTAAAGATAATGATTTGTGGAATACCATGGAAGAGTTTATGTTGCTCTTAAGAAGTTGTTTGGTTATCTTGACTCTGCTTCCTTTCGAACAAAATGCTCTACTGGAAAAGGGCAGTGCTCTTCTTTTAGTACTCAGGAAATTGCTCTATTTGATTAGAAGTGGAAAGGAGGAGAAAGAGTCCATCAGCTTGGAGAAGTCTATTTTACACGAATGCAGAATCACTGAATCTGATTGTACCACCTTTGTCTCTGAGGATTTTGTTGCTTCCTTGTGTATTTTAGAACCTTCTGATCCATGCCATCCATTCATATGTGCAGTCCTTGAGGTTCTTACATAATTTCCTAATCTTTTTGGGGGCTTGATATCATTTCTCTGCTTTTTACTGCATTTTCACCTTCTTCCCCTTGCATGAAGTATTTTTGGACTAGTTATCTATGATGACCATGATTCAAAAGATTTAATATTTCGATATCTTTACCAATTGGATAAGAATGTTGTAGGCATACTATAAGAAACTCTGCATAAGTGCACGCACTGAACATACTCACATGACGGAACACACTACTATGTTTTGCTAATATTTATCGTTTAGTCCATATTTCTTATATATTAAGCTTTCTTTGGTTGGATCATCAACTTATTAGCATGCTTTACAATTTTTATGCGAATGGAAAATGCCTTTGGCCTAAAGGTTGGGCAGCTATGATCAATTAATAGAATGATTGATTATGCTCTCTGATCTCTGATGTTGTCTTTCTTCGCTCACCATTCAGCTTGACAATCTCTGTATGTTCACATTATATCGTTTTGATTCTTAGTGGAGTGGAGCATGATTGTCTTGCATAAAATGTTCACCTTGTTGTGATGAGCTTCTTCTGTTTAACTTTATTTATTTATTTATTATTACTTGTGTGCATGTGTTGATTTTTTGCCTCAATTTTTTCATTTAGGGGTTTGCTAATAAATAATAGTATTACAACTTAATTTGGATTAATAATTCTTAGGTGTTTGTGGATGAGCTTCTAATGCATAGATCATTGAGAGAATACTTTATGCTGGTAGATTCTGCATCTTCTACTACTAAAATGTTATTTATGCACAACGTAGTTCATGGTGGAATTGGGACGGTACTGGAGGTGATTTCTGCTCATTTCATCCTATCAGTTTCTGATGAGCAGGCATTTCATAATTTCCTCAATAGACTATATTGGGTTCACTATGAGAATTTTAGAGTTCCTGAATTAAGCCTGACCACAGCTTTATCATTACTTCTAAATCCTGTCATGCTCTCTGCACCAAAATTGTTCCAGGCTCATTTTGTTTCACTGGTTTCTGAAGTCATTGGCCTTGGTGTTTTCTTGAAATCCCCAAACCCAGATCATAGGCTTATGGATTGGTACCTTGTAGCATTTGAAAGGGCGATCATGTTGTATAATAGACATATGTCTAATTCACATATGAAAGATGCCCCGTTGAATTCCAATGGTCATTTTTCCAATTCAAGTGTGCCTTGCCATCGTGGTCAACAACCTTTTGAATCTTATATTCAACAGGTTACAAGAGAAAAAGTTGATAATCTTATTTCCAAGTATGAGAACACTTGTTTGTTTTTGAGGGACAAATCAGAGCTGCTAGCCTTATCGATTTCATATGTGGAGGAGAATCAACATATTTTTGATGATTCACATAAAGATGATCTTTTATCAATCTTACATTGTATCATTCTTGGAGCTTCTCAGGATGATGTCAATGACACTGAAATTTACAGGACTGGGTATACAAGTCACTATGATATTTATCTTCTTGCTTCTATATTGAAGTTGTTGAGTTCATCATTGTTGCCTGCTGTTTGGTGTCTAAGGCACCGTGGAAACTCTGGTGGCCTTAAAACCTTACGAGATGTTTCATCTAGCACAGAGTATGGTTTTATTTCGAGTACCATTAGCTGTTTTCAGGAATTCGATACTTTCCTACCAAATCAGAATCTCATATCTAAAGTGATGAAATCTCACCCAAAGAGGCATACGAATTCCAAGTGGATGTTCCTGCATTTTACAGGATTACTGGCATTAAGCTTTTCTAGAGGGTTTGACTTCTTAGTGAAAGACTGTGTACTTGCAATTATGACAACGTTGGATTTGTTTGTTTTCGAAGAGGGAGATTTAGATGCATTATCATCATTAGTTGGCTCTGAGAAAGCTGAAGAGGTACATTTTATTTTATTTTTCATGACTTTGATTTGTTGTGCTCTTTAACTTTTCTTCCCTTTTGCTATTACTTTGAGGTACTGCTTTTAACCATTGACATGTCCTACAGCGTTTATTACGCATAAAATCTAGTGAAACAGTTGCAATGGAGTTTCAAAAAATTCAGACAATTCACATGAGGTACAGGGAGCCTCTTTTTGAACTTTTTCATCTTCTGGGTTCATTATACTTTATCTCTTGTATCTTTTTCATTGGGTGTCTGAATTCAGTCGCACCTCTTTATGAATATGTGTTAAACTGTTTTACCTTTGAATGCAAAGTCTATGCAGTTCTCTTTTATATTCATGTTCTTGCTTCCTCATCTCTTAGGCCCCGTTTGATAACCATTTGGTTTTTGGTTTTTGAAAATTAAGCCTATAAAGTATAAACTTTACTTCCACCTCTAAGTTTTGATGTTTTGTTATATTTCTTCTTCTCACGTTTTCAAATACCAAGTCAAGTTTTGAAAACTAAAAAAAGTAGTTTTCAAAAACTTGTTTTTGTTTTTGGAATTTGGCTAGGAATGCAAATGTGTACTTAACAAAGATGAAACTCATTGTAAGGAAATTAGGAGAAAACAAGTATAATTTTAAAAAACCAAAAACCAAAAACCAAAAACCAAATGGTTATCAAATGGGGTTTTAGATTGCGACTTTTCGTAGTTGGTTTTTCTTCTTTAGAGAGTTTTATGGCCTAAAGAATATTTCAAACTTCTCTCTTCTTGGCATTGCTCAAGCACGATGATGAGAAAAATGTTTGTAAATCCAAATTCTTAAGCTGACTTGATGAAATTGTTTTTTTCTGTACCATTAGCTTTGTTTTAAGTTTGATCGTTGAAGTTGTATTTCTTATTAGCAATTCTTTGTGCAGCACTGTTTGCTGCATGTGTATTTTCAGTTGGGAAATTCGTTATTTTTGTGACATTACTGTCAGAAAGATCTAGCTGGAATGGAATGCTTTGACCATATTTTACCATTAGGATTTTTTTCAGGGATAAATATATTTAACTTTCATCTTGCAGCATGGACTCTCTCAATAGCTGTCATGAAAGAATACATGATAACTCGGGACAATCCGTGGAAACTGCTCCCATCCAGAATAGTCGAAAGGAGTGTACTATTGGTGTAGAGGAAGCTGAAGAAACTTGCAGCGGGGCGATCTTTCTAAAATGTTTACTAGAAGACTCCAGGGGCTCTTCATCTTATGATGATATAGCAGACTTTGTGGAGTGCAAACGTGGGAAAGATTATATGCAGTGGATGAAGAATAGACAAAGATATCGAAAATGGAAATCACAGAAATTGGCAGTATTGAGATGGAAGAAAAAGAAGAAGATTTGGAAATGTATCAAAACAAAAAAATGATAACTGATTTGCTGTACATAGCTTTCTGGGTATAGTTTTCTTTGACAAAACTCAATCTGCCAAATTCAATCGTTACTTGTCTGGAGAATAGGAGAATTTCTAGTGGTGCCCAGTGATCTTGGGGAGATTTAATCTTTAGTTAGGCTTAATTAATGCCTCTCTAAGAGTTTCAGTTTCTAGACTTTTGTAATCATCCTTCAGGCATCATCGATCTGTCTTTTCTGTATCTATAATATAGGTTTTTGTAATGGCTCATTTGGTGACTTTCATCAATTAGAAGCTGATTTTTGTAATATAATATAAGGTTTGGTGACTTTCATCCATTATAATATAGGTTTTTGTAATCATCCTCTTAAGCTAATTTTGGCATGGGGGCGATTTTGCAAACTTCTGTAATGAAGCTACAATCCATTAGAAGCAATAGCCATTTCTGCTGCTGTTCAGAGAGTCTGTCTCTAGGACCTTTTACTTCAACAAGCTTAGCTTCACCTCTGTATTCACCATTAAAGCGCCACAACAACAAATCTGGCATTCCACTCTACCAGCTCTGGTAAGGCACCTATTACCTTAATAATAGGTGAATGCATAATAACACTCGTAGGAAGCAATCTAGCTATAAATTAAATAATTACTCAAGGGATAAGACACCTATTACCGGCAGACCGTCTCACTGTTCCACATCCTACTGGGGCACATCGCCTGCCCCCATCTGCTTCCCTCCCGACAATTTCAAGCACTATTTGACTTTCTTTTCAAAGTCCTTTTCATCTTTCCTTTGTGGTACTTGTTTGCTATCGATCTCTCGCCCATATTTAGCCTTGGACAGAATTTCCCGCCCGACCTTGATCTTCTGAGAAGGGTTCGAGTGTGACTTTGTAAGGTTTGAGGTTTGGTTCCTCCTACATTTGTAGAAAAAAAAGAAAAAAGAAACTTAACACTGATGATAAACTTGAGTTTGTAATTATAAGTTTTACATTTTTCATTAGAAAAAGGATATTCAAAGACACTTAATTACAATAAGCACTCCCTTACAAAATGGTTTAGATAGGATGATGGACCATATACACATAGGGAAAGTTTTATGTTGTCAATGCACTACTTCCCACAAGTTTTTGGGGTGAGGTTGTACCCCCACATGCAACATTGTTAATAGACGTCCCTTTTCTTGCTTTAGGTTGTAAAACACCCTAAGAAATGTGATGCTAGTACTCATTGACTTGTTTAGCTCTTATTTTTCTTAGGATCTAGCTCATGCTCATTCTCATATGGGCAAGTTGGAGCCTAGAGTTAAGAAGTGTATCTTCCTTAGTACCAAAAACTCTAGTGTCTAGAATTAAAGAGTGCTAATATTTTAATTAGTAGAGATGTTGTATTTTAATGTATGTATTGAAAAGTATTGGTTTTACCGGTTTTTAGTATGTTATTATTGGACCTTAAGGTGTTCTAAATTAGTTTTTTAGTGTCGTTTCTGTTGTCCAAGAACCCTATTTTCTTAACTTAGCTTTTTAGGCAAAAAGTTGTTTTGAGTGGGAAAAATCGGTAGATAAGATTGTTTAACTTTTGGTTTAGTCCTTGTGATAGTATTCTGTGTTATGTTGTCAAAGTTTTGAATATGTTTAGGCCTCTTGGAAGTTGACGTTTGTTCAAGGAATTGAAAATGAAATTGAGAATGGTGGGTTATTCACTACTACAAATTCAATATTACCTGACATTTGCAATTTTTAAATACTTGATGTTTTTATGAAGAAATGTCAAGTAACATGTACTTTTTAATGAAAAATGTCAAGAAAAATGAAAAAACACGGAGATTGATCGAGGTAAGTAGTTTTCACATATCTTCCAAAATAGAAATTTTGGCATAAATGTGTTTTGAGCATCGTCTACTACAAATATTTGAAATTATGTTCTTGTATGATTTGAGGATTGATTGAAACTATTTTTGTGTGTTTTAAATTGTTTTGCTAACTGAAAGTATATGTTTACTATTTTGATTATTTTGAAAAGTATTTTGATTAATTAGATAGGGCTATCTGGACATGCCAATTTTGTTTTGGGAATTTATTTTGTAGTAGCCAAATTTGGAATTGGGGGTAATTTGATCGGATGGAAACTTATTTGTGGAAGACACATTTGTGGTTTAACATTCATTTGGAATGAAGATTCATGTGTGTTTTACACTCATGTGACCTCATACTTAAATAATTGTACGGAATGTTTTGGTTGATTTTCAATCGAAATTTCTAATTATTTCTTTATGCAACAACTTGGCTTTGTTTTTGAATTTTTGCATGAAACATCATGCATATTACAAGACATTTGAGGCGTGATGAACTTAAAAAAAAATCACAAACAAAATTGTTTGAGCATTGTCATAAGGAGTGGAACAAAAAAATGTTGAAGTATATACATGTGTGTATTAAAAAAGAAAATTTCAAAAAAAAGAGGAAAAAAAAAAAGCAGCGTACAAAACAGCTTACAATAAAACAACCAATTCAATTCCAGTCCAATTCCAATCCTGCACTCCAAACATAGGCATCAGGTTCCAACTCAAATCCAACGCAACAAACACAGACATCCAGATTCCAGAAAAATATTCCCATGGAAATCACATTCCGAGGCATCCAGATTCCATTTTGATGCCCCAGACACCCCCTAAAAAGAAAAGATGATTAAAAAGAGAGAGTTGAAACAAATATGTCATACCAGTCACCTGGAAAACGTAGGCAATGTGCAGTATTTGCCTTTCCCTTGATCATCTTGTCAACTTAAAAGAATTAGAATCACAAATCAGGGGGTGCTTTTATAAAAATCCTAAGTGATTTCAAGAAACTTGCAAATGAAAAATGGAAAGCAACTTACAAAAATTTAACATATAGGCTATACAGATTGAACAGGAAACAAAGAAGAATGAATGAATAACATGGTTGAAATGAATGTGAAGAGTAATTATAGCTACCAAAAGAATTCAAGATAGTAGAAGCTTTTCTCCATTGTCACCTGAGTGCTCTAAATTATATGCCCACTTTCGTCTCTTAGCCAATACCAAAATAAATTTGTTGTATATTCACCCCAACAATAACAACAAAACCAACCCAGATAATCAACACTGCAGATTCAGCAATAACCAAAGAACAATACTCAACCCAAACAACAAGTAAATGACAGATTAAACCAGATAAACACAATGCACAGCAGCAGCAAATAGTAGGAGAGTAGAGAAGAGAATAGACACTCGGTTTTATAGGGCCCGTTTGGTAACTTCTTATTTCTTGTTTCTAATTTTATTAAGAAATCTAAGCATTTAATAACTATGTATGTTTCTTGTCTCTCATTTTCTCAGAAACACTCCCAAAATTTGTATAGAACTTTTGGGAACAACTAAAACTAGTTTCTCATTTTTTATTTCCGTTTCCAATTTTTTCCAAAACATAAATAAGAATATAGGTTTATTATTATTGAATGTATAAGTGTTAGGGTCATGGAATTCTATTTTTCTTTATTAAAAATAAAGAAACGGAAACAAGAAACGAGAATGTTACCAAACAGGCCCATAGTGGTTCAATCCCAATGAGGGATCTGTTGGAGATATGCTTAAATAAGAACTGAGTTACACTAGCAAACTGATTACACCTTAACTGGATACTAACAATTACAGTAGAAATAACAATACAAACACTGTATATATGACAAATGCTGCAAAATAAATAGTCGAGGCAATCTTACAAAGCACTGTCCTGAAGACAATTATTCGCTCTGCACAGGTTGCTAGCATGCTACAGCGATCGTCTCAGCAGGATACAACGACTAATTCCGGTAGAACAGCAACCTCGAACTACTCGGATCTGGCAGAACTCTTGGATACTTGCTCTCAACTCGACTCAAGATCAAAGAAACAAAGAAAGAAGGAAGAATGCTCCAAAATGGAATGGGATGATTCAAATGAAGAAACAAGTTGCTATTTATAGGCTAGCAACTTAGTAACTCCAAATAACAAAATTAAATAAAGTTGAAACATATAAAAAATATAACTCAATTGAGTTATAATACCAGATTTAACTTCCATATGTTAAATTTGTAATTGAAACATCAAATTGAAATTGATGTTTCAATCCATCTTGAAACTCTTGAAAAATTGAATTTAAATCACTTTCTTTCACATTTTATTTGTAAAATATCCAACAGGATCTACATCCACTCTAGGCACTCTACTAAATAATCAATTAGCCTTGGATAGTCTTTTACAGAGAATCTCACACAAATTGAGAGAATACATTCAATCAATACTCTCTAGAACTCACTCAATTCAGCAGGGATATTCAACATAGAGCTTCTTTGATTTCACACCCTGGAAGCACAACAACAGCTCTTCAAGAAATCCCTCCATTGAGACAACAAGCAGCTCACTTCTTCTCCAAGAAAAACCCTTTCGATCAAGAAGAAGATGAAGAATATCAGTAGGAGAATTCTCTCAACTCTGCCACGCTCTCGGACCCAAAAACCAGCTGCTATATCAGTGTAATGAACATATATCTTGATCAACAGGTCAGGGATTCGAATCCCCCACCCCAAATATTGTTATACTAAAAAAAAAAAAAATCTAGGTGAAATAAAAAGAGTATAATTATTTTATCATTAGAACTCTTATAATTATATATAAATTAAAATTTTATTATATATTTAGATTAAAAAAAAAGGAGTAAACCCTACACCTCCCCTTGATTTCTTTCTTTCCCCATCCATTTACTCCTGCATCTGTGATCTAGCGACTTCTTTTCTTCGTCTTCACAGTTCACACGGCTTCCTCCTCCGTTACAGCAGGCTTATTGCCGCCGCTGCCTCTCTCCCGTTCACTGCTGCCACCGCCGTCGTCTTCCCTACGCTCGTGCTGTCGTCACCGTTGTCTTTCTTCCGTTCGTACCGCCCCAGCCTCCCTCCAAACGCTTTGTACTGATTTTCTACTCTTTTTTTTGTTACTGGTATTCTTCCAATCTCCATCTATATCTTTCTTCTCACTTGAAAACACACAGACTAGAACTTCTAATCAAAGAATGTAGGAGTTGTTTGATTTTTTTTTTCTTTAATAACAATAGCCGAATAGCAACGAAGAAAAAACAGCTTTCGAAAAATTGGGACGTGGTTTGTGTTTGGCTGTTCTGATTCAGACATGAATCAGTCATCCAATTCTCTTTTAATTCCTAGTTTGATTGATTGACCGAACAACTTCAACATATTTGTAGATTATAGTTGGGAGGAGATAATGATTTTGTTTGTTGAAAATTGAAATTCTCTCCTTCAATTGACCAATGCAATAACCTGTGTTACTTTGAATTTATGGAAATAAGGGCATTGAATCCAAATATATTTTTTATTGTAATAAGATTCCATCACTGTGGGAGGTTCAAACCAGATTAGAAACATCAGTTCAAATATATTTTTCAATTATTCATTAAGAGTAATTGATTAATTATATGGTAACGAACCAATCCCTGCGTTTGATGAATGTCGATTCTTCTGCAATGTAAAATTCATCAGAAATTAAGGCTCTAAAAAATGGGTATACAATTTATGATGAAGGGATACATTTAGCATAAAAAGTTCATTCGGTATTGTGCCTTTTTATACACTATAGGTTCCCTCATTTTCCTTAGGGTTTCATCAGCCTTGGCGGTGTCTCTTCTTCAATCTTCACCAATTTTTCTACCTTTTCTTTCTCTCTTTTCCGTCATCCCTTTGCAACCTTGCCGCCATTGCAGAGCATCAGGGTGAAAGAAGGCCAACAGGAGAAAGGGGAAGAGTATTTAGGATTCATTTACCATTTCCATTTGTATCATTATGAACAAAGGCATTGGAGGAGGACTTGGCGGTGGGAATGGCCCCACGGCGGCGGCTGCCACAGCGGCTGCTCAGAAACAGAAAGTACTTCTCCAGAGAGTGGATAACGATATAGCCAACATTGTAGACAATTTCACCCACCTTGTCAATGTCTCTAGGGTACTCCTCTTTCCTTTTCTTTTTGCTCTTTAATTTAATTACTTGCTTTGCTTGTGTTCATTATTTTCTCAATTAAATATAAATCTCGTTTGATTCATAGAAACAACCAAGTTTACCTAATATTCTTGATTGAACGATCTCATGTTTGGAATTAAAAATTAAACTTGGCCATTCATGTTTTCTCAGGTGAACGATCCACCTGTTAGAAATTCTCAGGAATCCTTCATGATGGAAATGCGGGCATCTAGAATGGTAAGAAATTTGCCCTTGTTTATTTTCTGCTTTCGTGTAGCTCCTTTTAATTTCTATATAGATAGAGATAGATAGATCGATCTCTTATTCGTTCCATGAATGAATGATTATCATCTGATGTATTTGGAAGCCTCCCTTTGGCATTGCTTTTGAATACTTTCAAAGTGATTATAAAGTAATTTTTACTGTTTGGTAAAACTGAATTCAGAATAATTTAAACAAAATCACTTCTTCACTTTGATTTACAAAATCTAGATAAAATTCAACTTACAGCAGGTTTTCAAACTAGCTTCTCTAAATATCCCCTTTTGTAAATATATATAGGCATTTCTTTAGGTCACAACTCTAGGAGTCTTTCTTTTTGGAGCTCTATGGAGGATAAGGTGAGGAAAAGATTGGCCTCCTAGAAGAGAAGCTTCTTCTCTAAAGGGGGCAGATTAACCCTTGTCCGTTTGGTGCTTAGTGGGACCCCGATGTACATTTTCTCCTTATTTACAACCCTTACGGTAGTGTGCAAGAATCTCGAGAAGCGGATGAGGGACTTCCTATGGGAAGGGAGTGGGGAGGGTAGAGGTTCTCACCTAGTGAATTGGGGTATGGTGGGTAAACCGGTGTCTTGTGGGGGTCTAGAAATAGGGAATCTCAGAGTGCGCAACAAAGCCCTGTTAGCTAAATGGCTATGACGCTTTCCCCTTGAATCTTCTTCCCTTTGGCACAGGATTATTGTAAGTAAATACGATCTTTATTCTATGAAGTGGTTGTTGGGTGGGTTAGAGGCACTCTCAGAAACCCATAGAAAGACATTATCCTAGTGCTCCCCTCTTTTTTGGGCCTTGTTCATTGTGAGGTGGGGGATGGGAGGAATACGTTCTTTTGGGAGAATAAGTGGGTGGGGGATAGACCACTCTGCTTTACGTTTCCTCGTCTGTACCATTTGTCTTCCATGAGAAACCGATCAGTGGCTGATGTCTTGTTCCATTCGGGGAGCTGTCCTTCATTTCGCTTGGGTTTCGTCACGCTTTATCCGATAGGGAAACGATGGATGTCATGGCTCTTCTTTCTTTGGTTGAGGGATTTAAGTTCAGAGAGGGGAGGAGAGATAGTAAATGTTGGAGTCCTAGTCCTTATGAGGGGTTTTCGTGTAGTTCTTTCTTTCATTGGTTGATGAACCTTTTTCACTATAGTGAGTCTATCTTTTCTCGTGTGGAATGTGAAAGGCCCGAATAAGATTAGGTTTTTTATTTGGCAAGCCATCCACGATAGAGTCAATACTTTCGATAGGCTCTCAAGAAGGATGCTCTCGTTGGTGGGCTCGTTTGGTTGCATTCTTTGTAGGAAGGCAGAGGAAGATTTGGATCACATTCTCTGGAGCTGTAACTACTACGCGTTTGATGTGGGGCTTGTTCTTTGATGCTTCTGGGATGCAGACGTGGAGTTATCTGGATTATATGGAGTTGATCGAGGAGTTCCTCCTCCATCTGCCTTTCGTGAGAAGGGTAGATTTTTGTGGCAAGTTGGGATGTATGCTTTGTTATGGGCTAAGAAGCACGAACACTTTAGTTTGGCTAGCTTGTCCGTGTCCGACACGTGTCGGACACTTGGACACGTATCGGACACTTGTTAGCACAATTGATATGTGGCAAACACTAGTTGTAGGTTCATTTCAAGCCCTTGTTAAGTATACTAAATAGATACAATGCTTAAATGACAAAAATAATAAATTTTAAGAGTAAAATACATTAAATTCATTTTTTCAAGCATACAAATGCATAAACTTATTGATTTTGAATTTCCTTCTTGTATAAAAATGATATATCATATATTTTTCTAAACGTGTCCATGCCATGTCCATGTCCTAGATTTTAAAAAAATGACGTGTCGTGTCTTATCCGTGTCTCGTGTCCGTATCCGTGCTTTTTAGGTTATGGGAGCTTGGGGGGGGGGAATAAGAGTGTTCAGGGGTAGGGGTGTTCATCGGTCGGTCGGTTTTCAAGATTTCTGGGAACCGAAGCATTTCGAACGAAGTCTTCAGTTGACCAACCGATCGGTCGGTTCGGTCGGTTCTTTTTTTTTTTTTTTTTTTTGAAATAATAATAATAATATTAAAATATTTTTTTTTCCTTAGATCATTTTCTTTTATGCCTTTATGGACTTTTTTTTATATCTTCCTTTTTAGGATTTTTTTTTTTAAAATTTTAATGTTATTAAAAGTTAAGATATAATTTTTTTTATAATGATAATAAAAGCGCATGTTTTATTTTCAATTACCATATAAAATATAAATTATTGTAATGTAATATCTAAATTGACGATAAATTGAAATGTTTTCTCACTTGTAAATTAAATAATAATAAATGTACAACATTATTCATTGTCATTGAAATGTTTTCTCACCTGTAAATTGAATGTACAACATTATTAATTGAAATAGTCTCAAGTCCTATAAATTGAAATAGTCTAAAGACTCTAAACACATAATTTGAAAGTCTCATAAATCTTATAAATTGGAATAGTCCAAACATATCTAAAATGAAATAGTCTCACAAGTCATTCATTGAAACGGTCCAAAGTTCCAAACAATAACACACATGATCTGAAATAGTCTAATAAGTCATAAAAATTACAAAGATGAACAAAAAACAATTAACATAAATTACAGATAATTCTTCAAGAGTCCTTCAAAAGAGTCCTTAAAAAAAAGTTCTTCAAAATGAAACATAATTCAAGCCTTCAAGGGACAGACATAATCACAAGTTCGAAAAGTCAACCTCATCAACATCCTTTTCTTCATCAATGACCATCCTGAATCCTACAAAATTAAACACAATAGATTTAGATTAACACTTTTATGATTGAAAAAAAAAAAGTTTAATCAAGCAAATAAGAAAACAAAGTAAAACCATTACCTTCTTCCAATGTTGAATCTTCCTCTAGTAGTTTGAAAAACTCAATATCTATCGGGTTGGAATTCAGCCAATTTTGAGTGCATATAAGAGCCTCAACTGTTTTTGGAGCTAATGAAGAACGAGAGGCATCAACCACACGTCCTCCAGTGCTAAAAGCGGACTCAGATGCTACGGTCGAAACTGGAATTGCCAAAATATCTCTACTTATTGCACTGAGAATCTCAAATCGATGACTATTATGCTTCCACCAACCAAGAATGTCAAAACTACTATCATCCTTAGCAAGAGTTTCTAATAAATACACATCAATTTCTGACTCTCTATCAAAGGTAGTAGTCTCAACAGTTGAAAACGAATGTGCAAATCCATAGGTCTGACTCTCATCATCAACATCCATTGTTTGAGAAGCCCTACCCTTTTCTTTAGTAATGGCACTTACATTGCCACTACCACTACCACCACCACCAGAAGAAGATGAACTATATGCATGGAATAGTTGTCTCAAAACTTGCTCTACCTTATCTGTAATGCTTTTAGCAGAAGTTGGCTCTAACAAGTTGTTGAAACAATAAGACAAGAATTTCAACTTATATCGTGGGTCTAACACAACAGCAACATACAACAACAAATTGGTCTTCTCATTATTTCCCCAATACTTCTCAAACTTAGACTTCATGCTCTTAGCCACAACACAAAGAATTTGATTTCCACTATCCATAGAGTTCAACTGTATGCAATTTTGAATTGTGCTAATTTGGTGGAAAATAACATTAGATGTGGTATATAAAGAGCCTGAAATCTTTAAAGTAACATTATAAAACACCTTAAAAAACCTAACCAACATCTTAGCATTATCCCAATCATCTTTAGTTGGTTGAATTTCACTCAAAAGCTGAGTCTTCATCCTCCAATCTCTCAAAAGCTTTTTGGAACTTTGTAGCCGCCTCAAGCATCATATATGTAGAGTTCCATCTAGTGGAAACATCTAGACACACAAAACTTTTAGAAGTAATCTTTTCAATTTCAATACACTTCTTAAATTTCGTAGCACGTGCGGGAGAAGACCTCACAAATCTCACAATATTGCGAATCCTAGTAATGCACTCATAATGCTCCTTGAAAGCATCACATACAATGAGATTTAATATGTGAGCACAACATCTAACGTGCAAAAAATCCCCTTTCAATAACAACCCACTACTAAATCTCTTAATAAGATAAGCAATCGCAGTATCATTTGAACTGGCATTGTCCACAGTCAAAGTCATAACCTTATCAATACCCCAATTCTTTAAATTCTTTTCGATTGTTTTACCAATGGTATGTCCTCTATGATTCTCAATTGTAGAAAAACTAAGAATTCTCTTATGCAAATTCCAATCAGAGTCAACAAAGTGTGCCGTCAATACCATGTAATTAATGTTTTGTCCAGAAGTCCAACAGTCAGTAGTGAGAGAAACTCTATAACATTTTGCCTTAAACATATCTTTCAAACGTTTTTTCTCACTAACATATATCCTAAGCACATCTCTAGCAATAGTTATTCGAGATGGAAGGACAAAATTAGGCGCAAACAAGGCTATTGATTTGTTGATGAATCTTCGAAAACCTATGTTCTCCACAAACCTAAAAGGCAATTCATCTAGAATAATCATCTCAGCAAGAGCTCTTCTACAACTTTCCAGACTGAAAGTATCACAACTAAGTTTTGATTCAGAATTATCAATCGCTTCTTTAGGCTTGAAAACTAATTGTTTTTGTCCTGGATCTTTCATTCTTTGATCAGGGTATTTCTTACAGTTCTCTAAATGGTGCTTCAAACTACCGGTACCATTACGCTTGGAATGACATGCATACTTAGCCCCACAATATTTACATTTAGCATAAGGATCATTAGGATCACAATCTTTAATTTTCTCAAAATGATCCCAAACAACAGAGATTTTAGTATTCTTACGCTTTTTGGTTGGACTCGAATGACCCACTTTACTTTTCTTAGCTCCACTTGATTTCTCCACATCCACAACATGGACTGAACTTTCTTCCGAACTTTCTTCTGGGATAGTATCCATGCTGACTCTGTGAAAATAAACATTGAATGAAATTAATATTTAACAAACACTTTTATGAAATCTAAAAACTAAAGCTATCAATTCTAATTTTTCAAAAATGGTGTTTTGAAATCTTACTCTTCTGAGGAGTCCAGCTTGTGACTCGAGAAAGATGGTGTGCCGGCGACAATGTTGCTGAAACTAAATAAAAAACATGGTGTTAGGTCATGAACTAAATTTTTAACCAATCTCACAACTAAATTTTGAATCCTCCAATCTAACAACTAGATTCGACTCTCCATTTTTAACCAATACATTAAACTCTGTAAAATAGGCACATATACAGCAAAGCAACTACAAATACAAACTACTTGTGACTTGTGAGTTCATTTAGTTGTGAGAATCTGATAATAATGAATCGGCTGCTACCGAAAATATTAACAACATTCAGCAATTCACACCGCAAAGTTCAAAGAAGGGAAAATAGATAAAATGCGAAAAGAAAGCCATGGTGCTATGCCGAGTAATGATCAAGCACAAATGAGAGAGCATTTTTAAGAAAAATATAAAGAGACCTCACCCGAAGATGAACACCCCTAGAAAATGGCAACGCTTAGTACTGAAATAAAATAATAACGAAGTTGTTGCTCTGTAAAATAGGCGACGACGAGGGAGATGAACGGAATCTTGGCGAAGGAGATGAAGTGAAGTCTCGGGCTCGGCAAAAGAGTTGAACAAAGTTGCTGCTTATGGGTGTGACTGTTGAACTCACGAACTCTCGAAGTCTCGAAGTCGACGGCGAGAACTGGGACTAGGAGTTGCTGCTGCCTGTTGGGATTTCGTTCAACGGCGAGAACTGTAGTCGACGACGAGAACGACGGGAACTGTACTCGACGGCGAGAATCTTGTCTCTTGAGCTCTCGAAGTCGACGGCGAAGGCGAGGTCGAGGTGAGACGGCGAAGGCGAGTCGACGGCGTAGGGCGAACTGGCGTGGCTGCTGCGGCTGTGGGTTTCGAACGAAAGGAAGAAAGGTTGTGGTTGTGGCCTGTGGGTTTCGAACGAAAGGAAGAAAGGGAAAGGGGAACTAGGGTTTTTTTTTTTATTTTTTATTTTACCTACATAATATTCGCTGGGCTTTGAATATTCGTTGGGCTGTGGGCTGAATATGTATAAATTTTTTTTTTTTAAAATTTTACCTATATAATTGTCGGTCGGTCAGTTCTTGTGAAATAACCGAACCGATCGACCGACCAGTCGGTTTTCCAAAATCTTGGAACCGACACCGACCGACCAGGTCGGCCAACCGACCGACTGCCGTCGGTTCGGTCGGTTTCGGTCGGTCGTGTCGGTTTTCGGTCTGAAGATGAACACCCCTATTCAGGGGGTTGGAGAGAGACTCTAGGGATGTATGGTCCCTTGCTAGGTTCCATATATCTTTATGGGATTCGGTTTCGAAATTGTTTTTTAATTATCCATTAGGCCTTATTTTGATAGATTGGAGTCCCTTCCTTTAATTGGACCCTCTTTTTTGTGGGTTTGTTTTTTTGTATGTGTCACACCCCGCCCCAGATTACCCTACCGAACCTAGGAGTGGCGTGCTAACAATAGATCCCAACTAAGCTATGAAATCCATTGTCAATTTAGCAAAACAAAACTCATTTTTCTTTAAAACCATGAATGGGTAGCAAAACTTTACTAAACATCTCTCTCTCTCTCTTTGCGTGGGTTTTGTGTAGTTTGACCATGCCATGGTTGTAAATTCTAAACCGACTTGGGTGCTAGTGTTGGATTTGATATTATGATTATTTGGGAGTGTTAAATCTTGTTTTCAGGTGGGTTAGCTATCCAAATTTTAGGGGAAACTTTGTTGAAATTTTTATGACTTCCTTTTATTCAGTAAAACATTGCTAGCCACGTTTTGAAATTTTTTTTCACCGTCAATCTAGTTCATGTATAGTTGACAATGAAGTTTGCAGTTAGTTGGCATTTCATTGTCGACACGTCACGTTCGAGGTTAGTGAGGATGGGGCGGGACGTGTTAGTATGCCCTTGTATTCTTTAATTTTTTCTCAATGAAATTTGGTTCTTTATATATATATATATATAAATTATCATTCCAAACATTTTATCCTGCTCTTCCTTCTCATGTTAAAACTGAAATTTACCCAATAAAATTATTACACCTAATTCCTTTAAAACCACAGTTGACCAGTTATTGTTTTAGCAACTACATCTGCGTAGATAGATATAAATGAGGGCTTTATCATAATTTTGATTTCTAGTTTCATCCTATCAATGCTTATGATATTCACACATAAGATTATATGCAATAATAAATCTAGGTTTTTGCCCTTTTTGGCTTTATCAGCTTGAATTAGATGATAGCTTTCTGAATAGCAAACCATATTCTTTACATTATGGTTACTGTTTCAGTGTTTTTCTACTTATTTCTAAATAGGTTCAGGCAGCTGATTCTCTACTTAAGTTGGTGTCAGAACTTAAGCAGACAGCAATATTTTCGGGATTTGCTTCGCTTAACGACCACGTGGAGCAAAGAATTGTAGAGTTTAATCAGCAAGCAGAGCAGACTGACCGTATCTTATCTAGAATTGGTGAAGAAGCTGCTGCTAGCCTGAAGGATCTTGAATCCCATTATTATTCTTCAACACAGAGAACAAGTCAAAACATGTTGACTTGATTTGTAAGGTGTAAATTAAGTAAATTAATGATGTAATGTTGTTGGCTAGTAAACTCAATGGCTTTATAAATATATGCTAACCTGGATAATAGAACATAGTTGAACTCTTCTAATCTCTGTTCTTTGCTTTTATTGTTATGGCAAACTAGATATACAGGAACTAGCAGAAGGGTTATTGTCTTCTCCGATTTAACTCCTTAGAAGAGTGAATTGGATGGAGGAGGGGCTTTTCCAAGGATGAAAGACTTTATTAGAGAAAAAAATGAAGTTCAAATGTAAATTAAATCACTAAATGTAATGGTGGCTTTTTCAAGGTCTGTATACTAATTTCTACCTATATTGCATTGAAGTTTAACGTTCTTTGTTTACGGAATTAAATATTCATAGCCAACTTGGTAAAGGTTTTTGTAATGGAAAATCTGGTGACTCTCATTCTTCTAGGCCCATTCGCATTGTTTTATTCTTCTCCATGAAACCTGGGTTTTTAACTTTTTTTTTTCTTCTAAATAGTTTTGGAGTAACTTGAATGGCATGCAATTCTCGGGTAACAGGAGTTAATTTCCTCCTTGACATAAAAGACAAGTTAAAACTCACCAAAATGGAATGGAAAGAGCTTTATTATGCGACAGCGTACATGGTGGAAATTAGTTATTGTTGAATGGATACAGTGTTTGATATAATCACAAAATTAGTTGTTGATAGGGGTCTCAACTGGGAATGCAGTACATCACATTATCTTAGTATGTTATTCCTATCAAATGAACAAATTTAGCTCCGTTTGATAACTATTTGGTTTTTGGTTTTTGATTTTTGAAAATTAAGCTTATAAACACTACTACCATTCATAAGTTTATTTGTTTTGTTGTTTATCTTCTTCCCATGTTTTCAAAAACCAAGCCAAAGTTTTAAAAACCTAAAAAGTAGTTTTCAAAAACTTGTTTTTGTTAATGGAATTTGGCCAATAATGTGTGTTTAACAAAGTTGAAAACCATGCTAAGGATATAGGAAGAAAACAAGCTATCAAGTGAAGTCACAGTAATTATCACAAAGAATTGGCGAAAAAAGCATCATCATACTTATAATTAGTTATTACAATTAGAGCTCTTGAAAGCCTTTCATAAACTTGTCCTGTAGTCTACGGTATAACCAGTCTACCACAACCTTTTCCTCTTTCAACTCCCAATCTAAAAGGAACTTCATGTAATTAAGTCACAACCGCTCATATTTATAATTATAACACATGTATCTTTCGATGCATTTACTTGGGATCTTTTCTTCATCTTTTGCTGCCCAGAATTCCAACATGCCTACTAAATGGCAGATTTTCAAAGTCATCCTTTGTATCCATGAATACATGGATTATGACAGTCATCCGTGTATCATTTCCCAACAAAGGTAAGATTGTTTCTAAGGCAGCCTTGGTTTGAAAAGAGCTTCTATTTGCCTGTTCCAGTAATTATTGATTTTTAAGCTGATTTTGGCATGGGGGTGATTTTGCAAACTTCTGTTGTGAAGCCACAATCCATTAGAAGCAATAGCCATGCCCGCTGCTGTTCAGAGAGTCTGTCTCTAGGACCTTTTACTTCAACAAGCTTAGCTTCACCACTGTATTCACCATTAAAGCGCCACAACAACAAATCTGGCATTCCACTCGACCAGCTTCGATAATCTTGTGCAAGATGCCGACATAGTGAAGCCATACAAGGGCCACCAATGCATGTCACAGTTGCCCGAAGCTCGGCTAGTGAGTGTCGGTCCCAGTTAACTCCGGTACATGCTGTTCCCTTGTGTAATTCCCAAGACGTGATGAGGATCTCTTCACCCATGCCATCTTGAATTTTCTGAAGCTGAGATTCTATAACATTTTGTCTCAATAAGTAAAAGCTATCTGTTCCAAAATCCAGGGGAGCAGTCTGCATATGAAAGATATCCAATGATAAAGATCCTCTTAACTGAAAAGGCAAATATTAAAGCTAATAAAACCTTATAAGTAGACAACAACAACAGTAAAAATACTCCTCAGACTAACATATAAATAGGGCTTTTCCACAATAAATGTTTAGTAAGTTGAAACATCCTTTTTCCCACGTGTAATGTAATGTCTCCATTTTCATAATCGGACCATTTATACTACGTAGTTTCAGCATGACACATATAATCACTCGAGGTTCATTGACTTCATGAGAACACAAGGATGTATGGCCCACTTATATGAATATAACTGACCAGCTCACACCATGGTGTGCATTGCAAACTATGTATCCCCTCGGAAGTATAGATCAGACAATGTTTGTTCAATTGACACCAGTGCTTATTGGCTTTCTTTACTAAAACATACCTGAAATTTTGTACGAAAGACATTTGGGACATCGGAAAATATGACATCCCACATGAGAAGCCCAAAAATGGATAACCAAATGCCACTTTCTGAATGAACACCTTGCCATCCACCTCCCTCCCCACTATAATACTCGAGTGCAAGTTGCTCCACTGAACATTGTTCCCCACTTTCTCCATAAAACCTGCTCTTCATACCTGTTTCACGGTTCAACGGTCGCCCGTGAATGTGTACCTACTTATTTGCAATGTAAGGCTATAATCACTCACTAATGTATACCAGTACCAACAATTTCGACATTCGCATCTAACAAGCATGTCAAACCTCAGAATAACAGCAGCCATGTATAAATAAATACCTCTGTGATTTTCCTCTTTATAGACTCGGCAAAACTAGGGATTTTCCACCGTCGTGGTGGTTTTCCTAAGCGAAGGATGCGCCTTTGCAATGCCATTCTTGAACCAGCTCGAATCCATGGATCCAACAATCCATTCTCAGCTACTGACAGGCTCTCACTGGGATAGCCCAAATGCTCCAAATCGATTGACAACCTTAAGGTCCAATATCCTCTTCTTCCATCACGAGTGTAACAATTTAGCAATCGCTTAAGTAGTAGCACTGCATCATTGTACCTACTCAAGAGTACAAGTTCCTTTTTAGTCTTAATGATAAAGTTACATGCATGCTTTAATAGAATTTCCAACGAACATATTTTTCTCAAAGTTAAGACAAATATGCTTAGACCATTTTTTTTCTACAATCATTCAATAAAGCCTTTTCTGCATGCTTTTATCAAATTAGCAATTGAAAAAAAAGGTTACCGACCACCACAAATTTTACTCCCACAATACAAAACAATTAATTGACTAAATAGAATACCTTCCTGACTATCAAACTAAACGAAGCAAAGCTAATTCCAATTGCTCGTGAACTCAAAAAATAAAAAACAAACAAAAAAGCTGATTGCTCGTATGACTGATCAGTTAGGAGCAAAAAGAGGGAAATCCAGGGATAAAAGCTGGGGTCGCAAGGATGGCTAAAGGAGTCAAAGAAAATAGAATGCAGTGCCAATGACAGTCTTGTCAAAATGTTGATGCTCAGGTTGGTGAAAAAGGGTAGAATTCTACTCTCCAGTAATAAGTGTAATAAGTAATAATATAAAATAAATATAAAATACAAGTAGGCCAAAAAAAAAAACAAACCGTACATAAATATTGATTTTATATAAATACAAATGTACAAGTAGAATAAAGAAGAAAAGTCAGAGATATAAGCAGATTATTTGGAAATCTTGAAAGCCCAAAATTTTGTGGAATGCCCAAGGTAAGGGGATCTCAAATTCTGCCAAAACAAAGGACAGATAAGGGTCTTGTCAAGTGCAGATTTACTCATTCTAATTTACATTAAGGGGTCATGCCAAATGCAAAGCTTAGTGTTCTTGAGGCATGTATGTAGTGTTCTCTATTTCTTTTTTTCTCCTCTGGTGCATTAATAGGAAACCTCCCTAACAAGAACCTGCAAAACACACAAACAGCAACCAAACACCAAACAAGCAGAAACTATTGCTATTCTATTGATTTCAAGCAACCAAGTTCATGATATCAAGGAAAGTTCTCGACACAAATAAAAGAACAAAAGGCCAAACACTAGCTATTCGAGAGAGCTGGGAAACTCTACTAACGAAAGCCTTAACCAAACATTTCACAGAAAACCACAGCACACTCCCTTCCCCAAAACAACGACCTCCCCACAACAACTCCTAACAAACAAAAGGATCACCTCCCACCAATTAACTGTCAGATTGCCCAATCCCCATTTTACCCCTCATACTATAAGTTTCCACAATTAGGGGCCTAATAGATCACAGTCCATTAGCATTCATACTATCCTTTCTTACTGCCTTTAAGAAACCTAATCAATTCATGTCATTTTTTATTTTTTTTATGAAAAACCAACTTTCATTGAGAAAAAATGAAAGAACTACAGGGGCGTACAAAAAACAAGCCCACCAAAAGAGGCTCTTCCTAGAGGAAGGGACTCCAATCAAGCAAGATCAAACCTAATAGGTAATTACAAAATAATTTTGAAACCGAGGTCCAAAGGAATACATGTCATGAATGGTGAATGGTGAATGGGTAATCAATTCATGTCATGAATGGTGATATTTCATCCGGCCCTTTCTGCTAACTCCTTTTTTTTGTAGTAGTCAACAAAGGTTCAATATCAAAGTTAAGTACAACAAAGGCCAAGATGGTAGGCCGAAGCATGAATATGTGTATATGCATGCATTCATGCATATACGGGTCTATGTGGTATGTATATATAAAATGGGGTTGGAGCAAAAATTTTAAGAGTATATTTACCTATTCTCACGCTCAAGAAAGGAAACTCCAAGAGTCACTACTTTTGAATATATCCATGATGCTGAAAAGCATGAAAAGAATGGAACTGATACAGAGGTAGTACACTGATTTGGCTTCACACGAGAGTCAGCAACTGATACACATCTTAAAACCATTTTGTCGTCCTTCTCATCCAGAGCTTGATCAATTAGTTGTGCAACTTCAATGGCCTAAAACATGGAAGTATTACACAAAGCAAAATATCACAAAGGTAAAACAAAATCAGCCTAAGAACAACTTAGACCTCTTCATAAGCAAGCAAATCATTTCGATCCAAGAATATCTGATCTGAAATTATGCAGCTGTAGGTTGGATACTTGACTATTCCCATATCAACAAGCAGAAAAGCTGACAAGTCCTGCTCTCCATTGAGGAAGAAAAGCCTCTGCACAAGCAACAAAATTGACATTCTGTGTTAAAAAATAGGTCAGGCTAAAATCTTCCAACAAAAGTTATGTCAAAGATGAAAATTTAAAAACACAAAGCTACCTCAGCGCGCCAGATAAGCAATTCGGCTTTAGATGATATCCTAAAGCAGATACCAGTTATGCCCAAAATTAGATCTGGAAGTAGTGGACTACAGAAATAATGGTGAGAAATTTTTCAGATTTCTAATTATACAACATAGTTGATGTCTTGGACAAAAAAATAAAAATAAAAATAATAAAGGCATAATACCACAGTCCATCTTCGTAAGGGGATAAAAGAGAGGCAATAAGATCATCCTTTCTCATGCTGCTACTGCAATTCTGGGGCCTCGACAAAAAGTATGGGAGAAACATCAGATAAACATGCAATACACAAGTCTAGAGAGCGAACTGATAGAAGGTCTGACCAGCCCAAATTCAACCGTTACCCATTTCAAACTGAAGTGATCCAACTTCTTGCTATTAGTTCAATCACCTCTTCAACGGTTTGATTTGAAACTTCTTACTGGTGGAGTAAATTGGCTTTTATTATCTTCTTGGTTTACAGGGGAAATTGAAGTTGGCTCTGGTTTTAGAGTTTTTGGGCCTCAGGTGAAGGTTCAGGCTTCTTGGAGTAGTATAAGAATGTTTGAGTTTTCCGGTTTGGAGTTCAGGCGTCTTTTTGTAAAAGCTCAAGACCTTCATTTTCTCTTACTTTTATAGAGTCCAAAATTTCCAGGCCTCTTCTTGAAAGTTTGGAGGACTTGAAGTTTTAGGGGAGAGATTTTTCAATTCTTTTGAAGTTTTCATGGTGTCCGCTGGGAGGAATTTGTAGTATTGTGTGATTGAGGTTCTGTCTAAAGGGTTAGATTTTTCATGTGGTAATAGTTCTAAAAGGGGCGTGTTTCTGAAACATTATTCAAGGGTTTTTCTTTTTGTTGGGGTGCTTTGTTGTAATATGCAAGAAGGGAAACTTTATCTTCTTTTTTGTAACTTTTCAATGATCAAAGAAAGTTAGTGTTTCCTTTTTTAGAAAAAATAGGGTTCTGTTAACTCAAAATTTATAGATTTTTTTTTTATAAGAAACAATTTCATTGATATATGAAATTTACAAAAAAGATGATTAATCCATGATGATTACAAAAAGTTTTCCCAATTGGTTAAAAGGGAAACATATGAGTATGAAGCAAATATACTAGAAGATTTACACCAATAAATAGCATTGTAAATGACAATATCAAAGAGCTCGTAAAAGGGAAGCTCTTTATCCATAAAAGCTCAAAATTTATAGATAATACACATTACACAAAACATCAATACTGTTGCTCTAATGAAGTCTGAAGATCTTAAACCTTTGATTCTAGTTACCCCTTGTGGACCTGTTCAAATGGCCTATGTAAACTTCCAAATAACATTTTGAACTTACAGTGCCATTCAACTCTTTAAATGACTTGGATGCACATGCACCCACTAAAGAGTTATAGAGAAAAGGAACACTAATAATAGCAAACCTTCTTAAGTGTGCACATAACTTCACGTAGCTCGGAGACAGTGAGAAGATTCAAAATCTGGATCATGTCAGTGTTATCAGCTTCATTTGAATCGAAGCAACATAGATAACCTGCTTCTGGAGGTGGAAGGGGAAGGGGAAGGGGAAGGGGAAGGGGGGCGATCCCAAAACTCAATATCAAGATTCAAGACTTACAAGGATGATTGTGTATATGGGTGAAAAGAACTTACCTGAGAGCTCCTTGACTGCCTGCTTAGGATCCAATACTTCTTTGTAAGAAATACAAGACATCCGAAACCATGGTCCTAAAAACAAAATAACAACACAAGGAAATAAATATTTTGGACATGAAGAAAACTAAATAGATAAGTGAAAGTTATGGAAAAATTAGTAAGATGATGTAATTGGAGGGACTTACACAGAGAAACCATGCCTATAGAACAAAACAATAGCTAATCTATCCCTTTTTGTAAATTAACAGTCAATAATCAAAAGAAAATGAGAGCAGTTATCCCGTTTCATAATGGTATCTGTGCCATTATGTTACTGATAGAATGCTATTCCCAAAAATTGCAGGTGAAATATAACTATTTTAAGTATACTAATTGGCTTAAACGTCCTTTACTCCATTTATGATCTTATAGTCCGACAGCAGAAAATCTTTTTTTTAAAACAATTTCATTGATGTATGATATTTACAAAAAGAGAGAGAGAGAGAGAGAGAGAATGCCCCAAACTAAAGGAGTTACAATAAACATCTGCAATTGGTCAAAAGTGAAGAAATACTATAAGAGGAAAAAAGAGAATTTAGTTTACATCAAGACAAAGCAAAGAGCAGAATGCTGTCAAAGAAGATCGAATATGTCTTTTCCTTGGAGTTATGTGGTTTCTTTCAATCCAAACCGACCATAAGAATGCCCAAACCAGATTCTGCCAAAGAATTTCCTTTGTGTCTTTAAAAGGGTGGCCCAAAAGGAGGAAAGATAAGAGTGTGGGGTCCTTTGGAAGGGTCAACTCACTAATGCACGATTAAAAAAATTATCCATAAAAGCAACAAACTACTAAAGATGTCATGGTAAAAACAGAGAAGTTCTTTTGAGGTTGACCAACCACAAGCATTAGTACAATTGCAAAATTAACACAAGTTAATTAAAATATTGTCTAAGCTATACAGAAGTCTAACTTAATCCTAGCTACTCCTTGATATGTTAACCTTATCATGTATGAACTAGAAGGTTAACCGTGAGGGTTGCAACATTTGCACACCTCCATAAATCTCATAGAACAATCGTTTGACCTTATGCCATTTGATTGTCAAAAAAAAAAAAAAAAACTTGTAGGATAATAAATCCTAGGTAGGTGGCCACCAGGATTTAAACTCATTCCCTCTAAGCCAGTTACTATTTTCAGGCTCCATGAACCATAATGGTTCTATTTACTTGTAAAAATTCTTGTTATGCATCATAAATTTATCCCGTATAGTACTCTTGTGTGCTAAATTGAATCACATGCAAATTGCAAATGATTTTTTTTTTTTTTTTTTTGAGAAGAGAAACAAATTTCATTGATAAATGAAATAAAGGGAGAAAGGACTCCCAAGTAGATCATTACAAGAAGGTGGTCCAATTGGAAATTAAAGAAGAAAGACTATAGTCTCTAAAAGGGTGTTTACATTTACACCAATAAAAAGCATTGAATAAAATCAAATCCCAAAAAGCAGTAAAATTGAGAGAGACGTCCCTGAAAATTCTGCCATTCCGCTCACACCAAAGATACCAAAAGAAAACTCTATTGATGGCAAGCCAAAAAGTTTTCTTTACACCATGAAAGGGATGACCCACAAAAACTGAAGCAAGGAGATCAAAAATAGTTCCAGGCAAAACCAAATTCCACCCAAAAGCTTCCACCATAATGGACCAATATTGTGATGCAAAAGAACAATGACCAAAAAGATGAATTGCAAATGATTGTAAAATACAAAGAAAACTAGAAGGAAACAAACCTTTACGCATATAGAGCCGGATAAAGAGCCTCTGACTATCATCTGATAATGAACTGAATAAACCTATCCAAAGTGGAATCCATAAAAGACAGGAGAAAAAGCTTGCAAGAAACTGGATAGCTGATAATAAGTAACTTTGATCAGATACCTAGAAAATGATTTTCATCATCGGACAACAAATGGGAATAACCCTGTAAAATTTCTTGTATCAAAAGACAAAAGTTCTTCTGATATTTCAATGCATTAGGTGTGAAATTTTTCATTGAATCAATTGCTTGCTGAACGCTTGTCCACAAATTGTTGAACTCCTCAATATCACAATTATTTTCATGAAATAATTTGATGTTGTCACACATGACCTCTATGGGTACAACGTCATCAGAACTTCTGGGAGCAATTGTCACAAATCCCTGAAAGAAATCAAAGTAAAAAAAAACTCATTTTCCCACCCTTTTTCAGGCGGCAGCTTATGATGTAAAAAAAAATAGAAAAGTCAAAAGAATATGATTGTCAGCATCTTGATAGTCAAAATACATCCTCCAAAGCTAGCCAGAGTCACAGAAAACTAACCAAGTGGCTTGAATATCAAAAGAGGTATAATTAATTGTTTTTGTCATTGGGATGATAAAGTTCCCAATTACATCTTGGAAAAGCAGAATGATTTTTCTTTTACAACAAGACTAGCTTTCATTCAGATCAATAAGAGTATAGGAAAATGTCATAAAAACAAAGGCCAAATCCACATAGGGAAGAAAGAAACACACAATAATATTAATAGCAATTTCACTCAATCATACAAAAACTGAATGCCACAGCTCTAGATGAGTTATTTTATTTAACTTTGTCATTAATGTTCACATCTCTAAGGCAAAGGAACAACAGGGCAAAAAACCTTACATTGCTTTGGGAATTTAATTTTCAAAATTACCTACAAAGGTTGGTATTAATAGCATTCTCCCTCATTAGCAGATCATGAAGGAAAAAAGTATTGGCTTAACAATAATGAGGTAACTTATTTAAAAATTCATACTAGTATTTCGACACAGAAATAATCATTGTATTACTTTGCTACCTTTCTTTTCTCCCTTATTCCAAAATCTTGTCCTCTGCATATTAGAGTATTATACTGGAAACTAATTGAAAATACATCACAATTTCTATGCATGAGAACAGTCAAGTGTTAAAGTAGGCCAAAGAAGTACCTTGAAGCTTAGGCAATACTTCTCAATTAGGGGAGACAAAAACTTAGCCAATTCACGTGGGAGAAATCCAAGCATCTTACAACATTCAGAATCTGCAGAAATAACCTATATCAAGAGGACAGCAATTATTTTAATGAATAAAGAAAACATAGAAGGTAGTAGGTACATTGTTAAAAGTCAGAGTTCTTCTATCGGTTATGAGTAAAAGTCTTCTTTGTTTCCTAGTGCTTTAAAATCCTCTTCCAGATTCATTCATAAGATACAGATTTACAGATGATTTCCTCTTGACACTAAGAGTTGCATGATTATTGTTTCTTTCCTTATCCAAGCGTGTTTTAGTATTCCTAGTTTCAAGGTTTCATTACAAGTGTTAAACAGGTTCAGCAGTTCTCCTAGACCTGTTAGCAGTCAGTTTGTGTGCTTTAATTATTACGAATATGTCTTATACTCAAGTAGTCAATCTCCTACATTTTTCTTTTAACCAAAAAAGTAAGCACGGTATCAAACAGTTGGAATTATAGGAAGAGAGTATACTAGTGTTGCAGCTGGTCCAGCTATAGCAATGGGGATCCTCCATTTAAAGAATGACTCATAAGCTGAATGAAGAGACCTTGTGGTCGGCCTAATCTGTGCAGTTTTCATGAACATAGCTGGGCTTCTAGTACAAGAAATCTGCTCAAATTTACAAGAATGACTCATAATTGGGACACTGGATATAAGCTCATGGTGTGGCCAGTAAAGTACATGGAGCCAGAAATCAGCCAAGGGTATATTTATAAGACTTTTATGGAATTTCTCTCTATCAAGAAATATACTTATACGAGAATTGAGTTGGACTTTGACATTCTCCAGCCTAAGAGGGTTTAAAACACACTATCCTTGTTTTTTCTCAAAGGGTTATTAACAGGGCATGAGTGATCAAGAAGCATGAATTGTTCCACAAGCTCCTAATCTTTGCAAACGAGAGATCTTTAATGAGGATAAGAGAAAAGAGACTTGAACTAACATAATGATGGACCTAATAGCTACCATGTGATTAGTCTGCATTGAAACAAAAATTAAAAACAAAGGTTCTTTGAGATATTTTGACAACAAAACTACTTTATACATGGGCTACACACTTCGTACTTGCTCAGAGACTACACCCTATGAAAACCTTCCAGTAGGTAGGAGAAACTGCAACACTGATGCACTTGACTGCCAAATAGTTCTAACTGCCATCAGAAAACAACTTGTCCCATATCCCTTGCTCACATCATGGCACAATACATACGACAAGAAATTTAGGCCCCAATACCATGACGACGGAGAGTTAATATCATCCACCCTATATTACATTTTCAGACATTTTAGTGCATCAAAAGTAGGGAAGTCATTTTCCTTGTGGGATAAATACTTTCTTGGTCATGACTCTGAACGTAGCTTGCAGTCGACCTATCATGTGTCATCTTGACATGTTCTCATACCTATGGCTTGCTCACGATAACATAATCTATATTTGAGGCTACAGTTGCGATACCTTATGTTCAAACAGGTAAAGATTAGCTAATATAATGACCAAAAGTTCACTATAACAACAGTTTTAACATGCTCAGAGTTGGAATGGATGATATCTACATGCCAAATGAGGGGGGTTATTGAAGCTCAGTAATTTTCCAGCAGCCAGGAGTTTGAATTTCTTTTTTTTTTTTTTGGCTTCCCTACTGGATTTATTTTCCAGATGTACATTTCCAAATTTTCCTGGTAGGAGTTCTCAAGTTTTGGAAGTTCATTTTTATCTCGTTCCAGTGTGTTATAGTACGGCAATACTTTGGGTTCTATGAGGATGCATTTACAGCAGTTAATACCATTATAGGCTTACTGATAAAAAAATTGAAACGCTTCTGTATTTAAGTAGCCAATCTCCAGAACTTTTTTTTAATTAAGCAAGTAAATTGGAGGTTATATGTTTCCAGCATTAATGTAAGAGGGAAAATGGCAGAAGAAATGAACCTTGATGGCATTGGAATCCTTTACATTAGTAGGATCTCTTTCAAGAGAGATGCTTGCTCCAAGATTTAACTCCTTTTCATCACTAAACTTATGACCAACAATAAAGGTTTCAAGAATCATGCCAGAAAAATCATCCTTGATAGTAACCATCCCAGATGTAATTCCTTTATTCTTGGGAGAAAAAATTTCAGTAGCACCGTCCCTTTGTGGCTGCATTGCACATTCTTCCAACGATTCACATATAATTTTGTCATTTTCATTATAAGATGCATCTTTAGGCAATCTATTGACAATACTGTGCATTACACTGTCGTCGGGACCCAAAGAAGACTCATTTTTCTCTAACTTCAGAACATGAGATTGATGTTGAACTTTTGATCGTGAATAGAAGTTTAATTGAAGAAGAGTGCTCTGTGTCAACTTCCGCTTTGTTCCTCTAGATAAGCATGCATCTGGAAACCACAAACTCCAGTCATTATAAAAATCAAAGGAGACATAATTAAACAAATATAGCAGTAATAACAGTTAATTATTTTTATTTTTTGAGAGGTCTTTAGTCTCAATGGCACCTTTTAAATGCAAAATAGGTTCCAGAAACAGTTGGTACAAGGTTTCAAATCTCAATAATGCCTTTGGTTCACAAATGATAATATGCATTAACACACCTTTCCTTTCATATATCCATCCCATTTAAGGATAAGGATGAAAAAGTAAATTATCAGATTCTCAGAAGTCATCACGAAAAAGAAGTGCAAACTTTACTTGCAGCACGCCAGCACCTACAAGATGCTTAAGATTGAATTTTATATTATTGCAACGGAAGGAGGTTGGCAAATATTGAAAATTACCTCCTTTATAAGAAGGTTCTCCCACACATTATCACTAACAATCAGTCTGCTTTCATTGATGGAAGACAAATCCTTGATGCATCTCTTGTGGCCAATGAACTTGTTGATGAATGGAAAAGAAAGAAGAAAAAGGGCTTTCTCATAAAGCTCGACATTGAAAAAGTTTTCGACAAGGTGGATTGGCATTTCCTTGATAATATCCTTGAGGTTAAAGGCTTTGGCCCAACTTGGAGAAAGTGGATTAGAGGTTGTATCTCCTCGGCAAACTTCTCTATAATCATCAATGGCTGTCCTAGAGGTAAGATAATTGCCACTAGAGGTCTTCATCAAGGTGACCCTCTCTCCCCTTTTCTGTTCATACTTGTTATGGATTGTTTCAGGCGGCTTCTTCATCAATCAGCTTCCTTGGGATCTATAAAGGGGTTTGAGTTGGGTGCATACGATTGTAACATCACACACCTCCAATTTGCAGATGATACCTTACTTTTCTCCTCTCATGAGCGTTGGGTAGTACACAATTTATTTGATGTGGTTCATGCATTTGAGAACTCTTCGGGTCTAAACATAAACATTTGAAAAACTGAAATGATTGGTATTAATATTGATGAGTATTATCTCACATCCACAACAACTAAATTCGGGTGTAAAATTGGAGGGTGGCCGGATTCATACCTTGGTCTTCCTCTTAATGGCAATTCCAAGTTGTCTTCTTTTTGGTCTCCTATCGTGGAAAAAATACAAAGGAGATTAGATGGATGGAAAAATTTCCACATTTCCAAGGGAGGTAGACATACTCTTATGCATGCAACACTCTCAAACCTCCCAACCTATTACATCTCCCTCTTTTAGATGCCAAACAAGGTTGTCAAGACCATTGAGAAATTATTCCGGAACTTTCTTTGGGGTGGTCATGAAGAGGGTTATCACAAGTAGATATAAGGTGGAACAACGTTTGTCTCCCTATGGAGAATGGAGGCTTGAGTCTCTATAGTTATTAGTTTAAAAGACAAAAATCGGGCCTTGTTGTCTAAATGGATTTGGAGATATCAAAAGGAAAAAGGTGCTTTATGGCGATCGGTTATTGATGCCAAATTTGGCACAAAATACCTAAATAACCATCCGGGTTGTTTTTCTCTTCACTCGTCAAACGGGCCATGGAAGAAAATTATGAAACATCTTCCTCTTATTCATGACTCAGTAGTGACAAAGGTTGGTAATGGTGCATCCACGGATTTCTGGCACGACCATTGGCTAGGTGATTCCCCATTATGTACTGCTTTCCCTCTTTTGTTTGCCTTAACCGATAGGCAGCAGGTTGCTGTAAAAGATATGTGGAATCCAGAATTGGCTTTATGGGATTTGCATTTCAGAAGGGATTTCAAAGAAGAAGTTGCTCAATAGGCTGATTTGAGTTTCATCTTATACAGTATCCATCTAACCAATATGGAAGATTATTGGGAGTGGCCTTATGAAAAAGGGGGATTATTCTCAACAAAATCATTGCTCAATAGCTTGGGTTCGGTGAAAAAAGACAAACCTTGCCTCTATACAGAGGCCATATGGACTAGTGCCTACCCAAAAAAGATTCAACTCTTCATCTGGGAATTTGCCCACTCAGCTTTAAACACTATAGACAGACTCCAAAGGAAATTCCCTAACATGGCTCTATCCCCAAACAGGTGTATCCTCTACAAATCCGATTTGGAGACTCAATCTCATATTTTCATTTGTTGCCCG
This sequence comes from Luffa aegyptiaca, assembly GCA_017139565.1. Lineage (NCBI taxonomy): Eukaryota > Viridiplantae > Streptophyta > Magnoliopsida > Cucurbitales > Cucurbitaceae > Luffa > Luffa aegyptiaca. The sequence continues at coordinate 1,445,472 of CM029406.1, read as the reverse complement.
GTAGCTCAAAATTTTTGGAACGAGATGAGATTAGCTTTTAATTGGGAGATCGCTCTTCCAAAGGATCCACTCATGCTTTTATCATCTCTACTTTTGGGTCTAAAAGCACAAAGGAGCTTCTTTGGCAGAATATGATTCTGGCATTCTTATGGTCGATTTGGATAGAAAGAAACCATCGTACTTTTGAATCTAAGGAAAAGCCATATCCGGTTCTTTTTGACAATGTTCTTTTCCATGCATTATCTTGGTGTAAATTGAATTTTCTCTTTTCCTCTTATAGTTTAACATCACTTTTGACCAATTGGAGAAGTTTATTGTAACTCCATTGGTTTGGGGCTTTCTCCTTCCCCTTTTTTTTTGTAATTTCATACATCAATGAAATTGTTTCTTATCCAAAAAAAAAAGAGAGAAAGAATGAAAGAATACAAGGACATCCAAAAAAGACAGCCCACAAAAGGGAACCACGCTAAAGGGAGGGGCTCCAATCAAGATTAATAAGACCTAACAAATAATTACAAAAGGCCTTCATAACCGAAGCCCAAAGAGAAACATGAAATCTAGTGAGGGCCCACACATCAGACGGGGACCTCTCCAAAACTGCACACATGCCTGCAAGCTATAACTCCCTCCCCTTCTCTCTGAATGGCAAATGGAGGAGGAACTCCTCGATCATCTCCCCGTGATCTCTGAATCTCCTGTCCTGTAACCCGAATGCCTCAAAAAACATACTCCAGACATGACGAGAAAAACACATCTCCACATGATGTGATCCAGATCTTCCTCCGCCATTCAACACAAAATACAACAAAATGGCCCAACCTACCAAAGCCTTTTTCTCATAATATTGTCGAACGTATTAACTCTTCCATGAATAACTTGTCAGGTAAAGAATCTTATCTTCTTAGGAATTTTCACTCTCTAGAGAATAGAAAATATAAACTTTCCATAGAGAGAAGGATTGAGCAACCACAGAAAAAAGGAACTACACGAGAAATCCTTGGAAGGGCTAAGGCTCCAACTGCGAATGTCTCTTCTCCCCTCCCTAAACTGAAACTCTCCGATCAAAGACAAGAGAGCCATGACCTCCACCCCCTCCCTATCAGTCAAAGAGTGCTGGAACCCCAAAGAATAAGAGTGAGAACCCCCAGATACGTTAATGATATCAGAAATCACCCTATTCTTCATGGAGGACAATCAATAGAGATTAGGAAACTTAGAGCAGAGGGAAGAATCCCCTACCCAATTATCCTCCCAAAAGTAAGTACCCAATTATAAGAAACGGATATTTGAAACTCTAATCCGATTGATATGGCGGAGATTAGTTTCTTTCAGCCAGCTGATTCTCGAAATTTGAAAGGTTCGATGATTACTGCCTCATACAGTATTTAATGACACATGTACACCGAAAAAGAATAGAAGCTAATAGAAAGCTATATTTCATCAGATGTATTGATGCACATTGAAATTCCTCAGTGAAGTAAAGCCGTCTTACGTTTCCAGTTTCTTTTTAGAGACCACAACTGAGCACAGGTCAGAACCATAACTTTTCATAGGGAGGGCAAGTTTACGTGCAAACTTTCTCTGTATATGATTTCAATTCTATACTTAAAAAGAAGAAATCGTTAAATTCTGAAAACTTCAAAATTTTAACTTTTTATACAATTTTTTAAATCTAGAATGAACTAAGAGGCACTATTACTTCCTTCCTGCCTCCTTTGCTCAGCCATGGGTCGCCTGGGATGAGATTACTTTACATCATTGAATAATGACAGATGTTACTGGAAAAGGGTTAAGATAAGAATTACCCAGATGGGAGTTGATAATGGAGTCTTCCCCATTTACTCTGCTGCTGCAAACTGGGCAAGTAACATATTTCCCAGAGCTACTGCTTTCAATGTCCCCATCTTTATGAGCAATCAGACTTTTCTCAATGGGAAGGGGCTTGCAATCTTCATCAGAGCAGATATTTAAAGTGCTCTATAAAATTCAAACCAAAGAGATGTATAAGACAAGATTGAAGAAAGAATTCAAAAGGCAATCAGAAGAAAAAGGGGGAGAGAAGTGCCTACCTCGACCGGAGAGGAGAGAAGAGCAAGACGATTCGGAAGGAAGCGCCTCCGTTTCCCAACCAATCGGACCAAGCTTTCTCTTCCTCTTAACATAATCGATAATGGTGAAAATCGGATTAGCCCTGCATCTTCAGTGCGTTAATTGTTCGTCCCAAATTGCGGATCGTCGAAGAGCGGCCTCCTCCTGCGATGATCGGATTCATAGCATACTCAGAATTGGTAGGAAGTAGGAGGAAGCGGGAAATAGTGTCAAATTCGCGCCAATTTGGCAATGAACACTCTGTTGCTGTTGCTTCTAACTTCACTCATATTTGGGCTTTTAGTTTTTTTCTATTTTCTCATTCTTTTTGGGACATGACCCGACTGAAATCGTAAAAACTTTACGAAGAATGACCTGATCTTTTGAAACTTTTCTTTTTCTATCCCTGGATTAAAAAACACAAAGTTCTCTCCTCTCTCATCTTTTTCTTTCTTCTTCCCCGTCTCCTTTTTCATCCCACCATAACTCATTTTTGTAATTTCATTTTCTTCTCCCACTTCTCTTCAATCCGACTATGGGTGAGGCCTAAGAAGCACACACACTTTAGTTTGGCTAGCGTGTCCGTGTTCGACACGTTTCGGACACTTGGACACTCCGACACTTGTTGGACACGTATCCAACACTTTTTAGTACAATCGATATGTGGCAAACACTGGTTGTACAAAGTTAATATAGGTCCATATCAAACAATTGTTAAGTATACTAAATAGACACGATACTGAATGACAAAAATAATAAATTTTAAGGGGTTGTTTGGGGCACTGAGTTGGTTATAATAGCTGGGAGTTATAATAGTCTTGAGTGTTATAATAGTTTGTGTTTGGGGTGCAAATTATTATAGTCGGGGATAAAATAGTCTGTGTTTGGGGTGCAGTGTTTGAGATGCAGATTATTTTAGTCTGGTTAAAATAATCTATGTTTCAAACTGACTGTTTTTCTTTTCTGACGTTTTTTTGTTTATTTTCCTCATACAACTCTGTACTTCAAATATTAATAAAAAAAAGTTGGGTTTAGTTGTAAAAAAAAAAAAAGTTTTGGGTATAGGGGTTAAATGATGTGTTTAACTTAAAAGGAAACAAAAATAACCTAAAGTAAAGGTTGATTTTCTTTGTTTTAGAGTTATGGTTTTTTTCACAAAATAAGTCATTTTATGATTTCATATAGAAAAACCATATTAGTTTCATTTATGTATTTCCAACATAGAAATGGTTAATGCTTATTCAAAACTCTTTTTACCTTCATTATCAAAAGAATCAAATAAAATAGAAATCACATAAAATAAAAACTTGAGTAGTATTTTTTAAAAAATTATTATTATCACAATAAACTTAAATACGATAAGTATAATTTGGAATGAAAAATATGGTACGATGAAGGTAAACATTCATATACTTCATTATCAAAAGTAATTATGTAATAAAACTCCATATTTATATATGTACAAAGACAACCTAGTATCTAACTCCTTAGAAATTTTTCGATTTTTCCGATGACCACCAACAAATTTTTCGGCGACTAAAGTTTTTTTTTTCCTCTTTTTTTCCTTTCATTTCTTCTACTTTTTTTTTTTTTCATTTTCTATATTTTTCGAAATGAAAATGAGAAGAAAGATTAAAAAAAAAAGTCGTCGGAAAAGTGGCCGGAAAGTCGACGGCGGTCGCCGGAAAAGTTGTCGGTGGTCGTCGGAAAAGTCGTCGGCCGGTCGTCGGTAGAAAAGTCAATGAGTCGCATGGAAAAAGAGAGAAGAGAGTTACTGGAGAGAATGTATAGAATAATTGGGTGGGTTGAATAGTGGTTATGTTATGAAGCCACGTATCTACAGCACTCACCACACACGTGAATTCCACTAACCTTCTTCACATGCAATTTCCAGGCGATCAACCAAAGAACTCTCAATCGAAAACTCTCAGACTCTTTCTGCTCTCTCACGAAGAAGAAGAAGAAAACACAACTTCTTCTAGATTCAAGCAAACACTCACACAAGAAAAGAAGAAGAGTACAACAGATGTATAGTGGTTCGGCAGCTCAGGCCTACATCCACTTTGGAAGGGAGATTTCACTAATCTTGATCAGAATTACAGAGTTTCACACACAAGGTATTTCTCTCACTGATTTGTATTTTTCCACACACTTAATTAATCTCTTTTCATCTATTTATACATCTGAGATTAGTGTGGTCTTATGATAGGTGAAATACAGAGAATTATTGGTTACAACTGAACAGATAAGTAACTTCTGTTTTCTTCACTCTCCACCTTTGTAATCAATGATTCTGAAAGTGTTTCTTCCCTTCCTTTATTTACGAATTTCACCCTTTTTCTGGTAGGTAGAACCCTACCGCATCTAGACAGTGCTGGAATTTGATTTGAGGCAGCGTTTTCGTCAACACATCAGCTGCGTTTTCAGAGGTATGTACCTTCAAGACTTCGATCTCTCCTTTCTCAATTTCTTCACGAACGAAGTGATATTTAATGTCTATGTGTTTAGTCCGATTGTGGAACTGGGGATTTTTACTTAAGAAAATGGTACTCTGATTGTCACAATAGATTTTTACTTTAGGTTGATCAATCCCAAAGTCTCGAAGTAGTCCCTTGAGCCAAATCCCTTCTTTTATAGCTTCTGAAAGTGCTATAAACTCTGCTTCAGTTGTTGAGAGTGCTACTACGGATTGTAGTGAGGCTTTCCAACTAAGCAAATTTTGGCCAAGTAAGAAGAAATAACCCGTGAGTGACCTTCTTTTGTCTAGGTCACCTGCAAAGTCAGAGTCAACATAGCCATAGACTTCATGTATAGCCTGGTCATTTCTTCTGTACTGTAATGCAGCTTTTTGAGTACCTTTCAAGTATCTTAATGTCCATTTTACTGCTTCCCAATGCCTTTTTCCCGGATTGGACATGTATCTACTTACTAGGCTTGTAGCATAGGATATATCAGGCCTTGTAGATACCATAAGATACATTAAACTCCCCACTGCTTGTGAATAAGGTACAGTCCTCATAAATGCTTGGTGCTCTGTTTCATCTTCTTTAGGAGAATTGGAAGATGAAAGTTTAAAGTGATGGGCTAATGGTATGGATACTGTCTTAGCTTCATCCAGTTTAAACTTTTTCAGCACTTTGTAACAGTAGTTGGCTTGGTTTATGTTGAGCATAGAATCCTTTCTGGTTCTGTTTATCTCAATTCTTAATATTCTCTTCGATTCCCCCAAATCTTTCATATCAAACTCCTTATTCAAGAGAGTTTTTACTTTTGCCAAATCTTCTTTTGTTCTTCCAGCAAGTAGCATATCATCTACATATAGGAGTAGATATACACTATGGCTAAATGATTTTGAATTAGTGTAGACACAGTTGTCGAAAGTACTTTTCTTAAAGCCAATTTTGGAGATGAATTCGTCAAACCTCTGGTACCAACATCTTGGTGACTGCTTGAGTCCATAAATGGACTTGTTCAGGCGGCAATAAAGGTCTTCAGCTCCCCTTTTCTCATACCCCTTTGGTTGCTTCATGTATAGGGTTTCAGTCAGTAGACCATGTAGGAAAGCAGTCTTTACATCCAATTGGTCTAGTTCTAGGTTATTCTGAACCACAAAAGCTAGAAGCATTCTTATGGACGTGAGTTTGACTACTGGAGAAAAAATGTCAGTGTAGTCTATACCTTCCTTTTGTGTGTATCCCTTAGCCACAAGTCTGGCTTTGAACCTTGGTTTAAGAACCCCTGTTATGCCTTCCTTGAGTTTGTAAATCCACTTGGATTCTATCGGTTTGTATCCTTTAGGGAGAGCCTTCAAGGTCCACGTTTCATTCTCCTCAAGGGACCTCATCTCTTCATTCATAGCATTTATCCATTCTCTTGCATTTGGACTGTTTACTGCCTCTTCAAAGGTGTTTGGTTCTTCAAGGTTCGGTGAGTCTGCCACACTTAAAGCAAGGGAAATGCAGTCAGCCTCATTAAATCTGGCTGGTGGTACAATTCTCCTTCTTTGTCTGTCTCTGGCTAGGGAGTAGTTTTGAAGATCTTGGGTTTCCTGAGGATCTTCAGTAGCTTCTTCTTCTGTTTGGGATTCAACTTCTTCTCTTTCTTCTTCAGTTTCATCCCTAGAAGTTGAGGGAAGTGAAGTGTGCTCCACCTCAATTTCTGTATTACTTTATCTTCCTCGGTTTGTTTGTCTTTGAGCATGTACATCTCTTGCTCTCTAAAGACCACATCCCTGCTGTTTATACACTTCTTTTCAATGGGATGCCAGAGCCTATAGCCTTTAACTCCTTCTGTGAACCCGAGGAACATACACTTCATGGCTCTAGGCTTCAACTTGCCCTGATTTTGATGGACAAAACCTACACAACCAAAAACCTTTAGATAATGCAGTTTAGGGGGCTTACCTGACCATTTTTCTTCAGGAGTCATCAGATTTATGGATGTGTGAGGGCATTTGTTCAAGGTATGTACAGTGTATGATGCCGCCTCTGCCCAAAACTTCTCAGGGAGCATGGCATCTGCTAATTGGCACCTTACTCTCTCCATAATGGTGCGATTAAGCCTCTCGGCTACTCCATTTTGCTGTGGAGTGTACCTTACTGTTCTATGCCTCAATATCCCATTAGTTTTACAAAAACCATCAAACAACTCATTACAAAATTCTAACCCATTATTTGTCCTTAGACATTTTAGGGACTTATTAGTTTGTTTTTCTACCATGACTTTCCATTCTTTGAATTTCTCAAACACTTGATCCTTTGTTTTAAGGAAATAAATCCAACATTTTCTAGAAAAGTCATCTGTGAGGGTTAGAAAATACCTCGAATTACTTAGAGAGTTGGTTGAAGCCGGCCCCCCTAGGTCTGAGTGTACATATTCCAGAATCCCTTTAGATGCTTGTTGTGCTTTGAAAAAGCTTTGCCTTGTAGCTTTACCTACAACACAGTGTTCACAAAAATTTAGATTGTTACCTGTGCCTTGAGGTAGAGCTCCTTGTTTGGCTAAGACTTGTAAACCTTTCGTACTGATATGGGACAGCCTCTTATGCCACATATCACACTCGGTTAGGCTGCTTTCAGTGGCTATAAGTGCAGATTGTACCATTTGTACATCCTTCAAAACATAGAGCCCATTAATCTTTTCCCCAATCAGTATTGTCTTCAAGTCTTTCTTAATTTCGATTGTGCCACCACTTCCTCCATATGTGCAGCCTATAGAGTCTAGCATTCCCAAGGAAATTAAATTCCTTTTCAAGGTAGGGACATGCCTCACGTTTCTTAGGAGTTTCACCGATCCATCCTTTAGTTTGAGGGAAACAGAGCCAATACCAACTACCTTACATGTATGGTTGTTTCCCATATAGACGATGCCTCCATCCCAAACTCTATAGGTGCTGAACCATTCCTTCGTTGGTGTCATGTGGAATGAACAACCGGAATCGATAACCCAGTCATGTCTTTCATATGGTTCAAGATACTCACTTTTCTGATCCGTGGTAGCTAAAGCATCAGAATAGGTGATTGAATTCTCACCTACAGCAGCCTCTGACTGTTTATTCTTTTTGAATTTTTGGTTTTGATTTCTTCTTTTTAAAGAATAACAGTCCCTCTTGATATGCCCCTCTTTATGGCAATAATTGCATTTCACTTTGGATTTAGTTTTGTCTTCTGCTGGATTCTTGACTTCCTTGTTTCTGTTCTTGCCTTTGACAAATAATCCCTCGTTTGTCTCCTTCTTTTGAGACAATAGTTCAAGCTCTTTTGTTCGGATTGCTGAAATAATAACCTCTGTTGTGATATTTTCCCTCCCATACTTGAGGGCTGTCTTCACTTCTTTATAGGCATCAGGAAGTGAATTTAGAAGGACGAATGCCTCATTCTCATCACCAATTTTCTCATTTAAGTTCTTGAATTCAGAAGTCATCTTCTTGAATTCATCTAAATTCTCAGAGAGGGTCTTTTCAGCATCCATCTTGAAGGTGAAGAATTTCTCCCTTAGGTACATTTTGTTGTGGGCATCTTTAGTCTCATAGAGCTTGTTTAATTTCTCCCAAATCTTGATTGGTGTTTCCTCGTCTATCACCTGCCTTAATACATTGTTGCTGAGATTCAAGATGATAGTTCCATAGGCTGTCATATTGATATTTTCTCGATCATCTTCTGTTAATGAGGCTGATAGTTTCGTTTGGTCAGTCAACGCATGTAAGGCTTTTTGCTGTCCCAAGATTGCTTTGATTTTTGCTTTCCAAAGATCAAAATCTCCTCTTCCATCGAACTTCTCTATGTCATATCTTGCTAAGGCCATTCTTGGCTCCAAGAATCTGGTTCTTGATTGATCTATTTGGCTCTGATACCACTGTTATGAAGCCACGTATCTACAGCACTCACCACACACGTGAATTCCACTAACCTTCTTCACATGCAATTTCCAGGCGATCAACCAAAGAACTCTCAATCGAAAACTCTCAGACTCTTTCTGCTCTCTCACGAAGAAGAAGAAGAAAACACAACTTCTTCTAGATTCAAGCAAACACTCACACAAGAAAAGAAGAAGAGTACAACAAATGTATAGTGGTTCGGCAGCTCAGGCCTACGTCCACTTTGGAAGGGAGATTTCACTAATCTTGATCAGAATTACAGAGTTTCACACACAAGGTATTTCTCTCACTGATTTGTATTTTTCCACACACTTAATTAATCTCTTTTCATCTATTTATACATCTGAGATTAGTGTGGTCTTATGATAGGTGAAATACAGAGAATTATTGGTTACAACTGAACAGATAAGTAACTTCTGTTTTCTTCAGGTTACTGTAGCAACACAAAGGGGAAAAATAACCAACTTCACCTCTTATTTTTGTTGATGCCCTAAGCACTGGGTGGGTTATAATAGCCCCACTATTATAACCAACATAGTGGGCCAAACGGCCCCGATGAAATACTTTAAACTCATTTTTTTAAGCATACAAATGCATGAATTTATTGATTTTGAATTACCTTCTTATATAAAAATGATATATCTTTTAAAAAAAATGTATATTTTACTAAATTGTCCATTCTGTGTCCGTGTCCTAGATTTTTAAAAAATGACGTGTCACCGTGTCCGTATCGTGTCGTATCCATGTCTCGTGTCTGTATCCGTGCTTCTTAGGGTGAGGCGACCTAAAAAGATGTTTTTTTAAGAAAAATATTATGTATTTCAAATTGAGGGACACAACAGTCAATGACAAATTACCAGCATGTAGACCTCAAAAAGTTTATCTAATTATGAAAACCAGTGGTATAATAATATCTTATTACTTACTTAGATGATTTGATAGACGTCTCTTTAGATGATGTAATAAACGATGGAGTAGGCGATGGTATAGACGATGGAAGAGACGTCTCCTTAACTCGATGTAATAAACGATGGAATAGGTGATTGTATATAGGCGATGGAATAGGTGATTGAGTCGACGATTGTATAAACGATCTCTATTACTAAACTATTGAATTGTATTATTTTCATTGGTGTAAACAATTAAGCATGATTTTCATGAGTTTTGTAGTTTCATTTCTTTTCGTTTAGAATGAACAATTTTTAGACATACGGAAACGGATGAAAGAAAGTAGACAATAACACAGTATAGATATATACAAAACATGAACATATTGTGGAATGGTCAAATACTTGGTATTCAATCTTTGTTCAGTCTAGATGATGACGGCCCCTCCCATGGTTGTGGTTGATAACGATTGCCTGCATGTTTTCCTATTATGTCTCATGTTTTTACACCATGTACGCCTGTGCACTCTTTGATCCTCCCCTCTTGACGGTATTCTAATAATTTGATACCATTGATAGACGACTTGTCAAGGGTCGTATCAAAATAAAATTTATAATTTCATGACACTACAACTATTTTTGTAGCAATAGTAGTTGGGGTCGAACACACGGAGTAGCTGTAATTAATTAAATCAATCAGAGATTCTTCGATTAGTAACCTGGGGGTATGGTGAGGAGAAATTGCAAAGAAGGAAATATAAAAGTATGAGAAATTTAAAATAATAGGAATTAAAAATAGAGGATTAGCTAATCGTACCTCGAGATCGAATAATTGGGAAGTTCGCTTTTAGTTTGGTTAATTCTATCATTGAATCCTCATTTAAGCTAGTTTAATCCTATGATGTCTAGCTACTTAACCGGAAAAAGCCCTCAAGCTTGAAGATCCCTAAGGTGATTAATTCGATCAATGCATCGAAATCAATTCCTAACCAGGAATCTAATTAATTGATCAAATTAAATAGAACCCAATAACATTAAGATCTAAGGATCACTAGATTGCTAAATTATGAACTAGGAAAAGCCTAAATCCATACAAGCCAAATTATTGAATCTTAATTCTAGCATGCAAATTATTATTTGGAATAAAACGCCAAATTACCGCACAATAGAATTTTTGCTACCTAATAGCTCAATGATCAAAATCAACGCAAGGAATTTTCCAGATTACTCTATCAATTCTAATCATAATATGCACATGATTCAATAAAACATCAATATCATTAAAAATCAAAGGAAATTTGGTGCAAGATCTCAAGAATACAAACCAAACTTACATCGGAGAGTCTCTAATTACAATGATCTACACTTAGTCCGACATTGGGATGTCGAAACTAAGTTTCGAGGCTCGATTAGCTACCCTACATTAAGAACTAATCTAAAACTAATGTAATTAGTGTAGAAACTGAAAAGATACAAAGGAATTCAGACAAAGTGCAGCTGAGGAGGAAAAATAAGTTGAGAAAAACTTAAAATGCGAAGATTCACTTTTATATGCCAGCCGATAGCGTCGAGACGCTTCAGCTAGGGCTTGACGGAGAACGCGCCCGCATAAGACAACGTCGAAACACTATAAGACAACATCTCAATGTTGTGCTCTCGGATCTACGGCATTGAGGGGCCAAATTCATAGCGTTGAGACGCTCCAAGCTCAGAATTTGACTGAGTTTGGGTCTATGTTGACTTTTAGGTTTACTTTTAATTACCAAAATGTTCTTCTTGATCTCGAGAACACCAAAAAGACCTATACAACAATTAGACTAAAAATTAGTCAATTTTCACAAATAATAACATCAGGATAAGTAAGATTTAAAGAAATTAATTAGCACTATTTGGTGCTATCAAATTACCCCCAACCTAAATCTTGCTAATCCTCGAGCAAGCATGCAATAAAAGCAAGAATAATAGAGATTTAATGGTTGCAATTCGACAACTACAATCTTAATGCCTATAATGACAAAACTATTGCAATCAAGAGACATGCACACATAGCCCAATAAAGAGACAAATAAAAATTTTTCATGAAAATTCTTGCACAAGTGCACATCTAGCCTACCTAGAATCAATTTTACTAACCTGGAATTAGATTATATAACCCTCAACCTAACTTCCCTCTACATTGGCACTAGGAACAAGCATTCAAGCAATTTGAACAATCAAGTAAGCAATACGTTGTTGGGAAAAAATGCGGAATACACAAACAATAATATAATATTTTGACAACAATCAATAACATTATAGTTATCTCCCCTTCGACAGGTTAAGCCAAAAAGGTTGATAATAATAGTCACGAAAATGATAAACGAGATAGGGAAAAAGAAAACGACACCGAATTCCAGTCTTCTGCAACTGCATGTTCTACTAGAAATTGGGAGATTACAAGAAGCCTTCAAAGATAGCTCCACAAATTATCCCTCAATAGCCCAACAATAGCTATTGACTTCCAAGTACCACAATCTGGTAGCTTGGAATAAATAACGAAGAAATTAAAAAACCCTCAACCCAAGAAGAGAAACACTCTTTTCTCTCTCTCTCCCACACTAGAAAGGAAGAAAAGGCCACAACCTTTTTCTTCTTTTGCTCAAGTCACAAATTGACTCTCAATAGCCCAACAATAGTTATTGTGATGTAGGACATCTTTGCTTAATTTCTTGGAAGACTTTTATGATTTATTTAGTTTCTTGAAAGTTTATTACTTTGTATTCTTGTTTTTACCCAATGGTAACTTTTCGATTAAGTTGAAAAGTTACCGGCAGTTATTTTCTTTTACCTAAGCTGTTAGGGTTTGTTATGTTCTAATTAGGTTTATTTTCCAACTCTCCTACTTGTATATAAAGGGGACTGCAGTATTTTACAACTTAAAAAAAAAAGATCATCAATAAAATCTCTCCTCACTTGTTGCATCAAGTGGTATTAGAGCTCCCGATCCATAGCTCGAATTTTTTTCAAGAATCGGATGTTTAACACAACCACCATCATGGAAGCAGAAGCCTCTTCCATTACCCCTCAAAATCTTGATCGACGCTTGCAATCAGTAGAGAAATCAATTGAAGAAATGAAAAAATAGCTCATTGACATTCTTATACAACTCACAAGGCAGATGAATCAGCAAGCCACCTTTCAACAAACACAAGCAAATCCCAGAATAGAAAATCTAGTAGCTGTTCGTAATGTTCAAGAAAACCAAGAACTCCAACTGAATGTTTAAGAAAGGAAAAATATGTATGAGGATCATAATAGAATGGTAGCAGGAAACCATAATCTAGGAAGATTAATGGGAAACCAAATGTCTGGTTTCATGATGTATGATTCTGAATCTTCGGATGAAGGATGAATGAATTTTGGCCAGTAAGTGCACATTGGCAAAGCTCCAAGAAGACAACAATTTGACCAAGACAATTCTAAGATGAAGGTTGATCTACCTATTTTCAATGGTAGGATGAATGTTGAAAATTTTTTAGATTGGGTCAAGAATGTCGAAAGTTTCTTTCAATACGCCAACACACCCGACGATAAGAAGGTTAAATTGGTAACCTTCAAACTACAAAGTGGGGCTTCGACATGGTGGGATCAACTACAAAATAATCGAAGGTACTATGGTAAACAACCAATCAAGAATTGGCCAAAAATGCTTCGGTTAATGAAGAAACGCTTTCGACCACTCAACTATCAACAAATCCTACATAAATCAATACCAACAATGTAACACAAGGTACTCACACTATCCTTGATTACACAGAAGAATTTCACCGTTTGGGAGCAAGAAACAACCTACCGGAGACAGAACAATAACAAATTTCAAGGTTTGTTAATGGTTTACGTGATGACATCAAAGAAATAGTGAATTTACATCCACTATCCTATCTTGCAGATGACATAACTTTAGCCACCAAGATTGAGAAAAACGATGAGGTCAAACCGATTAAGACTTACCAAAGAAGAAATTCTTGGGAACGACAATCTCAAAGAAGAAACTCCACCGATAATAATCAAATTTTCCAACAAGGCAACTCTTCCACATCCAATCAGCAAGGCAAAAAAGAGGAACAATTTCCCAAGAACAATACAAATAAAAGTTTGGAAGGTAATAATAACAAAAAAGTGTATAATCCTTATAATCAACCTTCTTTTGGAAAATTTTTTAGGTGCGGACAGCAAGGACATCTCTCTAATGATGTCCCCAACGACGAACCTTAGCAATACGAGAGGAAACCGATGAAGAAAATGCATTGAACTCAGATGACTTGGAGGATCTTGAGTATGTGGGACCAGATTCAGATGGAGATCAATTATCTTGTGTTTTTCAAAGAATTCTTCTTGCCCCAAAAACAGAAACAAATGCCCAAAGACAAACTTTTTTTGAACTCGATGCACAATCAACGGTAAAAATTGTCAAGTTATTATTGATAGTGGTAGCACTGAGAATATTGTTTCTAAAAGCTTATTAATGCTCTAAAATTGAAATCTGAACCTCATCCCAATCCTTATAAGGTTAGTTGGATTCAAAAGGGTGGGGAGAAACAAGTCCATGAAATTTGCACCATTCCTCTTTCCATTGGACAACATTATAAAGACCAAATAATATGTGATGTTTTAGACATGGATGCTTGCCATATCCTACTAGGTCACCCTTGGCAATATGACAACCAAGCCATACATAGGGGTCGGGAAAATACATATACATTTTCTTGGATGGGAAAGAAAGTAGTCCTTTTACCCTTAGGAACAATCGAGGATAAGAAGAAACTTATGTTAGGATACCAAGTTCTGAGATCTTTATTTACAGCCAAAAATACAGAACGTTCACCGATTCGAGATGGTGATGTCTCCACAGTTCCTTAATCTCAGAGGATTAGAAACTTTACAAAAGATTTTCATAAGCATGGGAAAAAACGTCAAACCCCTAACAAGACAGCTTATATAACTACACAACCGACTAAACCCACCGCTAAGTACAGCTTAATATTTACATCACAAAATACAGCACAAAATATCAGCATTATCCTAATCCACCGCTTACATAGGAGGTGAATTTCCCCCTCTACCCCTTCTAGTATACGTATGTATAATTGGTGGTCTGACAATACCCCCGGGTCCGAAAGCCACCTTGTCCTCAAGGGGAAAATTGGGGAATTGATTTCGGAAATGTTCAAGGGATTCCCATGTGCCTTCATGTTCGGGTAATCCTTTCCATTGAACCAGCAACTCCCATTCGTTAGTCATTGGATTCGTGCTGTATGCCATCACTTCTTCGGGTTCTGCTAGCCACTCGAAATTGTCTGTGAACATTGGTGGGTTCCTCTCAATATTGTCATTGCTTCCCATTGCTTGCCTTAACTGGGAGACGTGGAAAACTGGGTGTATAGTGGATTCTTCTGGAAGATCTAGCTTGTAGGCCACGGTACCCACTTTTTCCACAATGCGATAGGGCCCGAAGTACTTTGGAGACAATTTCTCATTCCTTCGATGGGCTACTGTGGACTGGCGGTATGGTCGAAGTTTTAGAAATACCCATTCCCCTTCTTCAAAAATCTTTTCTCTGCGATGTTTATCGGCTTGCTTCCTCATACGGTCTTGGGCTTTGAGTAGCTGGGCCCGTAGTAAGTCCAGAGTCTTGTCTCGTAAAGATAGTTGCTCGTCCAGCGTTGCATTGTTGGTCTTTTGATCTTCGTAGAACAAAAGTGAAGGGGGAGGTCGACCATAAACCACGCGGAAGGGCGTAGTGTTGAGTGATGAGTGGTACGTGGTATTGTACCAATATTCTGCCCAGGAGAGCCACTGTTCCCATTGTTTTGGTCTTTCGTTACAGAAGCAGCGAAGATAAGTCTCTAGGCATTTGTTGACCGCCTCCGACTGCCCATCCGTTTGTGGGTGGTAGGCTGTACTTCTTCTGAGTTGTGTTCCTTGTAAGCGAAACATTTCAGCCCAGAAATGGCTGACGAAAACTTTATCTCGATCTGACACTATGGATCGTGGAAATCCATGTAATCTTACTATTTCCTTTATAAACAAGGATGCGATACTTTTTGCTGAATAAGGATGACTGATTGGAATAAAATGAGCATATTTGCTCAATCTGTCGACTACCACCAGTATTGCATCATACCCTCTTGATTTGGGAAGCCCTTCTATAAAGTCCATCGCTATGTCTTCCCAAATTCTCTCCGGTATCGGCAATGGTTGAAGGAGACCAGCTGGCGAGAGTGTGATCGCTTTATTTCTTTGGCAGATTTGACAATCCTCTACATACCTTTTGATCACTGCTTTCATACCCGGCCAATACAATTCTGCGGAAATTCTTTTATATGTTCACAAAAATCCAGAATGTCCCCCAATTACAGAATCATGATATGAATGCAATACAGCTGGAATAAGTTGTGATTCCCCAGTGTTGCCTTGTGCAATGTGATTTACAATATGCAAGAATTCTTCACAAATAGCTCAAAAACGTGCAAGCATACACATCATGGCAGCAAGTGATAAGTATTTTTATATCGTTCTCCACAGGGATTGATGCAACGATAATCACTATTTCTAAGCCTAGTTTCAATGAAATTCAATTTAACCAAGGACAAAATATTAATTAATAACTAAGATGCCCTAATGTAAATGAAGTTGAGTGAAATTAAAGAGAACTTGAAGTAAATAAAGCAAGAAAAACGGCTGAATGCAGAGGAGAAGTAAGGCTCGGATTAGGGATGTTTTGTATTGTTTCCAGGGATTGCTATAGCAAAAACTGTGCTAATTCATCTCACCCAGATTTTCAACGGGAATTTTCCAATTCTCCAAAGATTAAGGCGATTAAACTCCCATTTAACCCCTTATTTTTAGCTCAATCTGATTAGTGCCCTAGGTGGTGATTTATCCCTAAATACCCACTCATTTTCATGATCATTAAAGACTAAGGTAAAGTAAAGTAATCGGCTACTATATGTTTTCCCAAACACCCAATAACAATGCTAGAAAATGGATGGCCAATCGAAATTCCAGCTTAAACAATGAAGAACACTTTACTTTAAGATGAAAATAGCACGGTTCAACTATAAGCAACCCCTTGTTACAATATAGGATCCCTAATCCTCACCTAAAGAGGATTAGTTCATGTTCAAAGAAGAAACAAGTTCAATACAGCAGAGAATGCTCATACAAAACATGATTTCAGCTTCTAACACAACTAATATCAATAGGAAGATAAAAGATGAGAAGAAAAGGCCAAAGAAGAAGCTCCCAAGCTCAAATCCAGCTTTCCCAAGCTGAATATTGACTCCACGGCAGCTTCTTTCAGCTTCCTCCTCTGTTTTTCTCTGTTTTGCAGCTCCAAACCAGCTCCCAATCGTGAGTCTCCTCCTTTTTCAGCTTCCTTTCCAAATTAGGGCCTCTTTTCTTTTATACCCAGCCATATTTGTGGGATTCATGGCTGATTAGACAAGCCTTGCCCATTTGGAAATCATTCTAATGGCTGAAAATAGCTTCAGCCTCCAGCTGGGAATGCCACATCAATTAATGAAGCCTTCCACGTGTAAATCAGCTCCAGCTGCTATTCTGCCTTTTCCAGCTCATGCTACAGCATAGTCTGCAAAGAAAACTGGAGCTCCAAGTCAGTTTAAGTACGAAATTAACGTGAAATTAAAGCCCAAAGCCTCTAATCAGCACTCTCACTTAATAACATTAAAATTCAACTAATTCCAGCTCAAATAACAATTTCCTAAGGCAAAATTAAGCCTTTAAGCCCCAAAATCATGGCTAATAACTCTTATTTCTAAGAGTTATCACACCCCCAAACTTAGCTCATTGCTCGTCCTCGAGCAACAGGAAAAGTCAGCTAGCCTCACACTAGAGCTTCTCAGATGCTGCACAACTACTTCTTGCTCAAAACTTCCCTTAACAAATGCTCACATCTCCAAAAAGAATTCAACATTTAAAAACAACTAGGCAACAGTACTTGGCATCTCCAAATCAACATTATGCTTTTAATCCATGCTCTTAGCCCACCTTGATTAGCTATCATATCTAATTGTGCCCACCTAAAGGCATCAAACAAGCCACTAACTTTCTTTCTTTCTTAGCTCAACAATCTAATCCTCAAGCTTGCTAAGCAAGCCTAAAATCCTATTGCCCAAGTTATAAAAACTCTAAGCTCAACCCAAACTTCTCTCAACTCTTATTCTCTTTTTGGCTTTTACCATCTTAGAAAAATCTCTTAGGTCATAGCCTTTTTGGTCCCGGAATGGCAACACTTTATGGTGAAGCTCACCCAAGCCTCAAGTCTCATCACCTAACGGGCATTGCATTCATATCCCCTAAAGTTACCTAGGATAGCTATCTAGCAACTTTTCCTTGCTTCTCAGAGTGGCGACACTTTTTGGTGAAGCTCACCTAAGCTTTGGGAAAATTGCAACTTTCAAGCTAGCACTCATCCCTTCAATCATACCTTTTGATTTTTTTTCTTTCTCTTTTTTTTTTTTTTATAGGAACTCATACCTTTCAAGAGCTACTTTTTGACGCAAGGGCAAACTATGGGTATCATAAATCCCCCTGGCTACTAGACAAGCTCAAGAAAAGCACAAATTCCACAAAGGGAGAGGAGTACATCTTAGGCAAAACTAGGACAAAGAGGAATGCTTTCTAAGATGCTTTTTTCTAAATTTTTTTTTTTTCGAAAGGGCACCTCACCCCCAAACTTAAACTATTCATTGTCCCCAATGAATGAAAAAGTAAGGTAAGAACCCCCAAACTTATTTTCTTTTTAGAGAGAAGCTAAGGCCTATAGCTTAGGGAGATTATGACCTTGGGCAAAGAATTTGGCACAAGCTTTCCTAAGTTTTTGAGCTAAGCTAAAGAAGAAAATTAGGAAGCTTCAAATCAACCTAAGGATTTACAACCCAACAAGATATTCAAACTAAGCAAGAGGCTAAGATGCTAAGGATCAAAAGACATAAAGCTATTTCAAATTAAAACAGAATTTTAGGTTTAACCCAGTATTCAGCTGCTGCAACATTCATTAAGGGAAATTCAGACAAAAGCACAGCTGTGAAACATCCAAAAAGGCTCTCATACAAGACTAACTTGGGCTTTCAGACTAAGGCTAAAACATGTAGAATTTAGGATCTATATTATGCATGAAGCCCAATTTACTTGCATGGATAAGCTAGCTACTGCCTTCAAAATTGAAATCACTAATTAATCCAAATCATGCATCAATCCAACAACATGCACTAAGGGCAAACCATACTCATACCCAATTGATCAAGTTTAAATTTCAGCATTTAGATTGCACTAAAAATTGCCCAAGCACTTCAGCAAGAATTAAATATGCACGAAAAACAGAGAAGGATCAGATTTTCATTCCACAGACTTTCTTCAAACACAAACACATGGAGCAGATTTTTTTTTCTTCTTCACACAATAGCTAACAGAAAGCATGATAGATAGCAGACAAGCAAACTTAAAACTTCCTCCCTTCAAATCACAGCTAGCCCACTGCCTTTTTACCATGCCTGCTGTAGCTTCTGATATGAGCTTGCTGTCAATCTGCTGCAGCTTATCAGAATTTCCTTCCTTGAAAAATTTCAACCTGCAGACTTTCCTTCTTAAATAGAGCAATATTTTGATTCCCTTTTCCATCAAATCAATTCTTTCCATGGCTGTCAATTTCCAATACCCCAAAATCTGCTGCATCGAGATTTTCTTCCATTTTGCATGAGATTCCCTACCAAAAACCAAAGCTTGACAGAAACATAAAACTCAATAACTAATGCAAATTATCAATAAAAGAGAAACTAACTTTAAAATATTAACTAACAACTAATGGCTACAAATTAAAGACATCACAACAGAAATTTAAACTTGCTATTCAGACCACCTTCAAGGCTCAACATAGAATTTGTAACGTGAAAGCACACTGCCCTTTTTCTTCAAATTTCAAGTTTCCAGCAAATTGTAAAAGGCATAACACCTTTGGAATTCTTCTCCCCAATAGTGTTTTAGCCTTTGCCCATTCAATTTAAACTCTCTCCCATCATTACCAACACATTGTTTAAACACAAATGAATCATCCCAAAAATAAAACTTTATCTCATGGAAAAACTTTTTCAATTGTTGCTTTGATAAACCATGGGGCAATGTTCCAAAAGCAAGGTAATTGGTAAGGTCAGCATACCAAAGTGTTTTCATTTTTTGGGTGTGAGCTACTGTAAAAAACAACTCATCAAGGAAATAATTTTCAAACTCAAGTTGTTGAAACAATTCCAATGAAGTGAATGGTTGTGTAGGTGGATTTTTCTTATCAATCAACTCTAAGGATTCAAAAGTCCTATTAAAACCAAAAACTTCACCTACACTACTTTCAAGCTCAAGCTCCAATTTGTCTAATTCCAAATCCTCAATTCCAATTTTTCCCAACTGCTGTATGT
The DNA here is from genome assembly GCA_017139565.1 of Luffa aegyptiaca. NCBI lineage: Eukaryota > Viridiplantae > Streptophyta > Magnoliopsida > Cucurbitales > Cucurbitaceae > Luffa > Luffa aegyptiaca. Next base: position 1,425,652 of record CM029406.1, on the reverse strand, counting down.
GATGTTGCAGCAGTTCCTCCTCAACTTGATCATCAACAAACTCATCTTTCACTTGAATGATAGAACACTCTTCAATATTAGTGGGGGACTTTATGGCATCAAAGACACTAAACTTCACCTCTTGGTCATTCACCCTCATAGTTAGCTCACCCTTTTGGACATCTATCAAGGTTCTCCCGGTTGCTAGAAATGGCCTTCCCAAAATAATTGGGACATCCTTGTCGGCTTCATAGTCTAAAATAATGAAATCCGCAGGAAATATCAACTTATCCACTTTAACTAAGATGTCCTCTATTTTGCCTTCAGGGTAGGTGATGGATCGATCAGCAAGTTGTAAAGTCACTGTGGTTGGCCTTGCTTCTCCCACTCCTAATTTCTTGAAGATGGACAATGGCATGAGGTTAATGCTAGCCCCAAGGTCACATAAAGCTCTTCCCAATTCTTTGCCACCAATAGAAACGGGGATGGTAAAAGTTCCAGGATCTTTTGCTTTGGGGGGAATTTTGTTGGTCAAAATGGCACTACACTCCCCAGTCAAAGACACGGTTTCATACTCACCCAATCTTCTTTTCTTGGTTAAAATATCCTTGAGGAACTTTACATAGTTGGGCATTTGTTCCAAGGCCTCAACTAGTGGTATATTAATATGAAGTTGCTCCAAAACCTCAAGGAATTTCTTAAATTGACCATCTTGATTTTTCTGCTTAAGCCTTTGGGGAAAGGGTGGTGGGGGCGGTTTAAAAGTTGGGGAAGGTGTAGGAACTAACTTAGGAGGAGTTTGAGAGGTTTTTCTAGGGATTTCTTCAATTTCCTCACTCTCGGAACTCTTCTCCAATTGAATTCCAGCATCTATTTTCTCATTTTCCCCTGCTGTCTTCGCCAAATCAGTGTGCAAATCATCAATTTGTCCAGCTGGTGGTTGCGGTTTCAACACTTTTTTCTCAACCAACGGCTTCCCACTTCTTAATTCTACTGCTTGAACTTGCTCTTTGCCTTCTCTTTTCGAACTCTCAGTGTCTGAAGGAAGCTTACCCATCGGTCTTGCTTTCAATTCGCTTGCTATTTGGCCCATTTGAACCTCTAAATTCTTCAAAGAAGCTTGTTGTGTTTGAATGACAGCATCCGTTTTGGCCATGTATTCCTTAAACAAGCTTTCTAAAGAAGTACCTGGGATATGTTGGTTCATGGTGTTTTGGTATTGAGCATTAGCTTGCTGGTTTTGTTGCCCAAATCCAAGTGGACCATTCATCTTTTGTTGAGCTTGTTGGGAGTTGGAATTACTTCCTTTATTTCCCCAAGCAAAATTAGGATGATTTCTCCAACCCGGATTATAGGTATTGGAATGAGGGTTATTCCATTGGGCATTTTGGTTTCCAACATAGCACACTGAAGCTGGATTACTTGGACAAAACTCAAAAGTGTGATCTTCTCCACAATAAACACATGAATCTGTGGAATTCTGGTTTATATTGATTGCTGCAGCATTCTGTTTTGCACCAGAATTCAGCATATTCAAATTTTCAAGCCCCAAAGTCAACTTTTTCATCATACTTTCCATGGTATCAAACCTTGCATTAAAGGATGTAACTGTGTCAACCTCAAGCATATCTTTATTTTTCTTCCCAGTCATGCTTCTTGAATCAGACCATTGACAACTGTTTGTAGCAATTCTCTCTAAAATAGCATACGCTTCATCATAGGTCTTGGACAACAAAGCTCCATTGGCTGAAGCGTCTACCATGTTCTGAGTGGCCATGTTCAACCCATTATAGAAAGTCTCCATCTGAATGCAATGAGGGAGACCATGGTGAGGACATTTTCTCAATAATTCTTTGAATCTCTCCCAGGCTTCACTAAATGATTCATCATCAAACTGCCTGAAAGATATTATGTCTGCTCTGAGCTTGGCATTCCTCGTGGGAGGGAAGTACTTGATAAGAAACTTTTCGGCTAGCTCATTCCAAGTAGTGATGGAACCGGGGGCAAAGTTATTCAACCAAGCCTTAGCTCCATCCCTCAAAGAATAAGGGAATAAAGTTAGCCTCAACGCGTCCTGGGAAACTCTTTGAATTCTGAATGAGTCGCTTACTCCCAAGAAACATTTAAGGTGCAAATGCGGGTCTTCGGAAGGTAACCCATGAAATTGACCCACTGTTTGTAACATTTGGAACATCACAGGCTTCATCTCAAAATTTTGTGCCTGAATCTCTGGCCTAGCTATCCCCGGATACAACTCATTGAAAGTAGGGACTGCATAAGCTCTGATAGCTCTTCCCCTATCGTTGGCTATCAAGACAGGGTTCTCAGCTTGAATATCTATCCCATGTTGCTGATTTATCTCAGGATTAAGTGGCTGATTTCCTTGAACTCCCGAAGGTAAAAGAGGCAGTGGATCCATCCTGTTGTTCCTTTCTCTTTGCTCCCTTCTTCTCCTGTGAAAAGTCCTTTCAATTTCGGGATCAAAATTGAATTCCAAATCAGGGAATTCGTTCATAAACAGCTACCAACACCTGCAAAATTAAACAACAAAGTTTAGATTCTGTTTTAGCACCAATTTCACCGAATTTCAACTTAAAAATAGCGAAAATCTACTCAATCCCCGGCAACGGCGCCAAAAACTTGTTGCCTTGTGCAATGTGATTTACAATATGCAAGAATTCTTCACAAATAGCTCAAAAACGTGCAAGCATACACATCATGGCAGCAAGTGATAAGTATTTTTATATCGTTCTCCACAGGGATTGATGCAACGATAATCACTATTTCTAAGCCTAGTTTCAATGAAATTCAATTTAACCAAGGACAAAATATTAATTAATAACTAAGATGCCCTAATGTAAATGAAGTTGAGTGAAATTAAAGAGAACTTGAAGTAAATAAAGCAAGAAAAGCGGCTGAATGCAGAGGAGAAGTAAGGCTCGGATTAGGGATGTTCTGTATTGTTTCCAGGGATTGCTATAGCAAAAACTGTGCTAATTCATCTCACCCAGATTTTCAACGGGAATTTTCCAATTCTCCAAAGATTAAGGCGATTAAACTCCCATTTAACCCCTTATTTTTAGCTCAATCTGATTAGTGCCCTAGGTGGTGATTTATCCCTAAATACCCACTCATTTTCATGATCATTAAAGACTAAGGTAAAGTAAAGTAATCGGCTACTAAATGTTTTCCCAAACACCCAATAACAATGCTAGAAAATGGATGGCCAATCGAAATTCCAGCTTAAACAATGAAGAACACTTTACTTTAAGATGAAAAAAGCACGGTTCAACTATAAGCAACCCCTTGTTACAATATAGGATCCCTAATCCTCACCTAAAGAGGATTAGTTCATGTTCAAAGAAGAAACAAGTTCAATACAGCAGAGAATGCTCATACAAAACATGATTTCAGCTTTTAACACAACTAATATCAATAGGAAGATAAAAGATGAGAAGAAAAGGCCAAAGAAGAAGCTCCCAAGCTCAAATCCAGCTTTCCCAAGCTGAATATGGACTCCACGGCAGCTTCTTTCAGCTTCCTCCTCTGTTTTTCTCTGTTTTGCAGCTCCAAACCAGCTCCCAATCGTGAGTCTCCTCCCTTTTCAGCTTCCTTTCCAAATTAGGGCCTCTTTTCTTTTATACCCAGCCATATTTGTGGGATTCATGGCTGATTAGACAAGCCTTGCCCATTTGGAAATCATTCTAATGGCTGAAAATAGCTTCAGCCTCCAGCTGGGAATGCCACATCAATTAATGAAGCCTTCCACGTGTAAATCAGCTCCAGCTGCTATTCTGCCTTTTCCAGCTCATGCTACAGCATAGTCTGCAAAGAAAACTGGAGCTTCAAGTCAGTTTAAGTACGAAATTAACGTGAAATTAAAGCCCAAAGCCTCTAATCAGCACTCTCACTTAATAACATTAAAATTCAACTAATTCCAGCTCAAATAACAATTTCCTAAGGCAAAATTAAGCCTTTAAGCCCCAAAATCATGGCTAATAACTCTTATTTCTAAGAGTTATCACCCAGACATCACTAACCTGCCCTTGTAATATAGCGTACCTTGATGAATTGAAAATTTTGGATGGAGCGTTGGATCTACGAAAAGATCCCGTACAATCTGCTGTAGTTTTGCATCTAGAGCCACTTCTCGTTTAATTACCTGTACGTCTAGGACGGCCGGGGCCGTAAGTGGCGCGAGGTGAACTACCGAAGGTAGACGAGATAACGCGTCGGCGGCTTTATTCTCCAGCCCAGGCCGATATTGCACTTCAAAGTTGTATCCCAATAATTTTGAGACCCATTTTTGATATTCTGGCTGAACAATCGTTTGGTCTACCAAGAATCGAAGGGCTTGTTGATCTGTTCGAATGATAAAGCGCTGGCCCAATAGATATGGTCTCCATCGTTGCACTGCTTTGACAATAGCCATAAGTTCTTTTTCGTATATTGGTTTGGCTTGGGCCTGATGAGAAAGAGATTGGCTAAAATAAGCTATGGGCTTTTGATTCTGTGTTAACACTGCTCCTAAGCCCGTTCCCGAAGCATCCGTCTCGACAATAAAGGGTTGCGAAAAATCAGGCAACGCTAGAACAGGGAGCGTAACCATGGATCGCTTGAGATTGTCAAATGCATTCTGCGCTTCCTCCGTCCACTCAAACGCATCACGGCGCGTCAATTGGGTTAACGGAAATGCTTTGGTTCCATAATTTTCTACGAATCTGCGATAGTATCCTGTTAATCCGAGAAATCCCCTGAGCTCTCTTACGTTCGTTGGCCTTGGCCACTCAACCATTGCCCGTACTTTTTCTGCATCCGCTTCTACACCGGCTGCTGAAATCCAGTGTCCTAGATAATCGATTCGATCTCTTGCAAACACGCATTTTCGCATATTAACTACTAAAGAGTTATCCCTCATGACGTTCAAAACAGCCCCCAGATGAGTTAAATGGGTATCTAGATCAGGGCTGTAAATTAAAATATCATCAAAAAATACCAGAACACAACGGCGTAAAAAAGGGCGAAAGATGTGGTTCATGAGTGCCTGGAATGTCGACGGGGCGTTAGTGAGTCCGAATGGCATTACCAGAAATTCATAATGCCCTTCATGTGTCCGGAACGCTGTCTTCTGTATGTCATCGGGATGGACTCGAACTTGATGGTACCCAGACCGAAGATCTAGTTTGGAGAATACTCGAGCCCCATGAAGCTCATCTAGCAGTTCCTCGATCACGGGAATAGGGAATTTATCTGGTACCGTCGCTTCATTCAATGCTCTGTAATCGACACAGAATCGCCAACTTCCGTCTCGTTTCTTCACCAATAAAACCGGACTGGAAAACAGACTAGTGCTGGGTCGGATGATCCCCGCCATTAACATTTCTCTGATCATACGCTCAATTTCTTCCTTTTGTACATACGGATATCTGTACGGACGTACATTCACTGGTTGACTTCCTGTTTTCAATGGTATTCGATGATCTACTTCCCTGGACGGAGGTAATCTTGAAGGCTCTGCGAACACATATTCATACTGTTCTAATAGATGATCGACCACTGGAGGGTTTGGAGATGGAGGGATTGCATCATAAACAGCCGGGTCTCTGACTACTGCCGTAATGGCCTTCAGCTCAACTAAGAATCCCTGGTCGTGTTTTCCCCATTTCCGCTTAAGCTGTTTTAAAGAGACCTCTGTCTTCATCAAAGAAGGGTCCCCTTTTATTGTTACCTTAGTTTCCCCCATTTCAATCACCATCGTCAGTGCTTTCCAGTCAATGGTTGTGACCCCCAGTGTCCGTAACCATTGCATGCCGAGGATTACGTCTACCCCTCCCAAGTCAATCGGCAGGAAGTCTTCGACTACTGTTAGTTCCTCCATTGCTATCACAACTTTCTTGCAAATCCCCTTCCCTTTGACCGCCGTGCCGGTCCCCATAATTATCCCGTAATTCATGGTTTCCGTAACCGGTATTTTCATGTTTTCGATCAGTTTCTGAGAGATAAAATTGTGGGTCGCTCCACAATCGATTAGAATGATGACCTCCTTGTCCTCGATCTTCCCCTTTACCTTCATTGTGCCCGGAGATGAAAATCCTACAACAGTGTTAATTGATAACTCTGCCATGTCCACTTCTACCGTTGAGTCTTCTACTTCTTCTACTCTACACTCTTTGACGTCGTCTGTCTTTGGAAGTTCGTGGTCGGGTTCTTCATCAGCAACTAGGAGAACTTTCAGTTCTTTCCCTTTGCACTTGTGTCCCACGAAGTATTTTTCATCACACCTGTAGCAAAGACCCTTCTCTCTTCGTGATTGCATCTCAGAATCGGTCAGGCGTCTGAGTGGGTTTTCTTTCGGTGGATGGGATGGATTATTGGGTAGTGTGATCGTCTTAATGGGGTTTCCTTCAATTAACTTAGTGGGAAAAAGAGGGTTTAGTGTGGGATTTTTCCATGCACGACTTGGGCCGGCTCCTGCTTTCGTTAGTATGGCCTTATTTTTATCCTCAATCCTTTGGGCCGCCTTCATAATTGCTTCTAAGCCCAGCGGTTCAAAACATAGCACTTCCGAGCGAATTTCGGCGTGAGTCCATTTAGGAACGTATTTTCTAATATTTCTTCCGATAATTGCGGTAAAGGAGCTGCTAGGGCTTCGAACTTTTCTCTAAATTCAGCCACTGTTTTTTCTTGCTTTATGGATAGAAATCTTGCACAAAGAGATCCCTCTTCCGATGGTCTAAATCGCTCCAAAATTCGATATTTGAGGTTTCGCCAACTTGAAAAGGGACTGCGACCCTCCGCCCACCGGTACCATCTTAACGCGGCTCCGTCGAAGCTGATGGCCGTTACCACGATCTTCTCAGAATCGGAGAGCTGATGAATTTCGAAGTATCGTTCCGCTCGGAACAACCAGTCGTCGGGGTGGTCACCTTCGAAAGTAGGCATTTCCACTTTCTTAAATTTTTGTCGTTCATGTACGCCTTCTTCTCCCTTGGCTTCTTTCCGACTAGATGATGCGCTTGCATCGTCTTCAATTTTGCGTTTCTGTCCCGACTCCCTTTCTCCTCCGGGACTCGGACGGAACCCCCCATGAACTAAATTAGCTAGCGCTTGTTGGTTTTCTATGGTCAATTGTCGCTGATCTTCTAAACTATTAAAAAGTTTTTCCATACTCTTATTTAGTTCAGCTACTGATTTTTCAAGTTCAGGTAATTTTTCTTTCATACCTTCCATCGTCTTTTCAGATTCGTTTACTCTTTCTTCCAGTTGCTTGTGCGCCATCCCTCGTGTCTTTCCTAGGGTGACTTGCTCTGATACCAGAATGTTAGGATACCAAGTTCTGAGATCTTTATTTACAGCCAAAAATACAGAACGTTCACCGATTCGAGATGGTGATGTCTCCACAGTTCCTTAATCTCAGAGGATTAGAAACTTTACAAAAGATTTTCATAAGCATGGGAAAAAACGTCAAACCCCTAACAAGACAGCTTATATAACTACACAACCGACTAAACCCACCGCTAAGTACAGCTTAATATTTACATCACAAAATACAGCACAAAATATCAGCATTATCCTAATCCACCGCTTACATAGGAGGTGAATTTCCCCCTCTACCCCTTCTAGTATACGTATGTATAATTGGTGGTCTGACAACTTACTGACAAACCTACTAAAAAATAATTATTTACTCTAACAAATGACAAAGACATATTTCCTAAACATAAGAATAGTTTGGTAGCTTTTATTGTCAAAGGAGAGTATGAAAATGAGAAAACATAACTTTTCCCTCCTCCCATTTCCCAACTACTGGCTGAATTCCCTAAAATTTTTGGACCACCATCTTTTCTTCCACCTTTGCAAAATATACAACACCAAATAGACCTAGTTCCAGGCAGCTCTCTTCCCCATTTACCTCACTATCGTATGAGTCCAAATGAATACCAAATCCTACATGATCATATTCAAGATTTGCTTGCTAACGGGCACATTCAACCAAGCCTTAGTCCATGTGCGGTTCCATCCCTATTAGCTCCTAAAAAAGATGTATCTTGGCGTCTTTGTGTTGATAGTCAAGCGATTAATAAGATAACGGTTAAATATAGATTTCCCATTCCTCGCTTGTCTGATCTTTTAGACCAACTAGGGGGTGCTTTGATATTTTATAAAATTGATCTTAAGAGTGGTTATCACCAAATTCGAATTAAACTCGGTGATGAATAGAAGACGACTTTTAAAACCAACAAAGGTCTCTTTGAATGGTTAGTGATGCCCTTTGGATTGTCCAATGCACCAAGTACATTCATGTGCCTCATGAATTAGGTACTACTTCCTTACTTAAACAAATTTGTGGTGGTTTATTTTGATGATATACTTATTTATAGCAAATCCCATAACGAACATCTTGAACATCTCCACAAAGTTTCTATTTACTAAATAATAATGAACTTTATATAAATATCAAGAAGTACTTTCTTATGTGCTGAAATTATTTTTTTAGGATTTGTTATTAGTAAAAATGGAGTGGCAGTAGATCCTAAAAAAATTGAAGCTATTACAGATTGGCCTATCCCAGAAAACACACGAGCACTTCAATGTTTTCTCGGTCTAGCATCTTCTTATCGCAAGTTTTATTAGAAATTTCAGCACTGTTGCTGCACCTCTTACTAATTGTTTAAAAAAGGGACAATTTGATTGGGGAGAATCACAAGATACCAGCTTTATTAAACTTAAAATTCTGTTGGCATCTACTCCTGTCCTAACTTTACCAAACTTTAATAAACCCTTTGAAGTTTCTATGGATGCTTCAGGAGTAGATATTGGGGTTGTTTTGAGCCAAAAGAATCACCCTATTGAATTTTTTAGTGAAAAGTTAAGTGTTGCCCGCCAAAATTGGAGTACTTATGAGCAAGAGTTATACTCTTTAGTACGAGCCCTCAAACAATGGGAACATTATTTACTTGCCAATGAATTTATTCTACTAACAGATCATTTTTCTTTGAAGTTTCTACAATCTCAGAAAAATATTAGTCGAATGCATGCTCGTTGGCTTCAATTCCTTCAACGTTTTGACTTTGTGATAAAGCATACAACGGGTAAAAGTAACAAAGTGGTTGATGCCTTTAAGTCGGAAAGGTACACTTTTAACTCCTCTTCATGGAGAAATAATTGCTTTTGATCATCTCCCAGAATTGTATGCCACAGATCCAGATGGCTTTTTGTTTAAAGGTGATATGGTTTGCATACCTCATACTTCACTTAAAGAGTCTATAATTCAGGACATGCATTCAGGTGGGTTAGCAGGAAATTTCGGCCGTGATAAAACTATTGCCTCCATTTCTTAAAAAAAAATTTTTTTGGCCCCAACTTAAAAAAGATGTTGCTAGTTTTGTTAAAAGGTGTTTTATTTGCCTAACCTCAAAAGGAACTAGTCAAAATACCGGTCTTTACACTCCTCTACCTATACCAAATTCAGTTTGGAAGGATCTCTCCATGGATTTTGTATTGGGTTTACCTAGGACACAACATGGTTTTGATTCAATTTTGGTGGTTGTGGATAGATTTAGCAAGATGGCACATTTTTTACCTTGCAAAAAAACTAATGATGCTCTTAACATTGCTAATCTTTTTCTCGTGAGATTGTTAGACTTCATGGCATACCTAAAACAATCGTTTTGAATGGAGATGTCAAGTTCATGAGTTATTTTTGGAAATCTTTGTGGAAGAAATTTGGTACAAGTTTGCTCTTTAGTACTACAAGTCATCCACAAACGGATGGTCAAACCGAGGTCACCAATCGGACTCTTGGGAACTTAGTTTGATGCCTTAGCAGGGACAAACCCAAACAATGGGATTTATCGTTCTCCCAAGTTGAGTTTTCATTCAACCATATGAAAAATCGTTCCATAGGGAAGTCACCATTTGAGGTTGTGTATACTCATCTCCCTCGTTTGACTGTTGACTTAGCTAATATTCCTTCCTCTTTTGATCTTATTGCTGAGGCAGACAACATGGTTTCAAGGATTCAAGAGCTGCATCAAGAGGTTAAAAACCACCTAGAAAATGCCAATGCTTCATACAAGTCATCGGCTGATGTTCATTGTCGACTTCAAGAGTTCCAAGTGGGAGATTTGGTGATGGTTCACCTTCGAAAGACTTCCAGCTGGTCATCATACAAAATTGACTTGCAAAAAGATTGTACCTTTTCCTATTGTTCAGCGGATCGGTCCTAATGTCTATCAAGTAGCTCTATACCTCCATCTTACCTCCATCTTTGCATATTAGCAATACATTCATTGTGGCGGATATCTCCCAATACCATGCTCCTGATGAATTTTCTTTGCATGATTAACTCAAGGACAGGTTTTATTTTGGGAGGAAGGGTTTGATGCATGACATCTTTGCTTAATTTTTTGGAAGAGTTTTATGATTTCTTTAGTTTCTTGAAAGTTTATTACTCTCTATTCTTGTTTTTACCCAATTGCAACCTTTTTGTTAAGTTGAAAAGTTACCAGCAGTTATTCTCTTTTACCTAAGCTGTTAGGGTTTGTTATGTTCTAATTAGGCTTATTTTCTAGCTCTCCTACTTGTATATAAAGGGGGTTGCAGTCTTTTACAACTTAAAAAAAAAATCATCAATAAAATCTCTCATCACTTGTTGCATCATATTGACTTCCAAGTACCACAATCCGGTAGCTTGGGATAAACAACGAAGAAAAACCACACATTTTCTTGTTGTAGTTTGAGAGACAAACACACACATATATGCAATGAGCCTTAATGCCCAAGACTCCATCTTCCTTCTTCCTTGTGTACCAAGGTGGTTAGAGTTCTCCTTTTTTTTTTTTTGTACAACTTTATTCCAATTGAGCTATGCTCTTGTTGGCAAGGTGCTTAGAGTTCTCATTGCACACTAAGTTTGGTGAGCTTCTTCCTTGCACACCAGTAGGTACTAATAGTTTCTACCTTTTTAAAATAAAAAATTATTATATATATATATATTTTTTTATAATTTTTATCACTTATTACTATTTTATTTCATTTAAAATATATACAATAAAATCAACATTATTTGTTCAACTCTTTTTCACATGATCACATCCATAAATAACCTACCTATATAAGTTTTTTTTTTTTAAAATAGTAAATACCCAATATAAATATTTGAAAGATGAAGAGGTTAGAATATGAAAAGTTCTATATCATTATTCGTATAAATAAATTTTCAAAATTTATAAGTTTATCTTAAATTATATTTAATAGTGAAATTTCAAAGGTTTTGCAAATTTTATTTCCTACAACTATATAAAGCTCTCTTTAACAATTTTCTTACAAACATTTGAGTTTTCTCTTATATTTAGGTTTACTTTTTATTTTTTCCTTTTATTCATTCTATTATATTTATGTTTACCTTGCTTTGTCTTATAACTTTTGTTGAATTACTTGATCTAGCCTTCATCTTGCTTTTCTTTTGTTGCAACGTTGATCTTTTGTAATTTAAGAAAAGACTTGAAGATATGCAAAAAGAGACAAAGTCAGAAGATGATATACCAATTGAAGTTAAGCACACATCTGTTTTAAATTATGTATTTAGCTTCTTTCATAATAATGATGATGATATGATAACGATAATAATAATAATTGTAACACCCCGTGCACCTTGAGTGTATTTAAATTCTGAGTTTAGAGTTGAAAGAAATATAAATTCTATTTTGGCTTGAACTTAGGGATTTAATTATATACTAAAGTGTGAGAAATTATTCTGTTATATTAATTTATTTCCCCTTCCCAAAAGCTCGATTAAATCAGTTTGCGTGGTTTAGCAGGTTGGTCTAAGCGTTGAGTTTTTCACGCTTAGTCAAGAGATTTGTTGGGAGATCCTATTCTTGGGTTCTATTTTGGGCTTTGAATTATTCAAAGAAAAGAAAGAAATTCTAAGGGAAAAAGAAACCCTAAGCCCTAGTTTTCCTCTCTTCTTCTCCCTTTTCGTGAGGCAGCCCCCATCCCTCTCTCTCTTTTCTTGCAGCCAAGAAACCCACCCCCCTTGCCTGAGTCTGTCGCGCTGCCGCCGTCTGAAGTCGTGCAGCCTAGTCTGCGCGATTCTTCTTTCCGTGGGTTCTCTCTCTCGCGAATCTCTCTCTTCTCGTGGGGTTGCTATCCGCAATCTCTCTCTCTCGGGTCTTCGTGTGGAGGCTGCGCAGCCCAGTCAGTCCCTGCCGCGCCGCTATGAGTGTCGCCGCCGGTCTCTCCTTCGCATGACCTCTCGTTCCCGTGCTGTCTCCCTCTCTGTCCGTGCGTTTTTGGCCAAAAAAGCTCGTGGGTAAGTCTCCTTTCCCTCGTTCTTGTTGGTTTAAAGCCCGATCTAAGTGATTCTTGTTTTGTTATGGGTAGATCTTGAGTGGCCAGCATCTCGAAGTTCCATTCCTCGCGTTTTCACCTCTGTCCAACAACCCGAGCTTCGTTTTCGCGCATCCTCGCCTCTGTCCAGCGGTGTTTTGACTCCGTTCTGGATCGTAGCAGCGTTGTTAACCTTGTCGGTAAGCTGTAAGTGCTGACCCTTGTGCTTTTGGTTTTAAAATCAGATTACCCATTCGTTTTAGGTGTTGGAAAATTAAGTTGTGTTCGATATTATGATCTGCAACGCCGCCTAGGTGATCGTTTGGGGTTCAAATCATTGGAACTTGAACACCCACTGTCCAAGGAGCGTTCTGACTCGCTGGTTGTGGTTTGTATCACCCGTCTACCGTTGAAACGGGACCGTTTGGGTAAGATTTGCTGCTGTCTTCAGTTTATTAGTATTGAGGTTTATGGGTCGTTAAGTGTTTTAGCCTTAGAAGCATGAATTTACCTTTGCCCAACAGTTGTTTAGGTCTTAGAATGTTCCCAACCTCTTAAAGGTCCTTAGAATGCGATAAAAAAAGGTCGAATGCTTGTTGTCCCTTCGTTTATAGCATTGAAGTTTATTGCCCATTAATTATTCTAGCTTTAGTTGCATATGTTAGTCGATACCCATTGCATATCTAGGCTCGTAAGGGTTGCCTAATCGTTATAGGTCCTAGAGCATGTTTTCAAATGGGTCATCATGGCTATTTTGGTTAAAATCATGTAGTTTTTCAATGCCCATTACGTCTTGTTGCCTCAATAGTCTTTCCCGGCCTTTGTAGGTTCTTAAAGCATGAGTTATTGAGCTCTTGGTTTTCGTTCATAGTTTAAAAAGCTTGTCCGGTAGGTCTCCATTAATTGTCTTAGGTTTAGTAGCGTGTCCGGTCCTTAGGAGTTCCTAGTACGCTTTATGTGGGTCATTTACTTGCTGTCCAGCGGCTGAAAAACCTTATCTGGAGCCGTTCGACGAACACCCATTGCCCGTTGTGCCTTAGACATGGTTGCCCATGGTCTAAAGGTTTTGGGTTTTCATTATGGGGTACGTTTAAAGGTTGTCTAGCAAAGGAATGAGCGGGGTAAAGTGGTTTTGGCCCCTAGTAGCATGTTAGGCCGTTCTCTCTTGGTTTAGTGTTTGATGGTTAGCGTTTTTTGTTGTAGTTCGAGGTGCTTGTGGAGCTTGGTGCAAGTGTCGCCTCGTTGGTAATTGGTAGCATTGTGGTAAGTAGTTTCTACTTGCTAGATTTTGGTTGACTGTGTGGAGCATGATGTTTGTTTATGTTTTATCCTTGTACTTGTGTAAAACATATTCTGTTGTATATAAATGTACTGAAATGCTTGAGATGAGCATGTTCTGTTTCGTTGCTTGAGATAAGCATGATTTGCTGTGTTTGGATGTACTGAAATGCTTGAGATGAGCATACTCTGTTTAGTTGCTTGGGATAAGCATGTTGTGTTATTGTTAAAGCATGATTAGGTGTTGCATTCTAGCATGATGGGATGTCGTGTTATTTATGTGGGGTTAGGCTAGCATGTTGTCACGGGATGTGTAGCATGAGTCTAGCAGTTGCGTTACATGATGCGTAAATCATGTGTAGGTGCGCAACGTGGCGAGTAATTCACATGTATGGTTTTGCGTAGCATGACGCGTAATGCATGCGGTTAGTTTTGCGTAGCATGGCGCGTAATGCATGTGGTTGTTAGCGGAGCATGACGCGTAAGTCATGTGTGGTCTAGTAGAGTGTGGGTGCATAGTGTGGGAAACATATGCATGATGTCATTTATTGCTTTGTGAGCATGTTGGCTTTTTATTGCTTTTGGAAGAATGATGTATGCGTGTGAGAAGCATGCTATTTGTGTTGTTTGATGCTTGTGATCTGGCTCGTGTGAGCTGCTTACCAGTACCACGGTTGTACTGATACCCCCTTCCCCATTTTCCCCTCTAACATTTTAGATGTTGCAGGTGATGATGATCTGGACCTTGGTGGCGAGGAGGAGGACTATGAGGAAAATTCCTAGGAGTTGGGTTCTCTCGATGTTATGCTTCTTAGTTGCTTTTATTTTGGTTGGTTGAGTAGGCTAGATGGTTTCCAATGGTTGTAGCTTCTATTGGTGAGGGATTCACCTGAGATAGGTTCTGATTAAACTGTTGATGTTAGATTGATTAATAAAGATGTTCAAGCTAGTAGGTTGCTAGTGGATTCTTTTTTTGATAATAAAATGTCTTTATGTTATGTAGCATGGTTCTTGGTTTTAAATCTGGCTGTAGTTTGGTGGAGTTTGGGTTGCTGCATGTTTAGAAGTGCTTAATAACTCTATCAGGTTAAGGTAAAATTTTGGGATAACCAGTTTTACGTCGTTATGCTGCCGAAATTTCGATACATTCGGTTTAAAGAGAGTTGTCCTAGTTGCTTAAGAGTCTAGAGTGTGTAGTAATGTCGCTAGGCTAGAGGTTGGAAAACCTGGGACGTTACAATAATTATCATTATTGTTATTGTTATGAAAATGTATGTATATTGTATACTATGATTTTTAAATTTTTTTATGAGTTCAACAACATTGGGATGAGGGGATTCGAACCTCTAACCTCTTAGTCTTGGTACATGCCAATTACCGCCGAGCTATGCCAATTTTGGCGGATTTTTTTTAAAATTTTTGTTGGTAGTAAATGAATAAATTAATTATAATAATAATAAAAAATGGTACTTTTACTTGTGTTTTGTTTTGTAAGTATTTTTTTTTTTTTTTTTTTTGCTTTTATGTTTTGTAAGTATTAAATACACAATATATTAAATACACAATGTTTTATGTTTTGTAAGTATTAAATACACAATAACTTAAAAGAAACAAATTAATACTTTTAAAAATATTTATTTTATTTAAAACAAATGAGATTTCCATTTAATATAAATGGTCAAACTAACAACTAATACACTTTCTTTAATATATATTATATCTCACTAAACACATGGAATTGATTTAGATTCTGATACTATTTTTTTAATGATATAATTATCAACATCCAAAAATTTATATTAAATTGAATTTATTTTTTGTTATGTTGAATTATATTAAATTGATAAGAATTAATCATTAATAAATTTAAAACTATAGTATGGATATGAAAAATAAAGGATTTTGGAAAAAAAAATCATTTTTAACCTTAGACTTTGCAGGTTGTATCAATTTTAACTCTAAACTTTCAATTTCATCAAATTGAACCCTAAACTTAGCAAGTTATATCAAGTTCAATCCTAAACTTTCAATTTCATCAAATTGAACCCTAAACTTATCAGATCATATCGATTTCAACCTCAAACTTGCATAAATGTTACAATGTATACTTTTGGTTAACTTTCCGTTCGAACCACCGTACGTAATTAACAATTTCTTCATTTTTTTCTTAATTCACATTGCACTTGAATTGGTTTCTTATAAATAAAATATTGGAAAAACTTTATTGGGAACACTTTTACTCCTTGAAGTTTGGGTTAGGTTTCATTTCGGTCCCTAAATTTTCAAACTCGACATTTTAGTCCCTAAGGATTGGATTTCATTTCATTTTGGTCCCTCCATCCATTTTTCCGTTAATAACTAATAGATTGCTGACGTGACACCTATTTTATTTAAAAAAATTATTTTTTTAATTTTTAAAATAAAAATAATATTAAATTAATAAAAAAGTGATTTTTATTCTTCCTTTCTCTCTCTTTTCTTCTTCTTCTTTTCTTATTATTTTTCTTCTTACCAATGCCACTGGAGCTGTCGTCCACTGCTGTCAGAGCCGCCGTCCGCCGTCTGCCGGAGTCACCACCGTTCTCTCTCTCTTTTTTTTTCTTTTTTTTCCTCTTTTCCTTATATTATTCTTCTTTTTTTCCTCTTCTTCTTCCCCACACTCTCTCCTCCTCTTTCCTCCTTCTTCCTAACCACCTCCATTCTTCTTCCTTCCAATCCTTAAACCCACATAGATTTGCGAGGGCGAATGAACGGACAGACCACGAGGACAGATCTGGGTTCCAACCACACCTACTTCGAAACCCATGCAGATCTGGGTTGGAAACCCACACAGATCTGTCCTCAAGCTCTCGCCCTCAAGCTCGTCGAACCCACTTTGAAACCCACGCAGATTTGTCCTCAAGCTCGCCCTCAAGCTCTCACCCACGATCCTTACGGTCGACCGAACGCACCCACGCACGCTGAATCCACGAGGGCACTGCACTGCCGCTGACACTGGAGACGAACACCCACTGGCCGGCGACGAAGAGCAACTCGAGAGGAGGAAGAAAATTTCGCGAGAGATGGACCTAGAGGCTGCCGTGCGTGAAGGAGAGGAGAAGAGACGTGAAGAGGAGGAAAAAAACGTGAAGAGGAGGAGAAGAAAGTAAGAGGGAAAAAAAAAGAAAAAATATATTTTCGGTGACACCGGTGGTAGTCGGCCGCCGACGGTGGCAGTGGTGGCCAACGAGAGGCGGCCACCAGCGACTGGGATGAGGAAGAAGAAGGAGGAGAAGAAGAAGAGAGAGAGTGGGAAATTAATAAAAATAATATAAAATATTATATTTTAAAAAATTCAAAAATATTTTTTAATAAAAAAATTAGTGTCACACGTCAGCATTCCGTTAATTATTAACAGAAAATTGGATGGAGTGACCAAAATGAAACTAAAACCAAACCTCAGGGGCTAAATTGTTGAGTTTGAAAAGTCAGGGACCAAAATGAAACCTAACTCAAACCTTAGGGACTAAAAATGTATTTTTCCCTTAAAAAAAAATTATATATCATACAAACATTTCAATTGTACAACAATAAAAAAAATTATCTTACAAAAAATTCAAGAATATAAAATTTAGACTTAATGAGCATATTTCAATAAATATATTGGTAAGCAAATCATATTCAATTTCAAACAATATCACAATATAGGGATAAAAATTTCCATTAAAAAAATCTAATATTCAAATTCAAAGATAATATCATAAAATATCTCAAATTATTTCAAAAGAGCATTAATAAGATAATCATAGATATGTTTCATTTCTACAAAATATATAAAAACATCCATTCAAACAATCCAAGAATTTCAAATTTAAATTCAAATTCAAAGAAGATATCATAGCACATCTCACAATTCATTTAAGAGATAAAGTTACCAAAGAAAGATTTATCCTTTAATTGAGGCACCAAAAGAGTTATGAGCTTGCATTGAATTTTGAATAATTTCCTTTTGGTGCTCATAAAATCTTCAAATTTAAATCTTGGAGCACACCTACAAAACAATTTAGCAAGTAGTCTTTGGTACCCATACTTGTTTGGGTCCATGTAGGTTAGTCTCAACTTTGGAAACCCATTTCTTTTTAATTTCAACATTCATTACATTCATACCATTTGATTTAAACAAATAACATGAATAAGATTTATGACCGAATTTTTTCCACAAGAGAAACAACGAACATTATGCACAAAATTTTCATTTACATAATGTCTATGCATGTTCCTTTTCACATGAGGGTTCTTTTTATAAGTATTTTGAAATTTTGCTTTATAAGAAAAATTTTTCTTTCTATGACCATTAAGAGCATTTTTCAATTTATTGCAATTGGGTCTAATATGACCTTTAATACCACAATAATGCACAAATTTTGATTTTACATCCACATTTTTAGTATTTCCACGATTAGGCACAAATTTAGCATTGTGCATACATTTGAAATTTTCATGGACATGTTTAGGCACAAATTTTGATTGTTCAAGCATATCTATAGATTTCTCATGTTTTGACACAAATTTAGATTCCAGAAAATTAGGCACATTAGGTAAAACATCTTTAGACATACAAGGAGTAGCTTTAATAAAAGTAGTCTTAGAATTAGATGAAAAACTTTCATCCACATAGTCCAATCCCCTTTTGTCATTAAAAGGTTTACCCATATCAATAATTTTATCTAATTTTTGTGCCCCTATTGTCAATTTCTTAATGGATTCTTTGGCACAATTAAGCTCATTAATAAGATTTGATTATTTTTCTTTAAGATCATTAACAAGTTCATGCAATTCAAAGGTTGCTCAAGAAATTTAATCTTATCTTGCTTAACACATTTTTCTTCATCACAAGAATTATCACAACACTATTTGCATTTAATTTCAAGCATTCATTTTCCTCAACTAATGATTTATTTTCAATAATTAAGGCATCCAAGTCATTTTTCAATTCTAAAAATGAGGAATTAATTTTCTTATTTTCTTCCTTAACACAATTAAGCTCATTTAATAACTCATTATTTTCATAAGCTAATTTAGTGTTCTTCTTTTTAAGAACCATGCATTTAACACCTACCTTTTCAAATTCAAATTTAATTTCATTATAGGCATCCATAAACTCGTCATAAGAGAGATTTTTGTTACTTACCTCTTCGTTGTCACTTTCATCGTCGGTGTGAGCCATCAAGCATAAAAGGGATCCTTCACATTTTTCCTTTTTTCTTTCATAGAGTTTTTCTTGATTTTGAGATTTATAAATTTCCTTCACATCAAGAAAAACATTTGAAATACAAGATGGATATTTTAAAACACTATTAACTCTAATATTTGCCATAAGCTCAAACAACTAAGTTTTCAAGAAGGATAATTTTCAAAATGAATTTTAAGTGAAAAATAATTTTTGAAAATTTTCTTCTGAACACAACACTTTATAAAATAAAAAAAATCAAGCTACCCGCTCTGATACCAATTGTAGGATCGTATGACAACACTAGAGGGGGTTGAATATGGTTGCTTAGTAAAATTTAAAACTTTTTCTTTTTGCTAAATTAAACTAACTTAATTTAATTTAAACTAATTTAATAAGCACTCTAAAGAAATATTTAACAATTTTCCTAAGCATGCAATCTACTCAAATAAGAAATCAAAGAGTGAAAATTAAAAGAGTAGAGAGAAGAAGATAACACCGAAAAATTTATAGTGGTTCAGAAATTCCTACTCCACTCCCCAAGACTTAGCTTCTTCTTGGGTATTTTACTGCAACGACTCTCTTACGGGGAGAACCAAACCGACTCTTTTTCCAAGTTCAAGAGTAAACCTCTACCGATCCTTTTACAGATTCAGGATCCAACCTATACCAATCTTTTTAAACTGATTCAAGATCAAACCACTACGATCCTTTTAATCGGGTTCAGGATCAAACCACTACAAAATCCTTTTTTAGGTTCAGGATTAAACCACTCACTCAATTCCCAAGGTGCACCCACACCTTATTACAATTCCGAATAAAGAAAACAAAATACAAATATCTCACAACAAGATATACCTCTCGAAGGCAAATTACACAAATAAGAGCACTCACAATTCCCACTCAAAAATTCCCTCACAAAATAACAACAGGCCAGTTGAAGAGCAATAGAGGCTTCTGGACAAGAATAATTTGATAACTTGAGTGTGTGTTGGAGGAGGAGAAAATGACTCAATTTAATTATAGATGGAGAAATTTAATTTTGGCCATTGGATTAAATTCAAAATGAATGGTGGGGATTTGACTAGATTAAAAAAAGAAAGAATTTTGAATTTAAGAATGAGATTGGGAAGATTGAAATTAGGAGATTTTGAAAATAAAATGGGGATTTGAGGGATATGAAATTTGGAAAGAATTCAAATTGAATATGGGTTGTAAATGATTAAATTTAGGAGATATTTGGGAATAGAAATAGAGAATAAATTAAGAGAAAAATGGAGGAAGTTGATTCACATCAGCTGCCACGTTGGATGCCACGAAAGCGCCATGTCACTGCCACGTAGGCTTTTTCTTCCAATCTTCTTTTGCTTGTAATTTTTTCGTTTGAACTCCGATTTGAGCGATTCAAGTTGTGTTGGAATCGTCTTTCCGAGCTCTACATTATCAACACTTTAAAACACTAAAGTCATTAGTAAATTAAAGTTTATTATCATCAAAACATATAATATGATTGAAGCTTGTAGAGCTAACACTCATTGCATAGGGACGTCATCACTCACATGTCAATACATGAACGATTCAAGATCACATCGTTTGTTTTAAATACAAAGTGAGGCGTCCCAATAGTGTCCCCAGGATAAGGTACCCTGATCCTTATACTATAGACCATTTAGGCTATTTACTTGAACTTGATCCATATTTATGTTACCACATAAAGTTCAGTATTCATAATATAGCCAAGGGTTCTTAGTTTATTGGATTTGTGGTTATTTTAGGCAAAATGAACATATATAATCAATAATGCTTTATTAATGTAAGTCAAGTGTTACATTTACTATCTACAAGTTTTTAGGGCATAAAACCCAACATCGTCATAGTGTTCCCAGGATAAGGTACCCAACCATATCCGTATACTATATACCGTTTTGGCTATTTACTTGAACCTGATCCACTTATTTAACAACTTAAGTGAATAAACCTCAATAACGTGCAATTTGATAATATGATGTATATATTTTATATACAACTTAGTTTATTGGATTTTGGATTATTGGATTATTTAACGTAAAGCTCAAGTATACATACAATAGCCAAAGATCTTAGTTTATTGGATTTTGGATTATTTAATGTGCAATTCACTTATTTAACAACTTAAGTAAATAAACCTCAATAACGACTTTATTGAACAAGTGAATGCATAATTTATTACATTCACTATCTACGAGTTTTAAGGCATAAAACCCAACACTTTTAGCACCATAGTAGGGTTTTTGTGAAAACACAATATGTTGCAATGACATCCGTAGATATTTATGATTGTATAATTGTTTCATACCATGTATATATTTCCTAAATATAGGTTATATTTAATAATATGATGTATATATTTATATCACTACAACAAATATCACATACGACAGCGTAAAAAAAACGCTATCATAGGCTTTTTATAGCGTTTTTCAAACGCCGTCGTAGCCGATGTTATTGAAAGTCCTTGACTTTTCATAGCGTTTTTTCAGTGCTATAAAAAATGCAATAAAAAATTTATTTTTGATTGCATAATTTTTATGTTATAGAAACTTTTCATAGTGTTAGCAAAAAAACGCTATAATTGCTCTTTAATAACATTTTTATAGCCGTAAAAAAATGCTATAAAAAACATATCATAGCAGTTTTAGACACGTTGTCTTAGTTGATGTTATTGAAAGTCCCTGACTTTTCATAGCGTTTTTTCAATGCTATAAAAAGTGCTATAAGAAAGTCGATTTTCAATTGCATAATTTTAATGTTATTGAAGCTTTTCACAGCATTAGAAAAAAAACGCTACAATTGATCTTTAATAGCATTTTTAACCTCGTTGTAGACAATGTTATAGATAGTAACTTTTACTAGCATTCTCTTTTTTATTTTTATTTTTTACATTTTGTACCATTTTCAAGTAGTACACAACAATTTTTATAGCATTTTATATAACTAAAAAATTATTTCAAATGCTATTGTAATATCAACTCAATTATATAAATATTTAATGTATTTAAATGCATTTACATAAACTTTTTCAAGAGTAATACTAAAAGTTTGTTCTAACTGATACATATGTAATTCATAATCCTAAACTAAAAATGAAAAAAAAAAAAAATACATAATTCCCAAACACATCCATTTCAATAACATATACAAGCATGGTTCACAAGAGATTGAGATGAACATATCCTCCAATAAATATGTTGGTGTGTCATCGTTTCATTCACCTATAAAAAATGTGTTTATAGTACTAAAAAAAAATGTGTTTATAAGATCAATATATATTTACATAATCAATAAACTAAATCAATATTTTAATTCGAATAAGCTAAATCAAGCTTGAGACCTCTACTCTTTTGCCATTGTTGCCTCTTCTATCCTTTTGGTCCTTGTCTCCTCGTTGTTAAGTGCATGATGAGGTCACATCTTGATCCATCAAAACAGAGATAAGTAACTAACAAGACCTCATGATTTTACTTGCAACAAATTGAAGGACAATAATTCTATATGAGACATTTTTCCTAAATAGCTAAGTTCTCAAATAGAAAAGAAAAAAGATTAGAGTGGAGACCTCGACTTAGATAATAATGTAAAATAGACAAGGAAATAAAATTTACCTATCATAGAATAGCTTGGCCTAAAATAAATTCCCCTCCACTCCAACTCAATTTGCAGCTCTTTTCCACAAAACAAGGCCCTCCAAACTCTTGAAAACACCAATAGGAATCATATTGCCAACTAAACAAGCTTATGATCACTTCAATAACTCAATCTCTTATTGTGTTGGAATGCCCAACAATGAAATAGATAGCAACCCAAACAATGAACAAGTTTGGTGTGTGTTAGGTTTTTTTTACTAACACGACATCACCACTACAGTTCAAATCAAGAGCAACTACAACGAATGAACAAGTTTGGTGTGAGCTTGCTTCTCCGTTGATTTGATCATTTGAGCATTTTCTCCCTAAACTTATTTCAAAGTTTCCTTACCAACCTTATAATATCCATTTTGACTTCCTCAAATAAAGGACCCAAAAACAAAAACACTAGTCTAAAGAAATGAATAACACCATAACACAGTTAACCTAGAAAAATTGACATTCAACATCAAAATTTTATAGATGGAATCGAATTGGTAAGACTAAGGAAAACCGTTGTAATATTGAACTTAGAACCTCATTTTTCTTTGTATAACCTCTCTTTTCTTTGTTTCATTTCTCAACCAAATTCCAACAAGTATACCATCTACACAAAAGATATCAACAAATAGAGAAACTTAGCCTCCTAAAACCTTTTGACCTCTGCTTCAAATACACAAAAGGAAAAAAACTAATAATAATAAAACAAGAAAGCAAGTCTTGCAATCATTCTAAACAAGTCCAACAAGTATACATTGTGCGAGAAAACATTACAACAAATGAATAAGGAAAAAGAACTCGACGAGAGATTAAACTGCAATCTAGTTCTAAACTATGTACTCTAATCTATGAAGTCATATTGCACCTGACATTAAGAAGAATATGACATTAAGAATCATGCTATTAACAACACATATGGCAAATGAAAAATTGAGCTACAATCTGTTCTTTTTATTTGCTTAGAAGCAATATCTCTAATTGCTAATGAACCCCTTTTTTATTAGTTACCATTGGCATTTATCTTATGGCTTTTGTGTACATCCCTTCCTTTTTAGTTAGGGCATCTTGGTTGTAAAACTCTATTGAGCAGACAAAGCACTTGTGTATATTTCGGTTTTGATAATAATACAACCAACTTACTTTGTTTTGTAGTCCCTTTTTTGCTTTCATTTTGTGTGTAAACCTCACCATACTAGTCTGAAAATAAATATTAAAAAGAAAAAACAACCTAAATAAACTAACGATATCTAAAAAACTCAAATGAGTATATAGATAAACCAATAACTCAAAAAACAAAGAATTTGAAAGAATCAAAATCTATATAATCATTTTAATAAAAAGTTAAACAAAAATAGCAAGTTTGAATTGTTGAGAGAAGTTACCTCATATTCGTGAAGATGATTATTAACTTTGATTTAATCCACTATGCTTTCTTTTATATCTTCTCCTCTTTCTTCTATTTTGATTTCTACTCTCGTTCATAGGTGAGCAAGAAGAAAATGAGAAGAATTGAGAAAGGGTGAAGAAATGGGCTAGATACTTGGAATGACATTAAGAAGAATATTCTAATAGGGATAACAGTGTACTAACTTGTGTTAAAATAGTACTCAACATTTATTTTTCAGAGAGAAGATTATCAACACACCAACATAGTCTAACCATTCAAAAATACCACCTAAATGTCATGCAACGACAAATCAAGTTACACAAAAGAGAACAAATTAGGGAAAATGGAAGTACATCTTTGAAAAGAGAACATCTTCAAATTCCTCTAGGCTCAATTCTGAAATAAAACATTGATTGAATTTTAAAGTGATGAAAAATATATAGAGAGCTTAAGTATATGCTCAACTTTTTTTTTTTTTTTGAAACAAAGTATATGTTCAACTATTGTTTCATACATCAAAATCAAACAAACAAGCTTAGAATGAAAAGTATTGAAAAACCTTCCCCATCCTTTCACTCACTTACAACTGCGCCAGAGCACCGAGCTTCAAATACTTCATACCAGAGCCCTTCGACCTTCTTCTCCTCTTCAATTTCTTTGATTCCCTATCATTCGAAAAACCTTCCCCATCCCTTCACTCACTTTCCCCATTCACAACAACCGCAAATGCCTTTTTCCACCACTCCAATAAACCCTCAACATCAATAATTAAGAACAACCCATCAACAGAAAAAAAGTTGAAGAAAAAAAAAATCAACAACGTAACCCAGCATCTGTAGGAGTAAAAATATGTTGTAGTAATTAGTAAAACTGTCAAACTCACTAAAGAAATACAAACAATATGGACTTCAAGTCGTATTAATTACAAGATGTTAAACGTGACTCAAGCTCTCCATTAATCAATGCTTTTCTTTTTCCTTTTACAAGCTCACTTGTAAAAACATACTAGGACATTACCCCCCCCCCCCCTCCCTTTTTTAGTTTTTAGAATTGAAAGAAATTAAGAACTAGAAAGAATACAAGGGACAAGAAAACATAGGGTAGATAAAGTTATGAATGGAAAAGGAAAAAGAAAACATGAAAGATGTCCAAGACTCAAAATACAAAAGAATATATACAAACCCAATAAGATAAAAAGAAAAATCTAGAGGAAACAGAGAGCTAAGATGATGATCTAGGACAAGGAGATACTCCTAAGTAGAATAATGTACAACACAACCAACAAAAACCAACAAAATTAACCTGTAGTACAGTAGGTATCATTATAAACTGGTTTTTGTTAAGATTTTATAATGTAAACAAAAAGGATAAAAGAAAAAGAAAATTTTCTTTTCTTCTCTATCCTTTTTAAGGACTTTCTCTTTGTTGTCCTTTACACAAAATTAACCTTGCTCACACAAGTTCGAAAAGAAATTTGGTTCATGAAATGAAAATGAGTATTAATTTTGGGAGTGTAATCGATGGACTGCACGACTCCTCAAAGAGAAAGTTGGTTCTAGTGCAAAGTGCATATTGGTTTTTCTAACAGTAAATGGAGTATTCTAAATATAGATTCTATAGGGACAACTATGTATAACACCTTGTGCCAATACAGTGTTGTCCATAATTGCCTTGGCAAAACCTGAAGTGAACCCTAACTCTGAAATTTTTTGTGTCATACAGCATAATCTTTGAAGAATGCATCTTCATCCTGTAGAATTGACAAAAAATGGAATAAGAAACGCTCATATATATGGTAGCTGAATAGGAGAATGTGTAAGTCATATTTTTGATGCTTATACTATGGCATACGTTTCAAATGAATCCTTAATTTCTGTTTATTTTCATTTTAATCTAAACTATCATTAAATTGTTGGATCATTTCTTTAAAACCCACCATCATGTCACAAACATGACACACATGTAAAGCATACATATGTGGTTTAAAGAAATCAGTTATCATGTGACCTTCTACAGAGTTCTGGTGGTTTTGATCGACTGAGTTACAGATGCTAGAGGTAAACTTTTTGAGAGGCTGATGATAGAGGCAAACAAAGTTATTGCTTATCTTCTACAATGTGTCAAAGTAAATAGAAGAGCCTTGTACAAAGTTCTTTAATGTGGTTTTCTATGGAAGTGCGGTACAAAAGAATTTTCATCTAAGGTGATGTCTTCTTCCCCTCAAATTACAACATTTCTTGCATCATAATCCACACTCTTAGGCCTATCTCAAAGTTCAGCCATGTTCTATGGTTAACTGCCCTACCCACGATCTCAATGCCTTGATTAAAGAGGAAGCATTGCATTTTGGAAGTTTAGATACAAGAATGATTTTCACCGTACTGAACTAACGGAACTTTTGACCTCTTAAGTGGAGTTCTACATCCAAACTTTTTTCTATTGGTTCCCTTTCTCCCAATCGAAGTCAATTGGAAAGCTTATCTGTTACTCCTTTGGCTCTCTAGGGAGTATACATTTTATCCTCTCATTTCTGTATTCTTAAGTTCTTTTGTTTTATCCTCTAGTTTCTTATGCTCTTTGGTATAATTCTTCAATTGCTTTCATGCATACATATCACTTCTCTCATATGTAAAGCACTTGTATGAACAATCCAAGCTAACCAGACGACGTTCATAAACAAAGATTAGTTCTAAATCACACCCCAACACGAAGCACAACCCCACCCTAAACCACCCACAACCAAATACTTTAAACAAAAGTACAATTATAAGTTAGATCCCTAGTGAACCCACAACAACCACTATGATAAAAAATTATTAACCAACTTTTGCAAGAATTAGGAAGGGAAAAATCTAACCCAAATGAAAAATGAGAACTATCAACCTAAACATTGATATGTTGATGTTTAATGGTCTATAAGTTACCTAAGAGAGATTAGAGTTTTTTTTTTCTCATCCAAAAGCTTCAGATCAACAAACATTGCTAAACCACCACTGATAGCCAAACATCTATTGAAAAAAGCTATTTGTTGAAATGAAATTACAATAGATAGATATATTTTAGTTGCCAATAACTTTATATTCAATAAGAACACTCAATATAATCCAAAACAATGTGTATACTTGTTTCAAGTATTTTCTTTAGCATATAGCATTATATATCGGTGACTAAATAGGTGTAACAGAGCAAACATAAGTTATTTTCGGTTTCATGTAGGCTAGAAGGGAAAAAATCAGTGAGAGAATGAAGTACTTGCAAGATTTAGTATCAAGATGCAACAAAATCACTGGAAAAGCTAGAATGCACGATGACATCATAAACTATGTTCAATCTCTTCAAAGACAAGTCAAGGTAAAATTCAAATTTCCTTAATCTCTAGCCTCGAAAACACTACTTTCCATTGAAAAAATCCACTCTGAAATCTAAAAGTTCTATCTGTGGCATTTTCACAAACAGTTCTTGTCCATGAAGTTAGCTGCATTCAATCCAAGGTTCGGCTTCAATGTCAATGATCTCTTCACCAAAGAGGTAACAAACAAAACAATACTCAAACTCCAAATTCATCTATATGAGATTCAACACATTGTCATCGTTGAATTTGAAGTAATAGTTCGATTTCACCGTTAGAAAATATGACGGTGGACCAAACAACAGTGCCATTGGCATCACTCAAAACCAAATTGGAATTAGTTCAACCCTTCAACACATACAAATCAAAATGCTAAATGATAATTCCTTTCAATTTCAAGAGATTAGAGAGTGAAAGTGAAAGGGCTTCAGTAACCCTAGAAAAATCGACATTCAATACAAATATTTGAAGATGGAATTGAAAGGAGTGTTTATTTGATGATTTTGTAAGCAAAGAAAGTAGGAAATCCAGCACGAAGAAAACCTTTGTAATGTTAAACTCAGGGAGGCGTAGATTCACTTACTAACCTTGCAAGATGAGAAGTCAGATGACGGCGATTTGCAACTTTGCAAGTATTCAAATGTCTGAATTAAAAGAACGATGCGATTCCAAATTCTTCAAGTGCCCATTTTTCGATTTTGTGTGATTTTCGATTTTGCTAGTGCTTGGAGAAGAATATTTGGGAGAGCAGTGAAATCGATTATGTGAGAGAACTGAAACCCTAGGAGGAAGATGAGAAATTTTAAGTTTTGTCTGATAGAGAACTGAAAATTTGTGAGCAGTATCGTGATGTGAGTGTGCTGGTGGTGATGAAAACTGAGAGTGTTTAAACGTA
Organism: Luffa aegyptiaca; assembly: GCA_017139565.1. Lineage (NCBI taxonomy): Eukaryota > Viridiplantae > Streptophyta > Magnoliopsida > Cucurbitales > Cucurbitaceae > Luffa > Luffa aegyptiaca. The sequence goes on along the minus strand of CM029406.1, from coordinate 1,397,560 downwards.
ATATGTGAGCGGGCCTTTTTTTCATTTAGCGCCGATTTTTTACAACTCCGCTTTTTTTTTTTAATAGCTTCATTGACGTTAGGAGTGCAAGCAAAAACCGGAAAACCGAAAAACCAAACCGAACCAAACCGATCCAATGGTTTGGTTCGGTTATTTTGAAAAAATATGGACATCTCGGTTTCATTTTTGGGAAAACCGAAAATTGTCGGTTTGGTTCGGTTTTTCATTCAAAAAACCAATAAAAACCGAACCGAACCGACTATATATATATACCACTTAAACCCTAACCTTTTGCATCTTGCCTCTCTCCACATCTCACTTTTTTCCTAAATTGGCTAGAAATTTCTTTTTTCTATGTAATTTAAAGTATAAATTATGATATTATTTGTATGTTTATCTTTATTATGTATATTTATTTAAAATCAAATATTTAAAAATTGTTATTTACGGATTAGTTTGAGAAAATTAAGTAATTTTATTGAATAAATTAATTAATGTTGAAATTAGAAGAGAAAATGGGCCATTTAAAAAATAATAATAAAAAAGCCCACATTGGGCCCAAAACCGAAAACCGATCCATTGGACAAACCGAACCGAAAGAAAACCGAACCATTGGACATGCCCCATATTGGACATTGGTTCGGTTCAGACTTTTGTAAAACCGATTGGATCGGTTCGGTTCGCGGTTTGGTAAAAAACCGACAAAACCGAACCGAGTATCACCCCTAATTGACGTTGATGCTATAATAAAGTTTAGGGAAAAATACACTTTTAGTCCCTGAAGTTTGGGTTAGGTTTCATTTTGGTCCCTGAGTTTTCAAACTCAACAATTTAGTCCTTGAGGTTTGATTTTAGTTGCATTTTAGTCCCTCCATCCATTTTTCCGTTAAAAACTAACGGTTTGCTGACGTGGCACCTATTTTTATTATTAAAAATTTATTTTTAAAATATTAAAATTAAAATAATAATAAAATAATTAAAAATATATATATATTTTTTATAATTTCATTTTTCCTCTTTTTTTTCCCTCCTTTCTTCTTCTTCTTCTCAACCCAACCATCATCATCTTCTTCCTCTCAACCACCATCCTTCTTCTTTAAAAGGGAGAGGAGGGAGGAAAAAAAAAATGCCGGCCAGCGGCGGTCGCCGGTCGCCGGCCGCCGGAGTTAAAGAAGAAGGATGGTGGTTGAGAGGAAGAAGATGATGATGGTTGGGTTGAGAAGAAGAAGAAAAGAGGGGAAAAAGAAGAGGAAAAATGAAATTAAAAAAAATATATTTTTTTAAAATTTTTTTATTATTATTTTATTTGTAAAATTTAAAAAATAAATTTTTAATAAAAAAAATAGGTGCTACGTCAGCAAACCGTTAGTTTTTAACGGAAAAATGGATGGAGGGACTAAAATGCAACTAAAATCAAACCTCAGGGACTAAATTGTTGAGTTTGAAAACTCAGGGACCAAAATGAAACCTAACCCAAACCTCAAGGACTAAAAGTGTAATTTTTCCTAAAATTTATATTTGTTGTAGTGGGTACCTTATCCTGGAGACACTATGATGTTGAGTTTTATGTCCTAAAACTCGTAGATAGTAAATGTAACACTTGACTTTCATTAATAAAGCGTTATTGATTATATAGGTTCATTTTGCCTAAAATAACCACAAATCCAATAGACTAAGAATCCTTGACTATATTATGAATACTTGAACTTTATGTGGTAATTGTTTAAATAACCACAAAACAAACCAGCTTCCAAAAGAAAATGGACCTAATGTTTCAAATATCGACAACTACTCAATAATCCCAAAACATGGGGGACCAGCTCACTAAGGGTTAGGCCGGGACCCAAATGGGCTCACATTTTTTTTAAAAAAATTGGGGCAACAAGAAAAATAGCTAAAAATAAATATGTGGCTTGAAAAATGGCTACAAACGTTTATAAATTAAATAGATGGCTAAACGATTTACTGATTAATAAATCCATATTTGTACAAGACAAAAATGCCCCCCAACAAACTTCCTAACGTGCTCTTTACGTTTAAAACCAAAATCAGAGTTTAAGAGAGATAAAATACACCCCTAAAAATAAGTTTGAGACATTTTAGGAGGTTTGAAATTCAAAAATCCAAGAAACAAAACTATTTTGAAAATCTAGATGTATCATATTGTTACTATAGGAAAGAGTTGTTCCCCGGAAAAAGGAGTAAATACCTTTATTGGGGAAAGAGTACAAAGTTCAACTTCCCTCAGTAGAGAGAAACACCTTCGGAATGCATTAATTGGAAAAAACAGTCCTGTCAATAGGAAGATATACTACCTGCAACTAAGAAAACCTGAAAATTAAAAAACAAATAAAAACACAGTAATTATGATACCTTACCTGCTGCAATTATGAGATGTCATAACACCACCCACCCTCCCACCAGAACCGCCTTCATGCACCAGCCCGTCTGTCCATCTTCATCTTCCACAACCCTCCATTCCCACCATTTCCCCCCGCCAGAAACCCTTGAGAGCCAAAAACCTCCATTCCCACCATTTCCCTCCGCCAAACAGAGTGGATATCGCTACCTACCTCTCACATCACGCTGAAACCCCACCTCCGACGTGCCAACGACCTTCATCCGCCTTGCCGACGACCATCTCTTGCATGCTCAATCGATTCTTCTTCTACGCGAGGACTGTACCAAAAAATTTGAACTAAGGTAACAGATTCATTTCCCTTCCCTTATATTTGCAACAAAAAGATTCTTTATCCCCGAGATTTTAGGGGTTCGTTTCTTCCTGCAACCTTACAATCTATGTATTGGCAAGCCTGTGTACATTGTCTGCCTGTGACGTGTATGTATTAGTATATACATCCATGATCTCATACATTTATATACTGATATGTACAACTACTATCTCGTACATCTATATACATATATGCTCGTATGTACGTGTGTTTGAACAGTTATATACCCCCCATTGTCTGCCTGTGAACGTGTATGTATTAGTATATACATCTATGATATCGTATGTCTGTTGTCTGTGTAGATTGAACTGTTACATACAACTATGGAATTGTTTGATGTATTTTTTTTTTTTGGGTAATCCATCTGTTGACTGCTTCATGCCGCTGAATGTGTTGCTGTGTATCGTACATCTGATGTTCGAAGTATTTCCTTTGTGCTGCTGTGTGCACCCATAATACCCCCCCCCCCAATCTTACATTCTATACACTGGCAAGTTTGTATAAAAGGAAATACTCACATTCTATACATCTGTATGTACCAGTATATACGTCTACTGTTTGCAGCTAACCCTGCATCTTCTTGTCTGTATGGATTGAACTATGTTAGTGTGCTTTTTTGTGTGTGTAACCTTATTCTTACCCTTTTTACCATTGGCAATTACAACGGCAATTACCCACAACAATGTGAACGTGATATTCAACAAAACGATAATAAACCGTGACATTTATATGATGGGAAAAAATGTGGAGAAAAAAATAATTTTTTACTGTTAGAAAGCCTAAGCCTGAAAAATAGGTAAATCAGGATCAAAACAAACCGCCAACCGATCCCATGTAAGTAGGGATCCATCCACCACACAAAAAGGGGACGTTTGCAGCAGAAAAGACTGTTAACGACGTTTGTATATAGCCGTATATACTAGGGGTAAAAACGTAAAAAAAAAAAGAGGAAACAGTTCCTAAAATCCCGGTAGCCACACCTGCAAAATCAAAACTTCCGTAGCAAAAAATCAAGGATGCCTTTTATTTGTAGTTATTCAACACAATTTCCCAAAAAATTACATATTTCCATATATGTATGTATGTATTTATGGACTAAAGGACTAAAGGACATAACTTTTGCTTCTAGGACCACAATACAAACCTTCAAAAGAATATGGGCCTAATGGTCCAAATATTGTCAAACATGATCCAAAAACAATGAGGGACAAACTCATTAAGGGTTAGATTGGGGACCTAAATGGAGACTCCAATTGGTGCATGGTTGAGTCCAGTCTCAAATTGGCCATGGTGTGCTTGAACTCGAGCCCCTAAATCCCAAAAACCTTTTTTAAAAAAAAAAAAAAAACCCACAAATCCTAAAAACCCCTAACTCAAAACCCTATAAAAGGTCTTTCAATTATTGTAGTTATCAGTTTCAATTATTGGTATTATTAGTTTCTAGAAAATAGTGGCTAAAAGTCTTTCAATTATTGTGATTATCACTTTCTAAGAAGACAAAACAAACCTTTCAAAAGAAAATGGTCCTAATGGATTACTCACCCAAGACATGGGGGACCAACTCCCTAGGGGTTAGGCTAGGGATCCAAATAGGGCTCGCATTTATTTTAATTTCCATACATATATATATATATATATATATGGATGGATGGACTAGAGCACTTAACTTTTATTTTTAGAGAAATTGTCCCAAATGGCCAGTTTTAAAGTGCAGATTTGAAAAATAAAAAATAAAAGTTTAAATATAGCTGCACATGAACGCATGACACAAACCTTTTCTGAATCCCCAATCTGCCCCATGCTGCATTAAGAGAGGAATACCCTTCCATTGTTTTAAGGATAATGTATCTTCAAATCTGGTTGAAAATCAAATCTAATTATTTGATTTTAAATGAAATAATAGATCTTGTCAAATCTTCTAGTTCTCAAATTCAAATCTTAATAGCATAGTTTTTTTTATCCAAATAGTTTGAAGGTATCCAACTTTGATCTACTATCTACTTGCGTTGGTGTATGAGATCTTGATGACTGCTCAATCTCTCTGAGTCATCATTGCTCGAGATGGAAAGTGAGTCACCGTCACTCTTGATTCTCACTCTCACAGAACTTTCGATCCTGAAATCCTAACATTAGGGATCAAGGGATTGATAATTTCCTCGGACCCTTCAATCAGTATGTTCAGTTCCTTCAACGATCTTGCCCACGAACTTTCCTCTCTTCAAGATCTCACCACTCGCGGTTCATGGCTTTCAATTTAGACAAGGTTGCTCGGGCTCGAGCCCTCTCCCTTCTCCAAAAGCCCCATGACCACCTCACTTATCTCTCATGCAATGTCCTTGCCTCGTCAAACTGCGTTGTTTCATCGAATGGAACTCGATTCTCTCAAAGATTTCGATAGTTCTCAATACAGGTACGAATCTTATCTAAGTGGTACGAAAGATGCCAGGGGATATCAACATCAATATAGTCAGTAATTTTATAATTTTTTTCTACTTTTGTGCTGCAAGGTTGATTTGTTGTTCTCGAGCTGCAAAGACACTGTATTTGACGCTCACCAATTTTGTTGTTCTTGAGGTGTAAAGACACTGTATTTGATACTCACCCATTTTGTTGTTCTCGAGCTGCAAAGACACTAATTCTAGCATTCTCGATGACCTTAATTGAGAAAAATCCAGGTCTAATATTTTAAACATTACACACACGCAACTCAGTCACCCACATATACATTGTATTTGTTATTTTATATGATCGTTTAACACGGTACCCTTCTGTTTTAATACTTGAATTACAAAACAATTTTAAGTTTTGTTTTTCTTTTTCTTTTTTGTTGTTGAAGAATGTTTTTGTATCATTCTGTGTGTACAAATTTTGCTTGGCAAATGAGTGATTTTTGCTTTACGTTCATGACTCTAAATCTTAGGTATTTTAGTTAATTTTAGAACAATAAGCTTTTAGATTTTTTTTTTTTTAAAAAAATTAACAGTACTATCCAAGATTTTAGTTTGTTTGGATTTTGAAGATACATTAGGATATTATTTGAGAATCTTCAAAGATTAAAAAAATAGTGTTATGTTTAAAATTAGGAAAATATTATTTTTTTCATTCAAGGGCATTTTGGTCAGTTTGAAGCAATTAGTAAATTTTCAATTCCTGTCCTTTTGTCATTTTCGAAATAAAAAAAAAAATTGGCCTTTTTTCAAAACTACAACCTTTTATTTTAGTGGCAACCAGATAAATGGCTAAAAAAAAAAAAAAAAAAAAAAAAAAGCTGATTTGAAAAATGGCCAATCGTATTTCCAATTTGATAAATGGCAAAATCCTATTTTTAGTAAACTATTTTGGCATGAAATTGGACGAAAATACCCTTTAACAAATCTTAAATCTAAAAATAAAATAAAACAAATACACTATAAATAAGGGAGAAAATCTAGCTTCCTTACCCATTGATTCATCTAGCAAATCAAAACTAACAGAAATTCAAATGAAATGGAATATAAATCTGGCAACCTAAATTTAAAACAAGAGATTTGAATTCAAAAAAAGAGAGAAAAAATAGGTGGACTTAAATTTAAACAGTGTATATCAAAAGAAAAAAATGAAAGAACAACTTCAATTAAAAAAAATTCCAGATTCAAAGAAGAATTAAAGTATAATCAGAAAAAAAAAATGAAAAAATTGATACACAATTTCAAACAATCAAATCTAGCTTCCTTACCCATTGATTCATCTAGCAAATCAAAACTAACCGAAATTCAAATGAAATGGAATATAAATCTGACAACCTAAATTTAAAACAAGAGATTTGAATTCAAAAAAAGAGAGAAAAAATAGGAGGACTTAAATTTAAACAGTGTATATCAAAAGAAAAAATGAAAGAGCTTACCAAATTCAATAACAATGAAGAACAACTTCAATTAAAAAAAATTCCAGATTCAAAGAAGAATTAAAGTATAATCAGAATTAGAGTATAATCAGAAAAAAATCTAGATTCACCTAAAATATGGGATGAACACCTAAAATATTAGAATTAAAGTATAACCAGAAAAAAAAAATGAAAAAATTGATACACAATTTCAAACAAACCTCTGGATTGATAGCTTCTTGGAAAAAACCCTAAGGCATAATTACTCTCTTGGGAACACACTCACGTTCCAAAAAAAAACCCTTTCCCCTTCCTCATTTCAAACCCTTCCAACTTACCGTTCGCGAGAGAACCCCTTCCCCTTCCTCCATCATTCGAACCTCTGAGACAAACCCTTCCATCGTTCTACCATCAGTCTTCTTCTACATTCATCGATTCTTCCATACTTCTTCACAGATGCCTTCAAGCTTCGTCTCATAACCAAGATTCTTGACAAGATTACACTGTATCTACATGGACAGTCGAAGAACATTCAGAGAAGCTCGAGTGAGTTTTGTCGACATCCAGGATGCTTCAATTTCTGCTAATTTTTTCTGTTTATATAGATATGGAACATTTTTTACTTACAACTAGGACCCACCGTTGAATAATAAAATGAAAAACGATAAAGTAGGGATCCTTTTTCTATTTATATAGATATGGAACATTTTTTACTTATAACTAGGACCCACCGTTGAATAATAAAATGAAGATGGAGAGAGAGATGATCGTGTAACTAAAAATCCCTTGATTCATGGAATGAGATGTTATAGATTATTTTTGAAAAAAAAAAAATAAAAGATACGGCTGCACAAATATAGGATAGACGTGGGGGGTGGCTGAAGGGCAAAAAAGTAAGTTTATATAGCACGAAAATAGGCTAGGAAAACTGGTTTGGCCATTTTTCGAAATTACGTTGTAATTTCTGGCCATTTCTGAGGATTTCCCTTTATTTTAATTATTCTTGCCGTTAACCCAATATCTTATTTGTTGGCCCAACTATATTGTCTAATTTGTTGGGCTATTAATACCCCTGTTGAAGCAACATTTTTTTGTCCAATAAAAAAAGAAGGGAAATCCTTGTAAATAGCCATAAAAAAAAGTCGGTTTAGAATTATAGACAAAAAAAAAAACCAGTGAAAAATGGCCAAATCGTGCTTGTCACGTGACTTTATTTGGGCCATGGATTTCCGTTTTTACCCTCACTTGACATTTCAATTGGTTGAATCCTAAATTTAAGGAAGGTGTATCTTAACAATCCCTCCCTCCAAATCTAATCTTAATTAATTCAAATTGGAGATCTTCTATCTGGATTACTTATTTAAATAAATATATGATTGGTGATTTTTTGTCTTTAAACTGAAAACTCAACGGGATTTTTAGACCAATTTTAGGGTAATCCCAACTTTTCTTTGTTTCAGGATCTTGATTGGGGCTAATATTTTAGAGGATTTGTGGACCAAATTGGGGTGTTCTTCTAGTGCAAATGGATGGTTCTGAGCCACTACAAACATAATTTGGTGTTGGAGAGTTTGACAACGACGGAGTATTGATGGTTACAACAGTTGAACCACAAATCTGTAGTGGGTTCACTCGTAGCTGAGCTTTGGGAATTTTAGATGCAAACGACATTGATCATTTGATACTTCTTGCCAGCAAAGATTTTGGGTTTCCATATAATGTGGGATTTAATGGGAATTGGAAAGTTGCACATAGAAAGTGTGAAGCAGTAGGGTGTAATCAGAGAAACTTATTTGTTATGGTTATTGTGATAAATATTTTGCTTAACCGTTGTAAATTTGATTTTCTTTGTATTATGGTGATTCATATATCCACTTCCATCTTCTAAAGCCATTTGCATCTAAAATGGAGAGACGTCAAGCTGGGAACCTTGCTTTTTACATGTCATGGAGGTTACTAGATGTGCAACATTTATCCTATCAAAACCATACAATTTGGTGGCTACGAAAGGGAAGAGAGGTATGTAACAGCCAAGTTTTGGTTCAATTTATTGCTTTCTCTTCCTGCAAGTTGAAACACGATTAAAGAAAAAGAAGATCATTAAAATCCTAATATTTCCAGAAATAGAATAGGGTTTGGACTTTGGAGGGTATCTTTAAATTATTTTGTATTTTCTATTTTTTTTTTATATATAATGACCTCGAATCTGAAATAGTATCGAATTAGTAGCGAGCGATCAAGATTTTTTTTCATAGTTTTTAAATACAAGATATTTACCCTAAAGTCTAAATTAGATTCCGTTCCTTAAATTTAAATACATGGTATTTCTTGTGACCCAAATGAATGCAATCATTAAAATCATATGTATTTTTTTATATACATTTTACATGTTCTTGGTACTTAGATTTTCAAGATTTTTTATTTACTATGTATCGATATTAAATTATAAACCAATTATATACCGATTTTTAATTATTCTGTATTTTCAATTTTTGCTCCTTGATTTAAGGGATTTGTAGGTGAATTAATTTGATTTAATTTGAATTTTAAATTTGATTTAACTAATTCAAGATTTTCGGTTATATTTTTAATCGAGGGATATTTTCGTAACTTAATATTTCATATTTATTAATTCATAAAATTGATTTGGCCATTTATCTAAATAATATGGACAATTGCTATTTTTCAAAACGGGTATTTCTTTTTGTCTATTCTTGCTGTTAACCCTAAAAAGAAACAAGGTTAAAAAATCATATTTGATCCTTATATTTTCATTCAAGCAACAATTTGATTCTTAAACTTTAGTATGTAATGTGTCAGTCCTTCTATTTTAAAATTTGTGATGATTTATATCGTGAACTTTTAAGTATGAAAAAAATTAGTCCTTATATTTAAAACTTTGTTAGAATTTAATTTCTGTTGATGGCAAAATCCGGCCAAGGGCTCACCTGACCTTCAAGTGACACCAACAGTGAATTTGTTTGAATCCGGGGAAGACGTGACCTGAAAACAAGGAAGTAAACACTGCACACCGGTGTGGTACTTGCCACACACGCTCCGATGCCTAAGTCAGTGACCCGAGAGAATACGGTCAAGCAATAGTCAAAGTATCTTGTTTAAGAATTCTGGATTTCAATCCCCTTACCTGGGTCCTCAGTGGACCTTTTATATCTCCTAATTAGGGTTTTTTGTACCCCTCCGCCACAAACCGGCCCCCTGTGGGCTTGTGCTCCACCTCGGCCTCGGCCCAATGCCGAGGCTGAGGAGCGAGTTAGCCCATTTCGGGCTGGGTTCTCTTCGTGGGCTCGCCTGCTTCGGGCCCAAAGTCGCTTTCGGGGTCCAAGTCCTGATACGCCAAAAATACTAATAACATTAAGCCCCCACTCTCTGGTTGGGGTTTGTGTGTCATGACGCTTGCTTCAGTTCGGGTCGCCTGCAAGCCCAACTAGAGAGTATAAGGCCCGACTTTGGCAACCTGGCCCCCTTGGATTATTCGCCGAAAATTGCAATCTTTAGCTTAAGATTATGCATGTGCTGATTTTATTCCTGGTTGGATTTGAATCGGACCAGCTGGCTTGTAGTTGGGAGGAATGGTTGGAGGGAAAAGGACAAAAGAAGGAATAGGACAAAAGGGGAAGGGGACCGAGGCACACCTGCCTCGGTCTGACGTGTCAGGCGGCGCGCCTGCTACGCTGTAGGCGCGCCTCGGCCTCGGCAAAAAGCCGAGGCCGACGAACTGGATGGGACTTTTCAGTCCCGTCCCATCAATCTTCTTTCTCCTTCTCTTTACCTGAATTTGAATTCAAATTCAAATTTCACCCGCCATTTCTCCCAATCCTTTCCTATAAATACCACCCCTCCGTTTCCATTTTTCTCCACGAAACCTCTTGCTCTTTGCCCACTTCCTCTGCGATTTCAGTTTCGAAAAAGGTTGGTTCCATCAAAAGTCTTTTTCCCTTTTCTCCTTCAATTAACCACATGGCTAGTGAGGGTTCGGTCACCTCTCCGGATGTGGGGGAATCTTATTCCGATGATGGCCCTTCCAGTTCCAGTTGTTTTTTGGATCCGGAACTTTCTGAGAGCAGTGATAGGGAGCCTTCTGCACACTCCTCGGACTTATCATCCTCGTTGACCGCATCTCACCTAGAGTTTTTGCGGCGCAAGTATGATATTCCCGACGATGTGCACCTTCGACTTCCTAATGCTGATGAAAGCCTTGAGAATCCCCCCGATGGGGAAGTTGCATTTTACCTTGCTATGTTTAGATTTGGTGTTCGCTTACCTCTCCCGCTATTTTTGCAAGATTTCCTTGTTTGCACAGGTTTAGCCCCCGCTCAAATTGCCCCAAACGGGTGGTGCCACCTTATTGGTTGCTTCGCTCTTTGGGCAATGCACGGTGGGGGATCCTTAATGACTGTCGAAGATTTCTTGTCTTTACACATTATCAGTCATAATCCTTCTTTTGGTGATCTTTTTTATTACATAAGTGCTAGAAAAGGTACTTTAATTAGCGGACCCACTTCCGTGAAAAGGTGGAAAAACGGTTGTTTTTTGTGAGTGGCAATTGGTTGGAAAAAAACCAAGAAGGTTGTTTTCTTGGGGTTCCAATGAGGTTTGGAGAATATGGTAAGCTTTTTATTCTCCTTCCCATTGGAATCCATTTCTTTATCATTGCAACTCTTATTTCCTAACTTTTCTCCTTGCTTTTCAGTACCTCGCAACATCCGGCGCTCCCCCACGGCTAAGAAATTTTCTATGTACGTTTTGACTCTTGAGAAGATTAATCGTCACGACCCTCTACTGGTCGATCAGAGTGTCCTTGAGTCAATCGGGTTAGCAAGACAACGCACCATCAGCTCAGAAGGTAGAACACCCGGTAGGCCTTGGCCCGGCCGGCCTTAGCTTGGTCGGCGTTAGCGTGGTTGGCCTCTGCCTGCTTCCTCTCTCCCTTTTTTTTTTTTTAACCTAGCTCACTGCATTCGGTACAGAAATGTCCTTCCGAGGAATGTACGACTCTCAGCGGAAAAGACGCGAATCTCGCAACAAAGCTGGGACTTCCCGAGCGGCTTCTGTGGACCTTACCGAGGATGAGGCCCCGCGGGTTGTGGCTGAGGGTTCTCGCCGCCCAGCCCCTTCTACCCGTAGGACCCACTACCAAACTCGTTCTGCAGTCACAGACACAGACCTTCAATCGGGCATTCCGGTTTTCGCTCTGCCCGAGGACTACGGGAGTGGGGGTAGCGAGATGGAAATCATGACCCAGAACTTTATGTGTTGGCAAGGGCTGCAATCTCGCAGACCCGAAGGTGAGTTAGGGGTCGAGGATCCTTCCCAAGGCATGCGGGAATTCCAGAGGCATCTTCGAGATGTAAGTTCCTTTGACTCCTTTCTCCTCCTACTTTTATTATTCTCCTTTCTTAATCCGCTTCCTTTCCTTGGCGCAGGCTTTCACAAAGGCCACTGCCTCTTCAATCAGCTTGGCGAACAAAATTAACGAGCTTCAACTGAACAGCTTTCCACGGAGCGAGCTTATTCAGGCCCAGGAGAGGCTTAATGAAGCAAATCGTCTGCTGAAGGAAGTACGAGCAAAACTCAAATCTAGGGATGCTGAGTTGGAGTCTACCAAAGCCCAACTTATGGAGGCCAAGGCTCACTTGGCCAGTGCTAACTACCTAGCTGATGAGTTCAAGAAAACTAGCGAGTTTTACGCCATGCAGGACGAGATATGGAACGACGGCATCAAATGGGCGCAGAAGAGATATAGCAAGTGCCACCCAACTGTAGATGGCACATTCATACAAGAGGACCTTGCTACTCTCGCCACCAACCCTGATGCCTTTGCTTCGTCTTACGAGTCTTCTGGTGGTAGAGACCACATGGACCTCTGAAGACCTCGGATTCCGGCAACCCATGCTATCTTTGTCATGATTTATCTTTGTTTCTTTCCGATGTAACCCTGTTTAATTCTTGTTTTGCTGTCTTCAACCAAATCTAATGGAAATGTTTTAACTCTTTCTTCCCTTACCTCATTTTAGCCCCCATTGCTCATACTTAGCCTAAATAAAATTAGACTGAAACAAACGAGTGTGGTCGGCCCTGGAAACAAGCCAAGGCCGACCATAAGCTTGGCCAACTAGAGTAGAGAAAATACTTCCACTAGGATACTTTCTAATAATTGAGTAAAGAACTTTACCCAGCATCCAGGACAATATAATGATAATGATAAAACCAACGATTATCATCGTCTTTACCCCAGCATCGAGGTACATATTCAACCTGCCAAGGAGGCTATCAACTCCACTTCTCAAGTCCGCGCCTGAGCAAGTTTCAATATTTGCAATGAAAATAATACAGTCGTGCATGAGATCAACTAGCCATATACAACAAAATAAGTCAGGAATTATGCAACACACTAACCCGCATGGCCAGCCCGGCCGGCCTCGGCATGCTCGGCCTCGGCGGCCCGAATCACTTTTTATAAACAAAACTAATTCTTAATTATTCGGCAATCTCTCTCTTCCCAGCCCCCTACTCAAGTGTTATTTAAAATCTACAAATCATACTTGAGTAAAAGACGCTTGGGACGTAACTTACCGTACATTGAAGCCTTAATGCCTCTGCACCTTCTTCTACTAGTATGGCTTCGATTGGAGCCTTGGCTCCATTCCCGAGCATCCACTAGTCGTTGACCTCGGGGAGTATAGGCATTGCCACTCCAACGAGGGCCTTGGGAGTATAGGCATTGCCACTCCTACAAGGACATTTTCACAAATCGTTGACCTCGGGGAGTATAGGCATTGCCACTCCAACGAGGGCCTTGGGAGTATAGGCATTGCCACTCCTACAAGGACATTTTCATAAATCGTTGACCTTGGGGAGTATAGGCATTGCCACTCCAACGAGGGCCTTGGGAGTATAGGCATTGCCACTCCTACAAGGACATTTTCATAAATCGTTGACCTCGGGGAGTATAGGCATTGCCACTCCAACGAGGGCCTTGGGAGTATAGGCATTGCCACTCCTACAAGGACATTTTCATAAATCGTTGACCTCGGGGAGTATAGGCATTGCCACTCCAACGAGGGCCTTGGGAGTATAGGCATTGCCACTCCTACAAGGACATTTTCACTGGGTTATCTGCAACAAAGAGATCAACTAAAGGATTCTTTTTCATTAGTGATAACACAAGAATTCAATTTGAGTCTCCTATATCAACAAATGCAAACCCTAGGGACAAAATGGAAATAGAACTAATCTATGCAAAAAGCAACAAAAGACAGAAAAGTTACAATCAGTGTTCCATTGGCGAGGAACCTTCTTCTGCTCGGCCTCAGCCTGGTCGGCCTCGATCTTCGTCTGCCCGCAGGCCAGGTTGCCTTGCTTGTTTGCTTGTTTCTCTGAGTGCTCGCACCACCCCAACTCCATTGTCAGTTGGGAACTTCATCATCTGATGGTAAGTTGATGCAACAGCTTTTAGTTCATGCAGCGCTGGCCTTCCGAGAATGGCATTGTAAGCAGACACACAGTCTACCACCAGAAAATTCACCATCTTTGTCACCACATTCTGTCCTTCCCCAAAAGTTACAGGCAACTCTATGCTACCTTCCGGCATCACCTTTTCTCCTCCGAAACCAACTAGTGGTGCCACACTTGGTCTCAGTCGTCCTCTTCCCAATTTCATAGCTTCAAACACCTTTGAAGATAGAACATCTGCTGAACTCCCACCATCATCAAAACCCGATGAACCCGTGCATTGGCAATCGTCAAGCTTACCACCAGTGCATCATTGTGAGGCTGATGAATACCGGAAGCCTCTAATTCAGTGAACTCTACTGATGGCAACCCCTTTGAGACCCCAACTAAGCATACTCTTTGCTCTTCAAGCTCAAACCTCGCCTCTCGGGCTACTGCTTTTCTTTTTCGATTCGATTCTCCTCCTGCTGGCCCCCCCAAAATGGTTTTGATTTCCAGAGGTGGGTCATTATTTCCTCCATCACGACCCTCTTTGGTCGGCCTCGGCCTTTTGCTCTCCTCACCCTTGACAAACTCCTTCAAATATCCCTCCTTAATAAGGTTCTCTATCTCGTCTCGAAGCTGTATGCAATTGCGCGATGTATGTCCATGGTCTCGGTGAAACATGCAATACTTATTCTTATCCCTCTTGCTAAGATCCGTTTTCAGCCTGTCTGGACGCTTTAGTAAATCTGTATGATGAATCGCCGCCAGAACCTGGTCGTGTGGAACAGAAAGTGGAGTGTACTTCTCAAACTTACCCCTTAATTCTGGTTGGCCTCGGCCTTCCCTCTGGTCAATCCGTCCTCGGCCAGAGGAAAAACTATAATGGTTCCGGTCTCCGTCCTCCCCCCGCGGCCTCTTGCCTCTTTCTTCTTTTCTTCTGCCCTTATCGATAGTGGTCACCCTTTGTGCTTCCCTTTCCGCACGCTTCGACTTCATCAATTCCTCCGCGTTTATGTACTTTTGTGCCCTAGAAACGAACTTGGCATATGTTCGTGGTTGATCCTCTCCTACGGAATTCAGCAATTTCCCGTCCTGTAACCCTGAAATAACTGCTGTTAGGGCTACTCCATCATCGTACCCTTCTACCTGCACCACCTCGTTGCTGAAGCGCGTGATGTACCCATTTAAGCTCTCCCCCGACCTTTGCTTAATAGTCAACAAATTAAATTGCGACTTTCTTCGATCCCTTGCCCCCAAGACTTGCGTGGCAAAAATGCGCGATAGTTCCTTGAATGAGCCAATGGACTTGCGTGGCAACTTGCCGTACCATTGTCATGCTATTCCGGTTAAAGTTAGAGAGAATGCACGACACTTGGTTGCCTCGGAAGCACCATGAAACTCCATCCAAGACTGGTAGGTATCCAAATGTTGAACCGGGTCTTTCTTCCCATCATACTGTGGAAAGGTTGGTAACTTAAACTTATGTGGAACTTCCGCCTGCATGATTTCATCAACAAACGGTGGATCGGCCTGTCCTATTAGATTTTCTAAGTCTTCATTGTTTGCCTCTTTGGGATGTATGTTGGCATGTACCCTAGCCCTAGCCATGGCCTCGGCTTCGACCCTAAACTTAGACTCAACCTCGACTCGGATTTTCGTCTCAAGTTCAATCTTTTCCTGAATTTTGGCCTCGGTCACGACCTCGGTCTTCCTGCGCGACCCCACTGTACTGGTTTCATCTGGAATGTCAAGTGTGCCTTTGCGCGCTACCCATTTGCTCGGCCCTGGCCCCTTCAGGTCAAACTCTTTGCTTCCGTCGGGTTGTTGCAGCTTGCTAGTAGCGCTATCTGTTTCCCCTTCTTCCTCATCCAAGACTCCTTTCCCTTTCTCTCGATCGCGCACGAAGCTCTTTTGGCACTTCGCGCCGGGATTCGGTTGCTTCAGGATGTTCAAAATCTCGGCCAAACTCTGCCCCATCTCATTTACCCTTCCTGTGAGAAGTTCCATCTCCATGTCCTGTGGATTAGTGTGAGGCCGAGGACTTCCATCGCCTACTGGGTTTTCCTTTCCATTATCTTATCGGCAGTCGCTCACAACAGTGCGCAATGCTCACAAGCCAACCTTCTTCCCCACAGACGGCGCCAACTGTTGATGGCAAAATCTGGCCAAGGGCTCACCTGACCTTCACGTGACACCAACAGTGAATTTGTTTGAATCCGGGGAAGACGTGACCTGAAAACAAGGAAGTAAACACTGCACACGGGTGTGGTGCTTGCCACACACGGGTGTGGTGCTTGCCACACACGCTCCGATGCCTAAGTCAGTGACCCGAGAGAATACGGTCAAGCAATAGTCAAAGTATCTTGTTTAAGAATTTTGGATTTCGATCCCCTTACTTGGGTCCTTAGTGGACCTTTTATATCTCCTAATTAGGGTTTTCTGTACCCCTCCGCCACAAACCGGCCCCCTGTGGGCTTGTGCTCCACCTCGGCCTCGGCCCAATGCCGAGGCCGAGGAGCGAGTTAGCCCATTTCAGGCTGGGTTCTCTTCGTGGGCTCACCTGCTTCGGGCCCAAAGTCGCTTCCGGGGTCCAAGTCCTGATACGCCAAAAATACTAATAACAATTTCTATAGTTAAAAATGTGTTAAAATGTTAGGATGGTTTCTTACTATGTTGATTGATATAAATCTAATATATATGTATGTATGTGCTTTTCACCGATTCTAATATTCATTGCCATTGATGGACAAACCTTCATCCTAACTATGCTCTCTCCCATTACTTTTCTACCTTCAAAACTTTTAAAACTAATCTCGTTACCTGTAACCAAATTTATCCCAATTCCGCATAATTTTATTCTTCCAAAGTTCCTTAAACATATTTAAGTCCACCACCTAATGATAAAGGGTATCCATTCAAAGTTAAAAAAGAAACAACTTTTGTCCCATTATGTTTCAATGGGATGATAAATAAATAATAAGGATAAGATGTTCTAAATATTGAAATATATCTTCCTCAACATATGTAACACCCCAGGCCCAGGATTCGGAATCCGGATTCGGCACTTAAGGCCCCGACATTCCCCTACGACCTGGCCACGTTACCATACTCGTTTTAAACTGCTTCCAAGAGTGAAGATTATCCCCACAAACCAACACAGAGTCCTTTTAGCATGCTTTGTCCTCACTCACATGCTTCCTAGAAAAATTCCTAGGAGGTCACCCAACATAGAACTTCTCCAAGCCAAGCACGCTTAACTTCAAAGTTCCTATGATTGAGCCACCGAAAAGGAAGGTGCACCTTGTTGGTATAGGTAGTATCTATCAATTCTTTTAAACTTATCTTGACCATACTTTCATGTCCTCAAGATCCCTCTCATTCGGATGTGGCCTCGGTTCATTCATGTACCCCTCCTAACTCGGGTGTTACAACATATATTTCACATGGATAGTTTTTTTATATAACATTATCAAGAGGAGTATCAATGTCAATAACAAAAGTTGGTACCAAATCACAGGAGCTAAATTTGTGCCTTGCAAACATACAAAAAAAAAAAAAGTTGTTTATAAATATATTCTCCTTTAATCAAGGTTCCTTTACTCAATACTTATTTAAAAAAAAAAAAATATCGAGGTATATAATTCTATTGAATGAACTCTAAACAAAAATCTTATGAATTCCTTCTTTTTTTTCCCCCATAAATTAATCTCTTTGAACCACCAAAGAATTCCACCTATGAGGTAATAAGCTATCTGATTATACCATTTTTATTTTTATTTTATCAATTTTAGTTTACAACTTTTATTTCAATTGGATCGTATGTATTTTAATTTTATTCATCAATCTATTATATTTCATTTTTATCTCTTTATTAATTTTTTTTTTTTTTGAAAATATCTCTTTATTACTTTTAAACTTCATGTCTGTTGATGGTCAAATTTGGTCAGACGAAACTCACTTGACCTTCACGTGCCACCAACGGTAAATTTGTAGATGAGGGGGAAGACGTGGCCTGAAAAAGTATAAACCTGTACACCGGTATGGTGCTAGCCACACCGCCTCCGATGCTTAAGTTAGAAAACGGAAGAGGAGAGCAAGAGAGTAAGAGGAAAGAGTCGAGAGTTCGGGTCCCCTTCTTCAGTGGCGAATAGGGGTATAAATACCTGCTCATGCTCCTAGGGTTTTTAGGAATTCGGAGGTGTTTCAGGACAAACCAGGCGGATACGGGGCGGCTAGAGGCTACGAGGACCGAACGGAGTCGGAGGGACTCGGCCCGCGCAAGCGGGCCGAGCATGGGGTCGGGCCGGGCCCGACCCCTTCGGTCTTAGCCTGACCCACTGGCCCGTTTCGCCCTCGGGGTCCATCCTCCAGTCCGATTTTTGCCCGGTTGTCCTCGTCAGCTCCTTGTGCATCGGGATGGTCCAAAATTACCCATAACAATGTCAATTATTTATAATTTAAGCTTTATGAAAAATATATTCATTCAAAAATTATATATTTCACCGTAAAAAGTTTATGTTCCAAAGATTTTTAACAATGTTCAACTCATTTTTTATTCATTGAAAATTAACCTAAAAATAGATGTACATGGTTTTGTCAACTATTTCTTTCATTACTTTTAAATTTCATGTAAAACATTTACTATTTAAATTTAATGAAACATATACTCATTTAAAATTTAATAGTAGCTTTCAATTGTAGAGACTAAGTCATTACAAACTAAAGTTCAGAGTCTAAAATTGTGTTTGAAATTTTAAATTATGAGTCAATTGTTATGCACAAAAGTATATAGGCTAAATCATTACATTGATGAAATTAGAGAAAACTTTTGAGTTATTTGTGAATTAAGTTAAGAAAAAACATATCGGGTTGTAGGGATTTCCCCTACATACCACCACTACACAACTAGAAGAGATAAAAAAAATAAAAAAAATAAAAAAATCCTCATTCTTTAGCTTTTTGTTTTTTAATTGTCGAAATTTTAATGGAATATGTTGGGAGATCCTGTGCAATGTTTTTGTAAGGTATAAAAAGAGGTTATAGGGTTGCTTTGTGGAAGGCACACCACAAAAGAGAAAGAGTTTGAATCGTTGAGAGAGAAGCCAAAAATGTCGAGTCCAGTGGGAAAGATTATTGGTTTGGTTTCTAAATACAACGGGCAGCCCTTACGGTACACTGTGGAGGATACACCGGCGCATGGGTTTCCAGTGTTTTCTCCAGGTGAATCGACCAGTAGTTATCTATCTCCCTACACAAAATTTGAGGTTGTAGCAGCCACAGCTAGCTCCTCATACGTCCATATAAGATGTGTGTACAACAGAAAATACTGGGTCAGGTCCACCAATGACAACTTCTGGATCTGGGCTGGAGCCGACGAGATCAACGAAGATAAAAATAGCTGGCTATGCACGCTGTTTGAGATTCTGGATGCCAACGACAAACCCAACTACATAAGAATCCGCCACGTTCAGCTCGGCTGCTACCTTTACTTATGGACTGCTTCTGCTTTCTACACCTATGGCTTGTTTGCAGCATCACCAAACGTCAGTGACGACGAACGAGATGTGGCCGAATGGGAGGATTCCGGCTCCTATTACGTGTTGCCCAAATTCATATCCTTCAAAAATCCTCGATTAGGAACCTATCTCGGCGCCAAAATCATCGACGGCTTGAACCATCTTCAATTCTCATCTCAAAACATCCAAGATGAAACGGTGATGCATGAGAGTTTCGCTAAAGCATGGGGGGGTCATACCATACAATCAAGTTATTTTGCTTTGTATTGGGAAACTAATGCAGATGGTTTTCAAAGTGCTTGGATTGTGGCCGATAGGAACGATCCGAATCTAAGTGGTAACGGCTGCAGTTTTTGGGTGCTTGACGCTGGAGAAAATAATTTAGTTGCCCTTCGGACGTATAATGAAAATTTCTACTGCAAAGAACGCTCTAGCGGAAACAAGACCAATTGCCTCTATGCTCTGAACACCACAACTTTCGACGAGGCAAAACTAGAAGTCGTGGAGACTATAAGTGCGAGGTTCATTTATGGCGTTGAGTACCGCCAGTCCGACGCTAGGTATTATGATAAAAACAGGGTTTTCGTGGCAGAACAGACATTAACTAATCCCAATAACCAGCCAATGGAGTTGCCCATTAGTTTCTCCTATCCATCATTTTCCACCTCCAAAACTTGGAACTCAACCAATTCTAACAAAGTGTTCAACAACGTTAGCCTCGACGCTCAACTTCCCCAAATAATCCCCAATGCAAAATCAAATATCACTCGAGAATACAATTGGGGAGAACCCATCACAACCACCACCGAAACGAATGCTACTTATTCAGTAACAGTGCCCCCAAATTCATCCATAAATGTAAAGTTCTATGCAACCCATACTTCCGCTGACATTCCATTCGTGTATTCTCAAGATGACACTCTCCTCAATGGAAACAAGGTTACTACTCAATTTGATGATGGCCTCTTCACTGTTATCAACTACGTTGATTTCACGTATGAGGCTGCATAAGCTTCCCACGTTTGGTGCTGTTTTGATGATACTTTATCCATTCAAATAATGTTTTCCTTTTGGTTTCTCTCTCTTTTCTGTGTTATGATTATGTGTTGCTTTCCTTGGTAGGTACCCGCTATCATCATCATCTTTGTCAGTATATCAATAAAAGTTGTGTGTTTTGTTTTATATTTGGTTAATTTCTTAATGCTTCTTTATAATTTGAATGGACAACTTACTTTCTATTTTATCAATGAAGTTGTGTGTTTTATACATTGTAATACTTACGTAAGTTTGAGGTTAAAATTGATACAATCTACTAAGTTTAGGATTCAAATTGATAAAATTGAAAGTTTTAAAGTTAAAATTGATACAAATTGCTAAATTTATGGTTCAATTTGATGAAATTGAAAATTCAAAGTTAAAATTGCTACAACCGACTAAGTCTAGGGTAAAAATGGTTTTTTTTCCTCAGAAAAAATTAAAAAAAAAGGAGGTGTGACATGTGCGGTTGAAAATAAGAGACAGAGTGTGTGGGTGTTTTTTTTTGGGGAAAAAAATACACTTTTGGTCCCTGAGGTTTGAGTTAGGTTTCATTTTGGTCCATGAGTTTTCAAACTCGACATTCTTACCCTTGAGCTTTGCATTTCATTACATTATTGTCCCTCCGTCCAATTTTCCGTTAAACCCTAACAGCTTGCTGACATGACACCATTTTTTTTTATTAAAAAATCATTTTTAAATTTTTTAAAATAAAATAATAAATAAATAATAAAAATATATTTTTTTAAATTTCATTTCCCTCCCATTTTCCTTCCCTCCTTCTTTTTCCTCCTCCTCCTCCTCACCATCACTACCACCCTTCAACTGCCCCGACCAAGTTTTTTTTTTCTCTTCTTCTCCTTCCTTTCTCCTTTTCTTCTCCTTCCTTTCTCCTTTTCTTCTCCTTCATATTTCTTCTTCTCCTCTCCTTTCTGTTTTTTTCCTTAAAAAAAAACTAAAGAGATCGACGCCGGAATAGAGGAGGGAGGGCTTCCTCCTCGATTTTTCGGTGAAACCAAGGAGGGAGGTCCCTCCTCGTTTCAGTTCGTTTAAAAAAAAAAAAAAGAAAAGTTGGAGAAGCTAAGGAAGGAAAGAGAAGAAGAAGAAAAAAAGAGAAAAAACAAAAAAAAAAGTGGTCGTCGGTGGCTAACGACTGATTGGGTTATGGAAGAAGGAGGGTTTGAAGAAGAAGTGTTGTGGAGAAGAAGAAGAAAAAGAAGAAAGAGAAAAGAAAGAATTAAAAATAATAATATTTTAATTTATTTATTATTATTTTATTTTTAAAAAGGAAAAAATAGTGTCACATCAGCAAGCTGTTAATTTTTAACGGAAAATTGGATGGAGGGACTAAAATGAAACGAAATCCAAACCTCAGAGGTTAAATTGTCGAGTTTGAAAACTCAGGGACTAAAATGAAACCTAACACAAACCTCAGGGACTAAAAGTGTATTTTTTTTTCATTTTTTTTTTTAACATGAGTGTGTGGGTATTTTGGATTGAGGGGAATTTGGAATTGAAAAAATATGGTAAGTAGAGTTAGTCATATCAAATGCTTAGTTTTATTTTAAAAAGGAATTTATTATATTGAATGGTACAAGAGTAATTATTTAGGAGGAGGGAGAATGGAATTTTGGATGTAGCTTATAACGTGAGAGCCTTGTGGGACGAGAGTTATATTGACAGGGGAAGGACAAAATGGCTTAGAAAAGGAATCATTTTTGGATAATTTTGTCCAAGCACTTATTCTATAATTCCCAATTTTGTCCCTTTCATTTAAATTTGACTCTCCCTCTTCCCACTCATCCCACCCATCCTTTGGGCATAAGCCCTCATGACTTTGCTTTTGATTCACCCCGAAAGGCCTCATACCAATGGAGATACTTGTCCTCCCTTATAAACCCATGATCATCCCCTTGTCTAGCCAATGTGGGACTTTGGTTGCACTCTCTAATTCGGATCTCCCTGCATATCCCATTAAAATCTTGACAACTAAGAAAGAGGAAGGGAAAAATGAGAAAATCTTCTCATCTCTCATCGTTGTCAACATTTTAATGGTGGTATGCAAAGAGATCCCTACATACCGATATGCAGCCAAGTTTTTTCCTTTCATTAAAATCTTGACAATTAAGAAACAAAAAGGTTGAAAATGAGAACTTTTTTTTTTTTTTTTTTTTTTTTTTTTTTTTTTTTTATCTCTTCTAGTTGTGTAATGGTGGTATATGTAGGGGAGATCCCTACAAACCGGTATGTTTTTTCTTAAATTAATTCACAAATAACTCAAAAGCTCTCTCCAATTTCATCAATGTAATGATTTAGCCTATATACTTTTGTACCTAACAATTGACTCTGTGTAATTTAAAATTTCAAACAATTTTAGACTCTGAACTTTAGTTTGTAATGACTTAGTCTCTACAATTGAAAGCTACTATTAAAGTGAAGTATTTAACTTTAGTATGTAATAATTTAGTACTTTAGTTTAGGAATTGTATTTAGCCTTGGAGACTAGTGAAAGACCCGTGTGATGCATGTGGTTAAATATTTTTATGAGGAAATTTAAAATTTGAATGAGTATATGTTTCATTAAATTTAAATAAGTAAATATTTTACATGAAATTTAAAAGTAATGAATGAAATAGTAGCCAAAACCATGTACATCTATTTTTAGGTTAATTTTCAATGAATAAAAAATGAGTTGAACATTGTTAAAAATCATTGCAACCGTATACTTTTTACGGTGAAATATATAACTTTTGAATGTTAAAGCTTAAATTATAAATAATCGACATGAAGTTTAAAAGTAATAAAGAGATAAAAATGAAATATAATAGATTGATGAATAAAATTAAAATACATACGATCCAATTGAAATAAAAGTTGTAAACTAGAATTGATAAAATAAAAATGGTATAATCAGATAGCTTATTACCTCATAGGTGGAATTCTTTGGTGGTTCATTTTATCTCAAAAAAAAAAATTAATAATAAATAAATTCTTTGGTGGTTCAAAGAGATTAATTTATGGGGAAAACAAAAGAAGGAAAGAAAGAAATATATTTCATAAGATTTTTGTTTAGAGTTCATTCATAAGAATTATATACCTCGATATTTTTTTTAAATAAGTATTTAGTAAAGGAACCTTGATTAAAGGAGAATATATTTATAAACAACTTTTTTTTTTGGTATGTTTGGAAGGCACAAATTTAACTCCTCTAGTGATTTGATAAGAACTTTTGTTATTGACATTGATACTCCTCTTGATAATGTTATATCAAAAAACTATTTATGTGAAATATATATGTTGAGGAAGATATATTTCAATATTTGAAACATTTTATCCTTATTATTTATTTATCATTATTGTAAAACACATAATCAGACAAAAGTTAGTTTCTTTTTTAACTTTGAATGGATATACCCTTCGTCATTCGGTGGACACTTTAATATGTTTAAGGAACTTTTATGGAAGAATAAAATTATGCGGAGGAATTGGGATAAATTTGGTTATAGGTAACGAGATTAGTTTTAAAAGTTTTGAAGGTAGAAAAGTAATGGTAGAGAGCATAGTTAGGATATGAAGGTTTGTCCATCAATGGTAATGAATATTAGAATCGGTGAAAAGCACATACACATATATATTAGATTTATCAATCAACATAGGTAAGAAACCATCTTAACATCGTAACATTTTTTAACTATAAAAATTAAATTCTAACAAAGTTGTAAATATAAGGAGAAATTTTTTTCATACTTAAAGTTCACGATATAAATCATCACAAATTTTAAAATAGGACTGACACATTACATATTAAAGTTTAAGAATCAAATTGTTGCTTGAATGAAAATATATAAGGATCAAATATGATTTTTTAACCTAGTTTCTTTTTATTGGACAAAAAAAAATGTTGCTTCAACAAGGGGTATTAATAGCACAACAAATTAGACAATATAGTTGGGCCAACAAATAAGATATTGGGTTAACCGCAAGAATAACTAAAATATAAAAGGTTGTGTTTTGAAAAAACGCCAAAATTCTTTTTTATTTCGAAAATGACAAAAGGACAAAATTGAAAATTTACTAATTGATTCAGACTGACCAAAATGCCCTTGAATGGAAAAAAAATAGTATTTTCCTAATTTTAAACAGAACACTATTTTTTTAATCTTTGAAGATTCTCAAATAATATCCTAATGTATCTTCAATATCCAAACAAACTAAAATCTTGGATAGTACTGTTAAATTAAAAAAAAAAATATAAAAAAGAAAAAGAAAAAGAAAACGTAAAATTGCTTTGTAATTCAAGTATTAAAACAGAAGGGTACCGTGTTAAATGATCATATAAAATAACAAATCCAATGTATATGTGGGTGACTGAGTTGCGTGTGTGTAATGTTTAAAACATTAGACCTGGATTTTCTCAATTAAGGTCGTCGAGAATGCTAGAATTAGCGTCTTTGCAACTCGAGAACAACAAAATGGGTGAGTGTCAAATACAGTGTCTTTACACCTCAAGAACAACAAAATGGGTGAGCATCAAATACAGTGTCTTTGCAGCTCGAGAACAACAAATCAACCTTGCAGCACAAAAGTAGAAAAAAATTATAATATTATTCACTATATTGATGTTGATCCCCTGACATCTTCCGTACCACTTAGATAAGATTCGTACCTGTATTGAGAACTATCGAGATCTTTGAGAGAATCGAGTTCCATTCAATGAAACGACGCAGTTTGATGAGGCAAGGACATTGTAGGAGAGATAAGTGAGGTGGTCATGGGGCTTTTGGAGAAGGAAGAGGGCTCAAGCCCGAGCAACCTTATCTAAATTGAACACCATGAACTGCGAGTGGTGAGATCTTGAAGAGAGGAAAGTTTTGTTGGGTTTTATGCCCTAAAACTCGTAGATAGTGAATGTAATCGTTGACCGGATATTAATGAAATAATATTGATATATTTTTCCATTAAATGTTATTAGTTATTTTATATTTGTCTTTGCCTAAAATAACCCTAATCCAATAAACTAGACATCCTACGCTGTAATATGAGTCTTGAACTATATGTAGCGACATATGGGGATCATTGTTCAAGAAACAGCCTAAAGGGTCTATAGTATAGGGATATGACTGGGTGCCTTACCCTGGTGACACTATGGATACGACCCACTTTGTATTTGATACAAACGCTATGATCCAACGCGTTCATGTAGGAGACATGCGAGTGGGGGTATCCTATGCAATGAGTTTGCATAAGAACGGACCGCGAAATAGTAACCACTTGTTATAACACCGTTAACAAGTTGATTTTCTATTTCACTAGGACGACCTACACAACTTGGTCTTAATCCTGAGTTGATTATGGACTCCTGCTCATGAGGGATTGTCCTTTGATTTGTATGGGTGAGAGTGACCAATACGCCGACTCAATAAGCCTACCATTTTGGGGACAAGACCGAGTGGGGAGCTGGGAACATAATCGTACAAGATGGAATTCACTCCTTCCCGACTTTAGGGAAGCAGATGAGTGTTCCCTTAAGTGGTCACTCCGAGTCTTGAACAAAGGGCCCTACCCTCTCAATGGCACGAGGGGGTTTTCTGTTTGATGGTTGGACCACAAACAGGTTGTTCATTAGAGGAGAACTGGTACTTAAGGAAATAGAAGTAACCCAGGGGTAAAACGGTAATTTGACCCAGCTGGTGTTACGGACACTCGTGAAGGACTAACTAGTCGATATTGGTCTATATCCGTGGACACAGAAAATATGTCTGCAGTGAGAAGAGTGCAACTGTGAGTCTATAGTGGAATGTACACACAGTTAACGAATATTGATTAATTTGGTTAATGAGTTTGACCAATTAATCTCACATCGTTGGAGCTTCTGATCTGCAGGTCCATTAGGTCCCACTGGTAGCTCATAAAGTAATTTGAGGCAACTAAGTAATAAATGTAAATTGAAAGTGTTCAATTTATTAAAGGAAACAATATAATATATATTGATATATTATTATGAGAGAAATTAATATTTGAAGAAATTCAAATATAAATTTGAGTCACAATAAATTTATGGAAGTTTGAAAGAGTTCAAATATGAATTAATTAATTTTAAGGCCTAAAATCTATTTGGACAAAATTAATTAATTCAAGGCCGGAAATTAAATATGTGATATTTAATTGGTGGTTAAAGAATTCATTAGCCGGGAATTAATCAATTATGGAAATAATTAATCACTTAAGGAAGTGATTAATCATTTATGGAAATGATCTAATCACTTATGGAAGTAATTAGTCATTTGTGGAAAAGATTAATCAATTATGGAATTGATTGATCTTGGATTGATTAAAAAGGAATAAAGATTGAATCAATTTTGGAAAAGATTGATTTAATTGAATATTTTATTCATGGCCTCTCTTCTATAAATAGAACACTAGACCTAATTGGTTTAGTACTCTTCTCTCGCTCTTAGACTCACAAGACAAGACCATAGAATTCTCTCTAGCCTCCCTCTTAGAGAAAGACTCTCACAAGTCTTTTGCCTCCTAGACTTAGAGACATACCGGTGTAACCTCTGTGTTATTGTTGAAGGATTGGAATTCCCAATTCCGTTACAGCGGAAGCAATTGGACCGTTCGTAGTTAATTTTGTTTCTACTAAAATACCAATGCATTGGCAAAAGGTTAAGCGGTGAGAAACATACCTTCGTTGACGACTCTGAATACTTCAACGGATGATTCTTGATTGCTTTGCTCTGCAACAACGAAGAACACCACCATTTGATCTTCCCCGCTATAACTCTGAGATTAGGAACATAGTTGTGGGACTACCTAATCTTGAATGGGAAAAACTCTAGAGAGAAAATTCTCCCTAGAGTTCTTGAGTTGAGAGAATATGAGAGGGCCTTATGGTGGCCATATGTTGTTGTCCCTAAACCCTAGGTTTAGTGTTCTATTTATAGGAGAAAGGCCATGAATAAAATATTCATTTAAAATCAATTATTTCCATAACTGATTTAATATTTTCCATAATTAATCAATTCCATGACCAATCAATTCCACAATTGATTAATCTTTTCCATAAATGATTGATCACTTCCATAAGTGATTAAATCATTTCCATAATTGATTAATTTCCAATCAATTAATTCTTTAATTAATTAATCACCAATTAAATATCATATATTTAATTTTAGACCTTCTATTAGTTAATTAATTAATTACCCAATTAAATATCATATATTTAATTTCAGGCCTTCAATTAATTAATTCCATAATATGAATCAAATTCATATTAAAATTTGAACTCCTTCAAATTCCCTTATATCCTATAAATTTAATATGAATCAAATTCATATTAATATTTGAACTCCTTCAAATATTTATTTCTCTCATAGACTATAGTTTAATTAAATCTCATTTAATTTAAACTAAATTGAATAATTAATTAATTCATCTTCTAATTAAATACCATATATTTAATTAGACATATATTTGAACTTTTTCAAATATATCAATCTCTCAATAAAGTTTAATATCAAATAAGACTTTATATTTTAATGCATCACTATACATTATATTAATTTGTATCTCATACAATTAACTTAATTCCCAATATGAATTTGAACTATTCAAATTCTCTCAAGATATATTTGTTCCTAATTACTCTTTACGAGCTAGCAGGGGGACCTAATGGACCTACAGATCAGAAGCTCCAATGATATGAGGTTAACCGATTAAACTCATTAATCAGGTTAACCAATATTCATTAACTGTGGGTCATTCCACTAAAGACGCACAGCTGAACTCTTCTCACTGTAGAACATTTCTGTGTCCACGAATATAGACCTATACCGGTAAGTCAATCCTTCACGAGTGTCCGTAATCACAGCTGGGTCAAATTACCGTTTCACCCCTGTGTTACATCTGTCTCCTTAAGTACCAGTGCTCCTCTAATGAACAACCTGTTTATGGTCCAACCATTAAACAGAAAGTTCCTCTCGGGCCAGTGAGAGGGCGGGATCCCTTTGTTCAAGTCCCGGAGTCACCACTTAAGGGAACACTCATCTACTTCTCCTAGAAGCGGGAAGGAGTGAATTCCTTCTTGTGTTGTCATGTCCCCAGCCTCCCACTCGGTCTTGTCCCCAAAAAGGAAGGCATATTGAGTCGGCGTATTGGCCACTCTCACCCATGCTAATCAAAGGACAATCCCTCATGAGAAGGAGTTCATGACACACTCAGGATTAAGACTGAGTTACCTAGGTCATCCTATTGAAACAGTAACCTAACTAGTTAACGGTGTTATAACTAATGGTTGACTATTTCGTGGTCCGGTCTTATGCAAACTCATTGCATAGGATACCCCCGCTCGCATGTCTCCTACATGGACGCCTTGGATTAATACGTCTGTATCGAATACAAAGCGGGCCGTATCACATAGTGTTACCAGGATAAGGTACCCAACATTATCCTTGTACTATAGACCTTTTAGGTTGTTACTTGAACACCAATCCCCGTATGTCCCCACATACTAGTTCAAGTCACATGTAAACAACCTTGGATCTTAGTTTATTGGATTTGGGTCAAATTGTGCAATATTTAACAATGACACTTTATTGTAGAAACTCAATAACACTTTATTGAAACAAGTATACAATTTGTTTACATTCACTATCTACGAGTTTTAGGGCATAAAACCCAACAATTGTGTCTTTGAAGAAGAAATTTCCAGCAAAGAAATCAAGAGGGAGTTGCTGCGTTTTCGGTCGTTGGAGCATCGTTGGCGAAGAACGGTCAAGTCTACAACGAAGGTTTGTAATGGTTCTTTCCCATTTCTCTAGAAAAGCATGAAAATAAATTTAGATTTATTTTTCAGCATGTTTATAGCTATTTTCCAGCAACTTTAAAGCATGCTTAAAGTTTATTTTGCCTTTTCGTAACAGTATTTTAATGTTAATTAATATACGGCATAAGATTCTTTCGATGCGCTTCCGCTGCGTGGGGACTTTTATTCCCTTCAATCGGTATCAGAGACATCGTTGTCCCTATTAATTAATATTAAAATTTGCGATAGGCTCTAATAGGTGGGATTTATGCATAATGTATGTTCGGTTTGCGTTGAACTGTTTAGATTAATTTTATGGCCATAGATTTTATTTTTATGTGATTTTGATCATGTAAGGCCCGGTGTTTCGGGTATTTTATGTAAAATCGAGTCCTATGTAAGTTTGGGTCTAGAATAGGTTTTTATGAGATGAAAATCGAAGAAATCGCCACTGAAATCGGAGCCAAAACCGAAGAAAACGTGAGTTTCTGCCCAGATTCTGCCTCCAAACGCAACAGCGTCGGGACGCTACTCCAAAAGCGTCTCGACGCTGTCTCGATACCGCAGGCGCTCAGGTAAGGAAAGTGCACAGCGTCGGGACGCTGCGATGCAAGCGTCTCGACGCTGTCACGATGCGGTGCGCCCTAGGGCTTCAACAGGCGCGGTTCAAGCTGGTGGGCTGTCCGGTTCACTCCGGTTCGGCTGGGCTGGGACCTATTTGGTCCGGTTCAGCTACTTTTTGTCTTGGTTCGTGATTTTGGAGGCTGGTTCGAGGTGGTTCGGGGCGGTTCGTGATGTCTAGACCAGATTTTGGAGCTGCAGAAGGATTTTAGGATAGAATTAAGCTAAAATTAATGTAATTTAATGCTTTATTTTATCCTAGGGGCCAAAATTAACCGGTTCAATTGCTATTTATATGCTTTATGGATGTCATATAGAATTATTAATCCCACCTTAGGTTATAAACATGCTCATGCATTTATTTATATATTATAAATTGTTATAATGTATGTTTTAAATGCATGGAATTATTTTCATATTTTTTAATATAAGTGTATATTAATTATATGAAAAATTGGAAAGCATGAAGCATGTCATTACTTAAATTAAATATAAAGAGTTATGTTTAATGTGATGAATGAAGCATTCTTGATTGATTTTCTTGATTGGCTTATAATTGTTATGTTAAAAGAAAATCAAAATTGCATGAAGTATGAAACATCCATAGTTAATAATATAATTGTTATATTATTCATGCAATTAGTATGGTTTAATTATTTAATTTGAATGAGATTGTTGAATGAATTAAACCCTAGATTCTTGATTATAGGATTAATCATTAAAATTTGAAATAAGTTCTTTAATATTAATGATTAGAAACCGTCAATCTATAATCAAGAATAGCATGCAAACATAAGATCATAAGATAAATTGGATTAATTTTAAATTGTTTAAAATTAATTAGACCTAGATCGGTTTCTAATAGGATTAGAATTATTTCTTACTTAGAATTAAAAATAGTTTTAATTGACTAAGTAGGAAAATCATTGCTATGATTATCAGGAAACTCCACCGGTAATGTTCTGTCTAAGGTTGGGGGTATTTAAGTTGACAGTTTACGAAACACCTCCTACCTGGGAACTGACCCGGAATACCGGGGTTGAATTAATCATAGTTAAATGTTAGCATGCAATGTCACTAGGTTTGTTAAAAGTGTTTAATGCACCTAGATCTTTAGAGTAAAGACCTTACATTACTGAGGTTATAAGGGAACTCTCTCGGTAAAGTTCTGTCTAAGGTTGGGGGTATTTAAGTTGACGGTTTACGGAACACCTCCTACCTGGGAACTAGCCCGAACCTTGAGTTGAATTAACCATAGTAATGTTGACTTGCAATGTTGGGTTTATTAAAAGGAGTTTAATTCACCTAAAACATTGCAGTTGAATCCTTTCCATAATTGTTATAATAGGATCAAACTTAGATAGATTGACTTAGCCGAATTTTATCTAAGTTAAACAACCCTAAATTAACCTTAGGACATTTTCAGTGGGAGGAAAATTACAAAACGAGATTTAAATCAAGTTTTGCTTCTACGTCCCTATATTCACAACGTGAGGTTCATGCTCGGCTTCGAGTCGCCTTAGGAGCGGCCTCCCTTCGGAAAGTGTTTGCATGAATCAATAACAAGGTGAATGGGAAAAATTTCTAGAGTAAGTGGGAGCGGGACACGTGTCAACGTATCCCTTGGTCTCCCCCCTAGGTCACACCGTGAGAGTCCTATGATCCGCCTGCAAGTTGTCTTGGCGCAACCATCCCTTCGGAGGGCCTGATCATAGGATTCGGAACATCGTGAACTCCTGAATAGGATAGGAACTCTTAGGCTAATTACCAACAGTTGTCTTTCCCTTCGGTAGCCTGTTGGTGCGTGCCTCTGAGATCTAAAAGTGGGAGGGTTACACTTACAAGGATGAGTTAAAAGTGTTAACAAATCCTTGACCGAACAACGGTGGCTAATGTCTATAGGAATATGAGTTATTCTGGAATTAGAATTAGCTGAGAAATGTCTCATTTCAGAGGAGGAGTGCCTGATCACCCTTCGGTGGCTGATATTCTAAACCTCTGAAACATCGTTGCAAAACTAAATCAATAGTTTTAAGGTTCTGTGATTACTTGTTTTTCTAAATTGATTGGATTGTGTGCAATTGTTTGCTTGTATGATGGGTTAAGGCAAAGATAACTAATACGATCATTGTTTGTTTAAATTTCAGCAATGTCTTCCTCAATAGTCTCTCTGCTTAAAAATGAGAAATTAACCTGCGCCACGTGGAAGTCGAACCTGAAAACGATTCTTGTTGTCGATGATCTGCAGTTCGTCTTAACGGAGGATTGTCCTCCAGCCCCTGCTCGTAATACATCCCAAGCAATTAAGGATGCTTATGACCGCTGGACAAAGGCCAATGATAAGGCTCGCGTCTATATCCTAGCCAGCTTATCTGAAGTTTTGGCTAAAAGGCATGAGGGCATGGTAACAGCGAGGGAGATTATGAACTCTCTCTAGGAGATGTTTGGACAACTGTCCTACCAACTCCACCATGACGCTCTCAAATACGTTTATAGCTGCCGCATGAAAGAGGGCACGTCTGTTCGGGAACATGTCCTGGATATGATGGTCCAATTCAACATGGCAGAAGCAAACGGGGCGGTCATAGATGAGCGTAGTCAGGTTGCATTCATCTTAGAATCTCTTCCGAAGAGTTTTCTACAGTTTCGAAGCAATGCAATGATGAATAAAATAGTATTCAACCTAACTAGCCTCCTGAATGAGCTACAACTCTATCAGTCTCTTCTTAAGAACAAGGGACAAATAGAAGGAGAGGCAAACGTTGTTCACTCTAAAAGAAAGTTCGAGAAGGGTTCATCCTCTGGAACTAATTCTGTAGCCACTTCTTCGAAGAAGATTCAAAAGAAGAAAGGAAACAAGGGGAAGGCTCCCGCGACTGCTGCTAAAAGCAAGGGAAAAGCCAAAGTTGTGGCAGACAAGGGCAAGTGTTTCCACTGCAATGTAGATGGACACTGGAAGAGAAACTGCCCAAAGTACCTTGCTGAGAAAAAGAAGGAAAAGGAAGGTAAATTTGATTTACTAGTTTTAGAAACATGTCTAGTAGAACATGATGAGTTTACCTGGATACTTGATTCAGGAGCAACTAATCATGTTTGCTCTTCTTTTCAGGAAAATAATTCCTTTCGGCAATTGAACGATGGGGAAATGACACTCAGGGTCGGAATTGGAGAAGTCATATCAGCTAAAGCAGTGGGAGCTGCGAAGTTATTTTTTAGAAATAGATTTTTACTTTTAGAAAGTTTGTTAATTGTTCCCAAGATTAAGAGGAACTTAATTTCTATTTCATGTTTGATTGAACAATCGTATTCAGTTACTTTTGATATGAATGAAGCGTTCATTTATAAGAGTGGTGTACTTATTTGTTCAGCCAAATTAGAAAATAACTTGTATGTATTAAGACCAACCGAAAACAACGCACTTTTAAATCACGAGTTGTTTAAAACTGTTGAAACTCAAAGAAAAAGGCAAAAGATTTCTCCAACAAGTAACAATACTCATCTTTGGCATCTTAGACTTGGTCATATAAACATCGATAGAATCGGTCGTTTGGTAAAGAATGGACTTCTAAGCAAGTTAGAAGATGATTCACTGCCACCTTGTGAATCTTGTCTCGAGGGCAAAATGACCAAAAGACCCTTTACTGGAAAAGGTTACAGAGCCAAAGAACCCTTAGAGTTAATACATTCAGACCTCTGTGGTCCAATGAATGTAAAAGCTCGAGGAGGGTACGAATATTTCATCTCATTTATAGATGATTATTCAAGATATGGTTACTTGTACCTAATGGGACATAAGTCTGAAGCCCTTGAAAATTTTAAGGAGTTTAAGGCTGAAGTTGAAAACCTATTAGGTAAATCAATTAAAGTACTTCGATCTGATCGAGGAGGGGAGTATATGGATCAAAGATTCCAAGATTATATGATAGAACATGGAATCCAATCCCAACTCTCAGCCCTTGGTACACCTCAACAAAATGGTGTATCAGAAAGGAGAAATAGAACCTTGTTAGACATGGTTCGATCAATGATGAGCTATGTTCAATTGCCTAGCTCGTTTTGGGGGTATGCAGTAGAGACTGCAGTACACATCTTGAACAATGTTTCCTCGAAAAGTGTTTCTGAAACACCTTTCGAATTATGGAAGGGGCGTAAACCTAGTTTGCATCACTTTCGCATCTGGGGTTGTCCAGCACACGTGCTTGTGACAAATCCTAAGAAACTGGAACCTCGTTCAAAACTGTGCCAATTTGTTGGTTACCCTAAAGAAATGAGAGGTGGTTATTTCTACGACCCACAAGAAAATAAGGTGATTGTATCGACAAACGCCACCTTCTTGGAGGAAGACCACATGAGGGATCATAAACCACGAAGCAAAATAATATTAGGAGAAGCTACTGAAGAATCACCAAGAGTTGTTGACGAATCTGGACCTTCAACAAGGGTTGATGAAGGAACTAGTTCTTCAGATCCATCCCGTCCTTCTCAAACGTTGAGAATGCCTCGACGCAGTGGGAGGGTTGTATTACAACCTGATCGCTACTTGGGTTTAACTGAAACTCAGGCTGTCATACCTAATGATGGCATTGAGGATCCATTGTCCTATCGACAGGCAATGAATGACAAAGATAAGGATGAATGAGTTAAAGCCATGAACCTGGAAATGGAGTCAATGCACTCCAATTCTGTATGGGAACTCGCAGATCTACCAGATGGGGTAAAACCCATAGGATGTAAATGGATCTATAAGAGAAAAAGAGGTGCAGCTGGGAAGGTACAGACCTTCAAAGCTAGACTAGTGGCAAAGGGTTATACCCAAAAGGAAGGGGTTGACTATGAGGAAACCTTTTCTCCTGTAGCCATGTTAAAGTCCATAAGAATTCTCTTGTCCATAGCCACATATTATGACTATGAAATATGGCAAATGGACGTCAAGACTGCCTTTCTGAATGGTAATCTTGAAGAGAATATCTTCATGTCTCAACCCGAAGGGTTCATAGCCCAAGGTCAGGAGCAAAAGGTTTGTAAGCTCAATCGATCCATTTATGGATTGAAACAAGCATCCAAATCATGGAACATTAGATTTGATACTGAGATCAAATCTTTTGGTTTTGACCAAAACGTTGATGAGCCTTGTGTGTACAAGAAAATCAACAAAAAGAAAGTAGCTTTTCTAATACTTTATGTAGACGATATCCTACTCATTGGGAATGATGTAGGGTACCTCACTGACATTAAGAAATGGCTAGCAGCCCAATTCCAAATGAAAGATCTGGGAGAGGCTCAATATGTTCTTGGAATCCAAATCATTAGGGATCGTAAGAATAAAACGCTAGCACTGTCTCAAGCAACGTATATTGACAAAATGTTGTCTCGATATTCGATGCAAAACTCCAAAAAGGGATTATTACCCTTCAGACATGGGGTACACCTGTCTAAGGAACAGTCTCCTAAGACACCTCAAGAAATTGAGAACATGAGACACATTCCCTACGCCTCAGCTGTGGGCAGCTTAATGTATGCTATGCTCTGCACTAGGCCTGACATATGTTATGCAGTGGGAGTAGTCAGTAGGTATCAGTCTAATCCAGGGTTGGACCACTGGGGAGCGGTTAAGAATATCCTCAAGTATCTTCGGAGAACGAGGGACTACATGCTTGTGTATGGAGCTAAGGATTTGATTCTTACTAGATACACTGACTCTGACTTTCAAGCTGATAAGGATTCAAGAAAATCCACATCAGGGTCGGTATTCATCCTTAATGGAGGAGCAGTAGTTTGGAGAAGCATCAAACAAGGATGCATAACAGACTCAACCATGGAGGCTAAGTATGTAGCAGCTTGCGAAGCAGCTAAAGAGGCAGTCTGGCTTAGAAAGTTCTTGACTGATTTGGAAGTTGTTCCGAATATGAACGTGACCATAACACTATACTGTGACAACAGTGGGGCTGTAGCCAACTCAAAAGAACCTCGAAGCCACAAACGAGGTAAACACATCGAGAGGAAGTATCACCTGATACGGGAGATTGTGCAACGAGGAGATGTGATCGTCACTAAGATCACTTAAGAGCACAACATCGTTGATCCATTTACGAAGGCTCTCACGGCTAAAGTGTTTGAGGGTCACTTAGAGGGTCTAGGTCTACGAGATATGTATGCCGTCTAATCTAGGGCAAGTGGGAGAAATGTATAATGGGTATAAGGATGCCCTAGTTCATTGTATTATTTTAGTATACATGACATTTCCAGCTTTAGATTATTGCATTTACATCCCACTAACTAGTGTTTTAGTTCAAGTGGGAGTTTGTTGGGTTTTATGCCCTAAAACTCGTAGATAGTGAATGTAACTGTTGACCGGATATTAATGAAATAATGTTGATATATTTTTCCATTAAATGTTATTAGTTATTTTATATTTGTCTTTGCCTAAAATAACCCTAATCCAATAAACTAGACATCCTAGGCTGTAATATGAGTCTTGAACTATATGTAGCGACATATGGGGATAATTGTTCAAGAAACAGCCTAAAGGGTTTATAGTATAGGGATAAGACTGGGTGCCTTATCCTGGTGACACTATGGATACGGCCCACTTTGTATTTGATACAAACGCTATGATCCAACGCGTTCGTGTAGGAGACATGCGAGTGGGGGTATCCTATGCAATGAGTTTGCATAAGACCAGACCGTGAAATAGTAACCACTTGTTATAACACCGTTAACTAGTTGGTTTTATATTTCACTAGGACGACCTAGACAACTTGGTCTTAATCCTGAGTTGATTATGGACTCCTGCTCATGAGGGATTGTACTTTGATTTGTATGGGTGAGAGTGACCAATACGCCGACTCAATAAGCCTACCATTTTGGGGACAAGACCGAGTGGGGAGCTGGGAACATAATCGTACAAGATGGAATTCACTCCTTCCCGACTTTAGGGAAGCAGATGAGTGTTCCCTTAAGTGGTAACTCCGAGTCTTGAACAAAGGGCCCTACCCTCTCAATGGCACGAGAGGGTTTTCTATTTGATGGTTGGACCACAAACAGGTTGTTCATTAGAGGAGAACTGGTACTTAAGGAAATAGAAGTAACCCAGGGGTAAAACGGTAATTTGACCCAGCTGGTGTTACGGACACTCGTGAAGGACTAACTATTCGATATTGGTCTATATCCGTGGACACAGAAAATATGTCTGCAGTGAGAAGAGTGCAACTGTGAGTCTATAGTGGAATGTACACACAGTTAACGAATATTGATTAATTTGGTTAATGAGTTTGACCAATTAATCTCACATCGTTGGAGCTTCTGATCTGCAGGTCCATTAGGTCCCACTGGTAGCTCATAAAGTAATTTGAGGCAACTAAGTAATAAATGTAAATTGAAAGTGTTCAATTTACTAAGGGAAACAATATAATATATATTGATATATTATTATGAGAGAAATTAATATTTGAAGAAATTCAAATATAAATTTGAGTCACAATAAATTTATGAAAGTTTGAAAGAGTTCAAATATGAATTAATTAATTTTAAGGCCTAAAATCTATTTGGACAAAATTAATTAATTCAAGGCCGGAAATTAAATATGTGATATTTAATTGGTGGTTAAAGAATTCATTAGTCGGGAATTAATCAATTATGGAAATAATTAATCACTTAAGGAAGTGATTAATCATTTATGGAAATGATCTAATCACTTATGGAAGTAATTAGTCATTTGTGGAAAAGATTAATCAATTATGGAATTGATTGATCTTGGATTAATTAAAAAGGAATAAAGATTGAATCAATTTTGGAAAATATTGATTTGATTGAATATTTTATTCATGGTCTCTCTTCTATAAATAGAACACTAGACCTAATTGGTTTAGTACTCTTCTCTCGCTCTTAGACTCACAAGACAAGACCATAGAATTCTCTCTAGCCTCCCTCTTAGAGAAAGACTCCCACAAGTCTTTTGCCTCCTAGACTTAGAGACATACCGGTGTAACCTCTGTGGTTATTGTGTCTTTGAAGAAGAAATTTCCAGTAAAGAAATCAAGAGGGAGTTGTTGCGTTTTCGGTCATTGGAGCATCGTTGGTGGAGAACGGTCAAGTCTACAACGAAGGTTTGTAACGGTTCTTTCCCGTTTCTCTAGATAAGCATGAAAATAAATTTAGATTTATTTTTCAGCATGTTTATAGCTATTCTCCAGCAACTTTAAAGCATGTTTAAAGTTTATTTTGCCTTTTTGTAACGGTATTTTAATGTTAATTAATATACGACGTAAAGTCCTTTCGATACGCTTCCGCTGCGTGGGGACTTTTATTCCCTTCAAGTTTGTGGGCAAGATCGTTGAAGGAATTGAACTGACTGATTAAAGGGTTCGAGGAAATTGTCAATCCCTCGATTCCTGATGTTAGGTTTCAGGATCGAAAGTTCTGTGAGAGTGAGAATCGAGAGTAACAGTGACTCACTTTCCATCTCGAGCAATGATGATTGTTGCAATTCTGAAGTGGTTAAATTATAAATAGAATTCACCTCAAAATACTGTGCAAGTATACACAATCTAGCAGCAAGTGATAAGTATTTATCGTATCCATAGGGTCTTGAATTGTCTATCTCTATTGATTTAATTTGCCTTTTTAGTGATTTCAAATGGTTGGTTAAATTGATTGGGTTTTTAAAATGCTGAAACAAAATAAATAAGAAAGCAGTAAATGATTACGACTAGAGAGAACATAATAGAAACAGACAGAGGTTAAGACTTCTGTAATTGTTTATAAAGATGATCCAACAATTCTTTTGATCAGTCAATCTCATGCAGTCTTATCAGCGGGATCCTCCCAAAACTCTGGATTTTTTGGAATATGTTTCAACTCCAATGAAGCTCTACCGATCAAGCGTTAGGCAATTGACTGTCCCTAGTTCAACTGCTAGCATTCACCAACTCATAATGGTCTAACGTGAATTTTCGCCACACAACTCCTAAATCATCCCTGAAACTAGGAGAAGCTACACATACCGGCTAGCTAGGCGGGCACATAATGAAATTGAAGAACAACAATAACTCAAGATGACATAATCAAATATAATTTCCAGATTTTATAAAGATAAGAATCAGATAATTCTTAACTCATGCCTTCAAAGCAATTAGTTCATGATTGAAAACATAAAACACGTTACAATCTCAATAAGCACATCTATAATACGAAATACACAAGAAATACTAATGCTTTTAGTAATTGGGGAGATGAAACGGCTGCTCCAAACCACCAAGAACATGGAAGAACTTCGTCTTCTTGAGTGGAATCGCAAATGGTCTTCTTAGATCTCCATTCTGCCGTCAATTCGGTCTCCAGCCGATTGATTCGGTCTCCAAGTCGTGAATGAATTTATCTCTGACGGCACCTCCTTTTATAAGATGAGGTTTAACCTAATTAGGTTAATTTAGACACGTGTAGTGACTTCCCAGCCGGATTAGTCTGAGATCTATGCTTAAAACGCTACCTCATTTAATGAATCACGTGCAGCTCACGTGGCCCGTTTTGCTGATATTTTGCTGGATCATCAACTTTGCTCTCTTAAACTAGTCAACATTCATTTTTCTGCAAAAGAAACTCCAAAGCATCAATTCTCATTATTAGGCTAAAACACAATAAATCCATCTAATAACACATCCAAATGACACAATTAAGATATAAATCACCAGATAATAGGCTATAAATAACTCCCTTTTGGAGAGTTATCAATGACTCAGAGAGATTGAGCAGTCATCAAGATCTCATACACCAACGCAAGTAGATCAAAGATGGATAGCCTCAAACTATTTGGATAAAAAACTATGCTATTAATATTTGAATTTGAGAACTAGAAGATTTGACAAGATCTATTATTTCATTTAAAATCAAATAATTAGATTTGATTTTCAACCAGTTTTGAATATACATTATCCTTAAAACAATGGAAGGGTATTCCTCTCTTAATGCAGCATGGGGGCAAATTGGGGATTCATAAAAGGTTTGTGTCATGCGTTTCTCACGTGCAACTATATTTCAACTTTTTTTTTTTTTCAAATCTGAGCTTTTAAACTGGCCATTTGGAACAATTTCTCAAGAAATAAAAGTTAATTGCTCTAGATCATACATATATATATATATATATATATATATATATATATATATGGAAATTAAAATAAATGTGAGCCCCATTTGG
Source organism: Luffa aegyptiaca (assembly GCA_017139565.1). Classification (NCBI taxonomy): domain Eukaryota; kingdom Viridiplantae; phylum Streptophyta; class Magnoliopsida; order Cucurbitales; family Cucurbitaceae; genus Luffa; species Luffa aegyptiaca. The sequence goes on along the minus strand of CM029406.1, from coordinate 1,357,335 downwards.
ATCCCTAGCCTAACCCCTAGGGAGTTGGTCCCCCATGTTTTGGGATTATTGAATAATTGTCGATATGTGAACCATTAGGACCATTTTCTTTTGGAAGGTTTGTTTTGTCTTCTTAGAAAGTGATGATCACGATAATTGAAAGACTTTTAGCCACTATTTCCTAGAAACTAATAATACCACTAATTGAAACTGATAACCACAATAATTGAAAGACCTTTTATAGGGTTTTGAGTTAGGGGTTTTTAGGATTTGTGGGATTTTTTTTATTATTTTTTATTTTTAAAAAATGTTTTTGGGATTTAAGGGCTTGAGTTCAAGCACACCATGACAAATTTGAGACTGGACTCAACCATGCACCAATTGGAGCTCCATTTTGGTCCCCAATCTAATCCTTAATGAGTTTGTCCCTCATTGTTTTTGGATCATGTGAAGTTGGCAATATTTGGACCATTAGGCCCATATTCTTTTTTGAAGGTTTGTATTGTGGTCCTAGAAGCAAAAGTTATGTTCTTTAGTACTTTAGTCCATAAACACATACATACATACATATATGGAAATTTTTAAAAAAAGTGTGAGCCTATTTAAGTCCCCGACCTAACCCCTAGTGAGTTGGTCCCCCATGTTTTGGGATTATTAAGTAGTTGTCAATATTTGAACCATTAGGTCCATTTTCTTTTGGAAGCTGGTTTGTTTTGTCTTCTTATGAAGTGATCATCACAATAATTGAAAGACTCTTAGCCACTATTTCCTAGAAGGGTTAACAACAGGGATGGTGATAACGCTCATTTATGTGTGTTATTTAGCCTTAAAAACCTAGGTTATTGATCGGAATCTTATCTTTTTGAGTCAATTTATCAAAATTCTTAGAATCATGTGGAAAATCTTAAAAGTATAGAATTTATGCTTAAAATGTACAAAAAGAGATAGCTTTTGCAAGAATTTATCCAAAGTTAATGTTTTTGTGCAGAGAGTTTTGCAAGGGTAATGCACCCGCAAATGGAGATTAAAAGTAGCGGAGCAAAAGAGTCGAAGTTGAAGATTTGCGCCCACGTCTAGTCCTGAAGATGTGGAAGACGCGTTAGAATTGCGCCCCCAAACCAATAAGAAAAGTATCCCCAACTGAAGACAGAAGTGTCAAGGAAGTGCACAGAGATTTTGTGCCCGAATTTTGCGGCCACAGCTGGGCTTTTCGACAGAATTCTGAGATTTGCGGGATCTTCACAGAATCATTCGAAAATCAAAAATCTCGTATCAAATCTCCAAGGATCGTGGATTTTCACCTTCTAAGGCTCTCTCACACTGATCTTGGCAGCCAACCCTACCTTCCAAGGTCTATGAAAGGTGACCAAGATGCAAGAAGCAAAGGAAGCTCGGAAATTCGTCCTTAGGATAATTTTAAGTTTTTCTCTCTTCTCATCTTGTAACCACTCCGAGTTCCAGATCTTTTAGCCTCTGTCGGCTCTTCCATTCGAAAGAAGAAGAAGAGAAAGACTTGTCTCTCCTTGAAAGAGGTTAAGAGGAAGCTAGATAGAGAGGGGAAGAACCTTAGTCGAGTCTTGCATTTTATTTTCTTTTTAGTCTTTACTTTCAGCTGCTATATCTTTTTTTTTTCTTTAATTTTCAGTTGTAAGTTTATTATTCTTGTACTCATTCCATTTAATTAATATGAATTCAGTTTATTCTTCTACTTTGTGCACTTTTTACTTTTTGTCTTGCATTTTTCTTTCATTAATGAGTTAAGCTTCTTCTCGGGGATTCAAATATGCGGAGACCTTGAGTAGAAGAAAGCCCCACCTATGCAAAGGCAACCTTGCTTCCTCTCAGCATTGTTTGTTTTTGCTGAAGTTTAAGTTTCATTGTTAGCTTAAATTGATCACTTAAGTTAGCATAGTTTGTGTTTAGTTGATGGCTGAAAGGTTGGAGTTGAATGCGCGGGTTCACAAAAACAATAGTGGAAAAGATCCTAGAAATAGAACTTTGTTTCTTGCATCCTAGAAATAGGATTGGAACCACTAGAGTTTTAAGAGTCGGGAGCATTACTTATCTAAGTTTCAGCTAGCCCTAGAAATAGATGTCTAGTTGGCTTAGTCTTCTAAAGGCACCTACAGCGGAGCTGAATAGAAGTAGAACTTAACTCACAATCTAGTTGTCAGGACATTTGCGGGCGCAACTGAAGGATTCTATTTGCACCATGTCTATGTGGACAACATAGATAGTGTTCTTCAGCCATTTGCAATGCCTCAGTAAGTTGCTAGCGCAAAGGTGGGTGCAATCCAAAGCCTTTGGTTGATACTATTTGAATTTCTCCACTTATCTCATATATTTTTACCGCTTTCATTTACTTGCTTATTTCTATTTCTGTCTTAAATCAAACCCCCATTCAAACTATTTCTTTGGTTACCATATTTGGTTACCATCTGCAAGTCTCTACTGCATAACCCCAAAACGAGTTAGCCAACTGAGCACAGATCATCATCAAGTGAACCATGTCCAACAAGGTTCTGTTTCTCCTTTCCGATACTTTATTTCCTGAGGTGTATTAGTTGTTGAGAGTTTAGGACATAGTTTCATGTTCTATCAAATAGTCCTGGAATTTTGAGTCCTTATTCTCTCTATTGCGATCGAATTGAAGTATGTTTTTATCGTCATACCTATTTGCTCTTAACCTCGGTCTTACACTCCTCGAACTCTTCAAGGGCGTCAGACTTACGATGTATTAGGAAGAGATGTGTACCTAGAATAATCATCAATAGAATTAATGAATTATTCATACCCTGTTTGAGCTTTTATCATTCATTGATTTCAAATATCAGAACGCATTAACTCTAAGGGTTCTTTGGCATGATAACCTTTTCCAGAAAAAGATCGTTTAGTCATCTTGCTGCAAAGAAGTAACTTACAGGGAGGTAATGAGTCGTCTTCTAACCTACTTAGAAGTTCATTCTTGACCAATCTCTCAATCCTATTGAGATTTAATATGGCTAACCTTAAGTGCCAAAAACAAGTATCTTTGAGAAACGTGTTGCCTTTTAGGTTGAGTCTCAGTGGTTTTAAATACCTCATGATTAAAATCGCTCTAGACTTTGTCGGTCTTAAAACATATAGGTTGTTCTTTATTTTGCAGAACAAATATTGGCATCCTTTTTGGAATAAACAGTTCATAGATTAAAAGGTAAGAGAATAGATTTGTTCTAGCAAACAAGATATAGAAATTAAATTTCTTTTTATCTTAGGAACTTTAACACATTATCAAATAACATGTAACATTCCTCGTAGAAGAATAACCTTATGTCTCCCACTGCCATAGCCGAGATAAACTTTCCTGTTCCAACTTTAAGAGTCATCTTACCAGCTCACAACTGCTGCTAGGAACTCATTCTGTGAAAATAAGAACATATGTGATTAGTGCCACCGGAATCAACGGTCCAAGTTGAATCATTATTCTCCACTAAGCATGTTTTCAAGACGAATAAATCATATTTAGAGTCTTTGGCGTTCTTTCATTTTAGCTTGGCAGTTTTCCTATGTAATATTCATCATGTACACTTTTGAGATGAAATAGACAAAGGAGTCTAAGGACATTCCTCAATTAAGACCGTTTCGAAGCCACTCACCACGAGTTTAGCGTTTAAGTTTGTTTTCTTAATCGTATTTTTATACCAATAACGAATTTGGCGTATAGACGAGGCTTATATAACTATACATGCTGAAATAACAAATTAATTTAAACTAGTTGTTTTGTACTTAACCCATTATATAAATAATCCAATCAAATTTAACAAAAGTAATTAAGCACCTGATGAATCATAATTCTTTTGCAACGATACTTCAGAGGTTTAAAGCAACAGTCACCAAACTGGTGATCAGCTACTCCTCTCTTGAATTGAGACGTTCTCAACCAAATACTAACACTAGAATAACTCATATTCCGTTAGTTTTAGTTACCGTTTATTTGGTGGTTCAAACTATAATGACTTCCTATTATGCAAAATAATTAGAGAATATATCGCTGCTATGCATTAATCCAAGTATAAATCATGCATAACCAAGTAATACCTGGAGCATTCTAGGGTCAGAACACAAGGAGGGGAATGAAATAATCTTAACGGTACTAATCAACATATACTCATACGTGTGGCACTTGAAATAAAGTTGAGGGAAGATTGCAGTAGTGATAATGCTATAGAAAATTAAAAAGGGCAATTGCGATAGGGGTAAAAACAAATGAGAGAGGCTATCAAGGCGTTCACCGCAGCAACCACATGCGTCAATGTAATATCCTGCCACACATATTATGAATGGGATGTTATTGATGCTTAAGAGAGAAATAAACATGTGATACCCTTCCGGTATTACTCATGTGTTTGGCTTAGGACTAAGAACGTTTCTGTTCACTTAGTTCATGCGTTAGCGCAATTCTCTTACTTACTTGCAAGTGACTGAATTATCCCTAAGATAGTCTAAACACATTCATGAATTATCTCTTGCGGCAACGCTAACTCTAACGCAACCTAGACTACATGCAATGTATTATCTTACTCTACTTAGACATTTCCACATGCGTTACCCTTCCGGGATTTATCATGTTGCTACCGCAACCGACTGGCCAGGCTGGCATTAGTAATGAAAGTATTAGCGCATCTAAGTGGAAAACATCAATGTCATTCATTAAAAAAATATAACGCATATAGGACTGTTCATCGCCACATGGGCGCCTAGGCTAAACCTTGATAAAAGAAAGTTAGCTTGTGCTACTAAAGGAATACATAGCGCAATACATTTACAACAAGAATAGTTGCACTGAATAAGGTTCTTCTTCTCTTCTTTGGTCTCGTCTCTCTCTCTCTCTATTCACGATCAAATGGGAGAATTATAAATAAGCTTGAGGATGCTAACTTCTCCAAGTATTGGGTTTGCGTGCTCCACTCATTCATAGCCAGCTCACAGATCTGCCACATGTCAGCTCCAGCGCGGAACAGGCTGTTGATGTACCTTATCATGTGATGGTTCTAGCGCTTGCGATATACCATAACTTGGGCACGGGAAGAAATTACAGTACACATGCATTAGATGATAGAATATATGCATTTTCCCGCTGCATCATGGAAATTTACTTTAAGGACTCTTTTGTCTCAATTCTAAGCTTTTATGCGTCGATATGGCGCATCAGTACTCTTTTCTAGCCTTATTTAATTTAATTTTAGGTGAGAAATAACTTTCTTTTTGCAAGTTATCATTTGGTCAAGGATTTCGTTAACAATTTAACTCATCCCTATAAGTGTAACCCTCCCACTTTCAGATCCCAGAGGTACGCACCAACATGCTTATCGTTAAGAAGAAGACAACTATCAGTGATTAACCTAAGAAACCCTATCCATCTCAGGAGTTCGCGGTATTCCGAAACCGATGATCAGGTCCTCCAAACGGGATGGTCGCTCTAGGACGACACGCAGACGGATCATAAGAATCTCTCGGTGCGACCTAGGGGTGGAGACCGTAGGATGCGTTGACACGTGTCCTTCTCCCACTTACTATGAACACTTTGCCCATTCACCTTGGTATTGACCCATGCAAACACTCTCCAAACAGAAGGCCACTTCCAGGGCGACACAAAGCCGAGCATAGATCTCACGGTGTGAACACAGGGGGACGTGAGAGTACAATCTTGATTTGAGCATCTCGTTTTTATATTTTTCCTCCCACTGAAGTGTCCTATTGGTATTTTAGGGTGTTTTACTTAGGTAAATTCCAGCTAATTGAATCTATCTAAGTTTTATGCCTTATATAACTCTTAAAATAAGGTCTTTACTCTAATATCTAGGTGAATTAAACTCTTTTAATTTCCTAGTGACATTGCATGCTAATAAGACCGTGGTTAATTCAACTCAGGTACCGGGTCACCGAGAGAGTTCCCTTATAACCAAAGTCTTATTGTCCTACTTAACCATATTTTATATCTATTAAAATACTAAGTAATACATTATTCTAATCATATTAGAAATAATGGTGATCTTAGGTCTAATTGATTTTAAACCGTTTTAAAAAATTAATTCATATTTTCTAAGATCCCATGTTAGCATGCAACTCTTTGTTATAGATTGACAGTTTCTATTCATTAACTCTTATAACTATTATAACTTTTAATGAATTAGTCCTATAACTTGCTTCTAATGGTGATAAAAGCATATAACAATCAAGAATTCAAGTTATATAATAACACCATTAGAAAGTTTAAACTTTTTGAAACAACCTACGTCTAGGTGATTTTAAAAAGCATAACTATTACGCTATGATGTCTAGGTGATAAAAACCTCACATCGCTCACGCATGCTCATAAAACTGGGTTAACCTAACTCAAGTACCGATTCGATGCCCAGGTAGGAGGTGTTTCGTAAACCGTCAGCTTAAATACCACCAACCTTAGACAGCATCTTACCGGGTGAGTTCTCTTGTAACCTTAGCTTTACAAGATATCGACCTAATGAACTATGCAGTTTGATCGAAATTGTGGTACGTTAACTCTAAGGGGCTGTTTGGGGCGCTGAATTGGTTATAATATCTGGTGGTTATAATAATCTGGGGATTATAATAGTCTGGGGTTATAATAATCTGTGTTTGGGGTGCAGATTATTATAGTCTGGGATAAAATAATCTGTGTTTGGGGTGCAGATTAGTTTAGTTTGGGATAAAATAATCTGTGTTTGGGATGCAAATTATTTTCCAAACACAGATTATTTTAGTCTGGGATAAAATAGTCTGTGTTTGGAGTGTTGATCTGTTTTAACATGGGGTTCTGAATCAAAGGTTCAAACTGACTGTTTTCTTTTTCTAGTTTTTTTTTTTTTTTATGATATACGATTCACTTTGATTTAGGGTTATGTTTTTTTTTTTTTTTACAAAACAAAAAAGTTTAGGATTTGGTATAGAAAAATCATATTAGTTAACTTTTAGTATTGCCAAAATAAAAATTGTAAATGTTTAGTTCAAAAATCATATTAGTTTTTTTTTTTTTTTAATCAATAAAATCATTTGAAATAAACTTGAGTGTGGTAAATACAATTTCGTTTGAATGTTCTTTTTTTTTTTTTTTTTTTTAAGTTGGTTAACCTTCGATGTTGTCAACGACTTTTCCGGCAACCTTCGATGTTTTTTTCTTTATTTTTATTTTTTATATTTTTCAAAATGAAAATGAGAAGAAATGTGAAAAAAAGAAAAAAAAAATCGGTGGCCGGAAAAGTCGTCGGCGATCGTCGGAAAAGTCGTCGACGGTCGTCGGAAAAGTCGCCGGAAACTTCGCCGGCCGACAACAGCCGGCGGTCGTCAGAAAAGTCAAGGAGTCGCATGGAAAAAGAGAGGAGAGAGTTACTGTAGAAAATGGATAGAATAATCGGGTTGGTTGAATGATGGTTACTGTAGAGAATGGATAAAATAATTGGGGGTAAAAATAACCCACCTCACCATTTATTTTTGTTGGTGCCCCAAACATTGAATAGGTTATAATAAAGGAGGTTATTATAACCTATTCAGTGCCCCAAACACCCCCTAAGTGAGCATACATTTTTCTTTGTTATAGGTTTTAACGTCTATCTCGTTTTATAACATTTATAACATAGATAACCTATAATATACATCTATATAACGATTATATAATGCTAAGGTGGTTTCATGGTGCATGCTTGTTCGTTCTCGTTTATTAAATATAACACTTATGTTAAACATTCTAAATGAAACTAAAAACATTCAACATGCATCTAACATGAAACCCTGACTCATGCATTCCTTTTATTATAACTCTTATAATTTATTACTAATGCATGAAACATGCATTCCTATGGTGAGATTTTAAATCTATACGACATACTATATGCATATCTAATTTTTATTTAATTTAAACATATACATTCAAAAATGCATAATAAATTAAAACACACTAAAGTGGACTGGTTTTGGCATCCAAACAATTAAACTACCTAAATTATTACAATAATAATTTAATAATCAAGCTGAACTGCCTTGGAAATCCATCGAACCGACCCCGAACCATTCGAACCAACTCGAACCACCTCAATAGGGCTTGAACCGGAACTCCAAGAACTCAAATGAGTGTGAACCATACCAAATTGCACCATTAAAGGCTTCACAATGCTTGAACTGGTAGAGAAAAAACGAAACGATTCGCTAGAACAGGTGAACCGGATCGGGAATAAAATGCCTGAACTGAACCACCGCCAAAATTGTGCGCTGTTTGAATTTGTTCATCAGCGTCTGGACAACATCCCTGTTTCGGTTTCAGCTGAGTTCTTCATCTTCTTCGATCGATTACAACCTAGTTTCTTGTCTATGGACTCTCAAATTTATACATACTCTTTGCAACACATTAAAAGCTCATATACATGTAGGATATTACAAATTAAATCAACGAATTGATAGTTTAAATTGATGCCAAAACCGAAATTATCCAACTTTAGCAACCATTTCATTCAACTCATGAAATTCACCCACCAAACTTGAAATTAATGCAAATTAAGCGCTCAAACCACGCTTTGATACCAATTGAAGGAGTGTAAATCACTCGAGCGGAAGTGATTACTGATCTTAGGCGCTTAATTACATGATTTCTTAAACCAAAAGCATGTTATTTGAACCCAAAAAATAGAGCATTTGAAACTTACCTCTAGAAGCTCGAATCCGACGAATCCTTCGGTTGTTTCTTCAAACGAACTTGTCGTGGACAACCACCGAGATCTTCCCTGCTATTCTCCGGCCTTAGAACGGGCTTGTGGGAGCCTAATATGATGGAATGAGGGAAAGAATATTGTGGGTTTGAGAGATGGAGACATACGGTTATGAGAGAAATTTTTTTAGCATGTCTACGAAAAACAAACAAAAAAAAAAACTCTTCCTTGAGCAAGCTCCTCTTACTTCTTTAAAACTCCTTTTAAAGACAAGTAATTCATGCCACCCTAATTAGTCATAGGAAGACACCAAGCATGAGAGAAATGCATCATGGGCTAAGGTGTCAAAGTATAGAAATTTACCTCTTGAAATTTCCTATTTAAAGAAATTCATAATTTCTTTAATTTTAATACAAATAAGGGAAAAATACACTTTTGGTCCCTGAGGTTTGCGTTAAGTTACACTTTAGTCCCTGAGTTTTCAAACTCAACAATTTTACCCCTAAGGTTTGAATTTTGTTACACTTTTGGTCCCTCCGTCAAAATTTCTGTTAAAGCTTCACAGAATGCTGACATGGCACATATTTTTTATTAAAAAAAATTATTTTCTGATTTTTTTTTAAATAAAAATATATTAAAATAATTAAAATATATTATTTAAATATTTTTAATTTCTCCCCTTCTTCTCCTCCAACCTAACCCTTCTTCTTCAACCCAACCCTTCATCTTCTTCCAACCACCACCACATACCGCAGGCTACCGACGGCCGGCGAGCGACGACCGACGGTCGCCGGTAATTTTTTTTCTTCTCCTTCCCTTCTTCCCTTCTTCTCCTTTTCTTTTCTTTTTTTTTTAAAGAAAAGAGGGAGAATCGGGGAGGAGGAGCTCTTCCTCCCCGATTCGGCATCGACACTCTCGACGACGCTCATCTGGAAGCCGCCATGGATCTAAAACTCGAGCTCAAGAATTGGAGATCAAATTTCATCAATTTAATCACGACCCAGAAGGGATTGTGTCAAAGCCCTCAACGGCTGGCTTCTCCGCTGCCTTCTCTACGAACCCGAGCCCGAAGAAACCCCCAACACCGCCTGTCCGCCGCCCTTCTCTCCGGCCAGAATCGGCGCCCCGCCTGTGTTCGTAATCGCCCACCTCTGGTTCGACACTGCCGAAAAATCCTCCAACAAGGACGTTTCTGAGGCCATACAGGAGCTCGTTTCGAATCTGGATTAGGCGTTGGAACAACAGAGTTCGGATTTGCAGAGATTGGCGTTTGTGAATAGAGATTTGGAGAAGAAGATTAAGATTAAGAAGACAAGTAACCAAGGTTTTGAGGAGAAGACGATGGCGGTGACAGCGGGGACTGTTCATAAAGTGGGTAAGTTTAGTGGTTGTGAGATTCAAATGGGGCTGAGGCAGATTCTTGTGGGGTTGACGAGGTTTTGTGGAGACTCCATTGCAGCTTACGAGGAGCTTTGTTCTTCAGCCATGGGAGAAAGTTCGGCGCCGGAATCGCCTCCCCGATTCTCCCTCTTTTCTTAAAAAAAAACAGAAAAGAAAATAAAATAAAGGAGAAGAAGGGAAAAAAAAAAAGAAATTCGTCGGCGGACAGGCGGCGGTGGTCGCCGGCCGCCGGCCGCCGGCGATTTGCTGAAGAAGAAAAGAGAAGAGGTTGAAGTTGAAGAAAAGATAAGAATAAGAAAGAGGGAGAAAGAATTAAAAAAATAATAAAATAATAATATTTTTATTTAGAAAAATTAAAAAATATTTTTTTATTAAAATAATAGTGCCACGTCAGCAAACTGTTAGGGTTTAACAGAAAATTTGACGGAGGGACCAAAAGTGTAACGAAATCCAAACCTCAGGGGTAAAATTGTTGAGTTTGAAAACTCAATGACCAAAGTGTAACTTAACCCAAACCTCAGGGACCAAAAGTGTATTTTTCCCTACAAATAATCAACTATATATATAAATATATATATAATCAATTATAATTAAAAATTATAATTATAATTTAATATTAAACAATTTTAATATTAAATCTTTGCACCAATCCCGAATCCTCTCTAAACCGACGAATATGAATCATTATTCGAATTCAAACCAAAAATATGTATGTTATACATATTTCCAATATTTAAATCATAATTAAATATGACCAACTCTCTCAATAATTATAGTTTAATTCATAATTAAACTTTTACACATTAAGTATATCGTATATGACCAACGTTAACTCCCTAATACGAATTTGAACGTTTCAAACTCTTTCATCATATTGTTCTAAGGTTTAGTCCGTATGAGCTAGCAGGGGAACCTGATGGACCTACAGATCATGGGCTTCAAGGATCCGAGATTAACCAGTTAAAATCATTAACCTAGCTAACCAACATTCGTTTAACTAACGGGACACTCCACTATAGCCCGTAGCTGCACTCCCTTCATTGTAGATATATTTATGTCCCCCCAATATAACCATAATTAGTTAGTCGACCCTTCACAGGTTGTTCGTAACTGCAGCAGGTCAAATGTTCGTTTTACCTCTGAAGTTACATCTTGTTCCTTAAGTTCCACTGATCCTCTAATGAATAATTTGTTTATGGTTCAACCATTAAACAAAAGTTCCTCTCGGGCCAGGAGAGGACAGCGCACCTTTGTTCAAGACCCGGAGTCAGCACTTAAGGGAACAACCTCTACTATCTCTACAGGCGGGTAGGATTGAATTCCATCTCGCAAGACTATGTCCCCAGCTATCTACCCGATCTTATACCCAAAATGATAGGCTTATTGAGTCGGCGATGATGAGCCACTCTCACCCATGCAAATCAAAGGATAATCCCAAATAAACAGGATTTCATAGTTAGCTCAGGATAAAGATCGAGTTACCCTAGGTCATCGCATGAAATAGTCAGTTTCACAGTAAACGACGTTATAAAGTGAAAGTGACTTGTTACGTGGTTTGGTCTTATGCAAACTCATTGCATAGGACGCCCCCAGTCGCATGTCTTCACATGAACGATTTAGGATCACATCGTTTGTACTAAGTACAAAGTGGGTCGCGTCTCATAGTGTCCCCAGGATAAGGTGCCCAACCTTAACCCTATACTATAGACAGTTTTGGCTATTACTCGAACTTGATCCGCTTTTATGTGTACACATAAAGTTCAAGTGTTCATTATATAGCCATGGGTTCTGGTTTATTGGATTTGGGTTAATTAATGCAGATTTAAACAATCATTCAATAATTACTTATTGAATAACCTCAATAATGCTTTATTGATCATAACTAACTTGTTACATTTACTATCCACAAATTTTAGGACATAAAACCCAACACATAATGCTCATTTATGTGCATTATTTAGCCTTAAATGTTTAGAAAGCAAAGGCTTTGTGTTTAAAATCTTATCTTTTTTAGTTAAAATAGAAAAAGTCTTAGAATCATGGTGAAAATCTTACAAGTATAGAATTTATGCTTAATATGTACAAAAAGAGATTACTTTTGCAAGAATTTATCCAAAGTTAATGTTTTTGTGCAGAGGACTTTGCAAGGGAAATGTGCCCGCAATTGGAGAGAAAGAATTAGCGGAGCAATGAAGGTGTTAATATCTAACATGCGGAAGCAATTTTGGATCTTAGGCACATAATAACATCAATTTGATCATACAAAGCATGTTGTCCAAACCTACTAAAACAGAGTTTTTGAGTACCAACCTCTTATAGCTCAAAATTGGACCTCTTGTTGTGTTGTTTTTCCTCACCAACTGATCACGAACCATCACAAGATCTTCCTTGCTATTCTCAGGCCTTTGGAACGGATTGTGGGATCCTCTAGTGATGGGAATTGGAAGGAAAAGTGTTTGAACTTCAAGCTTTATGGAGTTATGAACATATGGGTTTGAGAAGCAAAATTGGCAGCATAACATTACACCAATTTCATGTTTTTCTTCAACCATGCTTGCTCTATATATAGAGGAAATTATGCAACTCAAAACCCCCAAAAATGGACAGAAAATTGGACACCTAATTAGAGAAAGCTTAAGGTGTCTTATGTGGGTTAAGTGCATGGAGGTGGTGTAATCCACCACCTCCTAAAATTCATTTTAATTTTGAATTTATTAATTCAAAATTAATCTTAATTTTAATTCTTAAATATAATTCATAATTATATTTTTATTTCCTTTTTAAATATAATTCGTAATTATATTTAATTCAAATTTTAATTAATTAAATATATTAATTTAATATCAAATATTAAATTAATATTTTTCCACTATTCCCGACCATCCTCGAAATTAATTTTCTCGAACATTATTTCCTATGTACGAGCTCAATATTTAAATCATATTTAAATAAGTCCAACTTTCAAGTTTTGGTTTAATTCGAAATTAAACCAATGTGTTCATAACTTAACCGACATTTGTTCCCTCTTCCATGTTTGAACATTTCTAATACATCTCATCATATTGTTCCAAAGTTTATTTCTTAAGCTAGCAAGGGGACCTAATGGACCTACAGATCATGGGCTCCAACGATTCGAGGTTTAACCGGTCAAACTCTTTTAACCTAGTTAACCAACATTCGTTAACTACCGGGTCATTCCACTATAGCCTAGTAGTTGCACTCCCCTCACTGTAGATATATTTTTTTCTACTCGATATAACCATGATTAGTAAGTCAACCATTCACAGGTCGTTCGTAACTATAGCTAGGTCAAAAGTTCGTTTTACCCCTATAGCACTTCTTGATTTCTTAAGTCCACTTATCCTCTAATGAACAATTTGTTTATGGTCCAACCACTAAACAGAGTCCCTCTCGGACCAATGAGAGGGTGGGGCCCCTTGTTCAAGCCTCGGAGTCCCTCTCGGGAACAACCTTTCTACTATCCCTAATACGGGTAGGAGTAAATTCCATCTTGCAATACTATGTCCCCAGCTATCTATCCAGTCTTATCCCCAAAGTGGTAAGGGTGTTAGGAAAGGTATATACATTGATAATCTTTTAAGGAATATTAAAGAAAACCACAAGGAAAAGTCCATTGATGATCTTTTTTATAAGTGCACCAAATCGTATACTGTTGGTGATTTTGAATATTACATGAGGCGGATGGAACAAATGATCCCTTCTATTAGAAGTGAGCTAGAAGAGTTAGGGTTTGCGTGATGGTCTCGTGCATTCTCCACGAGCAAACTGTCTGTATTGATGACCACTAATATTTTAGAGAGTCTAAATGCTTATTTGAGGGAGGCTCGTGAATTAATTATAATTTCACTTCTGGAGCTTATAAGAGATTTTTTACAACGATGGTTCTACGAGAGGAGGAACCATGCAAGCTTTCAAAGGTCTACCATTACAACATATGCGGCAGAAGAAATACGTGAGGCACTAAAAGAAAGTCGATCGATGGATGTAAGTTATCTATATCGGCTTTTAAAGTCGCTTACTTGTTTACGCGCGCATACCCCAAAATCTGATTATTGTCATGTTCATATAAATACGAAGATATACCCTGTTGACCGAGTGTAGTTCCAAGTTCATGATAAATACAAGCAATTCGAAGTAAATATCAACAACCGAAGTTGCACGTGCAGGAGGTGGGATCTAGATCTTATCCCGTGTGCCCATGCATGCATAGCTATTTGTCGTAAGGGTTTGGGCATCGATACATTTGTTCACGAGTTTTACCTTAACTCAAACCTCCAAAAGATGTATAGTGCAAACGTGCATCCTATTGGATCCATGAGGCACGATTCTGTCACATCAACAGCTGAGGTTAACACAGTTCACCCGCCCAATTCAAAACGTGCTGCTGGAAGGCCAAAAAAGAAGAGGATTAGACATCATAGTGAGAGAATACAGAGTCAAAGGTGTGGATGTTGTGGGCAGCTAGGACATAATCGTAGGCGATGCAATAATCCCATCACTTGATGAGTTGCCTTTTTGTTTCCATTTTTGTACAGTTCGGGTGGTTAAAGATTTGAATAGCGGTAAAATAATTCAATGCAGATATGAATAATTGTTTCTCTTACATATCATCCATCTTTTAAAAATAAGGGTTCTATATGTCGGTGTCACAAGTATTTTTGGTGGGGGAGACCTCTTGTTTTTAAAGTATATTCATTTGTATGATTCAAGCAACACGAGCGTTACAGGGGGTATATTGGGATATCCCACCATTTGGTGATGGAGTTACATTATACAACAATTTAAACAGTAGCATACCTACCTAGATCACAGACGGCAAAATCAAAAAGCAATACGTTCACTATATAACTTGACAAACACTAGCGTCACAGAGTATATTTTGGTATCCACCAGAGCGCCCTAGCATATGGACATGCAATATACAACAAAATCTATCAGTGACTATCACTGATAGACTTTAATTAATCGGAGTCTATCAGTGATAGTCACTGATAGACTCTGAATAATCGGAGTCTATCAGTAGACTGATAGATTCTAATCAATCAGAGTCTATCGTTGATAAACTCTGATAATCGAAGTCTATCAGATAGATTCTAATTAACCAGAGTCTATCAATGTCTATCAGTAATATACTCTGATAGATTTTGCTATATTTTTCATTCCTTTTACATTGTGCTATTATTGCAATTATATAATTCTTATTTGCCACCCACTGCAAATTCTCTTAATGCTATGGTACTATGCTCAATGTCGGTAGTGTCTCGAAGTTACTACCGGCATCTCAACGTTGTAAACATACACGCGCCTTCAATTCTGTCTGAAGCATCTCAATGCTAGGACTAGCGTCTCAACGTTGTCGCCTTTACTATAAATGCTAATTTTCATTTAGGTCAAAAATGTTCTCTAGATTCTTAGCCACTTTCAGATCGTTTTTAAGCTTCTCCTTACTGATTTTTCTTGTAATTATTCTAGTTCCGGAATTTCTTTTCCAAACCATGGAGTTTTGCCACACTACCCCAATGGCTGGCTAAGTTCTCGTGTCAATTCAGAGGTTTGTCGAGCTTAATATTGTAGGGCTCGTTTGCTAACGTTTCCATTTCCCGTTTCTTGTTTCTGGTTTCTTATTTCCTGTTTCTTGTTTCTTGTTTTTTAAGAACTAAAAACAGAAACATGTTTGATAACTATTTCTGTTTCTTGTTTCTCTAAAAAAAGAAACAGAAACAGATATGTGTTTGATAATTGTTTCCTGTTTCTTGATTTTTAGTTGAAATAAAATTTGGTACATATAATATAAAAATTATATATAACATACATTAAAATTATAGTCAGAGGTTGTCGATATCGAAGGTCGGCAGCGACCGGTAGTCGGAGGTCGATGGTGGTGGCCGATAGTCGGAGGTCGACATCGTAGTCGGAGGTCGAAGGTCGCGACCGGTCGGCGGAGGTTGGTCAGTGGAGGTCAGTGGAGGTCGGTGGCGGTCGGTTAGCGGAGGTCGGCGACACCTAGTTGTTGGAGGTCGACGAGCCTGGTAGTAAGAGGTTGACAGTAGCGGTCGGTCAGCAAAGGTCGATGGCGGCCGGTAGTCGGAGATTGATGGTAGCGGTCGGTCGCAGGCTGTAGTCACAGGTCGACGATGGCGACTGAAGGACGAAGGTGGACGACGACTGATAGTCGTAGGTCGAAGGTGGCAGTCGGTCGACGGAGGCCGACAGTCGAAGGTCGACGGTGGCGCCCGGTAGTTAGAGGTCGATGGTCGGCAGTGGCGGTCGGTCAGCGGAGGTTAGCGACGACTGATAGTCAGAGGTCGACCGGTCGGTGGAGGTCGATGGCGGCTAGTAGTTTGAGGTCAACGGTGGAGACCGGTCGGTGGCAGTCGGTGAGCAGTGGTAGACAGCGACGGGTCGTCGGAGGTCGACGACGATCGGTAGTCGGAGGTCGACGGTAGAAAACGGTTGCGATTGGTATTGGAGGTTGACGACGACCGGTAGTCGGAGGTGGACGGTGGCGGTCGGTCAGCGGAGATCGACGACGGTCGGTAGTCGAAGATCGACGGTAGTGGTCGGTCGGCGAAGGTTGATAGCGGCTGGTCATCGGAGGTCGACAATAGCGGTCGGCCGTGACCGATAGTCGGAGGTCGACGATGGAGGCTGATTGATGGAGGTCAACGACGACCGGTAGTCAAAGGTGGACGATAGCGGTCGGTCGGCGGAGGTCGGCGGAGGTCGACGGAAGTCGACTGCGGCCGGTCGTTAATCGGAGGTGGATGGAGGCTGGCGGTCGTAGGTCGACGGAGGCTAGCGACGACCGATAGTCGGAGGTGGATGGTGGCGGTCGGTCAGCTGAGGTCGACTGTAACAGCCGGCATGTGTTTTTTTTTTAAAAAAAAAAGATTAATTTATTTTAATTTATTTTTATTTATTTTAATGTTTTCAAGAAAATCTTTTATTTGAATTTATTTCCTTTTTGAATTAGGAGGTAAATTTGAATTATCCTTTTCCTTTTTAAATTTAAAAACAGAAATATTCTTTTAGGGTTCTATTTAAAAGACCTTTTCTCTAGCACTAATTATTTTTACGCTCTGAATCAAAAAAAAGAGAGAGAAGAAGAACGCAATCTACACTTTCTTTCCCAGAGAAAAAGTAGTAAGTTTTTCTTCCCTTCTATGCTTTTCTATTGTTTTCTTTTCTTTTTGATCAATTGAATTTGGTTTTTGAAAAGTTTTAGTATGAAGTTTTATTTGTTCTATTTGGGATGAAATTGGTTTTCAAACCTTTTGCCCTAAAAAGTTTTAGGTTTTTGTTTTGGCCTAAATTTTTTATCAAAGTGTTTCCTCTTAGGGCTTTGGTTTAAATTCAAGATTTGAGGAAAAAGGAATTTTTCCAGAATTTCCAGCCTTGAATTTCTTTGATTTTGGGGTTGTTTTTTTGTTTAAATTGGAATCTTTTTGTTCAAAAAGTTTGCCTATGATTGTTAAATTGAAGTATGATTTATGACTTTGATTTCTTCATGAAAAGGGAATGTTTTTACTGATTTTACAGTAGTTATTATTGAGTTTTTCAGATCTGGTTTTGTATTTTAAAGGGTAAAATACCTTTTTGGTCCTTCATGTTTCGGGTCCGTTTCCAATAGGTCCCTGGGTTTCAAAATTGAACAATCAAGTCCCCACTGTTTAAGAAATGCTTCTATTGAGTCCCTAGACCGTTAACTTTTTTAACGGTGCTGACGTGGCGTAACGATGATGACGTGGCATTATTAAAAATATTAAAATATTATTTTTTAAATTAAAATTAAATAATAAATGATTAAAAAATAATTAAAAAGAAAAAAAAAAGGAAAAAGAAATCTCTTCCTTCTCTTTCTCCCCCACGAAAACACCCTCTCTCTCTTCCTTTTCTATCCCTTCTTTCTCTTTCTCCTTCCTCTCTCTCTTTCTCCTTACCTTCTCCGGTTGCCGTCGCCGCTACCGCCGCCGCCACGCAGCCCACGCCGCCGCTACCGCCAGCCTCTGTCCCATCTCCGTCCCCAAACCCTCATTCTCTCTCCTCGAACCCAAACCCTCATTCTTTCTCCTTCTTTAGCCGCCGCTTTGCTCGCCGTTGCCTCCGCCGTCTCTTGTCGTCGCCGTCGCCGTCGCCGCTAGGGTGGGTGGGTTTTGAAGCTTAATAAGAAGAAGAAGAAATGGGGGTGGATTTGAGGAGGAGGATAAGAAGAATAAAAGAAAAATGGGTATTTCTGTGTGGGTTTGGGGTTTTGTTTAAGAAGAAGAAAATGGGTATTTAGGGTGGGTTTGAAGTTTTGTTTAAGAAGAAGAAGAGGTGGGTGGGGGTGGGTTTGGTTTTGAAGGAGAAGAAGAGGAGGGAGGTGGGGTGGGGTGGGGTTGGGTATAGTTTTAAAGAAGAAGAAAAAGAGAAGGAGAAGAGGAAGAAGAAGGATGCGGTGGTGACGAGCTATCGACGGCGACGGCGGCTACGAGCTATCGACTGCTGGCGGCTGCGAGCTTTCAACGGCGACGGCGGCGGTGGGCTACTGCCGGCGAGAAGGGGAAGGGAGGTGATGGGCTTCGAAAATGGAGGGGAAGGAGAGAGAGGGAGAAAGAGGAGAGAGAGAGATTTATTTTTCTTTTAATTATTTTTAATTATTTATTATTTAATTTTAATTATTTATTATTTTAATTTAAAAAATAATATTTTAATTTTTTTAATAATGCCACGTCATCACCGTTACGCCACGTCAGCACCGTTAAAAAAGTTAACGGTCCAGGGACTCAATAGAAGCATTTCTTAAACAGTAGGGACTTGATTGTTCAATTTTGAAACCCAAGGACCTATTAGAAACGGACCCGAAACATGAGGGACCAAAAAGGTATTTTACCCTATTTTAAAGTATCCATTATTGATTTATTTTAGTGTGAAAAGCTTGGAAAATCTTTATGTTGTTTGTAGGAAATTTTCTGGGTTATTTATCCCAATTGTAAGGTAGTTTTGAAGGTTTTAAAGATTGATGAATTGAAATCTTGTTTTATATTTAAATGGTATTGAAAGGTATTTGTTATACTGATTTTTGGTATGAAAAAGTTGGATTTTAAAGGGAAATTTTCCAGAATTTCAATGTTGTTTTTGGCACCCATTAAGCCTATTTTCCCAACTTTTTATGAAAAGAATTTGTTTTAAGTGGAAAAATTTGGAGGTTAAGATTGATTGCCATTTGGATTGGTCATTAGACCTTTAAGGTGGATTTGTTGGTTTCTAATTAGAGAATTATTGGATATGTTTAGGAAATTGTTGGATTCAAGGAACCAAATTTTGATTTGCTTTGGGCTTAAGATTTGTAGGTTCTGATCGAGGTAAGTAATTTCCACATCCCTTTCAAAATAGAAATTTTGGTTAAAATTGTTTATTTTAAATTGAAATTGATTTGATCGAAATTGATTCTGTTTCAATTGTTTTGTTAAGTGAAAGCATGTTTACTGTTTAGAATGTTTTGGAAAGAATTTTGTATTGAATCGATAGTGTTATCCGGATATGCCAAATTTTGTTTTGGGGATTGTATGCTTTGTAGTAGCCATATTGGAATTGACGGATATATGTTCCGAATGAAACTTATTTGTGAGAAGGCACTTATGTGGTTTGACGTTCCTTTGGAATGTAGATTCATGTGTGTGTGTCACTCACGTGGACTCACTCTTAAGTGTTTGTATGAAATGTTCTGACTGAAACTTATTTGTGGGAAGGCACTTATGGGGTTTGACGTTCCTTTGGAATGTAGATTCATGTGTGTGTTTCACTCACATGGCCTCACACTTGAGTATTTGTATGAATTGTTCTGAAACTTATTTGTGGGAAGGCACTTATGTGGTTTGACGTTCTTTTGGAATGTAGATTCATGTGTGTGTTTCACTCACATGGCCTCACACTTAAGTATTTGATTTGAAATGTTCTGGTCAGTTTTAACTGACAATTATGTATGAATGTCTAATTGGTGTTACTGACGGGTAACCACTTCTGTTCTGGGCTACTCCATTGATGCATCTTTCCCAATATGTTTTTGAAAGTATTGTTTGACTGAAAGTATTGTTTGACTAAAAGAATGATTTTGTTTCGATTGTTGAAATGTTTTATTACCTGAAATCTTATGTTTTGTTTTGAACGAAAATGAATTGTGAACTTGATGTGGAAGTTGCTTATTGAGTATTTTTGTACTCATTTTGTGTTTTTAAAATATTTTCAGATGATGGAACAAGTGATAGTTCTAACAGCGATTAGGCTAGCATTCTGGCATGACCAATGAGGAGTTATGATCTGTAGGATTTAGTAGGCTTCTGTAGGTTTTGTTGTTTTTGGTATTGTTTAGTTCTTTATTTGTTTGGAATGTTAGACTTGGCTTTGGTTGTAAGCCTTGTTTTCTGAATAATAGGTTGTGTTTTTTTGTTTTGTTAAATCGCTTCCGCACTATTTGTAAGTTTGACCGTATTCAAAAATACGGGTCGTTACATCAATGGCAGTTGATAGTCGGAGGTCGACGGTGGTGGTCGGTTGGTGGAGTCAATAGCAGCCAATCGTTGAAGGTCAACGGTAGCGGTCAGCCGCGGCCGGTATTCAGAGGTCGACAATGGCGGCTTGTCGACGGAGGTCGGCGACGACCAGTAGTCGGAGGTCGACAGTGGTAGTCGGTCAACGGAAGTCGGTGACGGTCTGTAGTCCGAGGTCGTCGGTAGCGGTCGGTCGGCAACGGTCGGTAGTCGAAGGTCGACGGAGGTGGTCGGTCGGCGACGACCGATAGTCGGAGGTTGATGGTGGCGACTGGTCGACGGAGGTCTGTGGTGAACAATAGTCGGAGGTCAACGATGGTGGCCAATCGGTGGAGGTCAGCGTCAGTAGATAGTTAAAGATCGGGCGGAGGTGGGACTTTTTTTATTAATATTGTACTTTATAAAACTTATTATCAAAATATGGTGGTTTTGAAACTTTTTATTATAATATTGTAGTTTGAGACGACCTGCTGACGTGGCAACAAATTTGAAAATAGAAAAAACACGCTAACAGACTTTTAAAAAAAAACATTTGTTAATGTAGGTCGTCTACGCGTGATATTTAACATAAAGCTATGTTGTTATATTGGAAATTTGCCTACATTGGTTTCCTCCAGGTTCTGAATTTGAGTTGCGTCTAATGTAAGTTTTGTATTTATTTTCTTTTTTCGTTTCCTTTTCCCGGCTTTTTTTTTAATTTAATTTTTAATATTTTTTTTAAGAAATCAAATAAGTAATAATTTTTAAAATATTTTAAACCATTTGAATTTTTAGATTAAACATTTTTCTAATGTTCTAACTTATTCTCTTTTATTGAATCAATTTTTCTAATGTTCTAATTACTCATTTGATTTTTTTTTTTTGAACCAATTACTCATTTGATTTTAACACTTGTGTAAACTTCAATTTTTTTTACAACTATTAAATCTTAATTGATTCAATAAAAGAGACTATGTTATAATATGATATTCAATTTATTTAAAACATTAAAAAACAATATTAAAAATTTTAAAAAAAATAGAAAGGAAAAGCAGGCAAAAAAAAAAACAATATAATTACTTCTTTGATTTTAATACTTAATTAATTTTGGTTGCTTCAAGTGCAAGCAAAGAAATTAAATTTGATCTAGAAATTCAAATTGTTTATAATATTTTAAAAATTATTACTTATTTTATAACTTTTTTTGAAACATTACTTATTTTATATCTTAAAAAACAATATTAAAAATTTTTTTAAAAAAAAAGAAAGGGAAAGCAGGCCGGGAAAAGGAAACGAAAGAAGAAAATAAATACAAAACTTACGTTTGACGCAGCTGAAACTCAGAACCTAGAGGAAACTAGTGTAGGCAAATTTCCAATATAGCAACATAGCTTTATGTTAAATATCACGCGTAGGTCGTCTCTTTACGTTAACAAACATTTTTTTTTTAAGTCTGTTAGCGTGTTTTTTCGATTTTCAAATTTTTTGTCACGTCAGCAGGTCGTCTCTTCACGTGTATTTTAAACTACAATATTATAATAAAAAATTTCAAAACCACCTTATTTTGGTAATAAGTTTTATAAAGTACAATATTAAAAAAAAAAAAAAAAAAGTTCCGACGGAGGTGATAAAAAAAAGGAAAAAAGGTAAGAAATAACATAAATAATAAAAAAAAATGAAATAGAAAGAAATAATGAAAAAAATAAAAAAAATTTAAAAAAAACGAGGAAGTGGTTAAAAAAGATAGAGGAAGAGAAGAGATTGGTGTAGGAATGGGAGGGAGAGATGGATACATGCATGAAAGATAGAAGAAGAATAATAATAATTTTTTGTAGTTTCTCAAATTTGGCCTCTTTTTTAGAAACGTTTCTAGAAATTTAGAAACAAGAAACAGGGATGAGTTATCAAACAAGTCTATTTCTTGAAAAAAGAGAAACGGGAACAAGAAACAGGAAACGGGAACGTTATCAAACGAATCCGTAATGTTGTGAGATTTTGTTAATTGTTGTCACTCCCATAATTAAGTGTCTTTAAATTCTTTTTTATATCTTGAGCATGCTTGTTTAAATATATTGATGCCTTAATTATGCTTTGTATTTTCAGTCGCTAAGCATGAGGTCATAAACTGCAATTGTTGTGATTAAGTGAAATTAAGTAGTAAATAGGTTGACTTATGTGTGTGATTTAGAGGTTGTTCCTCCATTTCGTAGCTCGCATAATAAGTCTTAGAATTAAAAGCTCATTCGAATTAAATTAAGCTTTCTAGTTTAGTTAGGGTGTCTCAATCAACCCCTAGAGTATAATGCAATTAACTGATTAGTAAGGAACACTATCATATCTAGCTAATTAGACCGAGATGCTTTTCACGGTTTTTTCTAGGGTCCGTTTGGAATACATTTTGATTTAAATGTTTTTCAAGAATACATTTTTCAAAAAACATTTTGTATAAAAATTGTTTAGAATTTAAACACTCATATGTTTGGTTGCATTACTTCATAGATGTTTTTATACACAAATTATTGTATACTTAAAAGACTCTTTTAAAAAAAAGTTGGTTTCAAGTGTTTCTCTCAAAATAGTTTATTTATCAATCTCATTTTCTAATAAATCATTTTTAGTGGTTGTCAAATACTAGAAATTTTTTCAAAATGATTTTTTTTTAAATTAAACACTTGAAAAGTTAAACCGAACACACCCCTAGTCAAGTAGATTAGGTGCTTAATTAGAAATTTGACTTTTTTCAAGTTTTCAATGACCACATTAAAATTTTAGCCCGATAGACTCCAAATGGTGCACTTTACATTTCGTTTTTATTACCTTTTATCAACCCACTTCATTATAGTCAAGGTTTAAAATGTCGATGTCGATGGAAATGTCGAGGTCTAGATTTTATGGAAATATCGATGTCGATGGAAATGTCGAGAGACATTCTGAGAAAATTTACGGAAATCGTGGAAATTGATGAATATTGTTTGAATTAGTCCATGAAACTTTAATTGTTGGCTAATTAGACTATAATAGACCCTTCTTGATAATCATATCTATAAAGTAAGATAATATTTAGATGGAATTGTCGATTCAAATATCAATATGTGCAGAAATTTTGAAAAAAAAAAAAAAGAAAAATAATGAAAATTGTTTGAATTATTAAATACAAATTTAATTATAGTTTAATTATATTACAATTAATCATTTTTAACCATCTATTCAAGTTACATATAATAGACATTGAAATTTCGATAGAAATGTTGATATGAAGAAAGATTTTGAAAAAATTATGACGATTGATAGAAATTGTTTGAATTATTAAATGAATGAAATTTTAATTATAATGATTAAATTAAACTATAATTAATTGATAATTAACATCTATAACTTTATTTGAATGGACGACTAAACATTACTTAGACCAATTGGATAATTTTAAACAAATATTATAAAGTATAAACACATCAATAAAATTAAAATGTAAAATATTATATTATTAATATATATTATTTTATGTATTAAAAAGTTAAAATAATTAAAGTATGTGTAATTGTAAACTATTTATATATAAAAAAGTAAATAAAAAATAAAAAGAAAAAAACGAAAAAACCAAAACAGAAAAACTAACTTAAAAAACTAACTCACGATTATAAAAAAAAAAACATATAATGAAATGCTAACTATAATTGAAAATTAAATTAAAAAAAAAAAAAAAAAAAAAAAAAAAAAAAAAAAAAGTAAAAGGTCGCCTGCCGCCTGGCAACTGCCAGGCGGCGCGTCAGTTGATTGACGCGCCTGCAGAGCAGTGAGCAGACACTACCAGTATTAAAAATAAAAAATAAATAAACAAAATTTCGTGGAAATCTCGAAATTTCGATTTCCATGAAATTTCGCCGAAAAGGGGGGAAAAACGAAATTTTCCCCCCTCGATATGTCGATACAGTCGACATACCGAAATTTCGGTCGAAATTTTGGTATGTCGACCGAAATTTAATACATTGATTATAGTTCAATAATCCAACATCAAGAGCAAATAATTTCATTGGTTTCTTGTGTTCTACCTGACCCACTAGAACTACAAATTTTAGTTAGGATCGGTTTTAATTTTGATAAGTCTCGATGGCTTGCATCAACAGGGAAAATATGAAAAACATCAATCAAACAAGTTCCATGCTAAACTCACATATGGAAGAGATATACTAATTGCCTTGAAGTAGACATCTCTATGAATCACTTCATACTACACATGCTATATGGGACATTCAAAGAACAAGTCATCTCTAATCTCAATTCCTACCATAATAAACATGCTCCATTTCAAGTACACTTCATACCATATTATGTCCATTTATTATCTTCATATCAACCAACATGGAATCCGTAAAAAAGTTTTAAAAAATTAAATAATTAAAAAAAATAACATAGCTAAATTATAGAAAATGTCCATGAACTTTGTATCTTGTTTACTAATACCCTTGAACTGTCAAAGCAAGCTTTGTTCAGCGGTAATTGGCATATACCCTCAACCATGAGGTCAGAGGTTCGAATCCCTCCACCCCCAAATGTTGATGTATTCAAAAAAATAATAATAATACTCTTGAACTTTAACAAGTTGCATTAATAGGGAGACGAAAACTGTTTATCCTAATCTTATCACTTCCCTCTTTCATATGTTTCAATCCATGGCCTAATACTTCCCCATTTTTCCTATTTTTTTCCCTCACTTCTTCAATACCCTCTTAATTAACTACCCTAAACTACCCTCTTCTTCTTCCCCTCTTTTCCAATTTCAATTCCAACCCCTCTTTCCCATTTTCCTCGTGGAATGTACTTTAGGCCATTTTGGCCCTTAATGTGATTTGTGAAGATGTGAAGCATTAATAAAATCAGAAGGTATATGAATGGGATTGTTATGGACGACTATGGAATGAAATAAGGTTTTACATGCAAGAATTATATGTTTATTAACCATATTTGTTGAACTTGCCAAGGAATCAATGAATTTGAGGTGCTGAAAATTATCCGACTGATGTTGCTATACATATTTTTATGATGAGATCAACTCAACTCTACTCCAATGTGAAATTTGAAGTCATTTTTCATCGAGTTTTGTTTTACTTTAAAAAATAATATGTAAAAAATATTGATTGTTAACTTGCCATAATGTATCTACTCATTCATCAACTAGTTTTAACAAAACACGATGTTAAATCTCGAGGGGGAGAGGGAATTTAAGAGAGGGAAAAAAATAGGGAAAATTAGAAAGGGTTAGGCCATAGATAGGAGCAGATGAGAGAGAGAAGAGAGAGGAAATAGAAGAGGGAGGTGATGGGATTAGGATAAATGTTGTCCAACCACCCTACTTAACGGTATGGATACTTTTGAAATTTTTTGAAAGGTCAAGAGTATTAATACAAATTGTTATATTTAGAGGTACAAAGTTTAGGAGTATTTTCTATAATTTTAGCTAAAACAACTAATGATATGTCTAAATAGAGTTATATCATCGTAATTCCAAGTCTTCAATTAACTCAAGCCTGACAGTCGTCAATCTCACATAGATTTAAAAAAAACACTTTATATGAGACAAGAGAAAGCAGCTCCACATTACAGAAGGCGGACGATAACCAAAATTCAACAGCCCTGTAAAGTAACATCTGTTCAAGAAAGCAAACAAGAGAAGCATAAAAAAGCAACCATACGATCACTTGAGAACCAAAGCACCTCTTAATTTGGATCTGATTCTTGCAAATAAAGTCCTCTAATGTTATTGGGAAATTACAAGACATTCGAACAAGTCTTAGTCTAGATATAGCAATGCTAAAAGTAAAAGAGATTGACGGCTAGAAAAGAAAAGGTACAAGCATGATATAATTCAGCAACTGCATTTGAATATTACAGCAAACGCCAGTGGACAGTGCATATGACACCTAAATTCGGTCTGATTCATTGTGAATAAGAGATAGTCAAGGAATACAAACCTACAATTTGAGGACTTCTTACAGTTCAATGGCCATTTTATATTTCCCACTAATCTCTTCCCAATGGTTGCTTTGTTAGCAGAACGAGGTGCAATAGATGTGCATTATAAGAATTTCATTAAACTTGATCAAGCTTATAGTTGATATAAATTTCATACAAAGTAGAGTCCTGACTTTACAAGATTACAGGCATACACAGAGAACCCCAATTTCCTAAAGAAATGAAACACTGCTGGACCCCTATTAGATGTAGAGTATTTCAAGGCACAGAACATAATGGGGAAGGTCAACGAGGCATAGAACAGGATGTGTCCAAGCACTAGCACTTAGCCTTTTTACTGCTGTTAAGCACTCTGTGGAGTTGAAAAGCTTCACCTTGATCCCCATTCAAAGACCTTCTTACCAAGCAGCAAGCAGTCAGCTGCCTAAGTAACCGTTCAAGATATGGATGCAAGCAACCTTGCAAATCTTTCACATTGGGGTTAGTTGATAAGACCATGGCATTCACCGTGTCAGCTACAATTTCACGCTGTGTATTGTCGAGAAGATAACCAACAGGGGACTCTTGCGGTCGTTCATATGCCAGCAAAGCAACAGAGTCCTGGGAAAAGGGAGTTCAATTGATTAGTTATAGGATCTTATTAATCCATATATGGAGAGAATCACCAGAAATACATGCACTATGAATCTATGTTGCAAACGGAAGGACATCATTCCCCAAAAAAGTGGGTTATACTCTAGTGTATAAGATTTACAGTTAACTTCAAGGATTTAATATTATGGATATGTAAGTGGCATAATAATTCTAAATGAATTTGAAAAAGAAAATATTGAAAAACGAAGTTATTTTACAAAACTCTGGTCAGAGTAAAGTCCTAATAAATAAAATCGTATTGAATATTTTTTTAGCAAGAAACAATGCTTTTCATTGAAAAAATGAAAAAAAAAGACTAATATGCTCAAAAGATACCAGCTTCACAAGGGAGAAGAAAAGGAAAAAAAGAAAAAAAATAAAATTCAATCAATAAAAGAGATAAAAAAAACATAATTAAGGAAAAATAAAGGCAGCCCAATTCAAGTTAATATCTTGAATTTCTAACCCAACGAAAAGCTTCAAATGGGAGCACCAAAGAGAAGCTTTCAAATGAGCTGGCTCAAAACGATCAATCTAACGACAACGCTTACTCTGAAAAACCCTTTGATTTATCTCCAACC
The DNA here is from genome assembly GCA_017139565.1 of Luffa aegyptiaca. Classification (NCBI taxonomy): domain Eukaryota; kingdom Viridiplantae; phylum Streptophyta; class Magnoliopsida; order Cucurbitales; family Cucurbitaceae; genus Luffa; species Luffa aegyptiaca. The sequence goes on along the minus strand of CM029406.1, from coordinate 1,329,546 downwards.
AATGATAAACTATTTACAATTTATGATTCAAGTTCGTAAATAATAAAATTTTAATATATGTGAGAGTGAATAATTTCAATGATATGTTCCTTATTAAAAAACTGCAACTCCCTTCTGCCCTCAAGAGTTGAACTAGGGATCCTTCCAAACAGAATGTAATCCATCCCCAACGAACTCCACAAGGTACCTTGAGTCACAATAAGAATATCCCAACCAGTAAATTGACACCTATATCTACTCACGATTAACTTGTACAACAAAGCATCATACTAAGGAATCCCCACTCACCCCTCAAATGTGGCCACAAGGGCAACGTTCCTTTTTGCTAAGCTCCCAATACCTAACCCATTGTCCTCATACGACCTAGAAATGATCTCCCACCCAACATACGGGCTTTTACAAACGTTGGATATTAATCTTGATTTGTTAGGCGTTTTCCATAAAGGTTGCGAGAGTTCATGGAACCTATTATGTGGTCATCTTCATGAAGAAAAATTTGAGATTCTTTGGATTATAATGCAACTAAATCATTGTTTTCAGAGATTTGGTTGGGGGAGAAATAGAACTTTTGACAATGTTATAAAGATTTTCTAATTTTTGGTCTAAGTGATTTTTATCTCCACTAGCTCTACTCACTCTACAATTTTGTAATTATGCGCCATTTTTCTATTAAGACCACTAGAAGAAGTTCATTATAATCTCCGTTGGTTGCTGAGTGGGAGGATAGCGGATCTTCCACTCTTTTGGAGCTTTTCTCCCATCAATGAAATGTTTGTTTCCTATTTAAGAAAATGGAAAATCAATTGTTGTGGTTCTTAACGGTTATGAGCATGAACACTGCTGAGAGATCTAGATAACTCATCCATATTTGTTCCTCAATCCTAACGTCCATTTTTTTCAAGTTAAGTGAGTGGAGACCTTTGATCACATTTTTCTTTATTATTGCCTTCTGGAGAAGTTTTGGCTAGACCTTATCCTGAGTAACCCCTTAATGAAGATATGCTCCTCAAGCTCACCTACGTTCTTCTACTTTCAATGAAGCCTAAACCAAAAACCCTCGTACAGCTTGTGCATTTTATGGGAAATCTGGTGTGTGTTACTATGAATCAACCCTTTGGCTTCTTTACTAGTAGTTTTGCAATTCTAATATTGTTTCATTATCAACTAGAGTAGATTTTACAATCTACCTTAGTCTCCCCATTAGGTTTGGACCCAAATCCACTCATTCACTAATACATGTTTCTTTATGGGATAAAACTGTTCTTGTCACAAAAAAGAAAAGTTATAAGTCAATTTAAATTAGAACTTCTACTTAGAACACTTCTGCAGTTTTTTCCTCAACCAGAAGTCCAAAACTCTGGTACTTTTGTTTAAACCCCCACTCCAAACAACATCATTATGATTCTGAATTTATTATCTAAATCTCGTATTCCTAACCAGGAAAAATGCAATCCAGCACCCTTGCAATTAACATATAAACACTTTTATCCTAAATAAATCTTTGCATAAACAAGCATGTAAATGACACTTGAACATGAGGTATTGTGACTTGTACTAAATGCTTCCATACCTCCTACAAGGAAGAAAAATGTCAGTACCTGAACTAGATCCTGAAACCCAGGCAGACCATAAAACTTTGCCAACTGATTCCTTCCATATTTAACAGCCTCCTCTAGCGCTCCAACCTACATATAATAACAGCAGGAAACTCAAAAACAATCCAGATATTACATTACGATTTGAAAGCATGTGACATTTACATATTTCTAGAATGAAAAAAGTACCCTGACTAATTCAATGAATTTTTGACAATGAAGGAGAAAGCAAGTAGCTGATTTTTCATCCTGCAAGAAGCAAACTTGTTATCAAGACTAAATAAATCATTATTTATTGCACGAATATCGTACTTGACTTTATCGAGGTAGGATACAAGGAAATGAAAAACTAAACTCATTCGATTCAAAAAGAAAATTCTTGGATATATATTTTGCAAATATGGAAGAGAATAAAGAACAGGAAAAACAAGAAAAAACCATAATCAAGTAAATATAAATTAAAGATAAGATAAATCAACACACCAGAAAAAATATACAGTATCACCTAACTCATAGGAATCAATTATGGTATAACTTGTTATCAAGACTAAATAAATAATAGGTCTGTGCACAAAGATCGTACTTGACTGAATCGAGGTAGGATACAAGGAAATGAAAAACTAAACTCATTCGATTCAAAAAGAAAATTCTTGAATATATTATTTTGCAAATATGGAAGAGAATAAAGAACAGGAAAAACAAGAAAAAACCATAATCAAGTAAATATAAATTAAAGATAAGATAAATCAACACACCAGAAAAAATATACAGTATCACCTAACTCATAGGAATCAATTATGGTATACTGACAGTGGGGCAAATGACCACATCACGGTAGATCTTGGTAACCTAACCTTGAAGTTCGAATTTAATGGTAACCTAACCTTGAATTTTGAATTTCATGGTAACCTAGACCTAACCTTGAAGTTTAAATTCCAGGGTAAATGAAAATTGTGGTTAAAAATTGAACCGAAGCTGTCCATTTGTCATACTGGCACATCATTTATTCACTGTAGCAATAAGACTCCTACTTCAAGAGATTTACTTCACGTGTCTGAAATAAAAAAGAATTTTGGAGTCACATGGCTAAAATCCAAACTATGAATTATAATTTTGCTTTGTGCCGTGCTAAGGACTCCCCCTTCACCGGCTTACATTTGAAGGAACTAAGGGACACGACTAGAAGAACACACATAATTCAAAGCATTACACAAAGACACACCAGTAAAGGGGGAAACATCCCAAATCCCCACCCAACATTGTCCTCCTTAAGATTCCCATTCTCAAAGGAAGATGTCGAAGACATAGTTTTGCAGTGCGCCCAAACCATGACACACGCATGTGTCATGGGGTGGCTCACTTAGGTCACGAGGCCTAGGAGTGATTGAGAGCCAACACCATGTCTCTCCCTATAGTAAATTCTAAGGCATATTTGGTCTGACACTCCTGCACATCTCAAGTGGTGAGAGTCATGCCAACATGGAACGTCAATCAGGCATTCGAATAACACAAAATCTAACAGGTTAACATCTTTCACTCACAATGTTTTCAAAGCACAAGGTGCTCCTGTTAGGAATCCAAACTAAGAAAACACCAAATACTAATATATTGCAATATCGAATCGAAACTACAATATAACGATAGCCTTTCGAGAGGGCTAACTCTCTCCCAAAGCCTCACTATGAGACTATACCCAAAATTCTCCACACCTCTAAGGCTCCCTATCTTCCCTATTTATAACCAAGACACAACCAAGACACCCTAACTAATTACTAATATTACCCTTACTACCATTCCCCATATAATATAACACTAATTAGTACTCTCACAATACTCCACCCCCTTCAAAGATACCTTGTCTTCAAGGTGTGCTTACAAAACACAATCCCAAAATTGGGCAACTATTCCTTTTCTAGGAAAAAGAAAACACAGGACCAACATTCTTTCAAAAAAAGGAGAAGAAAAAAATAGGTAAGCATTCTTTAACACAAAACCCAGAAAGTAGGCGCTTCGTCGGCCATGTGCAACCGTTGTGGGGGCGGTGGCGTGAGGTGGTGTAGTTGAGGAATGAAGTTGCTACTGTTGCTCCTTTAGCTTTGGGTTGATTTGTAAATTCAGATTCGAAATGTAACACAACCCAAAAACTACCCATTATGTGCTCTGCCTTAAAAAGGAAATGGGCCTCAATAATTTAATGTAAATTCAGCCCAAGGTTCAGCCTAAAGTTCAATCCAGAGATAGTGCTCCACCTTTTTCCAACCCATGGCCCCACTTTCTGACACTTCACGTGATAGGCATTTTCTTTTTCCATCTCTCCACCTATTCTGTTTTGGTGCATTCCTCCAACATTTCGAGCGAACACCCACTTGTACTTGTTGTCCACCATCATCAATCAGTGTGAGAGTACTAGTTAGGGATATATGGGAATTAGCGATCGAATACTTCTCCCTTGCACTTCTGACTCCAACGCTTTGTATGCCTTTCCAGCCTCTTGGGTTCTCAAATAGCGGTCGAATACTTGTTGATCACTCCATTCCTTGTTCGTTGGTTCTTTCCTGAAACTATGTTTTCCAGTTTGTTCTCTCTGGTGGGCTTTCCTCCGATCCTTCTTTTTTGTTTTCAGCTTTTTGTTCTTTTGGTTTTTGTCCTGGCTGTCATATTTTCCGATGCCTCCTACATATCTCTTTTCCCCTTTCATTCGATTCATCTTTTTTCTTCTGTTTGACTTTGCTCCTCCTTCGAGAATTCATATGCTCCATACTTTTTCGTTTATGTTCTCTTTGCTTCTCTTCTTTCCGCTTTTCTTTTTCTATCCATCTTTTGAAGCGTGTATTCCTCATACCGTTTTTGCATTCTTTCTTCTGTTTGACTTTGCTCCTCCTTCGAGAATTCATATGCTCCATACTTTTTCGTTTATGTTCTCTCTGCTTCTCTTCTTTTCGCTTTTCTTTTTCTATCCATCTTTTGACGCTTGTATTCCTCATACCGTTTTTGCATTCTTTCTAAGATTGGTTGCACTTTCTTTATCCCTTGTTGCATTTCCTTGATCTCGTGCTGCATTGCTTTCCAGTGTAGTTCCATCCAGTGTTATTAAAATCGTACGATACACGATTTGTATCATACGATACAACTCGAAACGGAAGGAAAACGATTCAAAACGTAGTTTTAAATCGGAAATTACATGTCTCGTACGATTCACGTTTCTGAATCGTGAGAATCGTGCTTGAATCAAAACGTTTTGATTCAAAAATCAATAAACCTAAAAACAAAATTGCAAAAAACCTACGATTTTGGGTTTAGGATTACTTGCCAGCGTCGGATAAGTTCACCAGAATGCGTGGAGAGGTGGAGAAGAAACTCTCGTCGTGAAGAAGTTCGTACTTGAAGAAGATGAAGAAAGGTTGTGGGTTGTGTGGGTTTTGTTTGATTGAAGAAGATGAATGAGAGGGAGAGTGAAAGGCTGGAGAGTGGTCTGTGAATATTGAAGAAGACGAAGAGACAAAGAGAGACTGAGAGAGTTAAGAGAAATTAGGAAAAGCGTGAAGGAAATTTATTGGGAAGCAAGAGAAATTAAATAAAAAATACACTGTCCTCCCATTTTCTTTCTTTTTTTCGATGCCTATTATTAATTCTCCTTCCAAGAAATTAAATAGACTCAGCAAAGTGTCATTCAAATTGTCATCTGTACTCAATACTAATATTCACTCTCATATTTGTGTCCTTTCATTTTCTTTCTTTTTTTTCAAATGGCTATTCTCTTTCTCCCTGCATAAGGGAAGCCCCTATTTTTAATTTATATTTAAATATTATTTTTCAAATTGAAACTTACGATACACGATACACTAAAATTTGATTTCGATACGTATTCCGTTTCACGAGTTAACAACCTTGGTTCCATCTTACAAGTGAACTCCATTGCGGTTGCGATTGATGCTTGCTCTAGGACGAACGTGCTCTGATACCAATTTGTTTTTTTTTTAAACAAGAAACAAATATATTCATTCATTGATATAATGAAAGAGACTAATGCTCAAAAATACAAACACCACCAAAGAAAGAAGATACAACTCAGAGAAAGAAGAACGGGAGAAAAGAAAAAATCATCAGAGAACTAAGAGAACCACAAAAAAGACTCCAGAAGGAACGCTACAGCTGAAAAACCAACAAACAAAGACAAGCAAAACGAACTAAATCAGAGAAAAGATCAAAACCACCAAACGGCTGAAGAGATCAACTGAAAAGGAAAACTCGAGAAAACTCCACCAAAGGAAACTGCACCAGAGGAATCTGACGAAAGCCCAACTTGAAAAGACAAAACCCTGAGAGAAATATAAAACTGAGCTAACTAAAGGACCATTAATGAGCTTTAATTGATGGAGACAAAATAGGAATTTCCTGCATCGGAAACCCACAAAGCTCAATCAGAGAAGAAAATTTGGCTGGGATTTGAGGAGAAACCACCGAAGATACCACTTCCTTTATATTATCACCACCTTGAACATCAACTTCAAAAAGATTTTCAAAAGCTTCAGCAAATGAATCATCTTCCACTTGATCTACCAACTCAAGTTCTGGAACATGAATAATTGACTCCTCACTACTCATACTAACATTTGATTCTCCATCAGAATCAAAACAGGGAGAAATCTTCTTAGGAGAAGAGAGACTTGCTACCCCTTTGGTGAAAAGTGTGTCTGAACCGGGAAAAGAAACTTGCAATTGATTAAAAATCTTGACAGGGTATAAAGTCTCTTGCATCTTAGAACCTTTCGTGGGAGACTCCAAATGATTCGTGGATAGAGACAAAAGACGAACACAAGATTCCTCAACATAATCTGAATTAGACTCTGAATGATCCATGGTGGAGGAAAACCCTTTTCTTCTAGAATAATGGAGAGGAAAGGGTTTGATTAAACTTTGCTTCGAAAGCAGAGGAGACACCAGCTCAAGGGAGTTAACATTTGCATGCCCATCCAAAGAAAGACCATTTGAATTAAGATTCTTGTCATACAACGAAGGGACCTTTGAATCCTCGATAGCCATCACCAAATCATCTTCGTGTGGTAAAAAGAGACTTTCATCTTCCAGAACCTGATTAACCCTCTTTAAGTCCGCTGAATTAGTAAAATCTTGTGAGGATAAAATTCTAGAATTCAAGCGACGCTCACCTGAAAGGTCAAGAGGAACTATGTCACCAAAACGGGGAGAGAAATTTCTGATGTTCCCGCCTTTAACATCAATCTCAGCTGGAATGAAGCCACAAATGTTTTCCTCCACTTCAATTACTGCTGCTGAACAATCAATTAAGTTAAGAGTTTGAGAGGAAATACTAATCAATCCACCAAAGTGCTGCCCAATAGCTTCAAAACATGGTCGTTTCCAATAAATCAAAGGCAAATTCTTTATAGATATCTGACCTCCATAACTCTTGATGAATTCCGGGTGAGAATGCTTTTCAACAGACCAACGCTCAATTTTCAGATGAAGGTCACCAACAAGACTCCACTTTCCATCAAAATTCAAATCAGAAAGACCCACATCAAACTTAATCAACGCTTTATCATCCATAAAAGGATTAATTGAAATTCCAGTCCGAAAATGGTTTTCTAAAGCGATTTGAACATCTTTCCAGGAGTAATGAGCAAACAACCTAGAAACCACCAAGATGGAATTGAAATTCAAATCCATAACTTCTCTCTCTTTCCTTACCCAAAAGGAGGAAATCTCAGAGGAATTCACCACATCTTCCTGAGTCGTATCAACATTCTCGGTTTGATTGGATAAATCCAACTCAGAAAACTCTAGTTTTCCATATTTAAGGAAAAAATCTCTTACCATTTCCCAAAAAACAAACCAACCTCATGTAAAACAAACAAAACATACTTTAAATAATCTCATTCGTTTAGCGGCAAACTTTTCTTCTTCAACCAAAAAGATAAAGATATTAATTGGAAAATACTACCAAGACGTTGATGGGAAGAGAGAAACAGCTAGCCATCTGTTAGTCATGGAGAGACTTCATGCAGCATGCAGCAAACTCTCTTACGTGTCATGCTTCTGACATTTCTTCTTCTCTCTTTTCTCATTCTACTCATTCTCCTTCGTTTTTTTCCTTCTTGATCTTCTTACTCTTTATTTTCTTTCGTATCATTATTTTCACTTTTTTTCTTCTTGTTCTTCTACTTCTCCTCTTCTGTTTCTTCTTCTCATTCTTCTTTTCTTTGTTTTCCTAATCTTCAGACTCTTCTCTTCTTCGTATTTTCATTTCTCTCCCAACTTTTCCATTTCTCTACCTGATATGAAATATTGGAAAAAAAAAAAAAAAAAAAGACAGGGGCTCACCTTCGCCACATGTGAAGGCGCAACAAGGTGATAAAAGGCACAACCAAGCGAGTACCTGGTTGAAGGAGCTCGCTCTAGCTGCCTTCAAGGCACAACGGCCCAAGGTCGCCTCGCCTCTCACCTTAGGTGCGTGCCTTGGACCACCTTTAAATACTGCTCACCCATATACACTTAACTCCATAGTTGCTCGTCAAAACTCACAACAAAACCCTAACTTTCAAGGTCGTGGCCCAAGGCAAGGCCCCATCAAACCTCCATTAAGCTTGTCACCGACACCACTGACGATAATGTCGCTTCCAATCTTGCTTGCACCTTAGTTTGGCTTTCTTGAACACTCTTCTTAGTGTGTTGGATGATGCACTATCATCCTAGGTCACATCACACACTTTTCTCTCTCTACGCTTAACATGGCTCAATGGGCAACACTTGCATGTCTCTACCACTCTATCCGCAACATGGGAGTAACAACATACTCTCTTGCGACACTAGCCACTGTTCAGTGTCTAAGTGTTGGCTATGCCCACTCTGACATTGGCTCTAACGAGTCATGTCACATGTCTCAAGATTGAGGTTCTCACACTTGGCCACCCTCCATCCCAGATTCTTTCTTTTTTCCTTTTTCTTTTTTCTTTTTTCTTTTTTCTTTTTACTTTTTTCTTTTTTAGGATGAATAAACAAAGTTTCATTGAGAACAAATAAAAGAATACAAGAGGCATACAAAAATAAAGCCCGACTAAAAAGAGCTAAACTAGAACAAAAGGGAGTTCCAATCAAGCAAAATAATTGATTCATCCAAGCCTAACCAGTGTTGATTAGGGTTTACAACACAAGACAATATAACTAAGAAAAAGAACCCTAAACTTGTAGCCAGAAAACTCATCATAATGATGCTAGAACACTAGAATTTTTAAGAATCAAACATCGACTATCCCCATGGCGAACAAGTTATGGATCTCAAATCTTAGTCATAATATCTCTGAAATCATACACAGTTGGGTATTATGTGTTTTGCGGATAAAACAAACGTGAAAAATTGAATTAAACAATGGTTCACCTGAACAATCTGCGGATACCACTCACTGAGCTTTCCAAGTGCAGCATCAATCTCCCCCTTCCTGATGAGCTTCATCGACAGAAATAAACTAATTAAAAGCAAAGTTCTATATCGGCTGATAGATTGACATAACTCGTTGAATTATGAGGAGCTCCCTCCCTCTCCAAAATGTTACAATTATTACATTTGTTTTCTTGAAACACAAAATTAAGTGCTATGATGGGTGGAAGAAAGGGACTGTGCTAAGAAGTATTATATTTTTTAGTCGAATATAATTGTTCTTTTTCTTCTTCTTTTCCTTTTTTTTTTTCTTTTGTGGGGTGGGGCGGGACCACTGTCTTTAACTTATAGAAAATAGAACTACCAAAGCATATAAACAGATAGAATCAACGCATTAAGTTTTTCTTTAGATAAAATAATTTGTTAGAAAGGAAAGAATTCGAAAGGGAAATGAAGATAAGAAATGCACCTACCTAAACCCTATACCTAATGAGATCGAAGGGGATGACAAATTGGCATTCAACATAAAGGGGGCAATTAAAAAAGCATTAATTTAAACACTTATAAAATTTACAGTGTGCCCCCATTATGGGAAAACAGGAACAAGGCCACACATTGTAGGCAAAGGCAAAGAGATTTTTTTCCCCTAACTTACAAGAATTTCTTTGTTTCTAAGTTTTAAGAGATACTTTGTCCTGTTCACACTTTTACAGTGGGCATCCAGGTCAGATTTTTAAAAAAAAAAAAAAATGAATAACCGAACTTCATCAAGAAAAAATGAAATAAATGAAAGAATACAAGGGCATACAAAAATAAAACCCACAAAAGAACGAGGAAAACTAAAGAAAGGACCTTCAATCAATTAAAACAAGACCTTATGGGTAATTACAAAAAGGCTTTGCCACCAAAGCCCACAAAGAGAAGTTAAACCTAATAAGGGCCCAAACATCACTCAAAGACCAATCAAGTCCTCTAAAGGTTCGGTTGTTCCTCTCTTCCCGATGCTCAACTCCTTTATTTAATCATCTAATGTTCAACCCTACCATCAACTCCTTTATTCATAATCCTTAGATGGCTTTCGACGTAATTAATGGAAAACACTCACATTCTTAGACATGTTGCTGACATTGTCTCATTTTCCTATGTTTCTGCATAGCTGGAAAAGCTTTTTGTAAGCAGCTTCTTTGGGAGGGGGATTCCTCTTCCCCCTACCCCTAGGTTGTCTTCCTTTTTCATTTTTACACATATCCAGGTTTCTTATACCAAAAGAAAAAAGAACAAAATATATATATATATCATCATTCTTATGCTTTGTTCAACAATGAAAGAATATTCCTTTCTATTTTCGAATAGAATTTCAACGATGCTTCAAAAAGCAGGGCAAGAAAACATTGGAACACAAAAATAAAGACACAATTCTGACAATTTTACACATTCATATAAAAAAGTAAAATAAAATACATAAACAAATAAATAAATAAAACACTTGAATCAAGGGAAAGCTCCCCACATAAAGAACAATGCAAATTCGCAAATCCTAATCCACAGGAATCTATGGTGAAATAATTCATACCTGTCTTAGTGTCTTTCTCTGGTTTAGAGCATACATGATATCTTGCTCATCAAAGCCATTTTCCTGAGCTATATAGATAGGAGGAACAGTGCTTTTGCAAGCCATATCAAAAGCACTGAGTGTATCCTCATAACCATAATGTTGCAAGTATGAGCGCACTATTCTGGTAACAAGAAACAAAAAAGTCTGCAATCAGATCATGTACACTCTGTTTTGACATAAAACGAAGTAATTACATAATTTACGAATATGCACAAGTAAAAGCCCGTCCCTCATTCAAACTCTATCTTACTGCTTTCTTCTGTAGGTCACCATTCTCATACATTCATTCATGAATACACACATCCATATATGTATGTATAATATATGTATGTATAATAGTATGTGTTAAAAAAAATAAATAAATAAACAAGGTGGCTTCAAGATGATGGAAGGTTGTCATTATATTTAATCAATCTCATAGATTTTATCTTTGAAACACCAATTCTGTAACGTCTGTTATTTTATCAAATAATAAATCATCTAAAAAATTCATAACATAATTAGACTGTCAGAGAAATCTTCTTCTCTTTCTTTGGTTGCTCAAGAGTTGGCCAATTGGTTGAAAGTTCATGAAAAGGCTATAGGGTGCCCTGATACTGGCTATAATTTATTAATAGACCTTCGGTCAACTACCCATGAATTTCCCAAATACTAAATTAATCCTCAACCAAAAGTTGTATAGTTAAAGGGTTACTCTACAATGTCAAAGTTGATAAATTACAGAAGGGTCAGAGGATTTTAGGATATATTTAAACAATTTTCTTTACGACTTTACCTATAACTGACATTTGATGGTAAAGATAACTTCTCAATGGTGGCCTGTTGCTTCATCCTCTCTTGTGCTTCAAATACCTAAAAATAACAATGCAATACAGAAAAAAAATATCAATATGCATTTCGGTTGCCTATCTCTATGTTTAGATACTACTGCCACTAGTATGCACCAACAACAATAACAATTTGAGCTCATAAGAAGTTTTTGGGAGCATGATTCCTGTTTCTGTAACGTCTAAAATTTAGCACATTACAGAATACAACTATGAGAGGAGCTTCCAGAAATTCTACCTAGGAGGTACATTAAATTTTATTAAATGATATCTATCTATAATCTATCTATATGTACGTACATACGTACTTATATAAAGGTTAACAAAAATAAAATTCAGATTCTCTATGAATGACATACAACTATTGAAGAAACGATAAACTTCAAATTATTCTAAGAAAAGCTTAAAAATGCAAGAACATTTTAGATCTCAAGAAACTTAAATTTAACAAACAGCGAGGTTTTTAACTCAGCAAAAAGAGAGGATTTTCTTTTGTAGAAAAGGTGCAGTATTTGCTGTACTAGCAGGATGAAAACAAGGCTCAGAGAGAAGATATGCATTCTGGCAACTACAATTAAACCAGCAGTATAATAGACTATTAAGGTTAGCCTCTTACAAAGATCAACCCAAATACCCATGATTAGGAGAAAAGAAAACTGAGGCTGCGTGGGTATAATTGGTTAGGCGTGGGTTTAATGCTGGAAAGGAAATAATTTTTAAACAAAACTTGGAAGAAAAAAATTGAGACATATTGTCTTCTTCTCGAGAATGAATATAAGATCCTCATACCATTGCAGAGAAAAACTGATATTTCAGAGGATGGAAGTCCAGAAACTGACCTTGAGATCAAATGCAAATGGTTTCTGTCCAAAGTTGACTTGCACCCTGCCAGATTGTAATAAAATGTCTCTCTTAAAAATCAAGATCCATAAAAATTATATAACAAAACTTTCATAAAAATCAATTAACAAGTTAAATTCAATAGCACAAGGATCTTAAACATATTAGTAACATAACAATCACCTAGTTGTATATTGTAAGGCTGCACAAAGTCAAAAAGAAGCCAATATAAGAAGACATGCTTCAAACTTCAATCATCATTTATCACAAGCTAAAACTTGAAAAAAATTTAGAGGCCTCCAAAATAGAAAAGGAGAGGACCATTGAAGTTTGCCACCATTCCAATCATCATTTGAAGTTTGTGGACCTTGACCCTCTGTGAAGTCAGCATCGGAGAGGTAATTCAAAAGAGGTTTCTAATGATGGTTAAACCAAGCTGGTTGTGTGCTGTGTGTTGTGCAAATGGGAAGACCCAACATTTAGTGTTTGTCCATTGCTGCTTCAATGTCTGGTTGGTTAGCTCTTTTTTGAGAATTGAGAAAGCCATGGGTCTTTCATAGCAATGTAAAGAAGAATATATATATATATATAAAGCAACTACTCTGCAGTCACAGGTTTAGAGAGAAGTCAAAGACTTTATGGATGAACGCCATCAAACCTTTGCCAGAAATGTGGTCAGAGCAAAATAATAAAGCCTTTTTGGGGACAAAAAAAAGTTTGTAGATAGCTAAGGTTATGGCATCCTCTTGGAGTACTTTGCCCAAGCTCATTGCGTGAACTATACATCTTTTGAAATTAATTCCTCTTAGAGCAGTTTCTTGTGAGCTCCTAAATTTTTGGTAGTTTTTGTTTCCCACTTTGTACTTTTCATACACTCAATAAGAAGTAAATAAATAATCAATTTCTTTGACAGACAAAAAAACCTTTTAACATAAGAAACAACACTCTCAAACCAAAGAGAATACTATAAGCAGAGGAGAGAAGATACAGATATCCACCAAACCCAATAACAAATGTGATTACAGAAATGCTCTCTCATTATAGCTATCAAAAGGAATGACAATTTCCGTGGAAAATTCCCAATTGCCGTCCTTTCTCCACAAAGCTATGGAAAGTTATCATTTCAAAGAAGGTGAAGTTCTTTGCTTGGCTTGTTTCTTGGAGTCCATTCTTGTAGGTAGTTGAGGGCTCCTTTTGTGGGCATGTTTTTTGTACGCCCTTGTATATTCTTTCATTTTTTTCACTAAAAGCTCAGTTTCTTACCAATATATTATATATAATCCTAACCAAATTATCAAATAGAAAACGTATATGCAGACAAAGCATCAAAGGGATAAAAGTTCGATGAAGATCATACTCTTCATTTTGGCTGTGAACAGCAATTGTAGGAAACAAGGGACCCTTCATGTCCTTCTCTACTGCTCCGACTACTATCCCATTTTTTCTGGTACATCAGCAGAAAGAACTAAGTATCATGATGATAACCTTTAAGAATAACCGTAAACTAAACAATCACAGTGAAGGAATGTCTTACGTGAAAAAGAATTCCTGTGAGGCGTAATTAATTCCAGCACCAACAGTATCGCCGGATGTATATGTTGGACCGAAAGGTTCCTTCTTACCTAATCCACGATAAAGCAGTCCATCATCTCCATGATATCCGCAGCTATTAGGTTCCCACCTACTCGTCCAAATTAACAAGACAGGGCATTTGAGTGGTTTTGAAGCTTAAAATCACAAGGAGGATATGGCCAATTTACGATAAGAAATCAAAAAAGAATCTATCTTCCCCTCATTCCATGGTGAGAATTAAAGATATCTCAGAAACTGCAATAGATTGAGCCAAACTAAGTTATGTCCACTCAAGGATTAAAAAAACGTTTTGTGTTGATTATAAAGATAGGCACTAACTCGATGATTACAGAAACTGCATCCAATTCCATTTACCAATTCCAAGAAAAGATAATTCGTAAGCTTTCCTTGATACAGAGAAAGAATATTCATAATCAAGGCAATCAAACAGAAATCCGAAAACGAATTTGAAAAAAAATAGAGACAGAGGAACTATGTCCCACCCGGGCTGCCTTCGCATCTTGAAGCTATCGGTGGTGAAGCCAATGGCAATCTGGCCTTTGGCCCCGGCGTCCTTTACATGAATCTCGAAGTAGTAGACAAGTCGCTTAACTGGAGCTGGCTTATTGGCTTGGACGACCCCAACGTCGTGGCCGTGAAGATTCACATTCGTATACTTGACAGAAAGCTTATCGGTGGTAACCAACAAGAAACCTCCGGAACTGTTGATGGTGTTGAGCTCAGTGGGAGACTCCTCGTCCTCGTCCATGTCGCATAGACCCCGAGGCAGCCCCAATCGAGCCATTTCCAAGAACTGAAATCCGAGATCTTGAGGAGTAGTAGTAGTATTGCTATTGATGTTGTTGTTGTTGCTAATGTTGCTGTGATTGTTCATCTTGAAGAAAATTCGTTCCCACTAGAATTCAAGAACCATTTCAGAAATCGAATGAATTCAAGGAAGAGGAAGAGGAAGAGGAACAAGGAATCCGTAGTATTCAAGTTATGGCAATGGAGGTTTTGGGGAAATTGACGAACAAGGAAGAGGAAGCGCAATGGAGCAAGAAAGAATCTGTAGTTTTCTTCTGTTTCGTTTTTCTTTTCTTTTGTTTTTCTTTTTTTCCCCCTTTTTCCCTTCTTACATAAATGAGAGTTTTATTTCGTACAACGATCCTAGAGTTAGAAATACAGAAGATTGTGCCACGTCGACAGCTAGGTAATCTGATGAGTTCATGAGATTGCACCAAAAACGGTTTTTTTTTTTTTTAAAGGAAACTTCATTAAAATCAACCACTAACCAACCCAACACTTCTCCTCATTTATAAGTTACTAGTCTTTCAACACGTGTGGAGATACTTTTTTTTAATCAAATATCTAAATTAATTTTCTATTTAAAAAGTTATTTGTATATCAAGTATGGTATCGATTAAATTATAACTATCCACACATATACACACTATTAGAATTGCATCTAAAAAATCTAAACATGAATATTAGATCAAACATTCCAACGAAAGTTATAAGTTAAATTTAAAAAATGAAAGAAAAAGTAAATAAAAAAGAAAAAAAGATGACACTTAAATTTTTGTAAAAAAGAAAAGTATGAGATGACTACTCGTACGGTTATAAAGATAAAGAAATTTCAAAACTTTTTGAGACTCCATACTTTTGAAATTTCGTTATTAATTATAACTAAACACAAACTCATTTATTCTTAGAATTAACTTATAAAAATAAAGGATACACTACTCGTATTCTAACTCTTCATGTTCTTTTTTCCTTTTTTTTTTTTTTTGAGTTCAACTCTTTATATATATATATATATATATATATATATATATATATATATATATATATATATATTTTGAAAAAAACTCTTTATGTTCTAATGGTTCACATTCTAACTTTTCTCATTATTAAATAATCATGTTTTCTCTAAAATTAATGAGAGAGAGAAACAATGAGAAGATTGAGTTTTTTTTTTTTTTTTTTGGTTAAAGAGATATAAAACTTAAATGAATAATTTGAAGGGATAGGAGATAGTATTTATTTTTATTTTTATTTTTAAGAAAGGAAGAGAGTATTTAATTTAATTAGTATTTTTTAGAAGTTAAAATAAGAACATTTTAGATATTATATCTAAAAGTTGAAACTTTAAACATGACATTGTTGGAAATTTTAAAATTTATTAACTTGTTGAAAATTTATTTATGTAAAATATAATAATTTGCATATTTAATATGAACGTTGATATGAATTCATATATTAATAAATAATTTATATATTCTTTAAAATTACTAATCAAACATAGATTGATTTGTTTATTTTTTTTAATAGGTGAATTTCGATAGTTTTTTGTGGGTTTTGTTGAGCAAATAAAGTATTTATCTATTTTTAAATGGTTAAATATTTTTAAATTGATTTCCAATATTTTAAAAAGAAAAATTATTTATACCATATTTTTAATTTATCTTTCTAGAGAAATATTTTTATTGTAATTTATTTTATTTTTGTATATTATCCTTTTCTTAGTGTGAAATATCAAAATTGAATTCAGAAGGTCAATTAATTTAGGAGTGGATAGGATTGATAGTTGAAATAAATTATTTTTTCTTAGAAAATAATTTTTATTGATCCCAATGATTTTTTTTGTTGAAAATATATGTACGGTCAACTTTTCAAACATGTCGATATTTCCATCATTTAAAAAAAATTGTAAAATGTTTTAAATCTTATTTTTAATTTGTCTCCAAACTTTTATAATTTATTGAATACTAATTCATGAATTTAGAAAACTACAAACATAAACATAAACATGTGTTTTGTTTATTTATTTGATGATTATCATACATGACCATATATTTAGAAAACCATATGTACCAAAATGAAAATTAAAAAAAAAAATCAATTTTATGTCATATAATTAACAAAAAATAAACGATAAAGACAAATTGATACAAAAAATTTAGAAGCTAAGAAAAGAAAGAACCAAATGCACATTTTAGTTTATCATAATAAACTTTTACATGACTATGAGATTTTACAAATTGATACAAAAAAATTAGAAGCTAAGAAAAGAAAGAACCAAATGCACATTTTAGTTTATCATAATAAACTTTTACATGACTATGAGATTTTAACCTATGTCTACTTCTTGTTCTTTTCTACTACACATGGAGGTTGGCAAAAAAATTTGGAGGATTGCTCCCAAATGCATCTTAAGAGAAGTGAATGAGTGTTTTGCTCCACCTCGAAAGGTACCATCTTCCCAAAGTTACAGCACTATTTTTTGTAGTCGTCAACTTGAATCTTATTGTCGTCATCGTCGTTGTTGTTCCTACCACTTTTGCCATCTATTTTAAAAATCACAGAGGATATGATTTTTCTAGTTGTGAAGAATGTGCAAAAGGATTTGTCTATTTATATAGAAGGTTGAGAATAAATAAATTACATATAAAAAAAAAAGTAAAAAAGTAAATGAGAAGTCTTATTTGAATTTGAAACCATTAAAAGAGAAGCACAAAAGGTTTGTTATGAGAGTAATAAAAGCAAATAAATATTGATAAATGGAGGAGAAGTGGAATATGAAATGATGGAAAAATGAGCCACATAACCCAACCACTCGATGAAATGAAAAGTGGAGGGAGAAAGGGAGAGAAATTGTAGGGAAGTGGGTGGATGGGAGTGAAAATTGAAAAGTAATAAAGATTTTTATAATTTAAAAAAACTCTATCAAATTGTCCAAAATTGGAAGAAGTAATAAGGGACATATTTGGAATTATGAAATTAACATTGGGACATAAGTGTCCAAAAATGATTCTCAAACTAAGCCACTTTTAAGATAGTAAGATAAGATAGTAAGATAACGGAGGAGAGCCAACGGGGAAAGTCAGAATCCCAAAAATCACAACTATCTCCTGAAGTAGGAGAATGATACTGACTATTCACAAAAGAATTTCCAAAAAAAGATCTAGCTAAACAATGGTTAACCATATTGGTTGATCGAGGGATTTTTGAACACGAGATAACAGAGAGGTTCTTCGCCAAATCCTCGATACCCGCCACGATGTTCGAAACTTCAGTCAAGTCGACATCTTCCTTGTTCAGCAGCTTTATCATGACTAACGAGTCTGAATCAATTATTAGAGGAAGATGAGGAGATTTCAGGTGCTTCACAACCCCTTTGAGTTCTCCCAAAATAGCCAGTGCCTCAAGAGATTTGATCTGCCACCTGCTCGAACATTTCCTCCTCCCTGCACAAATCAAAGATCCTGAAAAGTCACGGATTGACCAGCCAACACCAACGACACCGATATCTTCCCTCCAAGCGGCATCAACGTTCAATTTCCACATGCATCCATGGCGGAGGGGGGGACCAACTCTCGTGACTCGCCTGGCTCTTCGACAGCAAGGGAGAGGGACTCGAGACGGTTCCATCGTCTTCTTCTATGAAGCGGGTGATAAACCTCTTCAAGTCCTGGTAAGAAGCTTCAGAATCCTTCACAAGAATTGAGTTCCTATATGTCCACAGGCTCCAAATAATTATGATTGCTCTGGATTTTTCTTGTTTGATCAGGTGCGTATCAATCCAATCCCAACAGTCGAGCGAGCTCCAATCTTCCCTGCACAAGTGGAAGAGATCGAACGTGTTAGGGAGTAAACATACCCAAATCTTTTTAGATAAATTGCAATTTCAAATGAGATGCACCGAAGATTCTTCACTTTTTTTATAGAAGCAGCACCACAGTATGGAATCAATCCCTTTCCTTCTTAAATTTGCTCTGGTTGCGACTGCATTGGTAAGAATTTTCCACGCACACATCTTCGTCTTCAGGCTGCTTTTTAGCTTCCAAAAAGCTCTCCATCTTTTTTCTTCTAGCTTAGAGCCCGAAGAAGAAGCTTCCTCTCCTTCTTTTAAACACCAAAAACGGTTTTTACTTTTACAAGTTTTTTTTTCTTTTACACGTTAAATTACACTATAAGGGTAACTGTTGTAGCTATTAAAATAGGAAAATTGTGGTAGATGGCTAGGAAAAAAAAACCCTCTTGTTTTATGGTTAAAAAGGTTTCGTATTTGGAGGCATGACTACCTTGAATCAAGGAACGACCAACCAATTTTTCCCCCATTTTACCCCTGGTATTGTAGGGATGAGAGCCCTAGCGCAGCAGAAGCGTATCGAGAGGATCTCACACTGTATATTAATCAATATTAAGATACCGATACGAAAGGCAAAAACACAACTTTAATCATGCATAAAGCTGTTGTAAATGGTGTAAAACATGCTGGAAAACAGAAAAGTTTTTAAGATACATAATCTCAAAAACAAGGAAAAAGAGACTTACTTTTGTTGTGACTTAGAACGATTTTCACCAACTCCTTGGGAAGATCACGAGCTCTTTTCTCCTTCGGAATATGAAAAACGCAGCAGCCCCGAAGTTTCTTCGCTGGAACTTTTCTTCTCCAAAACACACAACCACTAATGTTACACCGGTATAACTCTAGGTCTAGGAGGCAATGGACTGGTGGGAGTCTTTTTCTAAAAGGGAGGTTCGAGAGAAGACAATAATGAGCCTTGTCTTGTGTAATATGTGTGTTAGTCTCCTAAACCTTTAGGTCTAGTGTTCTATTTATAGGAGAAATGCCATGAATATAATATTCACAAATAATCAATTATTTCCTTAATTGATTAATCATTTCCATAAATGATTAATTACTTTCATAAGTGATTAATCTTTTTCATAAATGATTAATTACTTCCATAAGTATTTAATCATTTCCACAATTGATTAATTACCCAATTAATTAATTGTAACAACTATATTAAAGGTATGTGAGAATAGGGTATTTTTCGTAATTTACCCAAACTTTGAGTAAGCCCTAACCCAATTTAACTTTGTTTTTCAGCCACTACTTCCCCTCTTCTTCTCACGTGTTGCAGCAGCCGCCTCTGTGTTCACTTTCCCCTTTTTTTTTCTTTCTCTTCTTCATGTATCACTGCCCAGCCACCACCCTCCTTCTTCTTCGTTTTTCTTACCACAGCAGCCACCACTGGTTCCGTCCCCCTCTTCTTCGTCGACTGCAGCAGCCCCATCGCCGGCGACAGGTAGCTCGTGCTCCGACGGCGCCTTCATCCTTCGGTCGGCAGCAGTTTTCAGGCGTGAAGGGGATCGATTTTGGTAAGCTCCAGTGGCTGTGTTGTTTGGACGCGCGGACAGCAGCATTTGGGGGTCGTTTCCTCTGTTTTTCCAGCGTGTTGTCTAGTGGGTATGCAATTAGAAGCTTTTCCTTGGTTGGTTTTTGAGTTTGGATGATTACCCATGCATTTTTCCTTCCGTTCAGCAGACGTTCTTTTCGTATCCGGCGATCTGAGTGTTGAATCTCCAAGTTCCAGCATCGTTGAGTGGGTTCGTCTTTGGGTAAGTGAGTTAAGCTTGTGTTTGGTTGGTTCCTCTACGTTAGGGGTTTACCCATTGATTGTAGCATTTATTTCCAACGTTTTCGTGGCAATAGGAATTTTATTTGTCGTTGGAGCATAGTTTGAGAGTTGGGACAACAAGCGTGTTTCGCTATTGGGTCGATTAAGGGTCTTGGAGCTAGGAGGTTCTATTGTTGATCTCACAAGCTTTCAATCTAAGGTAAGTAGCTTTTGGATAGAGTGTAGTCGCTCTTGGATCCGTTAGGTGCATAATGGTAGTAAAGTTACACATTGGATGAGTTGTATGTTTGGTCTAATATTTCTCTTGGGGCGTTGTATGCTTACTTGGGCGTGATTTTAAATGTTGTCTACTTGGACATGAATCAAGCATTGTTACTTGGGCAAAATCTTAAGAGTCGTTTATGCTTTTAGAAGTTTGTATTTAGTTGTGAAGCATGACAATAATATGAGAACTTCTTAGTTTCGGTGGTGTTTGTTGTTTTACTACTGAGCATGTTTGGATTGATTGATGCATGATTGTTTCTGGGTGCTTGTTTATGACTCTGGAGGATGGGCTGAATGGTTGTTGAAGTTGTGGTTGAAGTCTGGATGCGAGGTTTGACTCGTTGTGTTTATAGGAGTGTTTTGTTCTTGTTCCAGGTGCGAGGAAAAATTTTGGGTTCCCTATATGTATGTCGTTATGCTGCCGAATTTTCGGTAGCATATTAGTGGTTCAGGGTTTGAGTTATGCACGCCTAGGACCCATAATCTTCTTCGAGGAAAGACTTAGAATAGGGACCTCAGCCACGTTTTAGGGCCTCTGGTAGACTTACAATTCTTTAAGTCTTGCATAGCTAGAGTGTGTTCCTTCCCCATCTCAGGACTGATAGAACTTAGTTGTCAGGCACGTTTACGTGTGTTCTATTAGTTGGCTGTTAGAGCTCAGTTCAGGCACGCTAGCGTGCGCTCTCTCAGCTCAGGACGGTGTTGAGCTTATGATCAGGCACGTTGTTCGTGCGCCAGTTGGCACCAGGCATGTTTACATGCGTCAGTTGCTCCACCGTATTTTTATCTTTACATTCAGGGGTGTTGTGTTGGGATACGTGTAGTTCTGTTAGAGGTGGCCAGCTAGTCTCTAGTTTACTTACCTTAACCGACTGACCCACACAACACTCTAGTTGGCACAGGTTGGGGATAGGTTAACACCCTAGACAAAGCATATCCATGTGATCAGTTGTGGCCCTAGGGTTAGACACTCGAAAGTTATATTCAGTTAGGTCCCTATGTTCGCTAAGACCCAGAAGTTCAGGACTTCAGTTTCAAGTTACTAGATCTCATGTTTTCAGGTTCGACCCTTAAGTGGGCTACTTACTGAGTATATTCTTATATACTCACCCATGCTACATGTCTTTCCTTTTCAGGTGGTACTTGAGAGCGTTGGCGATTGGCGAGAGTCGTGGCTTGACTGGCTATGGGGCTGCAGCTGCAAATTTTGTCGTTTTCCTTAGGAATTCAATTCCTTTCATTCCAATATCAGTTCATGTTGAACCTTAGTTTTAAACGATTGTTTTGTTTTCATTCGAGATTTATTCAGATGTTTTCATTTCATTGTTTGATTGAGGAACTTATTCACGTTTTGGGCCCTATTTGAATTAAATGAAAAACACTTGTTATTTTCCGCTTTAAAGTTATGAAAGTTTTCCGTACTCATGCATGTAGTAGCGACCTCTTTGTATGTTTTTATCCCCTCTTTAGTCGGGTCATTACATTAATTCTTTAATTAATTAATCACCAATTAAATATCATATATTTAATTTCCGGCATTGAATTAATTAATTGCCCAATTAAATATCATATATTTAATTTTAGGCCTTTAATTAATTAATTATATAATATGAATCAAATTCATATTAAAATTTGAACTCCTTTAAATTCTCTTATATCCTATAAATTTAATATGAATCAAATTCATATTAATATTTGAACTTCTTCAAATATTTATTTCTCTCATATTTTATCATAATGCATCACCATACATTATATTGTTTCCCTTAGTAAATTGAACATCTTCAATTCACATTTATGACTTAGTTGCCTCAAATTACTTTATGAGCTACCAGTGGGACCTAATGAACCTGCCGATCAGAAGCTCCAACGATATGATATTAATTGGTTAAACTCATTAACCAAATTAATCATTATTCGTTAACTGTGGGTACATTCCACTATAGACCCACAGTTGCACTCTTCTCACTGCAGACATATTTCTGTGTCCACGGATATAGACTAATAACAATAAGTTAGTCTTTCACGAGTGTCTGTTACACCAACTGAGTCAAATTACCGTTTTACTCCTAGGTTAATTCTATGTTCTTAAGTACCAGTTCTCTTCTAATGAACAACCTGTTTGTGGTCCAACCACCAAACAGAAAACCCTCTCGTGCCAATGAGAGGGTAGAGCAGTTTGTTCAAGACTCGGAGACACCACTTAAGGGAACACTCATATACTTCCCTAAAGTGAGGAAGGAGTGAATTCTATCTTGTGTGATTATGTTCCCAGCTCCCTATTCGGTCTTGTTCCCAAAATGATAGGCTTATTGAGTCGGCGTATTGGTCACTCTCACCCATACAAATCAAAGGACAATCCCCTCATGAACAGGAGTCCATAACCAACTCAAGATTAAGACTAAGTTGTCTAGGTCGTCCTAGTGAAATAGAAACCTAACTAGTTAACGGTGTTATAACCAGTGGTTACTATTTCACGGTCCAGTCTTATGCAAACTCATTGCATAGGATACCCCCACTCGCATGTCTCCTACACGAACGAGTTGGATCATGGCGTTTGTATCAAATACAAAGTAGGTCGTATCCATAATGTCACCAGGATAAGACACCCAATCTTATCCCTATACTATAGACCCTTTAGGTTGTATCTTGAACAGTGATCCTCGTATGTCTCCACATACAGTTCAAGTCTCATACTATAGCCTAGGATATCTAGTTTATTGGATTAGGGTTATTTAAGCAAAGAAAAATATAATATAAGTAATAACACTCAATTGAATAATACATCAATACTATTTCATTAATATTCGGTCAATCGTTACATTTACTATCTACGAGTTTTAGGGCATAAAACCCAACAAACTCCCACTTGAACTAAAACTCTAGTTAGTGGGATGTAAATGCAATAATCTAAAGCTAGAAATGTCATGTATATTGTATATTACATAAAGTAAATATACTATAATAATACAATGAACTAGGACATCCTTATACCCATTACACATCTCCCACTTGCCCTAGATTAGACGACATACATATCTTGTAGACCTAGACCCTCTAGATGACCCTTAAACACTTTAGCCGAGAGAGCCTTCGTAAATGGATCAGCGATGGTGTACTCCGAAGCGATCTTGGTGACGATCACATCTCCTCGTTGCACAATCTCCCGTATTAGGTGATACTTCCTCTCTATGTGTTTTCCTCGTTTGTGGCTTCGAGGTTCTTTTGAGTTGACTACAGCCCCACTGTTGTCACAGTATAGTGTTATCGGCACGTTCATATTTGGAACAAAACTTCCAAATCTGTCAAGAACTTTCTAAGCCAAACTGCTTCCTTAGCTGCTTCGCAAACAGCTACATACTCAGCCTCCATGGTTGAGTCTGCTATGCATCCTTGTTTGATGCTCCTCCAAACTACAACTCTCCCGTTGAGGGTGAACACTGCCCTGATGTGGATTTCCTTGAATCCTTGTCAGCTTGAAAGTCAGAGTCATTGTATCCTGTAAGTATCAAATATTTAGCCCCATACACCAACATGTAGTAGGGGTGTTCATCAATCGATCGGTTTTCCAAAATTTTAAAAACCGAAGACTTTCAAAGAATGTCGTCAGCTGACCGACTGATCGGTCGGTTCTTGTGATTTTTTTTAATAATAAAATATTGTTTTTTTCTTATATCTTTTTCTTTTATGACTTTATGGGTCTTTTTTTATATCTTCTTTTTTAGGAGTTTTTTTTTTAATGTCGTTATTAAAAGTTAAGATATATATATATATATATATATATATATATATAATGAAAATGAAAGCGTATGTTTTATTTTTAATAACCATATAAATTATTGTAATGTAATATCTAAGTTGACGATAAATTGAAATGTTTTCTCACCTGTAAATTGAATAATACTGAATGTACAACATTATTCATTGAAATATTTTCTCACTTGTAAATTGAATAGTAATGAATGTACAACATTATTAATTGAAATAGTCTCAAGTCCTATAAATTGAAATAGTCCAAACACATAATTTGAAAGTCTCATAAATCTTATAAATTGAAATAGTCCAAACATATCTGAAATGAAATAGTCTCATAAGTCATACATTGAAACGATCCAAACACACATGATCTGAAATAGTCTCATAAGTAATAAATTACAAACAACATGAACAAATAACAATTAACATAAATTACAGATAATTCTTCAAGAGTCCTTCAAAAGAGTCCTTAAAAAAAGTTCTTCAAAATGAAACATAATTCAAGGGACAGACATAATCACAATTTCGAAAAGTCAATCTCATCAACATCCTTTTCTTCATCAATGATCATTCTGAATCCTACAAAATTATACACAATAGATTTATATTAACACTTTTATGATTGAAAATAAAAGTTTAATCAAGCAAAAAAGAAAACAAAGTAAAACCATTACCTTCTTCTAGTGTTGAATCTTCCTCCAGTAGTTTGAAAAACTCAATATCTATTGGGTTGGAATTGAGCCAATTTTGAGTGCATATGAGAGCCTCAACTGTTTTTGGAGCTAATGAAGAACGAGAGGAATCAACCACACGTCCTCCAGTGCTCTACTTATTGCACTGAGAATCTCAAACCGAAGCTGCTGAAGACTCAGATGCTACGGTCGAAACTGGAATTGCCAAAAGATCTCTACTTATTGCACTAAGAATCTCAAATTGATGACTATTATGCTTCTACCAACTAAGAATGTCTAAACTACTATCATCCTTGATGTGGAATTTTCCTACCGCAAGCGCATGGGTCAAGTAATAATAAAGTGATTGTGAAATCAAGTGTCGTCCTCTGGATTGGATTTTTAATCAATTTTAATTACCGAAAATAGTCTTGCCCAATTTTATTTAGGGAACCAAAAAAAGTGAGAATGAATGCAAAATCTAACACAAAACAATAAAAAGTGTGACAATCAATTGGAGACAAAGGTCTTAGGGATTTGATTTCACCAATTGGGATTATGGATTAATGACATGCTATGATTCATAAATCTTGGAACACTAAAATCACACATATCTCTCCCGGGCATACATGATTCTCCCACATGCAATGAACCCGATATCCCAATCTAAATTCATTAAACATGCAAGACATTAAGGTTATCCTTTTTTACGATTTCTAGAATTAACTATTATCTCCCGATCTCTAGCTAAATTCTAGTTATGCACAATGATTTCTAAGCTAAATCCTCTCTCCCGAGTTAGATTCAATCACAAACATCAATCAATTTATGGGCGGTAAATTGAAAGCATTAAGAACACAATTATGCATAAATGAAATCAATAACAATAAAACCATTAAATCAATCCATAAAGTGCCCAACGACTACATCAATCCTTAAGAATTAAACTTAGCTACACATAGTCCGCGTTCCAATATAAACTAAGTCTAAATAAGCCATAAAAACTACAAAAGCAAAGGGTAAAGAGAATTAAACGCTAGGTAGGCCGAGACCGCACGTCCCCGTTACGATCCCCATGAACAATGCTTTGATTCCCGCTTTTCCTCCACTTGTTTCAGCTTCCTCAGCCTCTTTTTCCTCTGTTTTACGGCTCCAAATCGTCCAAAAGAAGTCCCCATTCAGACCTAATCGCAAACTTTATATAGGTTGAAAAATTCGTTGTAGCGTCGCGACGCTACCGCCTTGACGCAGATTCTGTTGAAGGAAACCGAGAGCGTCGAGACGCTAGGGTCACATGACCTGTTGCCGACTGTTTCAGATAAGGAAAGGCAGCGTCGAGACGCTCAAGGAGCAGCGTCCCGACGCTGGTCTGCGGATGGCCCAATTCTTTAAGCTTCTAACTTCAATTCTCTTCGTTCTTTTGGCCTTTTTTCGCATCCCGAACATCCAATTAGCTCCAAAACATATTTCCTACAAATACAACACATAAATGCATAATTTTGGCCAATAAGTTATAAAAGACTAACTAAATTAATTAGGGAAAACTAGCTAGCTATGCTCGCTATCAATCCTTAGTAAAAGTTTCTAATAAATACACATCAATCTCTGACTCTCTATCGAAGGTAGTAGTCTCGACAGTTGAGAATGAATGTGCAAATCCATATGTCTCACTTTCATCATCAACATCCATTATTTGAGCCCCACCCTTTTCTTTTAGTAATGGCACTTACATTGCCACTGCCACTACCACCACTACCAGAAGAAAATGAACTATATGGATGGAAGAGTTGTCTCAAAACCTGTTCTACCTTATCTGTCATGCTATTAGCAGAAGTTGGCTCTAACAAATTGTTGAAACAATACGACAAAAATTTCAACTTATATCGTGGGTCTAACACAACAGCAACATACAACAACAAATTGGTCTTCTCATTATTTCCCCAATACTTCTCAAACTTAGACTTCATGCTCTTAGCCACATCACAAAGAATTTGATTTCCACTATCCATAGAATTCAATTGTATGCAATTTTGAATTGTGCTAATTTGGTGGAAAATAACATTAGAAGTGGTATATAAAGAGCTTGAAATCTTTAAAGTGACATTATAAAATACTTTCAAAAACCTAACCAACATCTTAGCATTATCCCAATCTTCTTTTGTTGGTTGAATTTCACTCATAAAAGTTGAGTCTTCATCCTCCAATCTCTCAAAAGCTTTTTGAAACTTTGTAGTCGCCTCAAGCATCATATATGTAGAGTTCCATCTAGTGGAAACACCTAGACACACCAAACTCTTAGAAGTAATCTTTTAAATTTCAATACACTTCTTAAATTTCGTAGCACGTGCGGGAGAAGACCTCACAAATCTCATAATACTGCGAATCCTAGTAATGCACTCATAATGCTCCTTGAAAGCATCACATACAATGAGATTTAATATGTGGGCACAACATCTAACGTGCAAAAATTCCCCTTTCAATAACAACCCACTACTAAATCTCTTAATAAGATAAGCAACCGCAGTATCATTTGAACTGACATTGTCCACAGTCAAAGTCATAACTTTATCAATACCTCAATTCTTTAAATTCTTTTTGATGGTTTTACCAATGGTATCCCTTCTATGATTCTCAATTGTAGAAAAACTAAGAATCCTCTTATGCAAATTCCAATTAGAATCAATAAAGTGTGTCGTCAATACCATGTAATTAATGTTTTGTCCAGAAGTCCAACAATCAGTAGTGAGAGAAACTCTATAACGTTTTGCCTTAAACATGTCTTTCAAACGTTTTTTCTCACTACCATATATATTAAGCATATCCCTAACAATAGTTATTCGAGATGGAAGGACAAAATTAGGCGCAAACAAGGCTATTGATTTGTTGATAAATCTTTGAAAACCTATGTTCTCCACAAACCTAAAAGGCAATTCATCTAGAATAATCATCTCAGCAAGAGCTCTTCTACAATTCTCCAGACTGAAAGTATCACAACTAAGTTTTGATTCAGAATTATCAATCGCTTCTTTTGACTTGAAAACCAATTGTTTTTGTCTTGGATCTTTCGTTATTTGATAATAGTATTTCTTACAATTCTCTAAATGGTGTTTCAAATTGCTAGTACCATTACGCTTGAAATGACATGCATACTTAGCCCCACAGTATTTACACTTAACATAGGGATCATTATGCTCACAATCTTTAATTTTCTCAAAATGATCCCAAACAACAGAGATTTTAGTATTCTTACGCTTTTTGGTTGGACTCAAATGACCCACTTTACTTTTCTTAGCTCCACTTGATTTCTCCACATCCACAACATGGACTGAACTTTCTTCCGAACTTTCTTCTGGGATACTATCCATGTTGACTCTGTGAAAATAAACATTGAATGAAATTAATATTTAACAAACACTCAACATTAGAAATGAAAAATTAATACAATTAAGTTTTCAATTCTAGTTCTCTAAAACTTTCAAAAATTATTTTTTGAAATCTAAAAACTAAAGCTTTCACTTTCAGTTCTAATTTCCCAAAAATGGTGTTTTGAAATCTTACTCTTTTGAGGAGTCCAACTTGTGAGTCGAGAAAAACGGTGTGTCGGCGACGATGTGTTGCTAAAACTGAATCAGAAAGATGGCATTAGGTTAGGAACTAAATTAATATTTAATAATTTTGAATCCTCCAATCTTACAACTAGATTCCACTCTCAAATTTTAACCATTCAATTAAACTTTTGTAAAATAGGCACATGCACAGCAAAATAAATACTTGTGAGAATGTGAGCTGCTGAAGTAATGACTGCTGAGCGAAATAACGAAGTTGTTGAAGAATAAAGTGCTGAGTAAAACTAAGGGCGATGACGACACCGACGACAATGGCGACTTGAGAGACGGCGATGACCGAGGTCCGAGGAAGAGAGAGAGACGACGTGAGGTTGAGGATTGTCTCAGTGAGGGAGAGGCGTGGCGACGACGATGGAGAACAGAGAGTGTCTGAGATGGCGACAACGAGTTAAAACAGAGAGACGGTGACGACGAGGGCCGAAGGAGGTGAACGGAATCACAACGGCGAGGCCCACGGCGTGACGGCGAAGGGCGAAGACGAAGTGTTGCGGCTGTGGATTTCAAATGAAAAGGAGGGAAATGGCTTAGTTAGGGTTTTTTCTATTTATATGGGTTGAAGGACTAATTAAAAGAATCTTTTTCTTATTTTACATATATCATAGTCGGTCGGTCGATTCTTGTGAAATAGCTGAACCGACCGATCGTTGGAACCGAAATCAACCGACCACCGTCGGTTTCGGTCAATTGTGTCGGTTTTCGATCTGAAGATGAACACCCCTAGCATGTAGTCCCTCATTCTCCGAAGATACTTGAGGATATTCTTAATCGCTCCCTAGTGGTCTAATCCTGAATTAGACTAGTACCTACTGACTACTCCCACTGCATAACATATGTCACACATAGTGCAGAGCATAACATACATTAAGTTGCCCACTGTTCCTTAGACAGGTGAACCCCATGCCTGAAGGGTAATAAACCCTTCTTGGAGTTCTGCATCCAATATTGAGACAACATTTTGTCAATATACGTTGCTTGAGACAATGCTAACGTTTTGTTCTTACGATCTCTAATGATTTGAATCCCAAGAACATATTGAGCCTCTCCCAAATCTTTCATTTGGAATTGGGTTGCTAGCCAGTTCTTAATGTCAGTAAGGTATCCTACATCATTCCCAATGAGTAGGATATCGTCCACATAAAGTACTAGAAAAGCTACTTTCTTCTTGTTGATTTTCTTGTACACACAAGGTTTATCAACGTTTTGGTCAAAACCAAAAGATTTGATCGCAGTATCAAATCTCGATCAAATCTAATGTTCCAAGATTTGGACGCTTGTTTCAACCCATAAATGGATCGATTCAACTTACAAACCTTTTGTTCCTAACCTTGGGGTACGAACCCTTCGGTTGAGACATGAAGATATTCTCTTCAAGATTTCCATTCAGAAAGGCAGTCTTGACGTCCATTTGCCATATTTCATAGTCATAATATTTGGCTATGGACAAGAGAATTCTTATGGACTTTAACATGGCAACAGAAGAAAAGGTTTCCTCATAGTCAACCCCTTCTTTCTAGGTATAACCTTTTGCCACTAGTCTAGTTTTGAAGGTCTATACCTTCCTAGCCACATTTCTCTTTCTCTTATAGATCCATTTGAACCCTATGGGTTTTATCTCATCTGGTAGATCTGTGAGCTCTCATACTGAATTGGAGTACATTGACTCCATTTCAAGGTTCATGGCTTTGACTCATTCATCCTTATCTTCGTCATTCATTACCTGTCGATAAGACAATGGATTCTCAATGCCATCATCAAGTATGATAACATGAGTTTCAGTTAAACTCAAGTAGCGATCAGGTTGTAATACAATCCTCCCACTACGTCGAGGCATTCTCAACATTTGAGAAGGGCGAGACGGATCTGAAGAATTAGCCCCTTCATCAACTCTTGTCGAAGGTTCAACTTCGTCAACAACTCTTGGTGACTCTTCAGTAGCTTCTCCTAATACTAATTTACTACGTGGTTTATGATCCTTCATGTGGTCTTCCTCCATGAAAGTAGCGTTTGTTGATACAAACACCTTATTTTCTTGTGGGTCGTAGAAAAGACCACCTCGTTTTTTTAGGGTAACCAACAAATTGGCACAACCTTGAACGAGGTTCCAATTTCTTAGGATTTGCCACGAGCACGTGTGCTGGACAACCCCAGATATGGAAGTGATACAAACTGGGTTTACGCCTCTCCATAGTTCGAAAGCAGTTTTAGAAACACTTTTCGATGGAACGTTGTTTAGGATGTGTACTGCAGTCTCCACTACATATCCCCAAAACGAGCTAGGCAATTGAGTATAGCTCATCATTGATCGAACCATATCCAACAAGGTTCTTTTTCTTCTTTCTGATACACCATTTTGCTGAGGTGTTCCAGGGGCTGAGAGTTGGGATTGAATTCCATGTTCAATCATATAATCATGGAATCTTTGATCCATATACTCTCCACCTCGATTAGATCAAAGTGTTTTTTAATACTCTTACCTAACAGGTTTTTAACTTTAGCCTTAAATTCCTTAAACTTTTCAAGGGCCTCAGACTTATGTCTCATTAGGTATAAGTAACCATATCTCGAATAATCATCTATAAACGATATGAAATATTCGTACCCTCCTCGAGCCTTTATATTCATTGGACCACAAAGATCCGAATGTATTAACTATAAGGGCTCTTTGGCTCTGTAACCTTTTCCAGTAAAAGGTCTTTTGGTCATTTTGCTCTCGAGACAAGATTCACAAGGTGGTAGTGAATCATCTTCTAACTCACTTAGAAGTCCATTCTTTACCAAACGACCGATCCTATCGATGTTTATATGACCAAGTCTTAAATGCCAAAGATAAATATTGTTACTACTTAGAGAAATTCTTTGCCTTTTTCTTTGAGTTTCAGCAGTTTTAAACAATTCGTGATTTAAAAGTGCTTTGGTTTCGGTTGGTCTTAAAACGTACAAGTTATTTTCTGATTTGGTTGAACAAATAAGTACACTATTTTTATAAATGAACACTTCATTCATTTTAAAAGAAACTGTATACGATTGTTCAATCAAACATGAAATAGAAATTAAGTTCCTCTTAATTTTAGGAACAATTAACAAACTTTCTAAAAGTAAGTATCTATTTCTAAAAAATAACTTCGCAGCTCCCACTGCTTTGGTTGAAATGACATCTCCCGTTTCGACCTTGAGTGTCATTTCACCATCTTCGAGCTGCCGAAAGGAATTATTTTCCTGTAAAGAAGAGCAAACATGATTAGTTGCTCCTAAATCAAGTATCCAGGTAAACTCATCATGCTCTACTAGGCATGTTTCTAAAACAAGTAAATCAAATTTACCTTCATTCTCCTTCCTTTTCTCAACAGCTGCGGGAGCTTGCCCCTTGTCTCCTTTCTTCTTATGAATCTTATTGAAAGAAGAGTCTTGAGATGCAGCTTTAGATCCAGAGGATGAACCCTTGGAAGGAACAACTATTGTCCCATCTTCTACCCGTCCCTTGCTTTTGAGAAGAGACTGATAGAGCTGCAGCTCATTCAAGAGACCAATCAGGTTGTACACCATCTTGTTCACTATCACATTGCTGCGAAATTGTAGAAAACTCTTCGGAAGAGATTCCAAGATGAATGTAACCTGAGTTCGCTCATCTATGACCGCCCCATATGTTTATGTCATGTTAAATTGGACCATCATGTCTAGGTCGTGTTCCCGACCAAATGTGCCCTCTTTCATGTGGCAGTTATAAATTCGTTTGAGAGCATCATGGTGGAGTTTTTGGGACAATTGTCCAAACATCTCCTGGAGAGAGTTCATAATCTCCCTCGCTGTAGCCATGTCTTCATGTCTCTTAGTCAAAACTTTAGATAAGCTGGCCAAGATATAGATGCGGGCCTTATCATTCGCCTTTGTCCAGCGGTCATAAGCATCCTTTATTGCTTGGGATGCATTACTAGCAGGGGCCGGAGGACAATCCTCCGTTAAGACAAACCGCAGACGATCATCGACGACAAGAATCGTATTCAAGTTCGATTTCCACGTAGCATAATTTTCGCCGGTTAATTTTTCATTTTTAAGCAGAGAGACTATTGAGGAAGACATTGTTGAGATTAAACAAACAATGATCGTATTAGTTATCTTTGTCTTAACCCATCATAAAAGCAAACAATTGCACACAATCCAATCAATTCAGCAAAACAAGTAATCATAGAACCCTAAAACTATTAATTTAGTTTTGCAACGATGTTTCAAAGGTTTAGAATATTAGCCACCGAAGGCTGATTAGCTATTCCTCCTCTTGAAATGAGACATTTCTCAGCCAATTCTAATTCCAGAATAACTCATATTCCTATAGACATCAGCCACCGTTGTTCGGTCAAGGATTTGTTAACACATTTAACTTATCCCTGTAAGTGTAACCCTCCCACTTTCAGATCTCAGAGACACGCACCAATAGGCTACCGATGGGTAAGACAACTGTTGATAATTAACCTAAGAGTCCTTATCCTTTTCAGGAGTTCACGGTGTTCTGAATCCTATGATCGGGCCCTCCGAAGGGATGGTTGCTCTAGGGCAACAAGCAAGCGGACCATAAGACTCTCACGGTGTGAACTAAGGCTGAAGACCGAGGGATACGTTGACACGTGTCCCGCTCCCACTTACTATAGACATTTTCCCCATTCACCTTGTTATTGACCCACGCAAACACTTTCCGAAGGGAGGCCGCACCTAAGGCGACACGAAGTCGAGCATGGATCTCACGTTGTGAATATAGAGACGTAGGAGTAAAACTTGATTTAAATCTCGTTTTGTAATTTTCCTCCCACTAAAATGTCCTACCGTTTATTTAGGGTTATTTAACTTAGATAAATTTGGCTAAGTTAATCTATCTAAGTCTAATTCTATTATAACTCTTATAATAAGAACTTTACTCTATCTTCTAGGTGAATTAAACACTTTTAATTAACCTAGTGAAACTGCATGCTAACATTTAACTATGATTAATTCATCTCCAGTATTCCGTAAACCGTCATCTTAAATACCCCCAGTCTTAGACAGAACTTAACCGGTGGAGTTCCCTTATAATCATAGTAATGTTTTTCCTACTTAGTCGATTAAAAATATTTTTAATTCTAAGTAAGAAAAATTCTAATCCTATTAGAAAATGATCTAGGTTTAATTAATTTTAAACAATTTAAAATTAATTCATTTATCATATGATCCTATGTTTGCATGCAATTCTTGATTATAGATTGACGGTTTCTCATCATTAATTTTTAAAACTATTTCAAATTTTAATGATTAATCCTGTAATCATGCTTCTTAGGGTTTAATTCATTCAACAATCCTATTCAAATTAAATAATTAAACCACACTAATTGCATTGCATGAAATATAATATAACAATTATATTAATTACTATGGATGTTTCATGCCTCATGCAATATTGATTTTCTTTTTAATATAACATTTATATATATATATGCCAATCAAGAAAATCATTCAAGCATGTTGCATTCATCATATTAAACATAACTATTTATATTTAATCTAAGTAATGACATGCTTCATGCTTAACTATTTTCATATATTTAATATACACTTATATTAAACCACTCATGAAAATATCCATGCATTTAAAACATACATTATAACAATTTATAATATATTAAATGCATGAGCATGTTTTTAACCTAAGGTGGGATTATTATTTTATATGACATCCACAAAGCATATAAATAGCAATTGAGAACAGTTTAATTTTGGCCCCTATGATAAAATAAGGCACAAATTACGATAATTCTAGCTAAATTCTATCCTAAAACCCTAATGCAGCTCCATAACTTGGTCTAGACAGCACGAAGTGACCCGAACATCTTCGAACCGGCCTCCAAAATCACTATCCGAGCCAAATTCGGGTTGAACCGGACCAAATAGGTCCCAGTCAATCGAACAGCGAATTAAGGCTGCTGAACCGTGCTTGAAAAACCCTAATTCGAGCTGCACATCATGGCAGTGTCGAGATGCTGAAGCTTCTTCTTACCGCCTCGGAATCGAGACAGCGACAAGACGCCGAAGAACAGCGTCTCGACGCTGTTGTGTCTGAAGCACAATCTGGGCAAAACACAGCGGTTGTTCTTTGTCTTTTGGCTTCGTTTTCAACATCGATTTCAATGATCCTTTACACAAAAAGACCTAATCTAGACCCGGACTTACATAGGACTCGATTTTACATTTAAATGCCCAAAACACAGGCCCTTACATGATCAAATCACATAAAAAACAGTAAAATCTATGGCCAAAAATTAACCTAAACAACCCAATGCAAATCGTTCATACATTATGCATAAATCCCACCTATTAGAGCCTATCGCAAATTTTAATATCGATTAAAAGAGACAGCAGAGGCTCTGATACCAATTGTAGGATGAGATACCTAGCGCAGCGGAAGCGTATCGAGGGGATCTCACACCGTATATTAATCAATATTAAGATACCGATACGAAAGGCAAAAACACAACTTTAATCATGCATAAAGCTGCTGTAAATGGTGTAAAACATGCTGGAAAACAGAAAAGTTTTTAAGATACATAATCTCAAAAACAAGGGAAAAGAGACTTACTTTCGTTGTGACTTAGAACGATTTTCACCAACTCCTTGGGAAGATACGAACTCTTTTCTCCTTCGGAATATGAAAAACGCAACAGCCCCGAAGTTTCTTCGCTGGAACTTTTCTTCTCCAAAACACACAACCACTAAGGTTACACCGGTATAACTCTAGGTCTAGGAGGCAATGGACTGGTGGGAGTCTTTCTCTAAGAGGGAGGTTTGAGAGAACACAAGAATGAGCCTTGTCTTGTATAATATGTGTGTTAGTCTTCTAAACCTTTAGGTTTAGTGTTCTATTTATAGGAGAAATGTCATGAATATAATATTCACAAATAATCAATCATTTCCATAATTAATCATTTCCATAAATGATTAATTCCATAAATTATTAATCATTTCCATAAATGATTAATTACTTCCATAAGTGATTAATCATTTCCATAAATCATTTATTACTTTCATAAGTGTTTAATCATTTCCATAATTGATTAATTACCCAAGTAATTAATTCTTTAATTAATTAATCACCAATTAAATATCATATATTTAATTTTTGCCCTTGTATTAATTAATTGCCCAATTAAATATCATATATTTAATTTTAGACCTTTAATTAATTAATTCTATAATATGAATAAAATTCATATTAAAATTTGAACTCCTTCAAATTCTTTTATATCCTATAAATTTAATATGAATCAAATTCATATTAGTATTTGAACTTCTTCAAATATTTATTTCTCTCATAGTTTATCATAATGCATCACCATACATTATATTGTTTCCCTTAGTAAATTGAACATCTTCAATTCACATTTATGACTTAGTTGCCTCAAATTACTTTACGAACTACCAGTGGGACCTAATGGACCTACAGATCAGAAGCTCCAACGATATGAGATTAATTGGTTAAACTCATTAACCAAATTAATCATTATTCGTTAACTGTGGGTACATTCCACTATAGACCTATAGTTGCACTATTCTCACTACATACATATTTCTGTGTCCACGGATATAGACCAATAACAACAAGGTAGTCCTTCACGAGTTTTCGTTACACCTTTTGGATCAAATTACCGTTTTACCCCTAGGTTACTTCTATATCTGTAAGTACCAGTTCTTCTCTAATGAACAACCTGTTTGTGGTCCAACCCCCAAACAGAAAACCCTCTCGTGCCAATGAGAGGGTAGGCCCTTTGTTCAAGACCCGAAGACACCACTTAAGGGAACACTCATCTGCTTCCCTAAAGTTAGGAATGAGTGAATTCCATCTTGTGTGATTATGCTTCCAGCTCCCCACTTGGTCTTGTTCCCAAAATGATAGGCTTATTGAGTCGAAGTATTGGTCACTCTAACCCATACAAATCAAAGGACAATCCCTCATGAATAGGAGTCCATAACCAACTCAGGATTAAGACTAAGTTGTCTAGGTCGTCATAGTGAAATAGAAACCTAACTAGTTAATGGTGTTATAACTAGTAGTTACTATTTCGCGGTCCGGTCTTATGCAAACTCATTGCATAGGATAAACCTACTCGCATGTCTTCTACACGAACGCGTTGGATCATGGCATTTGTATCAAATACAAAGTGGGTCGTATCCATAGTGTCACAAAGATAAGGCACCCAGTCTTATCCCTATACTATAGACCCTTTAGGCTGTATCTTGAACAGTGATCCTCGTATGTCTCCACATACAGTTCAAGACTCATACTATAGTCTAGGATGTCTAGTTTATATGATTAAGGTTATTTAAGCAAAGAAAAACATAATATAACTAATAACACTCAATTGAATAATACATCAACATTATTTCATTAATATTCGGTCAATCGTTACATTTACTATCTACGAGTTTTAGGGCATAAAACCCAACAGGTATATACTTGGATACACAGATGTCGTTTACACTATCGTTATATACCTAAGATCCTAGGATGAATTTTCGTTGGATGCACGCCGATTTGGTCTCCAACTAAATTTCTTAGATTCTGTTTTCTTCTCCGTCTCTAATAGCCAAAAATGATCTTCCTATATTTACGTTTTCTTCTCCCTCTCCAACCGTAAAAAAGGATTTCTTCTCTCGCTCCAATAGTTTTAAAACCTCGTTTAAATATCACAGTTTAATTCATATCTTTTCATAACATGTTCAAAATAGTGTCTGTCATAGTTTAATTAAAAATTTTCTCAATCACACAAAATGATAGTACAATAGATTATGATTCTGTTCGACGACATCTGGAATTTGAATGAGCTCTACAGTGATTTCAAGTATGAGATTGTGATTATTTCTTCTGATTCTAACCTCTCTCAATTCAAGGAATGCATGGCAAACTACCTCAATCACTCAGTAGTAGTAGGGGGTAGATATTGGTATAGACAACCGGGGGGCAAGTGCAAGCTCAACTTGGGGGGAGAAACATTTCGACTTCATTAACTCAGATGGGGTCGACGCATTGACTGACAATGTGCCTTTATTAGAGGGGTGCATGTTTTCTTGCAAAAAAACATCTGAAGAAGGCAGTTTATACTCTTGCCCTAAAAGGAAGTTTTCAATTCAAGATCGTTAAATCCAACAGCAAGTAGTTTACAGTGGCATGTATAGACGACTCATGCCCATGGTATTTCACGGGGCAACTGTGGATTGTTAGGAAGTTTACCAATGAGCACAATTGTTCCATTGATGTAGTTCAAAATGATCACAGGCAAGCGACTGCAAGCATTGCATGCGAGTATGCGAAGATTATAATGAGGACCACTAACAGGATCCACTGCACACATCAGGATATAATGGAGTATGCTAGGAAAAATCATGGAATCAATATTAGTTATGACAAAGCATGGAGTGTAGGGGTGAAATCCCTAGCACAACGGAAGATAATTAGAGGACATTGATTGTATTTTAATCTAGATATAAAATACCAATATGACGACAAAAATACAACGTTTATGAATGATAAACTACTGTAAATAGAAGGTAAAAGCATGTTGGACAGTGAAGATAAAATCATTGTTTTACCATGCAGACTGTAGAGAAGGATCTACAAAGACTTACTCTTGTTGAAGTCTTGACGGTTTCACCAAACCTTTGAATCTTCTTTTGAAAATACAGCAGCCACGAACCTTGATCTTCGTTGTAAATTCTTCTCCAATTCTTGCAAACACCACCACTATGGCTACACTAGTATATCTCTGAGACTTCTAGAGGCAGAAGACTGGTGGGAGTCTAGGAAGCCTTCAGGGGAATTCTCTAATAGCAGGAAAATGAATGGGATGCCTTCACCCCTAGCCCAAGGGTCTTATTTATAGGAAAATGCCATGAATAAAATCTAATCAAAACTAATATTTAATTAATTAATTACCCAATTAAATATCATATTTAATTTTAGGCATTTTATTAAATTAATTGATTAATATGAATCCAATTCATATCAATATTTGAACTCTTTCAAATATTTATTTCTCTCAAAAATAATTTTGAAATTAATTCAAAATTATATTATAAAGTTTCACGTAAACTTTATATTATAATGTATCATCATACATTATATGATTCCCCTAAATAAATTGAACAATTTCAATTTACAATTAATACTTAATTGTCTCAAGTCCATTTACGAGCTACCAGTGGGATCTAATGGACCTGCAGATCAGAAGCTCC
This sequence comes from Luffa aegyptiaca, assembly GCA_017139565.1. Taxonomy (NCBI): domain Eukaryota; kingdom Viridiplantae; phylum Streptophyta; class Magnoliopsida; order Cucurbitales; family Cucurbitaceae; genus Luffa; species Luffa aegyptiaca. The sequence continues at coordinate 1,290,702 of CM029406.1, read as the reverse complement.
AATGATATGAGATTAATTGGCTAAACTCATTAACTAATTAATCAATTTTCGTTAACCGTGGGTACACTCCACTAAAGACTCATAGCTGCACTCTTCTCACTGCAGACATAATTATGTGTCCACGAATATAGACTAATAACAGCAAGTTAGTCCTTCACGACTGTTCGTAACTCCAACTAGATCAAATTACCATTTTACCCCTAGGTTATCTCTACCTCCTTAGGTACTAGTGCTCCTCTAATGAACAACTTGTTTGTGGTCCAACCATCAAACAGAAACCCCTCTTGAGCCAGTGAGAGGGTATGGCCCTTTGTTCAAGACCTAGAGACACCACTTAAGGGAATGTTCATCTACTTCCCTAAAGTCGGGAATGAGTGCATTCCTTCTTGTGTGATTATGTTCCCAGCTCCCCACTCGGTCTCGTCCCCAAAATGATAGGCTTATTAAGTCAGCATACTGGCCACTCTCACCCATACAAATCAAAGGACAATCCCTCGTGAACAGGAGTCCATAGCCCACTCAGGATTGAGACTAAGTTGTCTAGGTCATCCTAGTGAAATAGAAACGAAACTAGTTTAACGGTCTTACTGCTAGTGGTTACTATTTCGCGGTTCCGTCGTATGCAAACTCATTGCATAGGATACCCCCACTCGCATGTCCCTTACACGAACGCGTTGGATCATTGCGTTTGTATCAAATACAAAGTGGGTCGTATCCATAATGTCACCAGGATAAGGTACCAATCTTATCCCTATACTATAGAACCTTCATGCTGTCTCTTGAATAGTGATCCTCGTATGTCTCCACATACAGTTCAAGACTCATCTCATATCCTAGGATGTTTAGTTTATTGGATTGGGGTTATTTAGGTAAGAAATACATAATATAGACAATAACTCTTTATTGAAAAAAAATCAAATAATATTTTATTTATGTTCAGTCAATTGTTACATTTACCATCTACGAGTTTTAGGGCATAAAACCCAACATGGAGGGGAAGAGAGAAAGCTCTAAATGAGATAAGAGGATCCCTTGAAGAGTCCTATGCGCAAATTTCAACGTTTGTTGCTAGGTTGATCGAAAAAAATCTAGGTATTTACCTTATGTCTTGACGATTTTTAACATTCCATATTAGTATATACTCATATTTACAATCATTGTTTTCAAGATCGAAAAAAATCCAGGTATTTACCCTCTACTGTATCTCTTTTGCCATGCCTAGCGGAATGGGGAAAAAAAATAGTTACTTAATAAACGGTTTAATTGTATATTGATAAAAAATACTTGAATCCCTAAAAACAAGGGATTGTGTATATAAAGTAGTTCTAAACTCAAAGGAAACCTAATCGTTATTTACATACCAATGGTCTTTCACCTTTAGAAATAGCTTTTTTTACAGCCGTCGTGAGGAAGAAGCTTTCACCTACAACGAGGAAGCTTTTTTGTCTCGACAAGGCAAGGCTGTCAGAGAGGGGCCATCGTGGGGGACTGTAGATAATGTGGTAGACCACCTATCGACAAGTGCATAAGAAATGTGGAAGAACACAAGTACGACAATGGAAGGAGCGACCTCAAATGCAAAAATTGAAAGGAATGATTTTAGGGCTGAAAACTAAAAATGTAGAAGAACGAAGCAAAGAAAGATAGAAGGGTTTACACGATTTGACAACCCATCAATGGCGTAGGTATGTTTTTAAATTTAATTTCATTTATACCCATTGAACATTAACGATTGTGGGGGAGTTTTTTCACAGCTATGATTTTAATTATTGATTACTGTGTTTATTTGGTGTATTTACCTTGTGAACATTAAGCTAATGAGTGAAGAAGGTTTCAAATTATTATAAATTTCATTAATGGCCATGTAGCTTTTTTTTTCTTCTTTTCTTTTCTAGAAGAATCAGCTTGGTTTTTTCCCGAAATCATTCTTCAATATTAGGAAGATGCTAATGTTGGGTTTTATGCTCTAAAACTTGTAGATAGTAAATGAAACAAATTAATTAACCCCAATAAAGTGTTATTTGAGTGATTCAGTAATTTGTTATTGAATAATCGAGTTTTGCATTAATTACCCATAAATCCAATAAACTAAGATCCAAGATTGTTTAAATGAAACTTGGACTAGTATGTAGGTATTGGGTTGTATGCCCTAAAACTCGTAGATAGTGAATGTAAACAAATTGTATACTTGTTTTAATAAAGTGTTATTGAGTTTCTATAAATAAAGTGTTATTGTTAAGTATTGCACAATATGGTCCAAATCCAATAAACTATGATCTAAGGTTGTTTGTATGTAACTTGAACTAGTATGTGGGGACATACGGAGATCACTGTTCAAGTAATAACCTAAATGGTCTATAGTATAAGGATAAGGTTTGGTACCTTATCCTGGTGACTGATGCCCAATTTGCATACCGCAAGTGTACGGGTCAAGTAATAATATAGTGTTTTCGTGTAAAACGAGTGTCGTCCTCTGGATTGGATTTCTAGCAAATTAAGTACCGTGGATACTTTTGTTCAATTTTATTTAGGGAGCAAAACTCAAAGATAAAGATAAAAGTAAAGACAAAGCATAAAATAAAGGTGGAGACTCAAATAGAAAGACTCTTAGGGAATTGATTTCATTGTTGAGATTGAGGATAAATTAATGGGATGAATTTAGCATGCAATTATTCTACCAAGTCTAGGAACCTTTTATCACAACTATCTCTCCCGAGCATAATTGATTCTCATGCATGCAACCAACTTGATATCCCTATCTAAGTTCATTAACATGCAAGGCTTTGAGTTTAGTTCTTCAAGCAACTTCTAAAGTTATTCCAAATCCCGTCACAAACTTAGAATTTCTACTTTAGTCATGCAATTAAATAAAGTGAGTCTTAGGCCAAATCCCCTCTCCCGAGCAAGATTCAACACTCAAATCATTCAACTAGTGATCAAGTAATTGAAAGCATTTAACCATAATTGCATAGGTAAAATATATGCATATTCATACCACAAATCAATCCAACAACCTAAGACAACTACATCAATCCCTAAGACAAACAACTAGCAATTCATAGTCTTTAAACTACAAACACTAATTGAAAGAAAAGCCATAAAAACTACAAGAGTTAAGGGAAAGAGAAAGGAAAACTCGAATCCGCCGACACCGCACATCCCCGTCACGATCTCCACGTCTTCTCGCTTGATTCCCGCTCCTTGGCCTTGCCTTTAGCTCCCACAAAAGGTCTCTAGTCGAAATTAGGGCTAAAATCTCACCAATTGGACTCCCCTTGGCCGTAGCATGAAAAGAAGATTAAATAGGAAATCTGTCGATAGCGTCGAGACGCTATGGTCACAGCGTCGCGACGCTATGACCTTTTGCCGCCTGAATCAGAAAAGGAAAGGAAGCGTCGAGACGCTCCAAGAGCAGCGTCCCGACGCTGGTCTGCAGATGGCTCTCTTTTGGCTTCTTCTAACTTGAATCTTTTTCGTTCTTTAGCCAATTTTCATGTCCCGAACACATATTTAGCTCCAATTTCCCGATTTAACTCCGAAACATGATTCCTACAAATAGAACACAAAAATGCATAATTTTGGCCAATTAAATATAAAAGACTAGCTTAATTATTTAGGGAAAAATAGCTAGCTATGCTCGCTATCAATGACACTATGGATACGACCCACTTTGTATTTGATACAAACGCAATGATCTAACGCGTTCGTGTAGGGGACATGCAAGTGGGGGTATCCTATGCAAGTAGTTTGCATAAGATCGGACTGCGAAATAGTAACCGCTAGCTGTAACACCGTTGACTAGTTAGGTATCTATTTCACTACGATTACCTAGGCAACTTAGTCTAAATCCTGAGTGAATTATGGACTCATGTTCACGAGGGATTGTCCATTGATTTGTATGGGTGAGAGCGGCCAGTACGCCGACTCAATAAACCTATCATTTTGGGGACAAGATCGAGTGGGGAGCTAGGAACATAATCACACAATATGGAATTCACTCATTCCCGACATTTGAGGAAATAGATGAGTGTTCTCCTAAGTGGTGTCTCCGGGTCTTGAACAAAGGGCCTTACCCTCTCACTGGCCCGAGAGGGGTTTCCGTTTGGTGGTTGAACCACAAACAGGTTGTTCATTAGAGGAGCACTGGTACTTAAGAAGGCAGAGGTAACTCAAGGGTAAAACGATAATTTGATCCAACTGGAGTTACGAACACTCATGAAGGACTAACTTGTTGTTATTGGTCTATATCCGTGGACATGTAATTATGTCTGCAGTGAGGAAAGTGCAACTGTGGGTCTTTAGTGGAGTGAACTCACAATTAACGAAAATTGATTAATTGGTTAATGAGTTTAGCCGATTAATCTCATATCGTTGGAGCTTCTGATCTATAGGTCCATTAAGTCCCATTGGTAGCTCGTAAAGAGACTTGAGGCAATTAAGTATTAATTGTAAATTGAAAGTGTTCAATTTATTTAGGGGAATCACGTAATGTATGTTGATGCATTATAATATAAAGTTTATGAAACTTTATAATATAATTTTGAATTAATTTCAAAATTAATTTTTTGAGAGAAAATATTTGAAAGAGTTCAAATAATTATGAACTAGATTCGTATTAATAAAATAAATAATTTAATAAAATCCCTAAAATTAAATGTATGATATTTAATTGGGTAATTAATTAATTATGGGATTAATATTTATCTATTAAAATTAGATATTAATAAGATAATAGATTTGATTAGATCTTATTCATGACATTTTCTTATAAGGATTAGATCTTGGCCTTTTCCTATAAATAGGACCCCTGGGGTGGAGTGAAAGTTATCCCATTCATTCTCCTGCTCTCAGAGAATTCCCCTGAAGACTCCCAAGACTCCCACCAGTCTCATGTCTCTAGAAGTCTCAGGGTAATACCGGTGTAGTCGTAGTGGTGGTGTTCGCAAGACTTGGTCGCTGAATTTCCAATGAAAGATCATGTTTAGTTGCTGTGTTTTTTCTTCTAAGAGAAGGATCAAGAGTTTGGGTGAAATGGTCAAGTCGCCAACGACGGTATGTTGGTGAAAACCTTTTTTTTCTCTAAACTTGCATGAATTAAACAAACTTTAATTTAGTAACTTTCAGCCCGCTTTAGATATATTTACAATAGATTATACATGATAATTATTGTAAATTTTGCCTGTCGTATCAGTATTTTAATCTAGATTAAAACATACTCATAGGTCCTCTGATAAATCTTCCGTTGTGCTAGGGATTTAATTCCTACAGTAGGGACATACGGGGATCAGTGTTCAAGTAACTACCTAAATGGTCTATAGTATAGGGATAAGGATTGGTATCTTATCCTGCTGACACTATGTGATACGACCCACTTTGTATTCGATACAGATACATTGATTCAAAGCATCCATGTAGGAGACATGCAAGTGGGGGTATCATATGCAATGAGTTTGCATAAGACCGGACCGCGAAATAGTAACCACTAGATGTAACGTCATTGACTAGTTTAGGTTTCTATTTCAATAGGATGACCAAGGTAACTCAACCTGAATTCTGAGTATATTATGAACCCCTTTTCATGAGGGATTGTCCTTATGTTTGTATGGGTGAGAGTGGTCAGTTCGTCGACTCAATAAGCCTACCATTTCAGGGGCAAGACCGAGTGGGGGCTGGGAACATAACATTACAAGATGAAATTCACTATTTCCCCTATTGGGGCAAGTAAATGTGTGTTCCCTTAAGAGTTGATTTCGGGTCTTGAATAAAGAGGCGTCGTCCTCTCCTAGCCTGAGAGGAACTTCTGTTTAGTGGTTAGATCCTAAACAACTTGTTCATTAGAGGAATCAATGGTACTTAAGGATCCAAAGGCGTAACCTAGAGGTAAAACAGTAATTTGACCCAGCTGTCGTTACAAACACTCGTGAAGGATTGACTTACTGTTATGGTCGATATCCGTGGACACATAAATATTCTACAAGTGAGAAGAGTGCAACTGTGGGACTTTAGTGGAGTGACCCACAATTAACGAATGTTGATTAACTTGGTTAATGAGTTTAGCCAGTTAATCTCGTATCATTGGAGCTTCTGATCTATAGGTCCATTAGGTCCACCTGCTAGCTCGTAAAGGGTTCTGAGATTAATTAGTCTTGAATAGAATTTGAAGAGTCCAAATTCATTAAGGGAATTTTAGTTAATTGTATGTGATGCAATTAATATAATGTATAGAGATACATTATAATATAAGTTTAATTATTGAATTAAACTGTATAATATAAAATTAATTTTGGATGTGATTCAAAATTAATTAATGAGAGAATTAAATATTTGAAAGGGTTCAAATATTAAAAATGAATTAGATTCATATAAATACTATACGTTAAATTTTATATGAATGAGATTCGTATTAAAACTATAGTATATGAGAGAATTATTTGAATACGATTCAAATGAAAAATTAATTAAATAAATGATATTTAATTAAAAAATTAATTAATTGGAGAATTAATTAATTAATTAATTTAGTTTGATTAAATATGATTTAATTAAATTAATACTATAGTTTAGTATTCATGTATATTTGATGCACACTAAAACTATAGGTTAAAAGAGAGAAACATTTGAATATGATTCAAATGTAAAATTAATTAAGTATTTGATATTTAATTAATGTGGGGAGCAATTAATTATGAATTAATTGGTTGACATAAACTAATTCAATTAAATATGATTTAATTGAATTGGTTTGATTAAAACTATATAATAAGGTTAATTTTATTAAATTTTGGTTTAATTAAATTAATGGTATATTATATGGTTTTATTAATTTTTTAAATTAATAAAACTTCTCCAATTGTTAGGGGAAGTTGCCAAATGGAGTTACAGGGGGTTAACCCCTTTCCATCACGATATGTCTCATTCTCTCTGTCATGGTAGAATTATAGTGTTGTGAATTTCTCTTACTCAATCTCAATCTCTCAAACTCTAAAGTTCTCTCAAGAATACAACAACAATCTGTTGTAAATAATTTCCCCAAGATCAAGACACCGTGATCCCACCATCAATATCTCACCCCAGAGATATAACAGGTGTTCTTCTACTGGTAGTGTTCGTTGGAGGAATACAGAACGTGAACTTCTTTTGGAGCATAGTGCAGTCTTTTGGTCTCCATCAAGTAAGTTCACGTATCTCTAAATAGTTTAGAGTAAATTATAGCATGCCTAATCTAAGATTTAATTTTGGAATTGTTCTTAAAATTGTGGCCAATGTATCGATGTTTTCCTATAAACCCAATTAAGAACGTTTCGATCTAATATACGCTTCCACTACAAGGAATTTTAATCCTTCAGCTAGCATTCCGGTAAGATTCAAATTAGGTTGTTAGTTTGTTGCAAATATTTATTTCTCTTTCTTCCTGATAAAACACCAACATTTTAGATTGTATTTTTCTCTTCCAAACTATAAACTAAACGTTATGTCCATCTTAGATTGTGTGTTTCTCTCTCCAAAATTCCAAACTGTTTGTTAGGGGCAATTTCGTCTATTGCAATTAGAAATTTATTAATTAAAATCACATTTAGCCATTTTGTTAATTTCTAAACATGTTTAGCCATTTTTCAAACCCCCTATTAAATCTAGCCATTTTTCTTGTTGCCCCGTTAAAATATAGTTGATAGTTTTCTTTTTAGAAAATCAGCTCTAACTGTCTTTTCCAAAAAAATCAACTCTACGTGTTTAATAAATTTCAGATTTAAAAAATTAAATGTCAGGTAAACAAATACTATATTATTGCGAAAGAGTATTTTTTTTTTTTTTTAAAGAGAATTATTGCGAAAGAGTTGTAATAACCCAAATAAGCATAATTTCAATTAAGCATGAATTTGTATTAATATTTAATTTCAATTTTTTATAAGTTTATTATGAAAAAATTTATATAATTTAAATTATAATTTTTTTTCTACATTAAATAATTTGATAAAAATATCTACTCACACGTAATTTCAAAGATGAGACACATGTGTTGAAGGAGAAATTTTGACCAATTACAAATTGTCACGTCATTATTTAAAATTAATGACGAAATTACAAATAATTAAATTTGGGACCAATTATAAATTGACATGTGTCCCAAATTTAATTTGAAGACAAAATTGGCCAATTATAAATTTATAGAGCCAAATTTCTATTTGATCAATTAATTAAAATTAAATTATTTTGATCAAATTAATTAATTTGACCAATTAATTAAAAACTAATAATTATTTGGATCAAATTTGGGTCTTTTAAATATTTGGGTCATATGGTTTTGGGTCAAATATGAACCAGACCCAAGACTAAATAGCTAGTTAAGCCCAAGACCAATAAAGCCCAAGCCCAAGTTGTTGGCCCAAAAGTCACCGGGGCCCATCCAGCGAGAACTCTATAAATAGAGGGGTTCTCTTCCATTTTGAAGGGGAGAAGTGGGAAGCTCTCAGCCAGAGTCAGAGAATCTAGAGAAAGACTCCTCAAGATTTCAAGACTCCAAGGCTTCAAGACTTCAAGACCCCAAGACTTCTTGAAGACTGAAGACTCTTCAAGACTAGAAGACTTCAACAATTCTTGAAGACCAAAGACTCTTCAAGATTTCAAGACCCCAAGGCTTCAAGACTTCTTGAAGACTGAAGGCTCTTCAAGACTCCAAGACTTCAAGACCCGAAGATTCCAAAAGCTCCAAGAATCAATTGAAGCTTCAGACTCGAGAACAAGCGCTACAGTCCTCGAGTGAAACACATTCACACACAAGAGAGAGAATAAAAGGATTAAAGTTAGAGATTGTACACCCACATGCATATTATATCAATACAAATATATTGTTTATTCCACGTGTCTCCATCTTCGAAGTTACGTGTGAACAAATTGGCACGCCCAGTGGGACAATCTCTACCTCTCATCTCTCTCTCTTATCTATCTAAAAACATAAGTGTAAACATGTCATTCAAGACTTCATCGATGACCGCTGTCAGGAACAAGTCTTACATGGGTTCTACTGTCCATTGTTGCTTCAATGAACTGAGGTTGAAAAAAGACAAAGCTTCTATCATTGCAAGCGAAGAAACAACATTGCAGGGGGCATGTACCAATGACAAGTTTCTTGTTAAGTATAACCCTTTGTTTGAACCTGATTCTGACATAGTGACTGTTATGATGACTGAGACAAGAACTATGGAAGAAAGAATGACTGAGATGCAGGAGCACATCAACACCTTGATGAAGGCGATTGAAGAAAAAGATTCTCAAATTGAGCACCTAAAGAGTCAGATTGAGAACCAACATATCGTCGAATCAAGTCAAACCCAAGTCATAAAAAATCACGACAAAGGGAAGACTATAGTGCAAGATGATCAACCACAGTGTTCTGCTTCGATCGCTTCACTATCCATCCAACAACTCCAAGATATGATCACAAACTGTATCAGAGCTCAGTAGGTGGACCTACTCAAGATTCCCTCTTGTATTCCAAACCTTATACTAAGAGGATTGATAACTTGAGAATGCCAATCGGGTATCAGCCACCAAAGTTTCAGCAGTTTGATGGAAAGGGCAATCCTAAACAACATATTGCCCACTTCGTTGAGACATGTGAGAACGTTGGTACTCGAGGGGACCTACTAGTCAAGCAGTTCGTTCGAACACTTAAGGGGAATGCTTTTGACTGGTACACTGATCTAGAACCTGAGTCAATAGACAATTGGGAGGAATTCGAAAGAGAGTTTTTGAATCGCTTCTACAGCACTAGACGAACTATTAGTATGTTCGAGCTCACCAACACTAAACAACGAAAAGGTGAACTGGTTATTAACTACATAAATCGTTGGAGTGCCATGAGTCTAGATTGCAAGGATCGCCTCACTGAACTCTCTGTTGTTGAGATGTGCATTCAAGGCATGCATTGGGAACTCCTCTACATCCTTCAAGGTATAAAGCCTCGCACCTTTGAAGAACTAGCAACTCGCGCCCACGATATGGAGCTAAGTATTGCTAGTCAAGGAAACCAAGACCTTCTACTTCCTAACTTGAAGATAGGGGAAAAGAACGACGAAGAGATTATAGAAGAATCTATGGCTGTAAACACAATTCTTCTCAAGTCATCTTCAAAAGAAAAGCGACATGAAAATGGAACACGTCGCTTAACCTTAAAGGAAAGACAGAAGAAAATATATCCCTTCCCTGATTCTGGCATTTCTGACATGTTGGAACAACTACTAGAAGCGCAACTAATAGAGCTTCCTAAGTGTAAGCGACTGGAAGAGATTGAGAAAGTCGATGATCCCAAGTATTGCAAATATCATCGAGTTATTGGTCATCCAGTGGAAAGATGCTTCGTCCTAAAGGACTTAATTCTAAAGCTAGCTAAGGAATTAAAAATTGAGCTCGACCTTGATGAAGTAGCTTAATCAAATCTTGCTACAATCAAAGGAAAGAGCAAACATCAAAGAAAGAAGGATCCTAAGAAACTTCAACCCAAGAGAAAGAGAAGTAAAAAGTTTTCTCAACCTCAACAACTGGTGATGTTGAATAAATCCTTCTCCAAAACTTTCCACAAAAAGGAAAAAGAAAACTTTGCAACTTCCTACTGCATCGACCGTAGAAGAAGTTGACAATTCCAAGAAGGGTGAACAAAGGACTTCCATCTTCGATCGCATCAATCCTTCAACTACTCGTCCTTCGGTATTCCAAATAATGGGTATGGCCCCGAAAGAAGAAGAAAATCAATGTTCGATGTCCACCTCCACTCGACCTTCAGCTTTCCAAAGGCTAAGTGTCTCCACATTGAGGAAAAGTCGGTCTTCAACATCTGTCTTTGATCGCCTTAAAGTAGCAGACGATCAACCTCAAAGAAAGATGGATAACTTAGAGGTGAAACTGTTCGATGAAGTAAGCTGTGACAAGAAGCTTCAAAGTATTGTCCCGTCACGTATGAAAAGGAAGTTCTCTGTTCTCATAAATACAGAAGGTTCCTTGAAGGTGAAGCCAAATCTCATTATCCTGACTAATCCTACAAGTGAAGAATCTGATTAAGACCATGATGAAAATAAGGGCTTTTAAAACGTAAAAACTTCTTATCGCAAGAGCCTAAACTGCAAGATGCTCTTAGCCTACGTGAGCTTAAAAGGTGAGTGCAAAAAATTTTGAACTACGTTATGACTTGATCCCTTTTCTTCAAAGGGTACGTAGGCAGCTTAAAGAAAACTTTAAGTTCAGTCTCTATAAACAAAAAAAAAGGTGCAAAAAATATTGAGACATGACAATACAAATTGAAAAAATTCTTCACTACTGGGGGCAACACAACAAATTGAAGTTGTACACCGTTATAAATGTGAAGCTACGAGTTGGATGAATAAAAGAAGACTTCATTCCTCCTAATTCAATGTCTCACTAGCCTCAAATTCGGTGTTTCACTCACCCTAAGTTCGTTGTTCCCTCTTCTTCAAGTTCAAAGGTTCTCTGCGCTACTGTTGTGTTGCTTCCTTCTCCAAGTTCGAAGGCTCTCACATTGCACTGTTGCGTTGCTTCCTTCTCCAAGTTTGAAGGTTCTTACGCGTTTCATTACAGTTCCTTCTCTCCAAGTTCGAAGGTTCTCACGCGCTTCGCTACAGTTCTTTCTTTCCAAGTTCGAAGGTTCTCACAATGCTTTGCTGGAGTTTGTTCTCTCCAAGTTCGAAGGTTCTCACGCGCTTCACTACAGTTCCTTCTCCAAGTTCGAAGGTTCTCCACTGCACGCTCCTGCGTTGCTTCACGCGCTTCGCAGCAGTTCCTTAAGTTCGAAGGTTTTCATTGCAGTTCCTTCTCTCCAAGTTCGAAGGTTCTCACGCGCTCGGTGCAGTTCCTTCTCTTCTCTTCAAGTTCGAAGGTTCCCACGATGCGCTATTGCGTTGCTTCCTTCTCCAAGTTCAAAGGTCGTCACACGCTTCGCTGCAGTTCCTCTCTCCAAGTTCAAAGTTCTCCACTGTTGTTGTTATGCTGCTTCGCTGTTGTTCCTTCTCCAAGTTCGAAGGTTCTCAAGTGCTACTGTTGTGTTGCTTCCTTATCCAAGTTCAAAGTGCGCTTCGCTGCAGTTTCTTCCGCACATTGCGCTGCTTCCTCCTTCCTTCACCGCTTCCTTCGCCAAGTTTGAAGGTTCTCATGACGCTGCCAGTCCCTTCTCCTCCTCTCCAAGTTCGAAGGGCGCTGCTACGCCTGCTTGTCCCCTGCTTGTCCCCCTTCTTACGCTAGCAGTCCCTTCTCTCTCCAAGTTTGAAGGTTGGGAAATATGCATCTTAAAAATTAAGATTGACGGTTTTGAGACTCAAACTCACGACCTTTATATATCTAGCTTGACTATTATACCATTAGACCATGCAAGTCTTTTGATGAACATTCGTTTGTTTATATATATACTAGTCTTTAATACGTGCGTTGCACGTGATACTTTTTTTGTGTTATTATAATTTATAATGATTTTTTTTTCAAAGTTGAATAATGTTGTAATTGTTTCACAAAAGAAAAGAAATTAAATATTATAATTAATTTCAATAAAATAATTTAAATGCTTTCAATTTCAATTTCATAAAATATATGAATTAAGGTTTTTCGGTACAGTTAAAAAAGCAATAAATTGACAACTTTTTTTCATAAAATATGGACCAATATGGTAAAAAAAAAATACTATACCAATATTTTAAAAAAATATATTGTACCAATACTATACCTTTATGATGTAAAAATTGTACTATAAAGACGTGAATGATTTATGAGGTTTAAGTAAACCATTGAGACTGAATTGAAAACTTTTAAAACTTTAGGTACCAAACTGGAACTAAACCTATACTATAGGGACTAAATGAATATTTTTGAAACGATAAGAACCAAATTAAAACTATATACCATACATACATAAATTTATTGGAAAAATATTAAAAATATAAGATATTTATCTTTCTTCTTTCTCTTTTCTTTCCCTCTCATCCTCCCATTGCACTCAATTAGATCTTAGAGAAGTAGATAGAAAGATATCATAAAATAAATATTTTTGTTATTTGAACGGTTAATTTCACACATACAACCATATAACCTATTAAATAAAATGAAAGTATAAAATTGTAACCAAATATAATAGAATATACACAAAATCTCAATGTAATCTTCCAAAGCAGGGAATTCGAAGAAAAAAAAATCCAAATCAAAAAATCTATCACAAACCAGAGTGAGAGAAGAGAGATGTTGGCTATGAGAAAAAATTTCTTGCTTCAAGCCGCTTGAATGAGTCGGCAATGTTTGCTCCAAAATTCAAGCGTTGAAGAAATCAGCTCACTAAAAGTCGATTGGATTGAACTGGACATGAGATAAACATTAACTAAAATCTAATCCTTCAAATTTTGTTTTTTCTGGTTGGTTGATTTGAACACAACTGCTACGAAGTTCGATCAACCACTGTGCTAATGGAAAAATCGGTACATATAGGGAAAATCAAATGGAGGGAGAAGAGGAGACTCCATTTTTGTTTCTTTTCGAATTCCTTTATGCATATTTAAAACGGTTCTCCTTTAATAAGTAATTGGTTTTACATGTCATTGTCTTCACTTATGCTTTAAATGCTTTCTAATTAAGAATTTGGAGTAATTTTGTTCCTTTTTTTTTTTTTTTTTTTTTTTTTTGAGATAGACCAGAAGATAGAACCTATAGAGGACAATCTAAGAAAACTAAAGAAACAACATTAAATGATGATTATTCATATATATAGTAAGAACATTAAATGTGAGAAAATGAAAAACCATGATTTTTAAAAGATTGTGTTTTAAAGAAAATAAGAAATCCACACTTAAGCTATATTTGAAGAAAAAAATGAAAAGGTGTGACTTTAGAATAAATATTATATTTATGTTATTTTTAAAGAAAGTTTTCTAAAACAAATATATTTAAGTAAAAATTAAAATTGATTTATATATTTATATTTTTCAATGTTTTGTAAAAGTTTAAGCATTTGTTACCTACAAAATAGAGATGAAAAAACATAATATAACTAAAAATAAAATATGTAAATTTTAAGTATTGTAGATCTTCAAAATTTTAGAAACAAAATAATTGTGAAGAAGAAAAATCATGGTGTATATATATTGTATAATTATTTAAAAAGAATAAACTTACCTTTCACCAATGTTGAACGTTGCTAAACAACACTATTTGAAAAAATTGGAATTGTTAGTGCTTTATTTTGAACAAAATAATTGTGAAGAAGAAAAATCATGGTGTATATATATTGTATAATTATTTAAAAGAATAAACTTACCTTTCACCAATGTTGAACGCTGCTAAACAACACTATTTGAAAAAATTGGAATTGTTAGTGCTTTATTGCATATTTAAGGAAACCTAAAAAAAAATATAAAAAAATCTTGAGAGAGAAAATCATATCATAAATCATAAAAAAATAAGAAGAATAAAAAAATGATCTCCAAGTTGTTGCTTAAAAAGAGTGGAAGGGAGCCTTTTATAGTGGTAGGAAATAGGAAATGAAAGAGTTATAAAACCTTTGAACTTCTCTAATTGAATATAATTAAATGATAATAAATAAATTTTAAAAAAAAAAAGAAAGTTAATGAACTTGTTATTAAAACCAAAAGCCACCGTTTTTTCAAAAAAAGAAAAAAGAAAAAACCAAAAGCCACCGTAATCTAACATCTAACATCTAACAAAGCCAAAAAGTCACTAATTTTAATGACACAATTTATTAACACCCACATATTATACTAAATTAAGGGTATATTAGGTATTTAGTGAAAACTAAAGGATAATGTTGTCCAAAATAAGTTTCTTCCACATTCGTACTTTTATATATATTATAGATATATATACTATTCAGTCAACTCAGATTATTCTCATGCAAGTCTTTTTATGAACATTCGCTTGTTAATATTTTGATGAACATTCGTTTGTTGGTCAATCCAAATCTTGTCAAACCCAAAATCAACCAAAGTCCAAACTCAAATTCTATTCCAAATGCAAGTTAAAATTGGATAGAATTTTACCTCAAGTCAAAAGTTGGTGACCGTGCTTCTTTTTCAAAAGTTGACAGCTAGCGACTTCGCTTCATCTTCAAAAGTTGGCGGTTGACAAGTTCACTTCATCTTCAAAAGTTGACGGTTGGCAGCTTCGCTTCTTCTTCAAAAGTTATGGTTGACAACTTCACTTCATCTTCAAAGGTTGGCAGTTGAAAGTTTCGCTTTCGCTTCATATTCAAAAGTTGACGGTTGAAGTCTTCGCTTTAGAACATCTGCAAAGATGAGGGACTTTAACATTGGCTTTATCTTGAAAGTCTCCATACTGGAAAATGCATCTTAGTTGCAAGAAAGAAAGACAATAAAAGTATTGTTAAAAAAAAATTTGTATCACTCCTGCAAGCTACTCAAATTACCCAATAAAATAGGGGGCTGGTTTAGACAGGAGGTGAAGTCACTGCAAATGAAGTTGATGACGATCGTTGTAGGCGAGTATGGTGACCACCCCTGTAGGAAACTACAGTCATCAAAGTGACTGGTCTAGACAGGTGGTGAAGTCACTACAAATGAAGTTAATGACGACCGTGGTGACCACCTCTACAGGAAACTACAGTCATCAAAGTGACTGGTCTAGACAGGTGGTGAAATCACTGCAAGTGAAGTTGATGACGACCGTGGTGACCACCCCTGCAGGAAACTACAGCCATCAAAGTGACTGGTCTAGACAGGTGGTGAAATCACTGCAAGTGAAGTTGATGACGACCGTGGTGACCACCCCTGCAGGAAACTACAGCCATCAAAGTGACTGGTCTAGACAGGTGGTGAAATCACTGCAAGTGAAGTTGATGACGACCGTGGTAACCACCCCTGCAGGAAACTACAACCATCAAAATGATTGGTCTAGACAGGTGGTGAAATCGCTGCAAGTGAAGTTGATGACGACCGTGGTGACCACCCCTGCAGGAAACTACAGCCATCAAAGTGACTGGTCTAGACAGGTGGTGAAATCACTGCAAGTGAAGTTGATGACGACCGTGGTGACCACCCCTGCAGGAAACTACAGTCATCAAAGTGACTGGTCTAGACAGATGGTGAAATCACTGCAAGTGAAGTTGATGACGACCGTGGTGACCACCCCTGCAGGAAACTACAGCCATCAAAGTGACTGGTCTAGACAGGTGGTGAAATCACTGCAAGTGAAGTTGATGACGACCGTGGTGACCACCCCTGCAGGAAACTACAGCCATCAAAGTGACTGGTCTAGACAGGTGGTGAAATCACTGCAAGTGAAGTTGATGACGACCGTGGTGACCACCCCTGCAGGAAACTACAGCCATCAAAGTGACTGGTCTAGACAAGTGGTGAAATCACTGCAAGTGAAGTTGATGACGACCGTGGTGACCACCCCTGCATGAAACTACAGTCATCAAAGTGACTGGTCTAGACAGGTGTTGAAATCATTGCAAGTGAATTTGGTGACGACTGTTGCACGAAGCTTACACATTCAAGCAAGAAAGAAACAAATTGCAAAAAAAAAAATGAAAATTAAAAAAAAATAAAAATAAAAAAGAGAAGAAAGTTTCCTACTTGAATCCTTTCTTGAATGCTCCCTGCAATTGATGTGTGCTCTCCCCTACTGAGGTTCAACCCTATTTATAGAAGGGAAAGTTATGATTCAAATAGACAAATTTTATCTCCAACGACGATCTTCATCAATTTTGGGATTTTGGGTTCAAATTTTAACCCAAAGATATGAGATTTGATTTAAATCAAATTGAAAGATAAAAATTTGGGGGATTTTGTTTCAAATTTTAACCAAAAAGTATGAGATTTGATTTAAATCAAATTGGGAGATAAATTCATATTGATTGGGTAGACTCCTAAATTGATTTAGATTGAATTAAACTGAATTTGAGTATAATCAACTCTTATCCCAAATAAAATTTTCTAAGTTCCATATGAAAATTTTATTCCAAATTCCCACCAAATTTTGGATGCAATCTTAAATTAAAGTTTGAGCATAATCAAAATTTTGTCCCAAACTTAAGTTCAAATTAAAGTTGCCGCCAAACAAGAAAATCAAGATTTTGTTCAATAGAACTCTATAAATAGAGGGGTTCTCTTCCATTTTGAGGGGAGAGTGGGAAGCTCTCAGCCAGAGTTAGAGAATCCAGAGAAAGACTCTTCAAGATTTCAAGACTCCAAGGCTTCAAGACTTCAAGACCCCAAGACTTCTTGAAGACTGAAGACTCTTCAAGACTCCAAGACTTCAAGACCCGAAGATTCCAAAAGCTCCAAGAATTAATTGAAGCTTCAGACTCGAGAACAAGCTCTACAGTCCTCGAGTGAAACACATTCACACACAAGAGAGAGAATCAGAGGATTAAAGTTAGAGATTGTACACCCACATGCATATTATATCAATACAAATATATTGTTTATTCCACGTGTCTCCATCTTCGAAGTTACGTGTGAACAACGTGAAATAATTTCGATTTGTATTGATGATGTATGTGTGTGGTACAATCTCTAATACATAATCATCAGATTCTCTCTCTTGTTTGTGTGTTTCACTCGAGGGCCGAAACGTTTGTTCTCGAATTTAAAGTCGTCTCAAGGGCTTTGCAGCTTGTTCTTGAGATTGAAGTTGTCTTAAGGGCTTTGTGAGCTTCAAGAAGTCTTTTGATCTTCTGGAAGTCTTCAAAGTCTTGAAGATCTGTTTGTTCTTCAGAATGATTTGAGTTCTTCTAAATTGAAGTAGACTTTAGTCTTTAGGCCTGTAGGAGGCTCTGAACTTCGCCTTCGGTTTTGCAGCAGAATTTGGAGAGGATCTGAGCTTCGATCTTCAGTTTTGCAGTAGGATTTGAAGAGGATCTGAGTTTTGATCTTCAGCTTTGCAGGAGGATTTGAGCTTCAATCTTCAGTTTTGCATATCCGTGGACACATAAATATTCTACACTGAGAAGAGTGCAGTTGTGGGTCTATGGTGGAGTGTACCCACAGTTAACGAATATTGATTAATTTTGTTAATGAGTTTAGCCAATTGATCTCATATCATTGGAACTTTTGATTTGTAGGTCCATTAGGTCCTACTGGTAGCTCATAAAGGGTATTGATGTAATTTAAGTCTTGATTGTAAATTGAAGTGTTCAAATTTACTAAGGGAAATAATATAATGTATAATCATACTTTTTTTTAAAAATTTTTTGGATATGATTCAAAATTAATTAAATATTTGAAGAAGTTCAAATATTAATTTTAATATGAATTGGATTCATATTAAAACTATAGCTCATGAGAAAATACAATTAAATATGATTTAATTTCAGTCTTAAATTAAATATATGAATTATCTACTAATTCAGTTCAAAATTGATAAGATAATTAAGGATTTGTCTGTAGAGAAATTTTGAACTCACCAATCACACCTATAAATAGGCCTTCATGCCTAAGGCTTCTGCATCTGAAGAGTTCTCTATGAATTCTCCCTTAAAATCAAGAAGGAGGTTCCCACTACCTTGGTCTCAAGTTCCCCAGAGAATACGAGTGTATTCCCCATGGTGGTGTTCCAAGCAGATTATGCTTTTGCAGAGAAGATCTCATCCCAAGAAGCGTTGGTGAAACCCTCATGAGTCGTCAACGAAGGTGTGAAATTTTTCTTCTCTGTTATTTAGGATTAGATCTTAATTTAATATTTAATTTAGATTTAAGGGTGTATGTCTCTGTATAATTTGCCAACGTATTTGGTATTTTAATCGTTCTTAAAATCTAAGCAAATGGTCTGATTGGTTTCTGCTGTGCAAGGGCTTTAATCCCTTTAATATGAACCTCTTTAATAAGGCCATGCTTGCCAAGATTAGTTGAAGATTGGTGAAGCATCCTCAAAGTCTCATGGCCAAAATCTTAAGAGGTAAATATTATCATGATGGCAACTTCCTAAACGTCAAGCAGGAATCTAACCCCTCGCTTATGTGGAGGAGTATTCTCTGGGGGAGATCCCTTTTCTCTGAGGGGTACAGATGGAGGATTGGGAACGGAGCTCGTGTGTTCATTGTAGAGGACCCTTGGTTGAACAAGAAAGGTGGCAAATTTCCAATTTGGGTTAAAGAAGAGTGGAAGAACAAGAGGGTAATTGATTTGCTTGAGGAAAATGGGGCCTGGAAAGAAGACTGCATCAAGGAAGCTTCCATTCCAACTAATGCTGAGGAGATCCTTTCAATCCCTAGAGGAAATTGCAATTCGAATGACGAGATTATTTGGAACCCAGACCAGAATAGCTGTTTCACCATGAAAAGTGCATATAAACTTGCAAAAAAGTTAAATGCCCAAGGGGAAACTTCGAGGTCTGACAACTCTCAATCTAGAGCTATATGGAAGTTTATATGGAAGTCGAATTGCTACCCTAGAGAGAAACTCACAGTGTGGAAAAATCTTAACAACAACCTCCAAACTAAAGTGAATTTAAGCAAAAAAGGGATTGTTACTAATGTTATTTGCTATTTTTGTGGAGCTAAGCCAGAGTCTACAGAGCATATTTTTTGGAATTGCAAATTCTCAAAGAAGGTTTGGACAGATTTTCTCTAAAAAACTAATTACCTTTTTTTATTATGCAGAGAAGATTGAAAGGCAAAGGATTATTGAGAAGGAATGCAAGGGTTGGTCAAGGCAGAATCCACTTCTCAAATGGTGTTCATCCTGTGGAATGCTAGAAACGTGTTGATAGCACCTAATTCGTGTTATCTTATTACCACTAATCTAAGCTTTTTAGAAGAATTTTATGCCTCAATTGTCTTATTTTCAAGTAATTCGAGCATAGGTAGCATTGGGAGCCAACCACACGAATTGGTGCTAATTCGGGCCAGTTAGAGTGTTTTTTAGCCATCTTGAAGTTCTTGGACGACGAGGAGGCGAAAAGACCCAAACGGATCGAAGCGGGACTGAAGAATAGTGCCAAGAAGTCAAAGGTTCGAGTCCCAAGCCGAGAAAGACCGAGATAAAACCGAGAAAAAGGACAACAAGCTGGAAAATGAGTCAGCGTCGAGACGCAGACGCGATTTTGCACGAAATACAGATTCGTAGCATCGAGACGTTGTTTTCCTAGCATCGAGACGCTGTGACGATTAGTATAAATAATAGGGTTTGGTTTAGTCCGCCATTAGGTTAGATTTTCGATTTTTACCCCGTTCTCTCTGTATTTTCTTTGTTCTTTTTTGTTTTTTTAGATTCTTAGCTCATTTAGGATGATTTCTTTACAGTTTATTTCGTTGTTTTCATACATTATGTGTGGCTAATTCATTATATTGTTGGATTTGGTGATGAACTACTGAAAAATTCATAAACTTGGCTGAGTTTGATGATTTTGTTATGAATTCTGTGAGTTTCTGTTTCAGTTTCTTATGTATCTTCATTAAATCAATGCAATCAATTTATTTTCTTTGAATTGACGCCTCTTAGGGAGTGAGTTGGACACATTCTATTTGTTAGTTTTGTTGGGATTGGTGCCCTAAAACTCGTAGATAGTGAATGTTAAACAAAATTATATACTTATTCGATAAATGCGTTATCGAGATTAATTCAGTAAAGTCATTAGTGAATAAAGTAAATTGCACTTTTTTTAATAACCCAAATCCAATAAACTAAGATCCATGGCTATAGGATGAACACTTGAGCTTTATGTAGAGACATAAAAGTGGATCAAGCTCGAGTAATAGCCAAAACGGTCTATAGTATATGGATAGGGCTGGGTACCTTATTCTGGGGACACTATGAGACGCGGCCCACTTTATAGATGGTATAGACGATGTGATCCTTAATCGTCCATGTAAATACATGCGAGTGGGGCCGTCCTATGCAATGAGTTTGCATAAGACTAGGACCGAGAAATAAGTCGCTCTCGCTTTATAACACCGTTTACTGACGAAATTGGCTATTTCATGTGATGACCTAGGTAACTCGAGCTTAATCCTAAGCTAACTATGAACTCCTGTTTATTCGAGCTTATCCTTAGATCTGCATAGGTGAGACTGGCTCAGCATCGCCGACTCAATAAGCCTCCCATTTCAGGGATAGAAACGGGTAGATAGCTGGGGACATAGTCGTGCGAGAAGGAATTCGCTCCTACCCGAATTAGGGATAGTAGAGAGGTTGTTCCCTTAAGTGCTGACTCCGGGGCTTGAACAAAGGGATCCCGCCCTCTCATTGGCCCGAGAGGGACTCGGTTTATTGGTTGGACCATAAACCAATTGTTCATTAGAGGATCAGTGGGACTTAAGGAACTAGAAGTACTATAGGGGTAAAACGGGCTTTTGACCTAGCTATAGCTACGAACAACCTGTGAAGGATCGACTTACTGAACACAGTTAAATCAAGTGGACGTAAATATATCTATAGTGAGGGGAGTGCAACTATCGGGCTATAGTGGAGTGTCCCGATAGTTAACGAATGTTGGTTAAGCTTGGTTAATGAGATTAGTCGGTTAGCCTCGAATCGTTGGAGCCCATGATCTATAGGTCCATTAGGTCCCCCTACTAGCTCATATCGGAATAAAGCCTAGAACAAAAAGATAGGAATCTTTGAATTGTTCAAAATCGGGAAAAAGGGTATTTTCGTAAATTGTGTTTGACACAATATTTAATTATGAATTAAATTAGAAAATGAGAGATTATGTATTTAAAATAGTTTTAAATACTATATGTGAATTAGGAATCATATATAATTAGATTGCACAAGGTGACAATGATTAATTGGATTAATCATATCAAATTAGTTGGAAATGTTTCAATTAATTACCAAAGAATTCAATTTCAAT
Source organism: Luffa aegyptiaca (assembly GCA_017139565.1). Lineage (NCBI taxonomy): Eukaryota > Viridiplantae > Streptophyta > Magnoliopsida > Cucurbitales > Cucurbitaceae > Luffa > Luffa aegyptiaca. The sequence continues at coordinate 1,268,883 of CM029406.1, read as the reverse complement.
TTAGAATTGAAATTTGAATTAATTTGCAAGCATGAAATCTGATTTCAATCCTAACTAAGTGGATTTAGTTGAATTCCCACTTCTTGCATGTTGATACTGAAGGGAATAAAAGTCCCCACGCAGCAGAAGCGCATCGATTGGACCTTACGCCGTATATTAATTAACATTAAAATACCGTTACGAAAACTCAAACAAACTTTAAACACTCTTTAAAGTTGCTGGAAAATCAGTTTAAACATGCTTAAAAATAAATCTAAATTTATTTTCATGTTTTTCTAAAGAAAAGGGGAAGAACCGTTACAAACCTCCGTTGTAGACTTGACCGTTCGTCGCCAACGATGCTCCAACGAACAAAACGCAGCAGCCTCCTTTGTCTTGTGATCGCTGGAAAATTCTTCTTGAATGACACAATAACCACAGAGGTTACACCGGTATGACTCTAGGTCTAGGAGGCAAAAGACTTGTGGGAGTCTTTCTCTAAGAGGGAGGCTAGAGATAATTCTAGGTCTTGTCTTGAGAGTCTAAGAGCAAGAGCAGAGTGTCATGGACCAATTAGGTCTAGTGTTCTATTTATAGAAGAGAGACCATGAATAAAATATTCAATTAAATTAATCTTTTCCAAAATTGATTCAATCTTATTCCTTATTTAATCAATCCATGATCAATCAATTCCATAATTGATTAATCTTTTCCACAAATGACTAATTACTTCCATAAGTGATTAGATCATTTCCATAAATGATTAATCACTTCCTTAAGTGATTAATTATTTCCATAATTGATTAATTCCCGGTTAATGAATTCTTTAATTAATTAACCACCAATTAAATATCACATATTTAATTTCCAGCCTTGAATTAATTAATTTGCCCAAATAGATTTTAGGCCTTAAATTAATTAATTCATTATTTGAACTCTTTCAAACTTCCATAAATTTATATTAATATTTGAATTTCTTCAAATATTAATTTCTCTCATAATAATATATCAATATATATTATATTTGTTTCCCTTAGTAAATTGAACATTTTCAATTTACATTTATTGCTTAGTTGCCTCAAATTACTTTATGAGCTACCAGTGGGACCTAATGGACCTGCAGATCAGAAGCTCCAACGATATGAGATTAATTGGTCAAACTCATTAACCAAATTAATCAATATTCGTTAACTGTGTGTACATTCCATTATAGACTCACAGTTGCACTCTTCTCACTGCAGACATATTTTCTGTGTCCACGGATATAGACCAATATCGACTAGTTAGTCCTTCACGAGTGTCCGTAACACCAACTGGGTCAAATTATCGTTTTACCCCTGGGTTACTTCTATTTCCTTAAGTACTAGTTCTCCTCTAATGAACAACCTGTTTGAGGTCCAACCATCAAACAGAAAACCCTCTCGTGCCATTGAGAGGGTAGGGCCCTTTGTTCAAGACTCGGAGTAACCACTTAAGGGAACACTCATCTGCTTCCCTAAAGTCGGGAAGGAGTGAATTCCATCTTGTACGATTATGTTCCCAGCTCCCCACTCGGTCTTGTCCCCAAAATGGTAGGCTTATTGAGTCGGCGTATTGGCCACTCTCACCCATGCAAATCAAAGGACAATCTCTCATGAGCAGGAGTCCATAATCAACTCAGGATTAAGACTAAGTTGTCTAGGTCGTCCTAGTGAAATAGAAAACCAACTAGTTAACGGTGTTATAACCAGTGGTTACTATTTCGCGATCCGGTCTTATGCAAACTCATTGAATAGGATACCTCACTCGCATGTCTCCTACACGAACGCGTTGGATCGTAGCGTTTGTATCAAATACAAAGTGGGCCGTATCCATAGTGTCACCAGGATAAGGCACCCAGTCTTATCCCTATATTATAGACCCTTTAGGCTGTTTCTTGAACAATGATCCCATATGTCGCTACATATAGTTCAAGACTCATATTACAGCCTGGGATGTCTAGTTTATTGGATTAGGGTTATTTTTAGGCAAAAACAAATATAAATAACTAATAACATTTAATGGAAAAATATATCAATATTATTTCATTAATATCCGGTCAACGGTTACATTCACTATCTACGAGTTTTAGGGCATAAAACCCAACAAACTCCCACTTGAACTAAAACACTAGTTAGTGGGATGTAAATGCAGTAATCTAAAGCTGGAAATGTCATGTATATTAAAATAATACAATGAACTAGGGCATCCTTATACCCATTATACATTTCTCCCACTTGCCCTAGATTAGATGGCATACATATCTCGTAGACCTAGACCCTCTAGATGACCCTCAAACACTTTAGCCGTGAGAGCCTTCGTAAATGGATCAACGATGTTGTGCTCTGAAGCGATCTTAGTGACGATCACATCTCCTCGTTGCACAATCTCCCGTATCAGGTGATACTTCCTCTCGATGTGTTTACCTCGTTTGTGGCTTCGAGGTTCTTTTGAGTTGGCTACAGCCCCACTGTTGTCACAGTATAGTGTTATGGGCACGTTCATATTCGGAACCACTTCCAAATCAGTCAAGAACTTTCTAAGTCATACTGCCTCCTTAGCTGCTTCGCAAGCCGCTACATACTCAGCCTCCATGGTTGAGTCTGCTATGCATCCTTGTTTGATGCTTCTCCATACTACTGCTCCTCCATTGAGGGTGAATACTGACCCTGATGTGGATTTCCTTGAATCCTTATCAGCTTGAAAGTCAGAGTCAGTGTATCCAGTAAGAATCAAATCCTTAGCTCCATGCACCAGCATGTAGTCCCTCGTTCTCCGAAGATACTTGAGGATATTCTTAACCGCTCCCCAGTGGTCCAACCCTGGATTAGACTGATACCTACTGACTACTCCCACTGCATAACATATGTCAGGCCTAGTGCAGAGCATAACATACATTAAGCTGCCCACAGCTGAGGCGTAGGGAATGTGTCTCATGTTCTCAATTTCTTGAGGTGTCTTAGGAGACTGTTCCTTAGACAGGTGTACCCCATGTCTGAAGGGTAGTAGTCCCTTCTTGGAGTTTTGCATCGAATATCGAGACAACATTTTGTCAATATACGTTGCTTGAGACAGTGCTAGCGTTTTGTTCGTACGATCCCTAATGATTTGGATTCCCAGAACATATTGAGCCTCTCCCAGATCTTTCATTTGGAATTGGCTGCTAGCCATTTTTTAACGTCAGTGAGGTATCCTACATCATTTCCAATGAGTAGGATATCGTCTACATAAAGTATTAGAAAAGCTACTTTCCTTTTGTTGACTTTCTTGTACACACAAGGCTCATCAACGTTTTGGTCAAAACCAAAAGATTTGATTGCAGTATCAAATCTAATGTTCCATGATCTGGACGCTTGTTTCAATCCATAAATGGATCGATTGAGCTTACAAACCTTTTGTTCCTGACCTTGGGCTATGAACCCTTCGGGTTGAGACATGAAGATATTCTCTTCAAGATTACCATTCAGAAAGGCAGTCTTGACGTCCATTTTCCATATTTCATAGTCATAATATGTGGCTATGGATAAGAGAATTCTTATGGACTTTAATATGGCTATAGGAGAAAAAGTTTCCTCATAGTCAACTCCTTCCTTTTGGGTATAACCCTTTGTCACTAGTCTAGCTTTGAAGGTCTGTACCTTTCCAGCTACATCTCTTTTTCTCTTATAGATCCATTTGCACCCTATGGGTTTTACCCCATTTGGTAGATCTGCGAGTTCCCATACAGAATTGGAGTGCATTGACTCCATTTCCAGGTTCATGGCTTTGACCCATTGATCCTTATCTTCGTCATTCATTGCCTGTCGATAGGACAATGGATCCTCAATGCCATCATTAGGTATGACAACCTGAGTTTCAGTTAAACCCAAGTAGCGATCAGGTTGTAATACAACCCTCCCACTACGTCGAGGCACTCTCAACGTTTGAGATGGACGGGATGGATCTGAAGAATTAGTTCCTTCATCAACCCTTGTTGAAAGTCCAGCTTCATCAACAACTCTTGGTGACTCTTCAATAGCTTCTCCTAATATTATTTTGCTGCGTGGTTTATGATCTCTCATGTGGTCTTCCTCTAAGAATTTGTCACAAGCACGTGTGCTGGACAACCCCAGATGCGAAAGTGATGCAAACTAGGTTTACGCCCCTTCCATAATTCGAAAGGTGTTTCAGAAACACTTTTCGAGGGAACATTGTTCAAGATGTATACTGCAGTCTCTACTGCATACCCCCAAAACGAGCTAGGCAATTGAGCATAGCTCATCATTGATCGAACCATGTCTAACAATGTTCTATTTCTCCTTTCTGATACACCATTCTGCTGAGGTGTACCAGGAGCTGAGAGTTGAGATTGGATTCCATGTTCTATCATATAATCCTGGAATCTTTGATCCATATACTCCCCTCCTCGATCAGATCGAAGTACTTTAATAGATTTACCTAACAGGTTTTCAACTTCAGCCTTAAACTCCTTAAACTTTTCAAGGGCTTCAGACTTATGTCCCATTAGGTACAAGTAACCATATCTTGAATAATCATCTATGAATGAGATGAAATATTCGTACCCTCCTCGAGCTTTTACATTCATTGGACCACATAGATCCGAATGTATTAACTCTAAGGGTTCTTTGGCTCTGTAACCTTTTCCAGTAAAGGGTCTTTTGGTCATTTTTCCCTCGAGACAAGATTCACAAGGTGGTAGTGAATCATCTTCTAACTTACTTAGAAGTTCATTCTTTACCAAACGACCGATTCTATCGATGTTTATATGACCAAGTCTAAGATGCCAAAGATGAGTATTGTTACTTTTTGGAGAAATCTTTTGCCTTTTTCTTTGAGTTTCAGCATTTTTAAATAATTCGTGATTTAAAAGTGCTTTGTTTTCGATTGGTCTTAATACATACAAGTTATTTTCTAATTTGGCTGAACAAATAAGTACACCATTCTTATAAATGAACGCTTCATTCATATCAAAAGTAACTGTATACGATTGTTCAATCAAACATGAAATAGAAATTAAGTTCCTCTTAATCTTGGGAACGATTAACAAACTTTCTAAAAGTAAGAATCTATTTCTAAAAAATAACTTCGCAACTCCCACTGCTTTAGCTGAAATGACTTATCCAGTTCCGACCCTGAGTGTCATTTCCCCATCGTTCAACTGCCGAAAGGAACTATTTTCCTGAAAAGAAGAGCAAACATGATTAGTTGCTCCTGAATCAAGTATCCAGGTAAACTCATCATGTTCTACCAGGCATGTTTCTAGAACCAATAAATCAAATTTACCTTCCTTTTCCTTCTTTTTCTCAGCAAGGTACTTTGGGCAGTTTCTCTTCCAATGTCCATCTACATTGCAGTGGAAACACTTGCCCTTATCTGCCACAGCTTTGGTTTTTCCCTTGCTTTTAGCAGCAGTACCGGGAGCTTTCCCCTTGTTTCCTTTCTTCTTCTGAGTTTTCTTTGAAGAAGTGGCTACAGATTTAGTTCCAGAGGATGAACCCTTCTCGAACTTCCTTTTAGAGTGAACAACGTTTGCCTCTCCTTCTATCTGTCCCTTGTTCTTAAAAAGAGACTGATAGAGTTGTAGCTCATTCAGGAGGCTAGTCAGGTTGAATGTTATTTTATTCATCATTGCATTGCTTCGAAACTGTAGAAAACCCTTCGGAAGAGATTCTAAGATGAATGCAACCTGACTACGCTCATCTATGACCGCCCCGTTTGCTTCTGCCACGTTGAATTGGACCATCATATCCAGGACATGCTCCCGAACAGACGTGCCCTCTTTCATGCAACAGCTATAAACGTATTTGAGAGCGTCATGGTGGAGTTGGTAGGACGGTTGTCCAAACATCTCCTGGAGAGAGTTCATAATCTCCCTCGTTGTTACCATGCCCTCATGCCTTTTAGCCAAGACTTCAGATAAGCTGGCTAGGATATAGACGCGAGTCTTATCATTGGCCTTTGTCCAGCGGTCATAAGCATCCTTAACTGCTTGGGATGCATTACGAGCAGGGGCTGGAGGACAATCCTCCGTTAAGACGAACCGCAGATCATCGACAACAAGAATCGTATTCAGGTTCAACTTCGACGTAGCGTAATTTTCGCCGGTTAATTTCTCATTTTTAAGCAGAGAGACAATTGAGGAAGACATTGCTGAAATTTAAACAGACAATGACCGTATTAGTTATCTTTGCCTTAACCCATCATACAAGCAAACAATTGCACACAATCCAATCAATGTAGCAAAACAGACAATCACAGAACCCTAAAACTATTGATTTAGTTTTGCAACGATGTTTCAAAGGTTTAGAATATCAGCCACCGAAGGGTGATCAGGCACTCCTCCTCTGAAATGAGACATTTCTCAGCTAATTCTAATTCCAGAATAACTCATATTCCTATAGACATTAGCCACCGTTGTTCGGTCAAGGATTTGTTAACACTTTTAACTCATCCTTGTAAGTGTAACCCTCCCACTTTCAGATCTCAGAGGCACGCACCAACAGGCTACCGAAGGGAAAGACAACTGTTGGTGATTAGCCTAAGAGCTCCTATCCTATTCAGGAGTTCACGATGTTCCGAATCCTTTGATCAGGCCCTCCGAAGGGATGGTTGCGCCAGGACAACCTGCAGGCGGATCATAGAACTCTCACGGTGTGAACTAGGGGTGGAGACCGAGGGATACATTGACATGTGTCCCGCTCCCACTTACTCTAGACATTTTTCCCATTCACCTTGATATTGATTCATGCAAACACTTTCCGAAGGGAGGCCGCTCCTAAGGCGACTCGAAGCCGAGCATGAATCTCACGTTGTGAATATAGGGACGTAGGAGCAAAACTTGATTTAAATCTCGTTTTGTAACTTTCCTCCCACTGAAAATGTCCTAAGGTTAATTTAGGGTTGTTTAACTTAGATAAAATTCGGCTAAGTCAATCTATCTAAGTCTGATCCTATTATAACAATTATGGAAAGGATTCAACCGCAACGTTGTAGGTGAATTAAACTTCTTTCAATAAACCCAACATTGCAAGTCAACACTACTATGGTTAATTCAACTCAATGTTCGAGTCAGTTCCCAGGTAGGAGGTGTTCCGTAAACCGTCAACTTAAATACCCCCAACCTTAGACAGAACTTTACCGAGAGAGTTCCCTTATAACCTCAGTAATGTAAGGTCTTTACTCTAAAGATCTAGGTGCATTAAACACTTTTAATAAACCTAGTGACATTGCATGCTAACATTTAACTATGATTAATTCAACTCCGGTATTCCAGGTCAGTTCCCAGATAGGAGGTGTTCCGTAAACCATCAACTTAAATACCCCCAGCCTTAGACAGAACTTTACCGGTGGAGTTCCCTTATAAGCACAGCAATGTTTTTCCTACTTAGTCAATCAAAACTATTTTTAATTCTAAGTAAGAAAAGATTCTAATCCTATTAGAAACTGATCTAGGTCTAATTAATTTTAAACAATTTAAAATTAATCCAATTTATCCTATGATCTTATGTTTGCATGCAAATCTTGATTATAGATTGACGGTTTCTAATCATTAATATTAAAGAACTATTTCAAATTTTTAATGATTAATCCTATAATCAAGAATCTAGGGTTTAATTCATTCAACAATCTCATTCAAATTAAATAATTAAACCATACTTATTGCATGAATAATATAACAATTATATTATTAACTATGGATGTTTCATGCTTCATGCAATATTGATTTTCTTTTAATATAACAAATATAAGCCAATCAAGAAAATCAATCAAGCATGCTTCATTCATCACATTAAACATAACTATTTATATTTAATTTAAGTAATGACATGCTTCATGCTTTCCAATTTTTCATATAATTAATATACACTTATATTAAAAAATATGAAAATAATTCCATGCATTTAAACATACATTATAACAATTTATAATATATACAAAAATGCATGAGCATGTTTATAACCTAAGGTGGGATTAAACTTCTATATGACATCCATAAAGCATATAAATAGCAATTGAACCGGTTAATTTTGGCCCCTAGGATAAAATAAAGCATTAAATTACATTAATTTTAGCTAAATTCTATCCTAAAATCCTTCTGCAGCTCCAAAATCTGGTCTAGACAGCAAGAACCGCTCCGAACAACCTCGAACCGGCTTCGAAAATCACAAACCATGAAAAAAATTGGTTGAACCGGACCAAATAGGTCCCAGCCCAGCCGAACCGATCCGAACCGAACCGCCCACCAGCTTGGACCGCGTCTGTTGTAGCCCTAACGAGCGCCGCCATCGTGACAGCGTCGAGACGCTATAATCGCAGCGTCCCGACGCTGTGCGCTTTTCTTATCTGAGCGCCTGTGGTATCGAGACAGCGTCGAGACGCTGTTGGAGGAGCGTCCCAACGCTGTTGCGTCTGGAGGCAGAATCTGGGCAGTGGCAGCATCGTTTCTTCGATTTTTCTTCCGATTTCAGCGGCGATTTCTCCGTTTTTCATCTCATAAAAACCTATTCTAGACCCAGACTTACATAGGACTCGATTTTACATAATATACCCGTAACACCGGGCCTTACATGATCAAAATCACATAAAAATAAAATCTATGGCCATAAAATTAACCTAAACAGTTCAACGCAAACCGAACATACATTATGCATAAATCCCACCTATTAGAGCCTATCGCAAATTTTAATATTAATTAATAGGGACAGCGATGGCTCTGATACCAATTGAAGGGAATAAAAGTCCCCACGCAGCGGAAGCGCATCGATTGGACCTTACGTCGTATATTAATTAACATTAAAATACCGTTACGAAAACTCAAACAAACTTTAAACACTCTTTAAAGTTGCTGGAAAATCAGTTTAAACATGCTTAAAAATAAATCTAAATTTATTTTCATGCTTTTCTAAAGAAAAGGGGAAGAACCGTTACAAACCTCCGTTGTAGACTTGACCGTTCGTCGCCAACGATGCTCCAACGAACAAAACGCAGCAGCCTCTTTTGTCTTGTGATCGCTGGAAAATTCTTCTTGAATGACACAATAACCACAGAGGTTACACCGGTATGACTCTAGGTCTAGGAGGCAAAAGACTTGTGGGAGTCTTTCTCTAAGAGGGAGGCTAGAGATAATTCTAGGTCTTGTCTTGAGAGTCTAAGAGCAAGAGCAGAGTGTCATGGACCAATTAGGTCTAGTGTTCTATTTATAGAAGAGAGGCCATGAATAAAATATTCAATTAAATTAATCTTTTCCAAAATTGATTCAATCTTATTCCTTATTTAATCAATCCATGATCAATCAATTCCATAATTGATTAATCTTTTCCACAAATGACTAATTACTTCCATAAGTGATTAGATCATTTCCATAAATGATTAATCACTTCCTTAAGTGATTAATTATTTCCATAATTGATTAATTCCCGGTTAATGAATTTTTTAATTAATTAACCACCAATTAAATATCACATATTTAATTTCCAGCCTTGAATTAATTAATTTGCCCAAATAGATTTTAGGCCTTAAATTAATTAATTCATTATTTGAACTCTTTCAAACTTCCATAAATTTATATTAATATTTGAATTTCTTCAAATATTAATTTCTCTCATAATAATATATCAATATATATTATATTTGTTTCCCTTAGTAAATTGAACATTTTCAATTTACATTTATTGCTTAGTTGCCTCAAATTACTTTATGAGCTACCAGTGGGACCTAATGGACCTGCAGATCAGAAGCTCCAACGATATGAGATTAATTGGTCAAACTCATTAACCAAATTAATCAATATTCGTTAACTGTGTGTACATTCCACTATAGACTCACAGTTGCACTCTTCTCACTGCAGACATATTTTCTGTGTCCACGGATATAGACCAATATCGACTAGTTAGTCCTTCACGAGTGTCCGTAACACCAGCTGGGTCAAATTATCGTTTTACCCCTGGGTTACTTCTATTTCCTTAAGTACCAGTTCTCCTCTAATGAACAACCTGTTTGTGGTCCCACCATCAAACAGAAAACCCTCTCGTGCCATTGAGAGGGTAGGGCCCTTTGTTCAAGACTCGGAGTAACCACTTAAGGGAACACTCATCTGCTTCCCTAAAGTCGGGAAGGAGTGAATTCCATCTTGTACGATTATGTTCCCAGCTCCCCACTCGGTCTTGTCCCCAAAATGGTAGGCTTATTGAGTCGGCGTATTGGCCACTCTCACCCATGCAAATCAAAGGACAATCTCTCATGAGCAGGAGTCCATAATCAACTCAGGATTAAGACTAAGTTGTCTAGGTCGTCCTAGTGAAATAGAAAACCAACTAGTTAACGGTGTTATAACCAGTGGTTACTAGTTCGCGGTCCGGTCTTATGCAAACTCATTGCATAGGATACCTCACTCGCATGTCTCCTACACGAACGCGTTGGATCGTAGCGTTTGTATCAAATACAAAGTGGGTCGTATCCATAGTGTCACCAGGATAAGGCACCCAGTCTTATCCCTATATTATAGACCCTTTAGGCTGTTTCTTGAACAATGATCCCATATGTCGCTACATATAGTTCAAGACTCATATTACAGCCTGGGATGTCTAGTTTATTGGATTAGGATTATTTTTAGGCAAAAACAAATATAAAATAACTAATAACATTTAATGGAAAAATATATCAATATTATTTCATTAATATCCGGTCAACGGTTACATTCACTATCTACGAGTTTTAGGGCATAAAACCCAACAGATACAAAGTGGAAAGACAACTCACCCATGCATAGTTGCATGTCTTGTGATATGAACACCTAGAATCCACTTTGACTTGCAAATTTACCATGTGTCTTGCTTCATGAGGCTTCTCCTTGCATGAGAACTCTCTATAAATGAAGTATGAATCAGATTCAAAGGAGGTGAGTGATTTTCCATACTGTTATGCTGCTGGAATTTACACTCAAACACTCTCATCTCCTCATATCTCTCAAGTGCTTGAACCTTCAAGCATTCCCTTCCCATTTCCTATCTTTATAGACTCCCACAAGTCGTTATTGGCCCGGAGAATAGTAGGGAAGACTCTAAGGGTTGTCCTAAGTAGATTGGAGAAGAAAACAATCCACGGAGGTCCACCTATTGAGCTGCAAAAGGTAGGTTGTTCTAAACTCTCTGTTCTGGTTTCTTTAGGACATGCATGCTTTAGATGTAAAATTGATGTAGTTAGGTGCTCCCGATCTTCAATTGCTTCCGCATGTGTTATATGAACACCTTCAATTTTAGATAGCCACTAGGTTGAGGCAAGACAGACGTTAAGTTATGTTGAATTCTTAGCGTAGACTCTTGATAGGCCTAAGAGCATAAGAAAATTATCACATATTACTTTGAATGTATGTTTGAATTAATTGCTTTAATTTCAGGTCTTTATTCTTAATGCGATTAGTTTAGGTGATCAACTGCGAGGGTTATCGGATTGGTCAATCTAAATTAATTAGAAATAATTTAAATGTTAATTTGGGTTATGCATGAGGGACAACGAGCGTAATTAAAATTGGTTAATCAATTAATTGTCGGGGTTACATGTTAATCGATTAGCTATGCACATGCTATGAAGAGGGTTATCCAATTAGCCAAAAAGCAATACCAGACTAAAACATAAATTCTTAGAATTAATTTTAGATCAAACTAGGAAGCTAAGTTATAATTTGTTCAGTAGGATTCACCAAATTCAACAATATTTCTCTCTATTGCCTGTTTTTCCTATTGTGCACCTTTTTATTTTTCCTGCCTTTATTTCCAGATTCTCTCACCTTTGAAAACCCATATGTTTGTGTTCTGGACAAAGACCTGCATTCTTCTAGAATCCTCTTCCCTGTGTTCGACCCCGACCACTGTTGCTACGGAAGTAGTGAGTGTCGTGGAATTACAAATTTTATTTGGCGGTCCAACGACCCGTCAAATTGGCGTCGTTGCCGGGGAAGGGCGCATTTCTAGTGTTTTTAAGTTTTTGTGTTTTTTGTGTCTTCTGGGTTTTTGTGCTTTTTCTTTTTTCTTTGCAGAGCTTAATGATGAAATCAGCATAACCTCGCCGTGGTAATTTGAGCGTCCTGGCCGAGCGCATGATGCATGATCTAGCACAGTGGCGGATCCAGAATTTTATATCAGGGGGCACAAGTTCATATAAATGCAACTTTAGAAGCATTGATACAATATTTAAATACCTAATATCGATTAGGTTAAATTACAAGTTTAGTCTCTGAACTTTCGGATTTGTGTCTATGGTCCCTAAACTTAAAAATGTGTCTAAGAGAATCCTAAACTTTCAATTTTGTGTCCAATAAGTTCTTGAATTTTCAATTTTGTGTCTGATAGGTGTTATTTGACATTTTTCAAAATCCACGGGCTTACCAAACACAAAATTGAAAGTTTATAGTTTCATTAGACATAAAAGTTTATAGTTTCATTAGACATAAAATTTATAGTTTCATTAGACATAAAAAAAAGACAAAAAATTCAATTATGAATGTTTAGGATTTAATTGATACAATTATTAGTATGGAGTTTTTTTTTCTTGAAAAATAATACCCTATATTATAACGCCACTTGGGCTAAAAATGAACGGTCATACTCGACCCACATACACATCCAGTTTGGGAAATTAGTGACCCAAACCTCATGATTATTTACAGATTTCCCATATCTAGCAATCTCATGGGCAGTCCTATTACAAGATCTAGGAGCAAAAATGAAAGATATATCCCTAAAAAAAGGTAAGAGATTCCAAATGGACATAACTAAGGCCTCTGAATTTGTCCAAGTAGTTAACTCCTTATTAAGGAATTTAATAGCAATTTGACAATCCGACTCCACAATTAGCTTGGAGTAGCCCAAAGAAATAACCAACCTTATACCTTCAAGGATGGCCCATAATTCAGCAAGATGGGCCTCCAACCTCACATCCAAAGACTTTGACTCAGCTACCATCACCTTGCCCTCAAAATTGCTGCAAATCATCCTGATACTTGTCATCAAGGGCTCTTCAGAACATGCAGCATCGGAATTTACTTTCCAAAAATTGTCATTCGGAGGAAACCACCGATTATTGCCATCCAAAGAGGAAGAACCCTCATTGCTTCTGATCCGCATACCAGACGAGGATTTATCATTTGATCGCCGGAAGGATTCGAGGTAATCCCTAATCCATTTGCTTCTGATTTGGGAGGATGGAATCGTTTCACCATGAACGCACTTATTCATGTCATTCCAGATAGCCCAACAAGAGACAACTATTAAACCTAGGTTTTCCTTTGTTGTGCAGGAGTTGATCTTTATCGATTTATCCACGAAGCTTCCCCGGAAGTCCTTGTCCAAGAAAACAAAATCATGAGTAAGTTTCCAAATTTCATAAGCTCTAAAGCAAGTAAACAAGCAGTGATCAGTGTTTTCAGGGAAAGAATTACACATAGGACATATATTCAAGACATTTATCCCTCTATGATTTAAGTTTTCTTTTTTTGGAAGAGTATTATTTAAAGCTTTCCATAGAAAATGTTTAACTTTTGAAGGAATTTTTAGTTTCCAAATATTGCTCCATATATTATTCATAATATTTGAGCTTGATGAGACCCCTTCCAGTTTAGATTTCATATAGAGTTTATATCCACTCTTAACAGTATAGGACCCAATTCTGTCATAATGCCAAATTAATCTATCCCTAAGATTCTTATTTATCAGAATTCTTCTAATCACATCACAATCAGAGCTTAAGACCACCTCCTTTAATTTTTGGACATCCGACCCCCTAAAAGGCAATAGGAAATCAGAAACCTTGCTATCAAAAAAGGCACCATTAATACAAGTTGGTTTGAACGTAAGTTCTTTTGGAATCCAAGGATCTTTAAAAATATATGTTGACTCACCATCACCAACTCTAGTTTGAATACCTTTAATAAGTAGGTCCCTTCCCCAGATAAAGCTTTTCCATAAATATGATGGGTTCCTTCCCAGATTTGCCTCCAGAATGGATGAGTTTTTAAAATAAATGTTTTGAAGGAATCTAGCTACAAGGGAATTAGGCCTCTCAATGATTCTCCAAACTTGCTTAGCGATAAGAGCTTTATTAAAGCCCTCAATGTCTCTAAAGTTTGAAGGAATCTAGCTACAAGGGAATTAAGCCTCTCAATGATTCTCCAAACTTGCTTAGCGATAAGAGCTTTATTAAAGCCCTCAATGTCTCTAAAGTTTAGACCTCCTAAGCTTTTTGGAAAACAAAGTTTATCCCATCTAACCCAATGAAGCCTTTTCTTTTCCGGACTAGAACCCACCAAAATCTAGAGAAGCTTTTAGTAATTTCATCACACAAATGTTTAGGGAATTTGAGAAGCTTCTAGTATGGAGTTTTAATTGACCCCAAAGTTTAGGGGTAGAATTGATTTTTTTTTCCTATTTTTTTAAAAAGAAACTTATAAACTCATTTCATATTCTTTTTAGGTTAAAGTATCATTTTGGTCATTGTACTTTGGAACTTATTTTATTTTATTGTCAATAATTCTAATGTCCAAATATAATCCTTGTACTTTTAATAATCTTAAAACTAGTCTATGGTTAACTTTTTCAAAACAAATTTAGTCTCTATAAGCTTTCGCTTTATAATTTTGAAAACATATTAACAATTGGTGTGTTTTCTTGAGTGAAAATTATGATTATTACCATGTTTTAGAGTAACTTCAAATTAATAATGACTAATCTAAAGATTTATTGAAATTACATAGGCTAAATTTGAATATATGAAAATATATGAACTAAATTAGAATGAGTCACAAAGTACAAAGATCAACAATACTATTTTAACATTCGTTCTATTTCATAGGTGGATTTAAATTCATTAAAGAAAATGAAAATTTTATTTATTAGATAGTGATAAAAAGCTTAAACAAAAACATAAAAATATATTTTTAAAATTTTTAAATTATTCCGTTTGAAATTTATGAAGGGGCAAGCCCCCCCTTGCCCCTTCATAAATCTGCCCCTGATCTAGCAGCTCCTGATCCGAATCATCTCCCATCTTTTGGCGACCTTGCAGTCACCAGAGAAATCATTTACATCACCCAAATGCCTGAGGAAGAATTTCACAAGTATTGGGATCACTTCACAGGCTTATGTGCGCTTTCTCATCGCCCATTGTTCGAGGAGTCCTTACTTCTGCACTTCGTTGAGGGATTGGCGCTTGACGATAGAAGGATGCTCAATATAGCGAGTGGTGGTGATGCGCTGGACAAAACACCTAGTGAGGCTAGAGAGATAATTTCGAGCTTGGCAATGTATGTTGGACTCATCATATGGCAGACACGAAAGGTAAATTCTTCACATTCCTCGAATAGCCAAGATTTTGAGCAACAACAAGAAGGTAAGTCTAATGAGATTAGTGAGCCTGAGCTTGAGCCTTTTTGTATTATGAGTCTGATTCATGTGATTCCCCATGCATGATAGGAGAGTTGGAAATAGTTGACGAGTTAGCTTCAGTTGATTCTATGTCAATTGCCCTTTCTCCTAAGCCTATAAATTTTGATTCATATGAGTTAGACTTAGTCATTCCAGTAAGTGACCAATCTGTTGCTCAATATAAAGGTGTTTTGATTAGTATGTTGGGGATGATGACTGATTATATGTTTGAATTTTCTTACGATGTGCACTCTGTGTATAAGTTGAGTTTGTATGTGTAGGAGCTGATCAAACAAAAGAAAAGGAAAAAGGATGTCAGGAAAATCAAAGAGATCGATTTCAGATGAAAATCAGGGAGAATCTCGTCGAGCAAGCGACGTTAAATATTTGTGCTGAATAAGAATTTATTGCTTTCTGTCATTTCCTTTTCTTAGTCTCAGTTTGTTTTAGATAGGTTGCTTTTGATTCTTGTTAGTTGTTTTATTTCTTTTTATGTTGGCGGTACTAAGGCAAGCTCTTATGTTGTACATAATCGAGACTCACCACCCACAAGCTATTCAGGGAAGTTTCTTATTCTTTCCCTATGCACTTGTCCTGTTTTTCCATGATTTATTACATTGGGGACAATGTAGCCTTTTAGGTTGGTGGTGGGGTATTCTGTTTTCTGTTGGGGCTTGAGCATCTGTGCGTCGGGCCAGCGTTTGTGCATAATGTATGTCTTGCCTGTTTGTTGTGTATATATCTGTTTTAGTGATGATGATTTCCTAGGATAGGTGATAGCACCTGATTCGTGCTATTTTATTACCTCTAATCTAAGCTTGTTAGAGGAATTTTATGCTTTAATTGTCTAAATTTCAGGTATGTTGAGCACAGGTGACATTGGGAGCCAACCACACAATTTGGTGTTAATTCGGGCCAATTAAGGAGTTTTTGAGCCATCTCGAAGCTCTTGGACGTTGAGAAGTTGAAAAGACCCAAGTGGATCGAAACGGGCCTAAAAAACTACGCCAAAAATCAAAGGTTGAAGCCCCATACCGAGAAAGAACGGGACAAAACCGAGAAAAAAGGCAGCAAGGCTGGAAGAGGGGTCGGCAGACGCCGACACGATTTTGATACGGAGTAGAAAGTTCGTGGCATCGAGACGCTGATCCTAGCGTCTCAACGCTGCGATGTTTATTATAAATATAGGGCTTCAGTTTAGTCCACCGTTAGGTTAGAATTTTCGTACTTTTACGATTCTTTTCGCCCCTTTTCTGTTTTCTAAGTTGTTTAGACCTTTTAGGGTCAATTCCTATGTATTCTTTTGGATTTATTTGTTGTTTTCCATTCTTTGTGAGTAGCTAAGTTTATTGGATTCGTTGGATTGGGATTATGCTTTGAATGTAGTATTACTTGGCTGAGTATTCTAATTTCTACTTGAGGTTCCTTGCTGTTTTTATGAGCTTTTCATGCAATCTCGTTTAAACCAATGCATATTATTGATATCTTAGAATTGACGACTCTAGGAGATTAGTTTTGTGTATTCTATCAATTATTTGAGATAGCCACTAGGTCGAGGCAAGTCCATCACTAATCTCGCATGTTTAGTGTAGCTTCTTGATAAGCCTAAGATGCATGATAAAGGTTATATTAATTGAATCTGAATTTTGTTTATATTTGATTAATGCAATTTCGGACCCACGAGTTTAAAGCGACTAATGTATGTAAGCAATCGTGAGATCTCGGGTTGTTTATTTTTGATTAGTTAGATATACCTTGGTGATCATTGGGCAATGCATGCAGGGTAGCGGGCGATCAATCAAATAAATTAATTATATTGGCTGCAGGATTATGGGTTAATTAATTAATTAAACACATGTTAGATAGGGGGATCCTCCGAGTAACCAAGAAGCACTACCGGGTTCATATCAATTGCATAGAATGATTTTTAGAGAAAACTAGGAAGCCAAGTAATAAAACATTCAAGCATAACACCCCCAATCCAACGATCCTTGTCTAAATTGAGTTTTATTCCAATCCAATCTTTTTTTTTTTGTTGCATGTTTGTCTTATTTAGCTTATATTTATATTCAACATTTTATTTACTTCTTTGCTTTGCCTGTTTAAAACCCCCTGTTGTGTCCAATGCAAAAGCCTACACTCACTAGATTCACCTTCCCTGTGTTCGTCCCCGACCACTATTTCTACAAAAATAGTTGTAGTGATGTGGAACTATAAATTCATTTGGCTCGGACCCTCGACAAGTCCTGCCAATAGGCTCAAATTTTTCAAAAATTTTTAGCTTTCAAGGAGTTGTAGTCGTGAGTGCCTCAAAAGGGAGCCTTTTTAAAATTTTTCTTGGATATATCTTGCATAGGTTGGGTATCTTTCTTGCTTTAGAGTAGGATTTGAACGCCTAGGAGCGAGTTACTAGGATTATATTCATGTTGTCACTCCAATAGGAGTAAAGTTTGGTGAGAAAATCTAAATTTTTTTTGCAAAATAGTGTGTGGAGTCTTGCCTACGAGATAAAAAGAAAATTCTCCTACCATTAAAAAAAAAGTAAAATAAGTTAAGTGAGCTTGTTGTGAATATTTTTGTGCTCATCTTTCTTTGTTTTATTTCCTTGAAAGAAAAAGCATGCTTGCATCGTTTATGAGTGTTTAGGGGTAAAAAGAGTTGCCTGCAGTGTGATCAGTTAGGCTAACCAAGGGTTAAACTCGGGTTATGGGTCCCTACATTGTAGTGTGAAAGCTAGTGTCCCGCCCTAAAAAGAATTGCAAAAGAAAAAGAATAAGGAATTCCTTATTCAAGCACCTAGGAAAAAGATTAAGCAACCTAGTTTGTTTCATTTAGACTTTTTTTTAGCGAGACCTTAGTACCAGTGTAGGGGAAGATAGGATGAGAGTTTAATAAATCAATCCCGGGTTAGTAAAGTCCTATTTAGGTGGGATAGAACTCTCGTGTGCAAGATTATCATGGAAAACTTTTGATTTGTCTCCCAATTGGGTCTCATGTGAATGTCTTTTGATTGCTTTAGTTTTTGAACATTTGAGCTTTGAGCATTAAATTACTTTGCATATATATGTACAACATTTTCCTTTGGTTTGTGTGTTTGCCTTGCTCGAAGACTAGTGTCGCTAAGGGTCTGCAACGCGGAGCGGCCGACTTTTGATAGTGAGCATAGCAAGCTATTGTTCCCTATCTATTTTAGTTAGTCTTTGAGAGTAAATTGGCCAAATTTATGCACTTTAATGTTTATTTGTAGGAATTGATTATTGGAGCTTAATTGGTGAAATCGAAGTCAATTGGGTGTTCGGGACACTAAAAGAGGCCAAAGAAGCAAAAAGAATCAAAGTTGGAGGCTTAAGTTTGAGTCAAACCCGAGAGCTAGCGTCGAGACACTGCTTTCTGGGCGTCTCGACGCTAGTTTTCCTTTTCTGTTTTTGGCGGTAGCAGGGACAGCGTCGCGACGCTACAGACAATTTTCCTATATATTCCTCACTTTATGCTACGGATTAGGGGAGTCCATTTGGTTAGATTTTAGCCCTAATTTCGACTAGAGACCTTTGGTGGGAGCTGAAGCAAGGCCAAGGAGCGGGAATCAAGCGAGAAGACGTGGAGATCGTGACGGGGACGTGCTGGTTTCGACGGATTCGAGTTTTTCCTTTCTCTTTCCCTTACCTCTTGTGGTTTTTATGGCTTTTCTTTCAATTAGTGTTTGTGGTTTAAAGACTATGAATTGCTAGTTGTTTGTCTTAGGGATTTATGTAGTTGTTTTAGTTTGTTGGATTGATTTGTAGTATGAATAAGCATTTATTTTACCTATGCAATTATGGTTAAATGCTTTCAATTACTTGATCACTAGTTGAATGATTTGAGTGTTGAATCTTGCTCAGGAGAGGGGATTTGGTCTAAGACTTACATTATTTAATTGCATGACTAAAGTAGAAATTCTAAGTTTGTGACGGGATTTGGAATAACTTTAGAAGTTGCTTGAAGAACTAAACTCAAGGCCTTGCATGTTAATGAATTATGCTCGGGAGAGATAGTTGGTTGCATGCATGAGAATCAATTATGCTCGAGAGAGATAGTTGTGATAAAAGGTTCCTAGACTTGGTAGAATAGTTGCATGTGAAATTCATTCCATTAATTAATCCTCAATCTCAACAATGAAATCAATTCCCTAAGAGTCTTTCCATTTGAGTCTCCACCCTTTATTTTATGCTTTTTGTCTTTAAATTTATCTTTTGCATTAAGTTTTGCTCCCTAAATAAAATTGGACAAGATTATTCACGGTACTTAATTTGCTAGAAAACCAATCCAAAGGACGACACTCGTTTAATCACGAAAACACTATATTATTACTTGACCCGTACACTTGCGGTTAGCAATTTGCACATCAAATTTTTGGCGCCGTTGCTGGGGATTGGCATATTTAGTTAAATTAATATTGTGGAAAAATTGTTCAGTCTTAATTTAGGGTGTATTTTTATTTTTTAGGTAGATTGTTTTTTTTCCTTATTTGTTTTATCTCCATATTTTTTTCCTTTTTTGTTTTAGTTTCTATAGTTGTAATTCTCCTTTTTAGTTTGTTTTCCTTATTTGATTGATTTTTTCCTTATTTGTTTTTGTTTTCTTTTTTTCCTTTTCTTTCCTTGTTTGTTTGAGTCTTAATCCTTTGTTCTTGATTGGGTTATAATTTGGTGGTTGCATCTAATTGTGAAAGCCTAATATTAATTGATGCTTTAATTGAATTTAATGGCTTTTTATAATTTTGGGTGGCCCGTTAGTGAATCTGTTCCTGAAGAATCAACACCATATTCCAATTTTTCATCTTCAAGTTATATCCCTTTAAAAGAAAATTCTTCCTTAGAAAGTTTAATTCAAAATTATATTGAGGAGTCTAGAGCAAGGAGTCTAAAATTAGATGAAATTATAAAAGGACCTCAGACCCAATGGAAAGTTAGTGAGGTGGGATCCACTTCCTTAGGTTGTCTAGTGAGTCATGTGGCTGATGATTTATTGGCACCCATTCAGGAGCTTAGTTTTTTCGATCTTGCTAAGGATGAGCATTTAGGGGTGAGTTGCATGAATAGTGGGGAAGAATTGGAGAGTTGTAGCACCTATCAAGAACATGTTTGTGAGGAAGAAAAAGAAAATGAGCTTGTAGTGTTAGAGGAAGTTCAGGAGGTAGAGATTGAGGTTGTAAAGCCTTCGTCTGTTTTATCTTCTCCATCCTCTGTAGATTTTGATTGTTCTTTTTTCTACTCTCACGAGTCAGTTTTAGAGTCTGAGTCTATTTATTTTGATCTTTCTCCTTTTATGTTTATTTTATACAAAAATATCGAAAATAATTCTATTTCAGGGGCTCATGAGAAGCTAGTAAGCTTGCTAGCTATAATGAGTTTTATTGATTCAAGGAAGAAGGACCCAAAGAAATATGAGAATTTTTATGTGCCTTGACAGATTGCACGAGCACGTCGAGCTAAAGACATTAAACAAGCGCTTATGGGAGGCAACCCAAGTTACTTTGTTATTGTTTTTATGTTGTTGTTGTTTTTTTTTTTTTTTTGTAGGAGTTCCCGTGTTCTTGCCTTTGCCAAGCATTCATGAAAAGGTCATCATTCCAAGGCAGTATTTTTCACCCCTTCCATTCTTCTCTTGTTCTCATGCTTGATAAGGCTTTAGTTTTCTATACATTGAGGGCAATGCATGTTTTAAGTTTGGGGGTGGAATGCTTTGCTTTGTTGAGCCCTTGAGCATCTGAGTTCGGGCTATATTTTTTAGCTTTCTACGAATTGAGCATATGGTTGTTTTGTGGATGCTATTTTTGCATGACTATGATTTCCTAGGATAGGTTTTCTTGTCAATTTTCAAGCTTTTGATGAGTTGTAAGCATGAGTGCCCAAAAAGGGAAACTTTATAAACTTTTTCTAGGAGATGTCTTGCATTAGTAGAGTATTTTCCTTGGTTTAGAATTGGACTTGAATGCTTAGGAGCGATTTATTAGGTTCATATGCTTGTTGTCACCTCGATGGGTGTAGGGAAGAGCTAAAGAGTTAATTTTTTACAAATTAGCATGTTTAATCTTGCCTAGGAAGAAAGAAAAGAACATATGCTTATCATGATCATGAAAGAAAAATCATTCTTGTCTTTACTGTTGAAAGAAAAAAAAAATAATGACGTCATATGAGCTCAATATGCAATGTGTAATAATGTTTTAGGCAAAAAGAGCTACCCCTGTTGTGAATAGTTAGGCCAACCAAGAGTAAAACTCGGGTTATGGGTCCCTACAATAGGTGTGTGAAAGCTAGTGCCACTTATAAATGCTTGATTTAATTTTCAATCTAAAGCACCTAAGTATGGATGAAAACAAACTAATTTGTTCCATTGACTCGTTAGTGAATCCTTAGTGCCAGTGTAGAGGGAAGATGAGTTGAGAGTTTGATAATCCAATCCCGAGCTATTAAAGTCTAATCTATCTAAGTTAGATCTTTCTTATGCAAGTTAATTGTAACGACCCGACTTCTTAATAAGCCTTTAAGGGACCGCTACGACAATGCATGCTTTGGAGGCCCTTTTAAATAACAATAATAATTTGAAAACCTAAACACTAGTTTAAACAAAAATTTAAAACAAAACTTTATTTCGGGATCCCTAAATTTTAAGAATTTTAAATACTCTTAAACAATTGTTAATATATAAATATTCATGGCCTCTAGAAAATTTCTCTTACAGATTTATAAATCAATGAAATAAAGCAAAGTTCTTAAGCGGAAGAAAAACATGAAACTCAAGTCCTCTCATGGCTGTCTATCGGATTCCCATCAATCGTCTTCCACCTGCCCTTGTCTTTACTTGAAAAAAATTATTTTTGAAAAGAATGAGTATTTTAAGTACTCAGTAAGTGACCCTACTATTGAGGTTGGGTCACGCTTTAAAAACATTTTAAAAATCAACAACAAATATAAATTTGGTGGCTCTAAACTTCATTTTAAACTTTCTAATGAAAGTTGATATACATCAATTTCATGCATATCTTATACACATCAATTTCATGTGTCTTTCAACCATCTTCATAAACGCATACGCAACTAAAGTATTAAATTTGTCATGCTCAATTTTTATGCGTTTAACAATCATAATAAAATTCAAGAACAACTCATAAACACGAATATTTTAGAAAATCAATTATTCTAAACACGAGAATTTTAGGAACTCAAATATTCGCACCCAATTAAAAATTCAATAGTAAGTTCACTTACCTTGGCTTAACTATCACCAAATCAATCCTCTTCAAACTCCTTGATTCAAAGACGTTGGCAAGCCAAGGACGAACCGCTCACAAACGCTAAAAACTCTTCGACCCACTACTCCAACTTGCCGATAACGCCAAGAACTTGCTGAACGGGTTCCAAAAATCAGTGGGTATTCAATTAATTGTTAAAACTAGACAATTAATCACTCAAGCCAACATACCCAAGGTTGAAGAAGCTGGAAAATTGCTCCAAACACCCAGAACCTCTGCTGTCGTCGCCAGAAATAGCCCACGAAGAGACGTCGGAAAGTTCTCGTTTGAAGCTACTCAGGCCGCGCGCGACCACCTGCTGCCGACGTGGATCGAGACGCGCCGCCGCGGACCCTTGCAAACGCTGGAGAAGACGAGCTCGCCGGAGATGACGAGAAAGAGAAGAAGGTGTCATCGTGTCTGTCGCGTCGCGCTCACCTTCATGAAACAGAGAATGCCGCCGCGAGCCTCGCCTAAACACGCCGCCCCTACTGCTGCAACCCTTCTGCCGAAGCGCGCCGCCTCTTGTTGGGGAAGACCCACTCGACAGAGACAACACACGCCGGAGATGGGAGGTGTTGCCGACCGAAAAGAAGAAGAACAAGAAATATAAACGGCTGCTGTGTTGTACGGCTGAAGCAAGGAAGAAGAAAGAGAAAATGGCTTACTCACTCGGGCTCCGTGCATATCTTTAAAAAAAAACCCTAATGGGCTTGGGCTTGGCTCTAAAGACAGCAAAATTACAATTCTGCCACTCCAAGCCCTTAATTTTAAAACTTTCACCAATATTCAAATTCTCAAATTCCCTCTTAACTCCAAATTAACTCCAAACTTAGGAAATTGGAAATTTCTCTTAAATTACGGGCGTTACATTAATTTTGGAAAACTTTTGATTTGTCTCCTTCATTGGGCCTTATGTGCATGTCTCTTGATTGCTTGTTTATTGACTTATGAGCCTGGAGGATTGAGTCATGTTTGTTGCATCTATTTGTCAAACTATGCTTTATTTTTAGTTTGCTCGAGGACTAGCAAAAGCTTAAGTTTGGGGGTGTTTGATAGCGAGCATAACAAGCTATTGTTCCCTATCTATTTTAGTTAGTCTTTGAGAGTAAATTGGCCAAATTTATGCACTTTAATGTTTATTTGTAGGAATTGATTATAGGAGCTTAATTGGTGAAATCGAAGTCAATTGGGTGTTCGGGACACTAAAAGAGGCCAAAGAAGCAAAAAGAATCAAAGTTGGAGGCTTAAGTTTGAGTCAAACCCGAGAGCTAGCGTCGAGTGTCCCTGCTTTCTGGGTGTCTCGACGCTAGTTTTCCTTTTCTGTTTTTGGCGTAAGCAGGGACAGCGTCACGATGCTACAGACAATTTCCCTATATATTCCTCACTTTATGCTACGGATTAGGGGAGTCCATTTGGTTAGATTTTAGCCCTAATTTCGACTAGAGACCTTTGGTGGGAGCTGAAGCAAGGCCAAGGAGCGGGAATCAAGCGAGAAAACGTGGAGATCGTGACGGGGACGTGCCGGTTTTGACGGATTCGAGTTTTTCCTTTCTCTTTCCCTTACCTCATGTAGTTTTTATGGCTTTTCTTTCAATTAGTGTTTGTGGTTTAAAGACTGTGAATTGCTAGTTGTTTGTCTTAGGGATTTATGTAGTTGTTTTAGTTTGTTGGATTGATTTGTGGTATGAATAAGCATTTATTTTACCTATGAAATTATGGTTAAATGCTTTCAATTACTTGATCACTAGTTGAATGATTTGAGTGTTGAATCTTGCTCGGGAGAGGGGATTTGGCCTAAGACTTACATTATTTAATTGCATGACTAAAGTAGAAATTCTAAGTTTGTGACGGGATTTGGAATAACTTTAGAAGTTGCTTGAAGAACTAAATCCAAGGCCTTGCATGTTAATGAATTATGCTCGGGAGAGATAGTTGGTTGCATGCATGAGAATCAATTATGCTCGGGAGAGATAGTTGGTTGCATGCATGAGAATCAATTATGCTCGGGAGAGATAGTTGTGATAAAAGGTTCCTAGACTTGGTAGAATAATTGCATGTGAAATTCATTCCATTAATTAATTTTCAATCTCAACAATGAAATCAATTCCCTAAGAGTCTTTCCATTTGAGTCTCCACCCCTTATTTTATGCTTTTTGTCTTTAAATTTATCTTTTGCATTAAGTTTTGCTCCCTAAATAAAATTAGACAAGATTATTCACGGTACTTAATTTGCTAGAAAACCAATCCAGATGACGACACTCGTTTAATCACGAAAACACTATATTATTACTTGACCCGTACACTTGCGGTTAGCAATTTGCACATCCACTTTGTTTCCAAGAGGAGGAAAATGGAGTCGCCACCAGTCTTGATTTAGATGGTGTGACTGGGCACCCAAAATATGCTAAAATGGTCTGCAAATAAAAGATTTAGGGTTCGGGGGTCTTTTGTGTATGGGGAAGGTATTAGCACCCCACAACACTCTTTCAAAGAACGAAATTTTACTTTACTTGTGTTATTTAAGGAAATTGGCTACTGTAACTATTAAAGAAGATTTTTTTGTCGATTTTTAAATGTCCCACATTTTACTTCTCATTATTCCTTAAATAAATAATGAGCAATAATTGTGGGTGGCATAAAGTCATTCAAAGTTTGTTTGAATTTAATTTGACATCCCAATTTAATTTGACATCCCAAATTAAATTCATCACACCTCAAGAATATTAGGAAAGTCAATATCTTGATTTCCTAATTTCTGTCATAGGAAAGTTTATATTTTTTTTTAAGAAAGAACATTTGAGTTATTAATTTTGAAAATTGTGTGAATAAATAATTTTTTTTAAGAAAAAACTCTTAATTAATTTTAATTTTAAAGAAGTGGCATTTTAGGGGAAATAGTTTTTTGAATTGATTTTTTTATTTTAAAATAAGGCCAATAGAATAATTTTAGCAAATCTCTCAAAACATTCCTTTTAAAAGAAAATGTCTTTTTTTATGAAATATGCTTCTTTAAAAAAAAGTTTTAAAAGGAAAATATGAATAATTTTTATTTATGCTTTATAAGGAAAGAAATATTAAAATCAAATCTCGGCATCCCAAGATTTTGATTTTTCACCTCAAGAAAGTTAAATATCGGCATCCCGAAAATTCAAGATTCCACTTTTTTTTTTTTTTTTTGAAACTATTTAATTAAGGGAAAGAAATTTACAAGAAAATTATGGATTAAATACAACATCATGACTTAGAGAAAAAAAAATCAGCAACATATAATTGAGAGAAAATATCTTAAAAGGGAGAAAGATTACAATATACAAGAAATAAAATTTCATTAAATTCATTTGCTTTAAAGAAAATATATTAAAATCAAATTTTGGCATTCCAAGACATTGATTTCTTACCTCAAGAAACTCAAACATTGGCATCCCAAAAATTCAAGACTCCATTATTGGAGATTTTTTTTTTTATTTTTTGAACGCAAATAACAAAAGAATCATGGTTTTAGAAAAGTAATGATACAAGAATCAATGACATTGACCAAATTCAAAACATAAGAATGCAAGATTGAACGGTAAATAAAATTAGCAATAAACTATATTTTACAAATGAATTTTAAATTTTATAGTTAAGCTAACGTGCAAACAAGGAGAAATAATAAAAAAATATATTCACAATTATTAAATATTGCTAATTAAAAAAAGTAGACTCTAGAACACTTTTTTTTTACACAAAATTCTAAATAATAAAAGGATAACAAAATATGATATTATGAAAAAAAAAATAAAACATACCAAAGAGACACGTGATATATAAAAAGTTTATGCATAACAACTAGTGAATATTCTAAGATAACATGCTAGATGCAAATTTAAAGAGGAAATAAAATATCGAAAATAAATTTTGATAAGGGAAGAATAAAAAAAAAAGAAAAGAAATAAATAAATAAATACCTAGGATGGAGAATGAGAGGGATGCATGACTAAAAGTGAGAGGAGACCTCTTGGTTGAGAGAAAAGACTACAATGACGATGTTTGTTTTCTCATAGTAAAAGGGAGAAAAATATGGGAGAGTGAGAGGGAATGAGATACAAAAATGTGGTTAGGATCCTTTTTTTCTTTGGAGAAAAACGTGAAAGGGGAGGGGAGGGAGAAAAATGTGTTAGGGTTTTAAAAAGGGAGAGATTTAGTGAGTCTTGTGTGGCCAACAAAAACCAACGTGTAGGGGGTATTCTAAGGCTCCAAAAATCGTGTGATGCAGGTGTGAGGAGGATTCCCTTCACATATTAGGAAGGTGATCAATAAAATTAAAAAAAATCTAATAAAATAAAATTGAAAAATGAATCAAATAAATATTCTAATTTCACCTTCCATATTTACAAAATTTTAATTGCCAATCAATCCTCCAAGGAAACAAAATATTTTGCTTAATTAACCTTGCCAAATAAACCCAATATTTGATTTGGCAAATCAATTAATTAAAATAAAATTTTTGACCTGAATATTTCTACCAAATTTAATAATATTTGAATTGGCTAATTAAATGTTCTAGAATACTCTTTTTTTCTTTCTTTTCTTTTTTTTTAAAAAAAATGAAAAAAATCAATTAAGAGAATAAAATATCGGACAAATTTAGGGGTCTACAACTAGCAAGATTTAGGTTGGGGGTATTTGATAGCACCTAATTCGTGTTATCTTATTACTGCTAATCTAAGCTTGTTAGAAGAATTTTATGCCTTAATTGTCTTATTTTCAGGTAATTCGAGCATAGGTAGCGTTGGGAGCCAACCACACGAATTGGTGCTGATTCGGGTCAGTTAGAGTGTTTTTTAGCCATCTCAAAGTTCTTGGACGACGAGGAGGTGAAAAGACTCGAGCGGATCGAAGCGGGCCTAAAGAATAGTGCCAATAAGTCAAAGGTTCGAGCCCTAAGCCAAGAAAGACCGAGATAAAACCGAGAAAAAGGATAGGAAGGTGGAAAAGGAGTCAGTGTCGAGACGCTGACGCGATTTTGCGCGGAAGACAGATTCGTAGCGTTAAGACACTGTTTTCCTAGCAGTGTCTCGACGCTACGACGATTAGTATAAATAATAGGGTTCGGTTTAGTTCGCCGTTAGGTCAAATTTTCAATTTTTACCCCGTTCTCTTTGTATTTTCTTTGTTCTTTTATGTTCTTTTAGGTTCCTAGCTCATTTAGGATGATTTCTTTACAGTTTATTTCGTTGTTTTCATACATTATGCGTGACTAATTTATTATATTGTTGGATTTGGTGATGAACTACTGAAAAATTCATAAACTTGGCTGAGTTTGATGGTTTTGTTCTGAATTCTATGAGTTTCAGTTTCAGTTTCTTATGTATCTTGATTAAACCAATGCAATCAATTTATTTTCTTTGAATTGACGCCTGTTAGGGGGAGTTTGGGGCAACAGGGTGGAGTTGTGAAGTTTGGAGTTGTGAAGTCTGGTGAGTTATGAAGTCTGGGGAGTTGTGAAGTCTATATTTAGAGTGTAGAGTTGTTAAGTCTGGAGTTAGGAAGTCTGTGTTCGGAAAGCAGAGCTGTGAAGTCTGAATATATATTAGTTTTTTTTAAAAAAAAAATTATACATTTTTTCCAAATTGAATTAATCAAAATGTTATTTCCATCAATTGTAAAATTTAGATTTTAAGTATATTTTACCATTTTCCTTTTAAGTTTCAATTTTGATTAAAATGAACAAAAAAAATTAAATTCATAGCATTCAAACATGGTAGGAAAATAATTGATAAATATTTGTTTCCATCAATTTGTAGACTTGAGATTTTAAGTTATGTTTATATTCCTCTTATTCCAAATTGTCCATAATAATATTAGGGGTAAAATACCTTTTTGGTCCCTCATATTTGGAGTTAGTGTCTAATAGGTTCCAAGGTTTCAAAATCATACAACTCTACACTCCAAAATAATAAATAAATAATTTTTAAAATAATAAATAAAAAACAATTTTTAAAATAATAATAAAAAATAATTTTTAAAATAATAATAAAAAATAATTTTTAAAATAATAAAATAATAATAAATAATATTTAAAATAATAAAATAATAAAAAATAATATTTAAAATAATAATATAATAATAAATAATAAATAATCTTTTAAGTTTAGATGGAATTTGGTTTGAAGATTGGCCTTCGGAAGTCTATGCATTGGTTCAAGATGAAGTTTGTCCTTTGTAATTTGGTATTCTTTATATTAAAAAAAATGATTATCTTTCTCCTCTGGCCCCCACCCCCACGAAACCCTTCCTTTTCTTTCCCTTCTTTCCCCTCCCGCCGTCATGCCCTTGCCATCATCGTCGCCTTCCACCGCCCTTGCCATCGCCGTCATTGCCTTTGCCTTCTTCTTCTTCAAACAAAAAGGCTACTCACCCCTCCTTTTTTCTTCAAACAAAAACTCACCCCCAACCTCTTCTTCTTCTTCCTCAACACCCCCTCTTCTTCTTCAATCTGTACAACCCACCATTTTCTCTTCAAACTAAAAAAACTCACCCCACCCCACCCTTTCATCTTCTTCAATCTAAAAATAACCTCTCCATTTTCCCCGAACTTCTCTCTCCTCTTTAATCTGAACAAAAAAAAACCTACTCTCTTCACAAAAAAATTCATATTTGAGCAAGAAAAATAACGCAAGATGAAGATGGGGAACATGGCGATGAGAGAAAGGTAAAGAGAAAAGGTAGATCTGTGAGAAAGGAGAGAGAGAAACACGCTATACGAGGCGACTTCAAGAGTGTTTACTCTTGAAGTCTAGGTTTCATAAGTCGGGTTTGGCAAGTTGGAGGCCCAAACACTGATTTGAGGGGACAAGGCAACTCGGGCTTCCCAAGTTGGTGGCCTAAACACCTCCTTAGGGAGTAAGTTGGATGCATTCTTTTAGATAGCCACTAAGTTGAGGCAAGACAGACGTTAAGTTATGTTGAATTCTTAGCGTAGACTCTTGATAGGCCTGAGAGCATAAGAAAACTATCGCATATTACTTTGAATGTATATTTGAATTAGTTGCTTTAATTCTAGGTCTTTATTCTTAATGCGATTAGTTTAGGTGATTGACTGCGAGGGTTAGCGGGTTGGTCAATCTAAATTAATTAGATATAATTTAAATGTTAATTTGGGTTATGCATGAGGGACAGCGGGCGTAATTAAAATTGGTTAATCAATTAATTGTCGGAGTTATGGGTTAATCGATTAGCTATGCACAGGCTATGAGGAGGGTTATCCAATTAGCCAATAAGCAATACCGGACTAAAACATAAATTCTTAGAATTAATTTTAGATCAAACTAGGAAGCCAAGTTATAATTTGTTCAGTAGGATTTACCAAATTCAACAATATTTCTCTCTTTAGTCTCTATTTCTCTCTATTGTCCGTTTTTCCTATTGTGCACCTTTTTATTTTTCCTGCCTTTATTTCCAAAATCTTTCACCTCTGAAAACCCTTCTATTTGTGTTCTGCACAAAGACCTGCATTCTTCTAGAATCCCCTTCCCTGTGTTCGACCCCGACCACTGTTGTTATGGAAGTAGTTTGAGTGTCGTGGAATTACAAATTTTATTTGGCGTTCCAACGACTCGTCACGTGTGCAATCAAAACAACAAAAAACCAGATTCCAACAATTCGTAGAGCGATCATCAACTGTATAGAAGAATGCGAAGGATCAAAAGAGAAGAACTTGATTCCAGTGCATACATAAAGCCTTTCGAGTCACCTCCAATGGAAGCTATCGGAGCCTTCTTGATGGAAATTGAATGTTGATGCCTCTTGGAGTGAGAAATGAGAAGTAGGAGGCTTAGGGTGGGCCATTCGTGACTCCAACGGATCTCTGATCGGATGCAAATCATAAGAAAATGACCGATCAAATGTCTGAAAGCCAAAGCTATTTTAGAGGGATTAAAAGCTTACACAACCTATTTCGCGTCAAAAGGGAGTCGATTCAAGCCTATAGTCGTTGAATCAGACTCTAGTGATGTCTTGGGAGTTATCAATCAGGAGTTTGAAGACTTGTCGGAGCTAGTGATTATCACATATGAAATCGAGAAGATGGGGTTTAGAGCAAAGGTTTCCTCCATCTCCAAATGCCCACGAGCCTCCAACTCCCTGGCGCACGAGTTAGCGCATGCAGCTGCCGTCCGTGGCGATTTCCATCGTTTCCTTTGTTCGCTCTCTTCCTTCTAATGGGGAAGATGAAGTGTTTTGGAGGGAAATTTGTTTTCCCATATGGTTTACTAATAATTGAAGGTGTTGGTGTACCTAACTTTGTTTTTCCTGTTTGTTAATGAACTTCTTTTTCCAAAAAAAAAAACGAAAAAAAGATTTCCTATTTTTTTAAGCGAGCATTTTATCTTTATAAAAAATTTTGTTAAACGTCTCACTTCATTTTACTTAAAATTAAAATATTATAAATGAAACATATCTCAACATTTTAAAGTATAACAATTTTTTTTAATGAAAATAAGTACCATATTTATTAAAATCAAAAACTCAATTTGATTGAAATATAAAATTTAAATAACATTCAAATATTCTCATATTTAATAATTATTGCACAAATGTCCTTGCAACTTTGACTTAGCATGTTGTTAAAAAAAAAAAAAAAAAAAAAAAAAAAAAAAAAAAAAAAAAAAAAAACTTCACATTCATTGACATGCATTTAACTTTTTTTTTTCACTAAATTTTTTTTTTTAATCACTATTTTTAAATATGTAATTTTACGCTAACAACCTTTTTTCAATGTCAATACAAAATTTCTTATCGAATCAATTGAAAATCAAAATTGTTCACCCAAACATTCAAAAAATGTTATTTTTAAAGAGATTATACTTTATCAAATACTTTAGTTTTTTTTTTAATATAAATTAAACTTATATAATTCTTATGAAATATATTTCTTTCTTTTTGTCCAAATTTCAATCTCGAAGCACACCAATGAATTACCCATGAGATAATAAACTATCTTATTATGCCACTTTTTTTTTTTTGTCAAATTTAGTTTACAACTTTTATTTGAATTACATTATATGTATTTTAATTTTAATTATATATCCATTGTTTTTTATTATTTTTATCTCTTACATTATAGTTTAATGCCAAATATTTACTATCTGAACTAGATAAAAAGTATATTTATTCAAAAGTTAACTTTCACCATAAAAATTATATTCCAAATATTTCAAACCACGTGCAAATTATTTCATATTCATTCTAAATGAACCTATAACAAAATAATATATAGTTTTAGACTTCTAGACACCGTTTTTTTTTTTCAATTAAAACAGTAAAATTTAATGTATATCACATGTTTTTAAACTAGTTAAAAAGAAAGAGACAAAACGGAAATAGAAAGTTTTTCCCTAATAAGAAAATTAAAATTTAAGAGATAATTAAATTAAAATATATAATTGAAAGTTAATATAAATTAGAAAAGATGTTTTTTTTAAATAATTAATAATTAATAATCTAGAAAAGGTTAAAGAAAAGGAAAATTGCAATGGGTAGCAAAAAAATATTAGGATATTTTCAAATCTAGCTATGATTTTTTATATTTGCAAACATATCAAAATTTTAAAAATCTGATTTTCGTTTTTTTTATTATTCCAATTTTACCCTTGGTATATCAACAGGTATATTAGTAGTATATCTGATATACTTTATATTTACTAATATACGAAATATAAAGTATATCAATTAACTGATATACCAAATTTGATATACTCGAATGAATACAATGATATACCTAATAACTAATGATATACCTAATATATACTTGATTTGATAAGCATAACGTTGATATACTTGATTAAATGTTGATATACCAATGATATACTTGATATGTTACTTTCTTTACTTATATTTGTTACGTTTTCTTTTCTCTTTGTTGAATTATGTTGTGTTATTTACATATTTTAAATGAAATGTTTGTCTTTTATAACATAAATGTTTATCTTCTATACCTGTTATGAATGTTGATATACCATTGATATACCTCATTTGTTTTTTTTTTTTTTTTTTTTGAACTTACTGATCATTTTTTATACTAAAATAATTAATAACATTGATATACCTGATTATGAGTAGTTAAATACATCAATGATAGACTTGTTAAACAAAAAATCACCTATATATATTTTTAATTGTTGGTGTATTATGAAGGTCGTGGAATGCAAAATTTGTTATAAGTATATCAATAAGATGCAATTTTAAGTATATCATTAGTGTATTAGTACTCACTACAAATGTAATTTCAAGTATATCATTAGTGTATCAGTAGTATATTATTAAGATGATGTATAGTATATTGATGACATATTTGCCAACATGAGCATAGCTCAACTAGTATAAGATATACACATTCCACCAAGAGGTTAGAGGTTTAAATCCCCTACCACACATATTGTCCCAAAATAAAGCTAATATATCTAATTCTTTATTGATGAAGTATATCAAAGATATCTAAACTAATGAAAGCTCATGTGTGAAATGCTCTCGTCTAGGGCAATCTTAGGGACGATTTCCGGCATTGATGGAGATCTTTTCTAGGTTTGATTGGGCGTTGATTGTGGTCGAAATCTCGCATTTCTGATCGTGGGGTTGCAGTTACTCTTTTTCCTGTTGCCGTTTCCGAATCTACCAAGCTGGGGGCGAGAATTTTCAGCCTTATGGCTGCTTTATCAGGAGGTTCGAGGAGTGTGTCAATCATCGATTCTGGTGGTATTTTCGCAATCTTTACCTACATGCCATTATTACCTTCTTTTTCATCTTTGGGGAGAAGGGTTTCTTGTTGGGATGAATCCTAGTTCTCTTATCCAAGATTGGTCGAGGCTGAGTCTGATTCTGGTGGAAGAGGAAGTGGCGGTGGCCGTTGATCGATCGGCGGTGGAGAGGACTAGGATGATGCTTGGCTGTTGTTTGATTGGGAAGCTTCAATCTCATAGGTTTTTGGTTGCGGAGGTCATGAGGAAAACCTTTGCTTCCGCTTGGAAAGTGGCAAATGGACTGCGAGTCGAATTGTTGGGTAAGAACCTTTTTATTTTCAGGTTTGACAATGAAGATGATAGAAGACGGGTTCTGAAACATGGGCCATGGATCTTTGATCAATTCCTTTTGATTTTGGAACTTCCAATCTGTGGTCTCAAGACCTCAGATTACCGGTTTTCTTTTGTGTCTTTTTGGATACACTTCTATGATCTACCTCTGGATTGGTATAACCAAGAGATGGCGGAACGACAAGGCAACGTGATTGGGGAATTCGAGGACGCTAATGGACGGAATGGTTTGCATCATCCGGGGGCTAGTATGCGAGTTCGCGTTCGTCTGGATATCTCTCGGCCGCTTAGGAGAGGTGTGAAAATTACCCTCTGTGATTCAACAGGAGGGAGCTGGATTCCAATCCAATATGAAAAATTACCCGATTTTTGCTTCTTTTGTGGGATTATCGGGCATTTGCATAAGGACTACGGGCCTCTGTACTCTACTGATAGATCGCCTTGTGCAACGATGAATTATGGGGAATGACTTCATTTTGATGCCAAGGGAGTTATGATGTCGAGTTTTCCGACTGGGATTATGGCTTCGGGACTAGGAATTCCTCACATATTGTTTCAATGTTGAGGTTCAACCTACCGGGAGATGGGGGCCTGAGACTTAGTCCGCGATAAGGAAATGGTAGGCTATCGGATTCTTATGACCAAGGGGCGGCGTGGTACTCTCTATCTGGAGGTTCGCGGTCCATGGATAAAGGGAAGGCGAAGTTGGATGAATATGCTACGGGGCTGCAAAAGGTTGTGGGTGAGGTGTTTAATTCCTTGAATTGGAGGCCATCTTCTTCTTATTCGACCAAAATTCCGGCAGCAGATGGCTTCTCACCGGCGAAACTTCTGAATCTAGGCATTTCGTGGAGTGAGGCGGCAATGAATGGGGAATTAAATGAGATGGAGCGTTGCAACAGGAAATTGAATGCAGCCTTCAATGCTATTTTTAAAAGTCCTTCATTTATGGTCGTTACTGAAACAAATCAAGACCGTTCTTTAGGCGATAATTGGGGTTTGAATTCGACCAAAAATGGCAGCGGTGAAGATCTTCTGTTGGGGCAACTTAATGCAATTAATTCAGTTTGTGAAGGAAAGGAGGTGTTGAAACCGACTTGCTTGAAACGGCTTGTTTTGGAGGAGAAGGTGCCACATGTCCAAGGCCAATCGCAACACATGCTTTATGGTATGGGGGATTCCAAGGTTGAGATCCTACCGAGTGAACTTGGTGGGGATGGGGCTGATTTTTGCTCGAAGAAGGAGGGGAAGAAACCGAGTCAAGGGTACGCGTGGAAGAAACGAGCTCGTGCGGGGTTTGTACCCTCTGGTTTGAACCTGTCACTGATTGAAGAATTTCATAAGCGTAAGCATGGACCTATTTTATTTTCTCCGGAAAATTTAAAACGGGCAAAATTTGTTTCCAATGATTGTAATCCGACGGGGTCTACAGGGCAGTCCTTCCCAAATCCATGAAAACTTTATGGTGGAATGTTCGTGGTTTGGGGAGTCCATGGTCATTCCGTAGTGTTAGCGATGAGATAGGTCGCTTAGGTCCCCATCTATGTTTTCTTTCTGAAACAAAATGTTCATCTTTTACTTTGAATAAACTGAAGCTACGTTTGAATTATTCTGGGTGTTTCGTGGTAAATAGAGTGGGTTTGAGTGGTGGTTTATGTTTACTGTGGCAATATGAGGTGGATGTGTCCATTCGTAGTTACTCGATTCATCATATTGATGCAACTATTGTGTGGAATAACATAGGATGGCGATTTACTGGAATTTACGGTCAGCCTGACTCCAATTTGCGTTCCCATACATGGGATTTGATTCGAAGACTTCATAACAATGATGATTCGTCGTGGGTTATTGGGGGAGATTTCAATGAGATTCTGTGGGATCATGAGAAAGCGGGTGGAGTAGTGCGTGATCAACGACTTGTTCAAAACTTTAGGGAGATGATGGATGATTGTGGTCTGATGGATCTGGAGTTTGGTGGTGGGATATTCACCTGGTGCAACCGTCGTCAATAGGGAGCCCAGGTCAGCCTTCGCTTCGATCGTTTCCTTGCTAATTCCCGGTTCTATTCTCTTTGGCCAGACTGCCAGGTAACTAACCAGGATTGGGCCAAATCGGATCATAAACCGATAGAACTCTGTTTGCAAGGGAATGATGTGAGGAAGAAATGGAAGAAAGGTGTCAAGCTATTTAAATTCGAGGAATTTTTGACCCAAGATAAGGAATGTCGGAATATTATAGTTAGTGCTAGTAAGTGGGATTGCCAGGATAATAACGATGTTGCCTTACATCAGACTCTACAGATGTGCGCTTCGGCTCTAGGTGTCTGGGGGCAAAGGAAAAACAAAGCGAGGTGGGATAATCTCAGGAAAGTGAAGGAACAGATCAAAATGGTATATGACCGTCCATTGCCAATTGACTTTACGATGATTCATCATCTTGAACGACAATTGGATGGTCTTTTACTGGAAGAGGAAATGTATTGGAAGCAACGATCACATGAAAACCGGTTAAAGTGAGGGGATCGAAATACTAAGTGGTTCCATCAGAGGGCTTCAGCAAGGAGGAAGCGTAATGAGATTTAGGGTGTGGAAAATACACATGGCATTTGACATGTGGATATCACTCAAATCCATAACGTTTTTTAATCTTATTTTAAAGATATCTTGAGTACAAAAAATCCATCTTTGGAGGTTTTGGGGAAGGTATTGAAACACATCCCTCGTCGTGTCACCCCAGAAATGGGTCAAGCTCTGATAGCGGTTTATACTAAAGATGAGGTGGAAAGGGTGATAAGTGCAAAAAATATACCCATTTTGCCCCTTATTCTTAGCTTATTTCTTGTGAAACTTGTATGTTTTTGGTCAAAATTACTATTCCCGAGCCTAAAAAGTATAAAAGTTGGTAAGTTAGGTCTTTGAGAGTCACATGTGTGTCAAATTATACATATTTGTGCTTAAAAGAACTCATTTTGGTGTGAATTTGACTTAGTTTTGGTGTTTTGCAGAAAACAGAGGAAAACAGAGAAATGTTGTTGAAATGCTATTGAAAAGCGACCGCATTTCTGGGCAGAAACAGAAAAGTCCGAGTCCGTTGCGGGTCGTTTTAAACGAGATTTTCATGCAACTAACTGGTTGTTTTGACTCCAAAACTGACTGTGCTACCTACTAGCATGAATTTCGTGACTCCCCAACCACTTTTTCACTCTATAAAAGGCCGAAAATCGAGAGGAAACACAAGCAGAACTCACTGGGAAGAAGAGGGTGGTGACAGAACCCTAGTAGACGCCCATGAGTAGGGATGCCCGTGGTCCTTCTTAGATGACTGAATTCTAACCTTTAGTTAGACATCAACCCCGAGTGTTTGTAGAGATTTTCACCCTATTCCCACTTGTAAAGGAGACTAGAGTGTCGAGCGAACTCTAGAAGGATTGGATAAAAAAAAACCCTAGTTTTAGCTACTGCACCTTATTTCCAACAATTGTTCTTTTCATTATTTCTGTATTCTTGCATTCATTATGTCAATGAAAAGTTATTCTTTTGTATCTTATTCCATCATACGTAGCTAAATCCCATTGAGGGGTTCAATATAGTGAATTCCCTTATGGTTAAAATAGCTTGAAAGTGTTTATTTGCTTAAGTTTTATTCATTGCATGTCACTCTTTATTGAATATCATTCTTAATCTTGCTGAGTTTAAATTGATCACTTAGACTTTGCATGCTATGTGAGTTTGATACTCGAAAGGGACAAACGATATCGGTTCTCATAAAGGTGATATAGGAGAAATGGCTCGAAAGAGTGTATTCCGTGTTATAGGGCGAGGCTGCCTAAGGCACCCTATAACAGCTATAGGGTTATAGATTGCATGCGTGAATTATCTATGTCAGAGTCGAGTCACAGACATGTGCATAACGGTACTCGCTTAGCCTTCTAACGGTTCTTGGGAGCAAGGCCAAATAGAAGTTAAATCTGACCCAATGCATGAATAGACTTAGGTTTAATAAGCAATAATTAAAGTTATTTTACCTTAGGGATGAAACTATATTAAATACCTCGCCTATTTATCATTGTTTTTCTTTACTTGTTCATTTTGTTTATTTTCCAAAAATCATCATCGACTATTTCTTTAGTTACCTTATTCTAAGCAATCTTTGAACAGTTTCTTCTTCAAATCTGTGTTTCCAATTTAGTCCCTGTGGGATCGATACCCTTGGAATACTTCTAAGGTTTTTATTACTGCATGCGGTAGTGTATACTTGCACTAGGTTGGCTGAATTATTCTTAATCTTTATTTACCATCTTTCTCTAACCTCCACATTTTAGCCCGACACCGCATCAAAGGGCGATCAAGAATTTTCACCTTTCAAAGGCACCAGGTCCTAATGGATTCCCTGCTCTGTTCTATCAGAAATATTGGGAGGTTGTGGGGCCTCAAATGGTGGAAAACTGCCTTGTTATCCTGAATCGGAGACAATCAATCAAGGATTGGAATCATACAAATCTAGTTCTCATTCTAAAGAACTGTCAGGCGAGGTTAGTATTTGATTATCATCCTATTAGTTTGTGTAATGTTTCTTACAAAATAATTACGAAGGTCATTGCAAATCGTTTAAAGAAAGTGTTGAATGTGGTAATTGATGAATGGCAATCGACCTTTATCCCGGGCCGATCAATTTATGATAATATGATTATTGGTCATGAAACGCTTCATTTTCTAAATTCCAAGAAAAAAGGGAAGTCGAGATATACAACGTTGAAATTGGATATGAGTAAAGCATATGATAGGGTTGAATGAACTTATATTTGTGCGGTAATGGACAAACTGGGCTTTCCGTGGGAGTGGATTGACTTGATTAAGGAATGTATATCTACTGCCTCTTTCTCCATAGTTATAAATGGTGAGGCAAGAGGTAATTTTTGAGTATCAAGGGGTTTGAGACAAGGTGATCTGCTATCTCCATATTTGTTTTTGCTAAGCTCAGAAGGTTTATCCTCAATGTTAGCTAGTGCTAAGGATAGGGATATTGCTGGGATCTCAATAGAGCAATCCTCACCTAAGGTGTCACACTTATTTTTCGCTGATGATAGTTTGGTTTTCCTAAAAGCAATGGCGACTAAATTTGGGTGCTTTAAGGCAATTCTGGAGGATTATGAACGAGCATCGGGACAATGTATCAACTTGGACAAATCAATGGTATGTTTCTCGAAGAATGTGTATGAAGATACTACATCATACCTTAGCTCTATAGTGCAGATGAAGAAGGTGGATAATCTGGTTTCTTATTTGGGACTGTCGTCGGCTTTCCACAAAGGGAAAAGTAAGGATTTCAAATGTGTGCTAGACAGAGTTTGGACGACATTGCAAGGGTGGAAGCAGAACTTCTTCTCAGTAGAGGGAAAGGAGGTTCTCATCAAGAGTGTGGTCCAAGCCATCCCTTCCTGTGCTATGGGATGTTTCAGACTTCCTAAAAGACTCTTTTCTCTCTTCTAGTGGCTTACCACTCCTTAGAGTCACTGCCTGTACCTGCTCCTTACCTTCCCTTCTAGGGTGCTTAGTATCTGAAGGAAGTTTCCCTTGAGGCCTTGCCTTCAGCTCATTAGCTAGCTGGCCCACTTGCAATTACAGGGCTCTCATTGAAGCTTGATTACTTTGAATTGCGGCATCTGTACGAGCCATATATTCTTTCATCATCGCCTCAAGAGAGTTCTCCGAATTTTGCTGGGGCAAAACTTGCTTATTCTGCTGGGGCAATACCTGTGCTTTAGCAAATCCTGACTGGTTCACCTTTTGTTGTGTTTGCACATTACTTCCTTGTCCTCCCCACGCAAAGTTGGGGTGGTTGCGCCAACCTGGATTATAAAAGTTAGAATATGGGTTATTCCTCTGATTACCTACAAAAAACACAGAAGCTGGATTGCTGGGGCAAAACTCGTAGTTGTGCTCTTCACCACAATAGACACAGGATTCCTCTGCAACTTGGTTCACAACTGCAGCAGGCTCCACAGCTGGTGGCTAACCACTACCACATTTTTAAGAGCATTAGCTAACATTGCAATATCAGCCCTAATAGTAGACACACCATCAACTTCTAACACACTCTTAACTTTTTTATTTAAGCCTCTAACATCTGACTACTAACAACTATTAGTTGATATTCTTTCTAAAATTTCATGGGCTTCATTAAAAGTTTTTGCCAAAAGGGCCCCTCCAGCCGAAGCATCAACCATACCTTGGGTTGCTCCATTTAACCCATTGTAAAATGTTTCCATTTGGATACAGTGTGGTAAGCCATGGTGGGGATACTTTCGCAAAAGCTCCTTAAACCTCTCCCAAGCCTCACTAAAAGTTTCATCTTCAAGTTGCCTAAACCCTACTATTTCACTCCTCAATTTGGCATTCCTAGTTGGTGGAAAATACTTACTAAGAAATTTTTCCGCTAACTCATTCCATGTCCTAATTGATCCTGGAGAAAAAGAATTTAACCATGCCTTTGCTCCATCTCTAAGAGAATACGGGAACAAAGTTAATCTAAGGGCATCTCTAGACACTCCCTGAATTACAAATGAATCACTAACTCCTAGAAAAGACTTAAGATGTAAATGAGGGTCTTCAGATGACAAACCATGGAACTGACCCACAGTTTGCAACATCTGAAACATTACCAGTTTCATTTCAAAATTTGCTGCCTCAATTTGAGGACGTTCAATTCCTGGATTCAACTCATCAAACATTGGAAAAGCATACGCTCGAATGGCTCTAGCCCTATCGTTCGCTACCAAGATAGGATTCTCAGCCTGATTATTTTGTTGTCCATTTTGCTCCAGCGGCGGATTAGGCTGCAGCACACGATTCTGTTGGGGGTCCACTGGATCTTCTGGAGCCTGCGGGAGACGCGACACATCAACCATTGGATTTTGGTTTCTACGCTGCTCTCTCCTTCTTCTCCTGAATGTCCTTTAAATTTCTGGATCAAGCTTGAACCTCACCCCAGGTGGATCGCTCATGCACCAAACTCACACCTGCAAAAACAAAAGAAACAATCAAAAAGTTCTAGCACCAAACCATTAAAACACATACACAAATCAGATCAGATAAAAACTTATTCAAGTCCCCGTTAACGGCGCCAAAAACTTGTTGGATTTCCAGAGTGGGTAAAAATATCGCACAATTAGACTCTAGAACACTGTGCAAGCATACACAATCCGCAACAAGTAATAAGTATTTATCGAATCCAGGGTCTGAATAGCTCTCACTTTATCTATTTTGTGTAACTCTCTAATGGTTTCAAAGGTGGTAAAAATGATTGATTTTAGAATATTGCTAAAGCAAAAGAAATGACAGAACAGAAAGTAAACAAATAAAGCAAACAGATTAGAAACATGTGTTGGTCAGGATTTAGTAATTGTTTTAAAAAATGCTCTAGCAATATTATTGATTAGGCAAAACTCTTGCAGTCTTATTAGCAGGATCCTCCCAGAACTCTGGATTTTTTAGAATATGTTTCAACTCCAATGACGCTCTACCGATCAAGCACTAGGCAACTGGCTATCCCTAACTCAGTCACTAGCGTTCACCAATACACAATGATCTAGTGTGATTAAATGCCACACACTTCTCAAATCATCCCTGAAACTAAGAAGTGGTATTCATACCGGCTGGCCAGGCGGGCACAAAATGTAAATATGCTCAACAAATAATCAAGATGCTCAAATCAACATATATTGCATAGAGAATAAAGCACGGCAATTACATGACTCCTAACCAACACCTAAACAATTTTAGTTCATAAAGCTCATGGCAACACACGCTACAATCTGAGTATGTGCATCCATAATTACAAGAAATTACAAGAAAATACTAATTCCCTTGGTCAAATTCGTAATTGATGGTCTTCTTGAAGTCTCCAGTCTTTCCTCCTCTATTCGGCTCCAAAAGATGGAAATGAGAAATGATCTCTTCCCAAAAAGTGGAATGCCTTTGACTTGAACAGCTCTTCCCTTTTATAGAGTGAAGACAAGCTTAAATTAGGTTGACCTAGACACGTGGATGGCTCTCCTTGTTTCTTAAATCCAAAAATAGCTTAACTAACTTCAGTTCATTAAAATGGATAACAAGCTGTGACGTGGCAGTTTTGCTCCCTGTTTTGCTGGATCGCACATTTTGCTCCCTCAAGTCGCTCAGCAATATATTCTACACAAAATAACTTCCAAAGCATCCATTCTTCCAAATGGGTTAGAACATGCAATATTTATCTAAAAGCAACCCTATTTAGCACAAACGACACACAAATCATTATAAAACTAAGGCCTAAATAACTCCCTTTTGGAGAGTTATCAAGTGTCATAGGGCGAAGGAAGTATGGATGAGAATGGATATTGGCGTAGGGTTAGATTGAACGATGAAATGGATATAAACGACAAATGAGTCCTTTTGAGTACCATGGTTTCGGAGGATGTTTTAGAGCGGATCTGTGTGGGGCTTGGGCTATATGGAATGATAGAAATAACACCATTCATAACAAACCAGTTCCTCCAGTCGATATTGTTGGGTTTTATGCCCTAAAACTCGTAGATAGTAAATGAAACAAATTAATCGATCTCAATAAGTCGTTATTTGAGTGATTCAATAATTTGGTTATTGAATATATCGAGTTTGCATTAATAAACCCTAAATCCAATAAACTAAGATCCAAGGTTGTTTAAATGAAACTTGGACTAGTATGTAGGGACATACGGGGATCAGTGTCCAAGTAACAACCTAAATGGTCTATAGTATAGGGATAAGGCTGGGTACCTTATCCTGGTGACACTATGTGATACGGCCCACCTTGTATCCGATACAGATGCAATGATCCAAAGCATCCATGTAGGAGACATGCGGGTGGGGGTATCCTATGCAATGAGTTTGCAT
Organism: Luffa aegyptiaca; assembly: GCA_017139565.1. Classification (NCBI taxonomy): domain Eukaryota; kingdom Viridiplantae; phylum Streptophyta; class Magnoliopsida; order Cucurbitales; family Cucurbitaceae; genus Luffa; species Luffa aegyptiaca. The sequence goes on along the minus strand of CM029406.1, from coordinate 1,226,219 downwards.
AAGACCGGACAGCGAAATAGTAACCACTAGATGTAACGCCGTTAACTAGTCTAGGTTTCTATTTCAATAGGATGACCTAGGTAACTCAATCTCAATCCTGAGTCTGTTATGAACTCCTTTTCAGGAGGGATTGTCCTTAGATTTGTATGGGTGAGAGTGGCCAGTTCGCCGACTCAATATTCCTACCATTTCAGGGGCAAGACCGAATGGGGACTGAGAACATAACAGTACAAGATGGAATTCACTCCTTCCCCTATTGGGGCAAGTAGATGTGTGTTCCCTTAAGGGCTGATTCCGGGACTTGAACAAAAGCGCGTTGTCCTCTCCTGGCCCGAGAGGAATTTCTGTTTAGTGGTTGGACCCTAAACAGGTTGTTCATTAGAGGGATCGGTGGTACTTAAGGATCTAGAGGTAACCCAGGGGTAAAACGGTAATTTGACCCAGCTGGTGTTACGAACACACGTGAAGGATTGACTTACTGTATTGGTCGATATCCGTGGACACAGAAATATCCTACAGTGAGAAGAGTGCAGCTGTGGGTCTTTAGTGGAGTGACCCACAGTTAACGAATGTTGATTAACTTGGTTAATGAGTTTAGCCAGTTAATCTCGTATCGTTGGAGCTTCTGATCTGTAGGTCCATTAGGTCCACCTGCTAGCTCGTAACGGGTATTGAGATTAATTAGTCTTGAATGTTAAAGGGAATTTTAATTAATTGTATTTGATACAATTAATATAATGTATGGAGATACATTATGGTATAAGTTTAATTAGTGTATTAAACTTTATAATAAAATTAATTTTGGATGTGATTCAAAATTAATTAATGAGAGAATTATATATATAAAGGAGTTCAAATATTAAATATGAATTAGATTCATATTGAACTATAGGCTTAAATAAATGTGAATTGGATTCATATTTACTATTTACTATAGATTAAATGAGAGAGATGTACGTTTGAATATGATTCAAATTTGAACAAAATTAAATATGAGATATTTAATTTATAGATTAATTAATTTTGAATTAATTAATTAGTTAATTCAATTTGATTGAATATGATTTAATCAAGTTAAATTAACACTATAGGTTATGTGAAATAAATAATTAAATATGATTTAATTATTAATTTAATTAATTATAGTAATTAATTAAATTTAATTAATTTTTAATTTTGATTTTTGTTAATTAAAATTAAAAATTAATTTTAATTTAAACTCCCACTTCTAGGGACTACCGGACACCCACATATCTCCACAATGGTATGATATTGTCCACTTTAGGCATAAGCCCATGTGAATGAATCCAGGATTACATGCATGAATTTAAAGCGGCAAATAGACGTAATGGTCAACAAGTTCAATCGAGGCAAGCAGTTCACCAAATGATCTCTCAAGGCGAGGAGATGATAATGCATGTCGATGTTTCTTGTGATTTGGTGAACATGAGGTGTGGTGTAGGCAAGGATGAAAATATCGCGAAAAATCGGCAAAATATCGCCAAAATATCCAATTTTTCGAGGGTCCGATATAGATATTGGGGGGGGGGGGGTAAGATTGTTTTTACCAATTTATCGTGGAAATATCGAAAATATCACTGATATATCGACGAAATATCGTTTTAACGATATATCGTATGGGAACAAGAAAAAACGCGGAGATTGGAAGAAAATCGTGGATATATTGCTGATATTTCGCCTTAACTGCCTTCTGAGGTACATAAACGATGTCATATTGCTGGAGTAAAATGTCTTACTTAGCTACGCGTTCAGAAATAACCGTCCTCGGTAGAACGTACTTAATAGGATCAGCTTTCGCGACCAAGTGCACTATGAAAGCTTGCATGTAATGCCTTAACTTGTCAATAGCGAAGAAAAGAGCAAGGCACATTTTCTCAATGGGTGAGTAATTTATCTCAGCACCATTCAGAGTCCTACTTAAGTAATAAGGGCTCGTTCTTTTCCTTTCTCACCTTCTTGTGCCAATAACGCTCCAAGTGATCTTTCTTGAGCAGCGATGTATGGTATCAATGGCTTTCCAGGTATGGGGGCTCCTAAGACAGAAGGATTAAGCAAATATTTCTTAATGCTTTCTGTTGGGTTCCTAGAGTGAGTAAAAATATGGTATAAAAGGACTCTAGAACTCTGTGCAAGTATACACAGTCCGCAGCAAGTAATAAGTATTATCAATCCAAGGCAACTAGCTTCCACTTTATCTATTTTGTATAACTCTTTAATGGTTTCAAAAGATGGTAAAAATGATTGGTTTTTATAAGAATAATGCTGAAGCAAAATAAATGACAGAACAAAAAATAAACAAATAGGCAGACAGATTAGAAACAGGCGATGGTCAGGATTTAGTAATTGTTTTAAAAGATGCTCTAGCAATATTATTGATCATGCAAACTCTCGCAGTATTATTAGCGGATTCCTCCCGAAACTCCGGATTTTTTGGAATGTGTTTCAACCCCAATGAAGTACGATCGATCAAGCACTAGGCAACTGGCTATCCCTAGCTCAGTCACTGGCGTTCACCAATACACAGTGATCGTAGTGTGATTAATCGCCACACACTCTCTAAATCATCCCTGAAACTAGAGAGAGGTATTCATACCGGCTGGCCAGGCGGGCATAAAATAGAAACAAGTACAACAATTAACCAAGATGCAGTAATCAATTTATATTACTAAAGTTAAGCACGGCAATCACATTGTTCCTAACCAACGCCTAAGCTACTTAGTTCATAATATGCATGGAGACGCACGCTACAATCTGAGTAGGCATGTCCATAATTACAAGATAATAAAAGGAAATACTAATCTCCTCGATCAGCTTGCAATGATGGTCTTCTAGGTGGTCTCCAATCTCTCTCCTCTATTCGGCTCCCAAAGGTGGAAGAAACTTCCCAAGAATGGAATGTTTTCTCCCAAAAGTGGAATGACTTTGACTTGGGCGGCTACTTCCTTTTATAGAGTTGAGGAAGGCTTGAATTAGGTCGACCTAGACACGTGGATGGCTCTCCTTGCTCCTTTATCCCGAGAATAACTCAACAGAATTCGGTTCATTAAATTGGCTAACGAGCTGTGACGTGGCAGTTTTACTCCCAGCTTTGCTGCAGCACAAAATTTGCTCCCTCAAGTCGCCCAGCAACAGATTCTGCACAAAATGATTTCCAAAGGTTCCATTCTTCCAAATAGGTTAAAACATGTAATATATATCTAAAACCAACCCTATTAAGCACAAAAGACACACAAATCAATATAGAAATGAGGCATAAATAACTACCTTTTTGGCAGTTATCACTTTCGAAACCGTTTTGACATGCCTCATCCCACTCGAATTTTTCTTCTTTCCTCATTAGTCTTTGAAAAGGTTGGCATCGACCGACTAAGTTAGAGATGAATCTTCGAATGTAGGCCAGAAGACCTTGCAGGCTTCTCAACTCATGTAAGTTTTTAGGCCTTGGAATCTTTTGAATGGCGTCAATCTTTGACTGGTCTATTTCGATTCCTCGATGTCTGACAACAAATCCGTCTTTTATGCCTTGGGGTCTGTTTCGATTCTTCATAACCCGCTTTCACTAGAAGTTTGTATGCCTTGAGGTCGAACCCGTCTTTAGTCCGTTTGTCAGGAAAAATCATTTTTATCTGGTCATTCTCAGGTTTCTTAACCTCTTGCTTTTTGATCTTCGTAAGAGGCGTAATGAAACTTTCCTTCAGAATTTCAACGTCACCGACCTTTAAGCTTTTTGGACATTCAGTGAAAGGTGATTCACCCTTTTTACGTCGAGATAAAGGGACGTATCGTAGGACAGGTAAACACTTTTCATCCTTTACAACTTTAGGTTTCACAAGGCTTGTAGATGTTTCACCATTTTTCAAGTCGAATGCCTTCACATCTTCAACAGCTTCCTTTCTTACATCTGCTTGTGGCTCTAAATTGAGTTTATCATTCTTTTTTATCAAGGGGATTTCTACAGGCACGATTTCTCCTGTGCTTTCACTCTTCAGATAAAACTTTGCATCGGCGAAATGAGACTCAGCTTCTGAAAATGGGTTAGTGTCCGCTTCAACTTTCTTGATGCCATCTTGATAGAATTTGAAGCACTGGTGCAATGTAGAGGTTATGACTCCACTACCATGGATCCAAGGACGATCTAACAACAGCTTATAGGTGGTCTTAGAATCTAGTACATGGAACAAAGTATCAGCTTTTAAGTCTCCAATGACGAGTTCAAGGCGTATCATGTCAATCGCTCGTTGTCCGCCTTGATTGAAACCTTGAATCACCAATTTACTGTTTGATAATTCTTCCATCGAGATGCCTAATTGCTTCATGGTTGACTTAGGCATTATGTTGACAGCTGATCCATCATCGATGAGGTCCGACTAACCCTCTGTTCTCGGATGTATCCCGAGATGAATAAAGGTCTATTATGAGGCTTCGACCCTAGCAGCAAATCTTCATAAGAAAATCCTATAGACATGCAACACGAAGCACATGTGCGTGCCTCGGAGGTTGGGATGTTTATACCATCAGACTCTATCAATTCACCAATAAGGATACTTTTAGCTTCCTGAGGAAGTGACAATAAGTCATTTATGTTGAAGGGGGATAAGTCTCCTAGACCTGCCACCGTTCTTGAGGAGCTAGTAGGGACATCATCATCTTCTACCACGTCTGCTGCAATTCTGAAGTGGTTAAAAATATAAGATAAATTAACTCCAGATTACTGTGCAAGTATACACAATCTAGCAGCAAGTGATAAGTATTTATCGTATCCACAGGGTCTTGAAATGCCTACCTCTATTGATTTAATTTGCCTTTTTAGTGATTTCAAAAGGTTGGTTAAATTGATTGGGTTTTTAAAATGCTGAAACAAAAGATATGTGAAAGCAGTAAATGATTACGACAGAGAAAACAGAATGGAAACAGACACAGGTTAAGATTTCTGTAATTGTTTATAAAGATGCTCCAGCAATTCTTTTGATCCGTCAATCTCATGCAGTATTATCAGCGGGATCCTCCCGGAACTCCGGATTTTTTGGAATATGTTTCAAAACCAATGAAGCTCTACCGATCAAGCACTAGGCAACTGGCTATCCCTAACTCAGTCACTGGCGTTCACCAATACACAATGATCTAGCGTGAATTATTGCCACACAACTCCTAAATCATCCCTGAAACTAGGAGAAGTTATACATACCGGCTAGCTAGGCGGGCACATAATGAAATTAAAGATCAACAATAATTCAAGATGATCATGATCAAATAGAATTTCCAGATTTATAAATATAACAATCACATAATTCTTAACCTATGCCTACAAAGCAATTAGTTCATGATTGAAAACATAAAATACGTTACAATCTCGATAAGCACATCCATATTATGAAATACACAAGAAATACTAATCCTTTTCAGCAAATGGGGATGAAACGGCTGCTCCAAACCACCAAGAACATGGAAGAACTTCGTCTCCTTGAGTGGAATCGCAAATGGTCTTCTTAGATCTCCATTCCGCCGTCAATTCGGCCTCCGGCCGATTGATTCGGTCTCCAAATCGTGAATGCCTTTATCTTTGACGGCTCCTCCTTTTATAAGATGAGAATTAGGTTAAATTGGACACATGGCAGGCTCTCCTCGCTCCTTTATCCCGAAAATAACTCAACAGAAGTCGGTTTGTCAACTTGGCTAACGAGCTGTGACGTGGCAGTTTTTTCTCCCAGTTTTGCTGCAGCACAGATTTTGCTCCCTCACGTTGCTCAGCAGTATTTTGCACAAAATAACTTTAAAAGCCTCCATTCTTCCAAATGGGTTAAAACATATAATATTCATCTAAAAGCAACCCTATTAAGCACAAAAGACACACAAATCCCTATAGAATTAAAGCCTAAATAACTACCTTTCGGACAGTTATCAACGTCCACAATGTGACACGTGACATTTTCAAGTGTTTCTCCTTGATTATCATCGAGAAAACGCCTTGGAAAGTATTCTGCCAAAGTTATGGGTTGTGGAGGGTAAAAGAAATCTTCACTTTCCTCCACGACAGGCTTTGACCTTCTTGTCTTCTTTTTTTCTTTCCTCCTTTGAGACTTAACCTTTCTTTTACTATCTCGAAGTAGGCGGAACTCTTTTCGTGCGTAACTTTGCTTTTGCTTTTTGCGACGAACGACAAGGGTCCAACCTTCGTTCTCATCTTCGATGGAATCATATTTTTCTTGGGATCCCTTCATTATGGCTTCTTTTTGGAATCGAACCACTACGAGGTCAAGGGTCCCAAATTGAATCAGTCTTTCTTCATAATCACATGAGGAGATTAGGGGAATTTGATTCCCTACATTTGTCGTTATCGTTGCATGATTTGCTTGGGCCACCTCTTCAAGGTCCAACTCAATTTTCTTTTCACGAGCCAACTTAATTAAGGATTAGCTCCTTCAATACAAAACATTTCTCCACCAGGTGGCTAACGACTCTGTGATACTTGCAGTAGTTAAGATCATTGACTTTCCCTAACTCTTCCGGTCGTTTGCATTCGGGGAGTTCAATTAATTGTTTCTCCAAAAGTTGTTCCAACATATCTGGGACATCGGAGTCTGGAAACAGATACACCTTTTCTTGTCTTTCTTTTAAAGTTAGGTGACGTCTCTCGCCTGTCTCCGTTCGCTTATCGGTTTTACTTTCTTTTCCTTTGGAGGAAAATTTCAAAGGGGTCGCGTTGACGACCATGGATTCTTTCGTGGCACTCTTCGTAACTTTCTCAGTGCCCTTGACTTCCTTCTTTTCTTTCCTCATGTTTGGGACTACGGGATCTTTGCTCCCTCTACTAGCGATGCTCAACTCCATATCATGAGCGCGAGTCGCTAATTCTTTAAAGGTTCGGGGTTTTATCCCCTATAGGATGTAAAGAAGTCCCCAATGCATGTCTTGGGTGCACATCTCAACAGAGGACACTTCAGAGAGTCTATCTTTGTAGTCGAGACTCAAGGCTCTCCAATGATTGATGTAGTCAATGACTAGGGGTGTTCATCGAACCCGATAACCCGAAAAACTAGGCCAACCCAACCCAAATTACAAGGGTTGGGTTGGGTTAAAATGAATTTTGGGTTGGGTTGGGTTGAAAAAATAGTGAACCGACCGGTTCGGTTTGGGCTGCGGGTTGAAGGATTTGTTTTTCGGTTCAACCTGAACCGAACCAGTAATTATATATATATATTGGTTTTTAGGGTTAGGGTGCCGTCAGCCGTTCCTTTCGTTTATCTTCTTCTTCACGAATCGCGCGTTGCCCAACCGAGTCTTCATCTTCTCGAATCTCGCCGGAGCCCCTCTCGTTTTTTCTTCATCTTCATCTTCTCGAATCTCGCTGGTGCCCAATCGTTTTTCTTCGTCTTCATCTTCTCGAATCTCGCTGGCGCCCCCAATCGTTTTTCTTCATCTTCATCTTCTCGAATCTCGCCGCCGCTTACTGCTCTGTGCTCAGGTCAACCTCTCGTTTTTCTTCTTCTTCATCTTCATGCCGCGCCACCCACTTCTCTGTGCTCAGCCTCTCGTTCTTCGGGTAACTGCTCTGTTCAGCCTCTTTTTTTTTTTAACTCTGGTTTTTTTGGGTAACTGCTCTGGTTCTTTGTTGCTTTACATAGAGGGTTTAGTTGTGTTCGTTTCTGGAAATCAATTTCTTCATAAAGCTTTTGATGCACCACGAAATTTGTACCATATGTTTAGTTGAGAAGCTGGTAATGCTTTGTCCCCCTCATGATCTCAAGATAAGCTTTGTATTAAATGTGATGTATGCTGAATTTGGTTGAATACTTCAGGAATTTGTTTAACTTCATTATATTCGTAACCTATTTTCTTTCCCTTTGCTACCATTTATTGTGTGTAATTTTTATTTTCCAACCTTTCCATTTGGCTTATACACTAATGAACGATGAACTTAATTCCTCTGTTGCTTCGATTTTTTTTCTGCACCAACTTAATTCCTCTGTTTTGATAGTTATGTTTTGTTTTGTTTGGATAGATTTGGATAGATTTATAAAATCACAATTTTAATTTCAGTAGGAAGGATGTTTTTATTTTAAATAAACAACAAAAAAAAAAGCAACCCGGTGACCCAACCCGACCCGACCCGGACCAATTGGGCTGGGTTGGGTTGGGTTACCTTCATAAATAGAACCGATTGGGTTGGGAGTTTTACCAACCCGAATTTTTGGGTTGGTCCAAAATTTACCCCTAACTCGGCCCAAATCGACCCGTGTACACCCCTATCGATGACTGGCTCACCCTTTTGTTGCTTTGTATTCGTGAGTTCCGTTATACTAACTGTTCGCCTCGTACTGTAGAAACGATTCAGAAACTCTCTCTCAATCTGCTCCCAACTGTCAATTGTCTCAGGCTCCAGGTCAGTGTACCAATTGAACGTGTTTCCTTTCAGTGTTCGGACAAATTGCTTAACAAGCAAATCTCCCGGAGTACCAGCATTCTCGCAGGTTTCAACGAAGTGGGCGATGTGCTGTTTTAGATTGCCCTTTCCATCAAACTGTTGGAACTTGGGAGGCTGATACTCAGCGGACATTCTCAAATTGTCAATCCTCTTTGTATAAGGTTTGGAATACAAGAGGGAACTTTGAGTGGGTCCACCATATTGAGCCCTGATGGAATTCATGATCATGTCCTGCAGTTGTTGGACAGATAGAGAGGCAACTGACGCCGAGTGTTGTGGCTGGTCCTCATGGACGATAGCCTTCCCCTTATCATTTTTTCCTACAGCAGGAGTCTGGCTAGATTTAGCAATTTCTCGATTTTGCAGCTGGTTCTTCAAATAGGCAATCTCATGTCTCTTTCATCAACTGCCTTCATTAAGAGATTGAGTTTTCTTTCCATCTCCGCCATTCTTTCATCCTGGTTAGGGATGTCCACGGGACGGGACGGGGACGGGGATGGCTTCCCCGTCCCCATCCCCGCCTCCCATTTCAATCCCCATCCCCGTGAAATTCCCCGTTAAATTTCTCGGGGAATGGGGCAGGGATTCCCCGCGGGGAATTTGCGGGGATCGGGTTCCCCGCGGGGAATTATTCCCCATTTAATTTTGTTTCTTTTTTTTTGTCTTCATTAAATCAAATATTCTTTTGATAAATTTTCAAAATAGTTAACTTTGCATGAAAAATGTTCATTAATTTTCTATTAGATAGTTAATTATTCACATAAATTCTTCATTTAGATAGTAAATTTCTTTAAAAAAATCTCTTTTTAAAGAAAAAAAATTCTTAAATCTCCTATTATAAACAAAATAATATTTCATATCAAACTATCTAATTATCTATACATATAATTTAAATATTTAAACTATATAATTCAAATCAACCCAATTTTCTAAATCATTAACAATAAAACTTTAAATTTATATATAGTGAGAAATAATAATAACAATAATACTAATAATTAAAAAAAAAGTGAGCGGGGCGGGGAGCGAGGAACGGGGATGGGGAATACATTCCCCGTCCCCGTCCCCGTTTAACTAGCAGGGAATTTTTTTCCCCCACTCCCTCCCCCATTCCCCGCTTAAATGGGGATTCCCCGTCCCATTAGGGGCGGGTCCCCACGGGGCCCAGGCCCCGCGGGGCAAATGGACATCCCTAATCCTGGTCTACATCAGCCATCATGACAGACATCACATGAGGATTTAGTGTGTCCTTTGGCTACTTAGATGTTGGAGTGACAGATTCGAACAATGGGTTGTCTTTGACTGCAACCTTGTCCTTAGAGAATTCTTCAATCAATTTTGAGATCCTACTTGCAACAGCGAGAGGAGTGTGATCCTCCTTGGTCTCAATTCCTTGGGAACGACTATGAATGACAGGACCCGTGTAAGAGTCGCTTGATGTTGCAACCTTCGCGGGAGCTTTCTTTGGTGCCATCACGTTGGTTGGATCTTTAAACAAGAGAAAGAGATGAGAGGTAGAGAGGTCCTACTGGGCGTGCCAATGTGTTCACACGTAACTTCAAAGATGGAACAGGTGGAATAAATGTATAATTGTATTAATGTTTGTATGCGTGTGGATATACAATCTCTAATGTTAATCCTCTGATTCTCTCTCTTGTATGTGGATGTGTTTCACTCGAGGGCTGGAACGCTTGATCTCGAGTTTGAAGCTTCAATGGATTATTGGAGCTTGAAGTCTTCCAATCTTGAAGGAGTCTTCAACCGGGGTGAGCATCATAAACCGAAAAATCGAGCCGACCGATCAAAACCGACCGAACCGACGTCGGTGGGTCGGTTTTATGGCTTTGTCGGTCGGAGGTCGATTTTTTCACTAGAAAAACCGACCGGTCGGTCGGTCGGTGAGCTCAAAGAGGCTCAAACCGACCGAACCGACCGATTTCATACCTTTATTAAAAAAAAAAAAAAAGAAAGAAAGAAAAGGAAAAGCAAGCTACCTTTCACGTGCTGTCAATGTACTATTTTGCTTGGTAATTGTCATATATTATAGGTAATGATTACCTATATATCATAGGTAATCATTACCTATTTTAAAAAAAAATCTTTTTTTTTTTAAATTTTATTCTTTCCCTCCACGTATTTTCTTCTTCCTTCTCTCAAATTTCAGACTAACCTCTCTCTCTTCTTTCAATCCTCATTCATTTCCTCTCTTTTTCATCTTTTTCATTTTATTTTGGTTGTTGAAGCTCATCGCCATCACGAAGCCGTTCTTCTTCTCAATCTCTTTCTGCTTTCCTTCTTCTTTTTTCTCGACCTCTTTGTGCTTTCTTTCTTCTTCTTCTCGATTTCATGGGTAAAACCCTCGGCCACCTCGATCTGTTTTTCTTTTTCCTCGTCTGAAATCGTTGTCGACTCGCCATCTTCCTCCATTTCTTTTTCTTCTTCCTCGTCTAACTCTGAATCTCTCAACCGGCAGCCTTAACCGTCGCTCCCATCGTGCTTCAACAGTCATGATTTGGAAAAAAAAAAAAAGAAAAGAAATCGGTTTAAACCGACCAAACCGACCGAATCGACTGGTCGGTCGGTCGGTCGGCGAAAATAGGGTATTTAAAAAAATCGATTTCCAGCCGTGGAAACCGATTATGGTCGGTTCGGCGTCAGTTTGGGGCCAAAACTGACCCCAACCGACTGATGCTCACCCCTACTTCAACCTTCAAGAAGTGTTCAACACTTTGAAACTTATGGATTTGAATGAGTCTTCAGTCTTCAATCTTGATGGAGTTTCTCTCAATTCTCTGACTCTGGCTTGGAACTTCAAAATTTTGACCTCTTGAAATGGAAGAGAACCCCTCTATTTATAGAGTTCTCGCTGGATGGGCCATTGTGACTTTTGGGCCAACAACTTGGGCTTGAGCTTTATGGGTCTTAGGATCAACTATTTAATCTTGGGTCTGGTTCATATTTGACCCAAAACCATATGACCCAAATATTTAAAAGACTCAAATTTGATCCAAATAATTATTTTTTGTTTAATTAATTGGTCAAATTAATTCATTTGATCAAAATAAATTTAATTTTAATTAATTGATCAAATAGAAATTTGGCTCTATAAATTTATAATTGGCCAACTTTGTCTTTAAATTAAATTTGGGACACATGTCAATTTATAATTGGTCCAAAATTTAATTAATTATAATTTTCGTTATTAATTTCATGTAATGACGTGACAATTTGTGATTAGGCGGACCCACGTTTTTTACTATATTTACAACATGTTTGCAAATTCCATTTTAACTTTAATGGTTAGGCGGACCCACGTTTTTTACTTTATTTACAACATTAAAAAACTGATAACATGATTGCAAATTCCATTTTATTTGTTGCTATTCTTGCAACTGCCCCTAGAGAAAAAAAAAGAGAAATGAAATCATTCCACTTTATTTATTTATTTATTTTTAAGCCTAGGCCACTTTATTATTTCTTAAAAACGAAACCGAGCTTTAGCTTAAAAAAAAAAAAAACCGACCATTCTTTACAAAATTAAATAAAAATGAATAAACGAAAGAGGAAAACTAACTGCTCCACGCGACTCCTTCACGCCCTTCCTTCCTCCGTTTCAGAACTCGGTGTCGCCGCCGCTTCTCTATCGTTCACTGCTGGCGCCGCCTCTCTCCCGTTCACTGCTGGCGCCGCCATCGTCTTTCTTCCGTTCGTGCCACCGCAGCCTCCTCCCTCCTAGGGGTTTTACTCCCCTTGTTGCTACAGGTATTCTCCCAATCTCCATCTATGTCTTTCGTCTCACTTGAAAAACACAAATTAGAACCTCTCTAATGAATGAAAGAATGGAGGAGTTGTTTGATTTATTTTATTTTATTTTTTATAATAACCATAGCCGAATAGCATATACGCCATAACTAAGAAACAATGAAACAAATTAAATCAGAGAAAGAAGAAAAGGAAAAAAAAAGGCATAGAATCTATCAGTAACTGTTAAAGGAACAAAAACAACGAAGATAGAAACAGCCTTGCGGCAAATTGGGACGTGGTTTGTGTGTTGGCTGTTCTGATTCGGACATGAATCAGTCCTCCAATTCTCTTTCAATTTCTCAGCGCAATTCAGCTTTCTCTCCCCTATTCGCACGAACTAAAAGCCTTTGAAGAAAAGGGGCATACTAATTAGGAAGTGGATGACATAAAAAGGCAAAATAAATAGCAAGATCACATTTAAATGTCAAAACACAAAAACACAAATCAGCATCTTGTTTTTTTGTTGTTTTTTTTTTTTGAGAGAGAGAGAGAGATAAACATGAACGCAAATCAGCATCAACAACTAATTTGCAGAAGAGTATTCACTGTGGACGTCTAGTCTGGCCAACCCTGAATGGAATAGTGAATAATTTCTATACACATTTTACTCCACAAAACTACATCTCTCTCATTCAATTGGATAGAATTTTGTTGTCATCCAAGGTGACTTACCAGTGACCTGCGAAATTCAGGAATAAGCTCTAGTGTTTTCCTCCATGAAAATCCTTACAAATATTCATCCTTTCTTCATTGAATTCATTCTCCAATGTACAACACCTTCCAAGGCTAATTCCTTCTCGAGCGCTTTGTTGCTTCAACTAGTTCAACGACACACCTATTCTCCACTGCACTGCAACTATAATCTTTCTCGATTGGGCTTTTACATCAGAATTGCTTATCCTTCACTGGGATCTCAGTAATGGGGTTTACAATTCGTTTTCTATGAGTCTATTTGAACGTCTAAGTGGGTCTTTTCATTTCCAAGCACAAGACGTTTCATTACTCCTACTCTTCCATATTAATTCCATTTCAGCAAACTATAAATGCATTATTAAATTATTCATTTGGCAATTCCCTTAAGTCTTTTGAAAATTAGTCGTAAATTTTTAAACCACCCTCACCTTCCTATATTGAAAATCCTCTATTTTTTTTCAAGAATAGCAAATTTTCCATCAATGCTTGATCTTCATTAAAGGGTAAAATTGGCATAAATTTTAAAATGAAAGGTGTAAATGACACAAAAAATTTCTCCACTATTGTGCCTTTTAGATATTTAGAAGATAGAAGATTAGATTAGATTAGATTAGATAGATTAGAAGATTAGAAGATAGAAGATTAGAAGATTAGAAGATTAGATTAGATTAGGTTAGATTTAGATTAGATTATATTAGAAGATAGAAGATTAGATTAGATTTAGATTAGATTAGATTAGATAGAAGATTAGAAGATTAGAATGGATTAGATAGATTAGATAGATTAGATTAGATAGATAGATAGATTTAGATTAGATATAGATAGATAGATATACATATACATATATATTACTGTTCCAATTTCTCTGCCTTCTTCTTTTGCTCTCATTTTTGCAAGCGTCTAAACTGGTCGTGGAGGTTGCTTGCTTGTGGCTATGGTGATTCCAGCGGCCCTGGTGATCGTGCCATTGGGTGTTCTCTTCTTTGTCTCTGGCCTTGTCGTCAATCTCATTCAGGTATTCTGCACTTTTTGGCTTGATCTGTGTGGGGTTCTTCTTTCTTTCTTTGTCGATTTGGATCTTTTGAAGCTCGATGGCGTTCATTGAGCTTCAACTCGTCTACTGTTGGGTTTTGTTCTTTATTGTATTTTGGTGTGTGGTTAAAGTGAGTTGTGGAGATTTTAATAGTTAGGTTAAGTTGCTTCAAGCCTTCAGCCAATTTAGTGGTATGTTTCTTGTGTTAATGCATGTTTATTGCTCTCTTATTTGGATTAATTTTCTTGTTGCACCAGGGTAACTTGTAAATTTAGCTCAGATTTTGTTTTTCTCCCTTCCTGTTTTCATTATTCAAACTTTTTTTAAAAATATCTTTTACTGATTATTTTAATGAGTACACTTCGTTGCTTGTTTTTCTAACAAAATATGGTAGGAGCAGATCGTGAAGTGTTTTGGGCATATACTATGTGTCGGTTGTTACCATTGAGTTGGCTGATGAACTTAAACCAACATGGTTTATCTTCTACGCTGTCATTGTGATTGTATTATGCTATGCTATTATCTGTTTCTTTCACTCCCACCTCATCTTTTTTGAAAGCTTTTTCTGGTTATTCTTATATGTGTACACTGAATGATTTAATCGGGTTCTCAAATTTTGGTTCCCTGATTTCAGGCAATATGCTTTGTCCTTATAAGGCCGATAACGAAGAATGGGTACAGAAGGATTAATAGATTGGTGGCAGAGTTGTTGTGGTTGGAGCTTGTTTGGCTAGTTGATTGGTGGGCAGGTGTTAAGGTGCATCATAGTGTTATTGTTGTTGCTGTAATTGTATTTTCTCCCTCCTGGCTTTAATGACTTAATTATTTTCTTATCCAAAAATGACTTAATTATTTTATATCATTTTTTCCTGGTTTACTATATTTTGATGCTGTGAAGGTGAAAAATAATTTAGCAATATGAAAATTAAAAGTTGACCTCATTGAAAGGCTGCCCATCTTATTTTCCTTTTTTTAGTTATTTAAAGGACTATTGTTTTGAGCTAAAGAATATACAACCAATTTAACAAGTATCAGTTCCCAACTTAAGTTTAAGTGCGTGTCTATTCATTTTTCTTGTAATGTTTTTATCAATAAAATCACAAAATGATCAAATTTTCTTATAAATTTGCACTGAATACACATATCAAATGATCTAGTACCAGTTTTTTTTGGATCTTGGTTTGGACTAATCAAGGCTCAATTTGTTGAACTATTTGGATGCAGATTAAAGTGTACACAGATCGTGAAACCCTTAAATTAATGGGTAAGGGTACAATTTTGCATTTTTTACATCCATGCCTGCTGCATTACTTTGTATTGGTGTAAATGGATATTTCTCTGCAAAATGGCTCAACTGACAACTTAATTTATTATTATTATTTTTGATGAATAACTAAACTTTCATTGAGGGAAAATGAAAGAATATAGTTGCAAACAAAAAAACCACCTCATTAGAGAAAGGGGCTCCAATCGAGAAGAATGAGACTTACAGAATAATTACAAAATAATAGTGTCACCGACGTCCAAAGAGAAACGTTATATCTAACAAGGGACCAAACATCAGCTGAATCCCTAACCAACCCTCTAAAGGTCCTATTGTTTCTCTCTCTCCAGAGCTCCCATACAATAGCATAAATCCCAGCTTGCCACAAAAACTTTCCCTGATCCTGAAAAGGAGGATGGGGAGGAAACTCCTCAGTCATCTCCCTGAGGCCTCTGTGTCTAGCAAATTGCAAGTCAAACAAGACAAAGAACTCGTCCCACACTGATCTAGCAAAGTCGCATCTCCATATAATATGGTCGAGGTCTTCCTCAAGCATCCGACTGAGAATAGAACAAAATGGACCGATCAAATAGGACATCTTTGTGGAAAGCCGATCAAGAGTATTAATTCTTCTATGGATAACCTGCCAAATGAAAAACTAAATCTTTTTTGGGACTTTTATCTTCCATATCAAAGAAAAAATAGATGTCTTGGTAGAAGAAGGATCCAACAGGCATTGGAAGAGCAACCGACTTGAGAAGTCATGAGAGGGGTTGGGACTCCACAACCGGATATCCCTCTTATTAGCACTACAAGTGATCTCCCCAATCAAAGAAAGGAGAGTCAGGAGATTCGTAGTTTCTCTATCGGACAACGGACGACGAGTAAAGCCAAAGGAATAGGATAGAGATCTCCTTGACGGATTCAAAACCTTGACCAAAAAATGATTTTTCATAGAAGATAAATGATAAAGCCGGTGAAAAGTAACACAAAGGGGTCTATCCCCCAACCACCGTCTTCTCAAATAAGTTTCCTCCCCATTCCCCACCGAATAATGAATAAAAGAGGTAAAAAACGAGAGCTCATAGAAAATTTCTTTCCAAGAGTTTCTAGAAGTGCCTTTGATCCCCTTGACACCCATTCAGAAGGATGAGAACCGTATTTACTAACAGTAATCCTATGCCAAAGAGTGTTGGATTCGGAGTAGAATTGTCATAACCATTTAGACAACATGGTTTTGTTGCAGATCCTCAAATTACCCACTTCAAGCCCCCCACGTCTCAAAGACTTCCCCATTAAGTCCCAACTCACCATATGCACACTCCTACCCCATCAATCCCTTCTCACAAAAAGTCCCTCGTAAGCTTCTCTATAGATTTACACACTGAACAAGGGGCTCTAAAAAGGGAGAAGAAGTAGATAGGGATCTCACTTAGAATAGAGTGAATGAGAGTCCGTCTACCACCGTTGGAGAAAAAACTCAGCTTCCAACTTGCAAGTCTTTTCCTAACCTTGCCCACCATTGGGTCCCAAAACGTGGAGGATTTTGGATTGTGCCCCAACGACATACCTAAGTAGGAAGAGGGGAACGAACCCATCTCACATCCCACCATCACCTTGCTTTCATCACAGTTCAGACACAAAATTTGACATTTACCCCATTGATCTTCAGGCCCGACATAGCTTCGAAGAAAGCCAAGATGTGGTTCAAAATTAAAAAGGACTCCTCTATACTGGAATAAAAGAAGATCATGTCATCCGCAAATTGAAGATAGGATAAAGTAACCCTATTCTGACCCACCTCGAAACCTTCAACAATCTTACTCTCCACCTGTCTAAAAATGATTCTTTTAAGGGAATCCACTACCAGTAAAAAAAGGAAAGGGGGTAGAGGATCGCCTTGATGAAGGCCGTAGGTAGCCCGAATCCTCCCCCTAGGCCTACCATTGCTAAGAATTGAGAAAGTCACTGATCTTGTGCAACTCCAAATCCAAGATCTCCATTTGTACCCAAACCCTTTCTTCTCAAGAATCTTGTCTAGGAAGTTCCAATCCACATGATCATAGGCCTTCTTAAAATCAATCTTAAAAATCACACCCTCTCGGTCATTACCTTGATAGTCCTCAATAGCCTCGTTAGGAATAATGGCTTGGTCCAGGATTTGCCTCCTTTCAATAAAAGCACCCTAAGCCTCCGAGATCATTGATGGAAGATTTTTTTTCAGCCTATTAGCTAGCACCTTAGCAATGATTTTATAAACACTTGTGATCAAGCTAATGGGTTTGAAATCTTTCACCCTATTTGCCCTCTCTTTCTTAGGTATGAGACACACAAAGGTTTCATTCAAAGAGCAATCCAAAATGCCCCTTTCAAAGAATTCCTCGAAGACTCGCTCCAAATTCCCCTTAGTTTCTTTCCACTTGTCTTGGAAGAAGGCCATCGAAAAACCATTCTGCCCAGGAGCTTTGTCTCTATCGCAATTGAAGACCACCTTCCTCATTTCTTCCCTCGAGAAGGGAGAATCTAACTCTTTTTTCTCCCTATCTGAGATGGGGCTCAAATCATCCCTTCTAGGCTCAAATCATCCCTTCTACAAAGGGCTTAGGGGACACTTGAGGAGCATAAAGATTAGAAAAGAAAGATACAATCTCATCCTCAATCTCTTTCTCCTCGTGAAGCATGATCCCTCGATCATTTTCCAAAGGGCCAATCATATTCTTACTTCTTCTACCGCTAGCCATACTGTGGAAAAAGGTCAAGTTGCAATCTCCTTAGCCCATTTAACCTTGGCATTTTTTCTCCAACTAATGGCCTTTTTCTCTACCAACTTTGCAAACTCAATCTTGAGAGATAGTCGCTCTTCCTTGAGGGCCTCATCCAATTGCCCTTCCTCTTCAAGAGTATCAATCATTCTAATCCTGTTCATCTTTTCTTGCCTTTTCACTCTAACATCACCAAAGACTTCTTGATTTCAAGATTTAAGAGTTTTTCTGAGGGTCTTTAATTTTCCCATAAACCAGTAATCTTCCGAAACCTCCACATTCCACCACGAAGGAAAAGAAGATTTAAAGGAAGGATGCTCCAACCACATGTTCTTGAAATGGAAAGGGCAAGGGCCCATTTCTGAGGGCCCAACACAAAGATTAAAGGCCAATGATTTGAAGTAACTCCCGGGCCTAAGGATTGTCTTACACAACTCATCGCTTAGCACAAAAAACTCTATCTATTCTATTGCGTGCTCTGCTATTAGCCCAGACGAATCTCCCATTAGCCAGTGGGATAAAAAAGGCTGCAATTCTCAATCCACTCATCGAACAAATTCATAGATCTAGTCATCCTACCTCCCGATGCCTTCTCGGACAGAGATCGGGTAACATTAAAGTCTCCCGCAATGTACCAATGCTGCCCACACAAACCAAACAAATCATCTAACTCGTCCTAGAACGCCTGTCTACCTTTAAGCCTAGAAGGGCCATAGGTACCAGTAACCCACCCTACATCCTTATCCTTCCATTTTATCCGAATAGACACTGTGAACACACCCTTCACCGCCTCACACAGTTCACAGAGTTTCCACCTCACATAACAAGCACCCCACGAGACTCCCATCGACTCCATACCTGTCCACTCCACCTTTCTTTTTCCCCAAATGCTTCTAACAAACTCCCAATTATACTTATAGCGTTTAGTTTCTAATAGCACCACAATATCCGGATTTTCCTAGGAGATAATGTCTTTGACCGTTCTACGTTTATCCTTCCCTACCACCTAGACCTCTCACATTCCAAGAGAGCTACTTTTGTTTGGAACTTGAAGACTCCCCGACCTCCTTAGAGGCCTTCCTCCTATCATAATTCACCGACGACGCCAATTTTTTTTAATTCCCTGTCCACTCTTTTAGAGTCCCCTCCTTTTTTACTAGAGGTTCTTCCTCAACTTAATTTATGCACTTTTTCAGGTAAAGAACACGCACTCGTTGTCTCTAATCACAGAAGTGATATTGATTGGCTTGTTGGATGGATTCTGGCTCAGGTGCCTATTTCCTTTTCTTTCTTAATCAAGGATAGTTCAACTTCAATATGTATCACATATGTTTATGGGTGTATCCTTTTACATTTGCTGGCATCTAGACATATTACATGTTATATGTTTCTATCAGAGCATAAATCAGTGTGTTTAATGCCATTTTCTCGTTTGTTTTATACTTTCTCCTTATTAATAATTTTGAATTTCATGTGGTAGAGATCTGGATGTCTTGGCAGCACGTTAGCTGTAATGAAGAAGTCATCAAAGTTTCTGCCAGTATGTTCATTTTTTTGAAGTCTTTTTAGCATTCATGAGATTGTTATTATTTTCGTTACAAATTTTAAAGTCCATTTTTTAATGGATCATTTGCAGACTTGTTACTAATGCTAAATTTCTCCTAGTACTCAACTTTATGAGCTGACTAAAGTTATCCAAGTTAACTTTAGTCAGCTCATAATTGGGAATGCCTTTTGTAACCATGGTCTTATATCCCTTTTTTAATTTCATACATCAATGAAGTTGGTTCTTATTAAAAAAAGGTTATACAAGTTGTTAGAGGGAAGAACTTATCATTTAGAGTTCTATTCTGGCAGGTTTTAGGTTGGTCAATGTGGTTTTCTGAGTATCTTTTTCTCGAAAGAAGCTGGGCCAAGGATGAAATTACTTTGAAGGTAAGAGATTCATGCTGTACTTTATACAGGATTTTTCACTATGCATTAGCCTTTTCAATTTTACCATGTGCTTATATCTGTACTTCACATGTTGATTTCATTTGAGGCTCATGTTATTGTGTCTACAGTCGGGTCTTTTACGGTTGAAGGACTTCCCTTTGCCTTTTTGGTTGGCACTTTTTGTAGAAGGGACTCGATTTACTGAGGCAAAACTTTTGGCAGCTAAAGAGTATGCCGTTGCAAATGGATTACCTGTTCCCAGAAATGTTTTGATTCCACGTACAAAGGTCAGAGTTCATTGAAAACAACTTTTCATGAAATTTTCATTCTTATCATGTTTAGATGGTTTTTTTTAATTGTTTATAGCCCCTTCTTTGAACTCCTCGACCCCTGCAAAAGAAATACAGTTGTAAACAGCTCAGTTTTTTTTTAAAAACAAAATTTCTCCCCTCCCTTCTGTGTCTCGTTCTGTTTGGTCTATGTTATAATTGCATGATTTAACTACTACTTTTGTCCTTTTAAATATTGCCATATTGTATGAACGCTTTGATTGGAGTAATGTGTCTGAATATGACTCATATTAACACACCTTGTCACCCCAATACTTGTCAGACACTTAGAATATACAGTTCGAGATCTTTTTTAAACTTTGAAAGTGGTGAGAACATCATGGAAAACAGTAAATATGATAGAATTTGAATGAGAAAATCAGGCTTCTACGTGTATTTTTGTAAATTTGTATCAACCTATTTCATTTTGAACCCTACAATCACCTTGAATGGAAGCTCTCTTGGCTAGGCGAGCTATTCTCCCCCTCTTTTGAATATTTTGTTTCTTAAAAAAATTAATGGGAAGCTAGGTTCAAGTTTAGGAACTATAGGGTTGAGGTTGATAAACCATGAGACTCTCTTTCTCTCTTATTCACTTGCAGTTGTTTCCTTAAGTACACTGTTGGAAGGATCTAAATCTTTTTTTTTTTTTGATAAGAAACAGAAAGAGGCTGCATTAAAAAAAAAACCACATACAGCCTAGGGGCGGGGGATGAGAGAGCCCCCCCCAAAAGAAACTAGTACATGAGCGCCTTCCAATCGTTAACAATCATGAGTAAGCCATAATTACAAAAGAATTTCCTATGAAGGCTAATCCACCAAGAAGCAGTATTTTGTACACCGTTACAAAAAGAAGTGATATCTAGAGACTTATCTTCAAAGGTTCTACTATTCCTTTCTTTCCACAACAACCAAACGAGAGCTCTAACGACACACGAACCAATCACTTTAGCTTTGCCTCGAAAACTCCAACCGTTTAAACCTTCGATCAGCCACTCCTCGATGTGCTTGGGAAGACACCAAGACAAGCCCAGCAGATTTGCAAGGAAATTCCAGGCCGAGCGAGCATAATTACAGTTAAGGAAAAGGTGGTCAACATCTTCATTTGCCTTTAAGTAGAACCGGCAGGCCGAGGGAGAAAGAGCCCAGTTTCTGAATTTCCTTTGAACAATGTCGTCCGTATTGATGCTTCTAAAGGCAAGGGACCAAAGGAAAACCTGGGCCTTTTTGGGACTTCTGTGCTTCCAGATTAGCTTGACTAGGGGGGCATGGATTTGAGGCCTCTGCTTAGCAATGCTATCAAAGGTGGATTTAGTAGAAAAGGACCCCGACCCCTCCACCAGCCACACAAGCTGGCTTGTCTTCCCCTCTGCCTATGTTGAAAGCACCAAGTTTATCCACTAAGGCAACCCAACTAGCCATCTCGTGATCAAACACACCTCTACGCAGCCCCAGATTCCAAGATTGGCCCTCTTCATCCCAGCAATCCGAAATAGAACAATCTTTCTTGGAGGATATACTGTAAATGTCTGGAAATAGGTTTTTCAGAGAGTCAAGCTCCAACCACACATCTTCCCAAAATCGAATCCTCTTACCGCAACCAGCTCTAAATTTAGACATTTTATCGAAAAGAGGATAGTTTTTGGCAATATCTTTCCACGGCCTGCACCCTCTCAACTCATTTAACTTCTCAGTTTTCCACCCAAAGGGAAGGATACCATAGATGCTGCCAATCACCTTCCTCCATAAGGCATCTTTTTCTTGGGCGAATCTCCAAAGCCATTTCGTTAACAGTGCATCGTTTCGAAAGGAGAGCGAGCCAACTCCCAAACCGCCCGAGTTCTGAGGAAGACCGGCCCAATCCCATCTAACAAGGTTTTTCCCGGGCTTGTAATTCCCCCCGCACCAGATGAAGTCCCTAATCAACTTTTCCATGACTTTGATCACTGATTTTGGGGCTTTAAGCAAAGAAAACTGATAAAGAGGGATGCTGTTAAGAACTGATTTGGGCAAGCGTGACTTTCCCCCCTTTAGACAAGGAGACGTTTTTCCACCCCTCCAATCTAGCCTGCAGCTTATCAACAATCGAATTCCAGTAGGCTTGTCTATGATGATTTCCTCCCACGCTGACCCCAAGGTAGTTCAAAGGGAGATATTCCTTTTTGCAATTGAAAGTAGCAGCCCACCTAGACACCTCCTAGACACCTCCTGGTCATCAAGGTTTATACCCACCAAGGCGGTCTTAGCACAATTCAAAGACAAACCCGAGCCCGCCATGAAGAGCTGGATAACATCCCACCAATTTTGAAGCATATTACCTTCTTGAGGGCAAAATATGATCGTATCATCAGCATACTGGAGCAAAGAGATCTCCACCCCAATGTTTCCGATCCGAAAGCCCCTCAAAATACGCTTTTCGATACAATACTGAGTAGTGCGGCTTAGAGCATCCCCCACAATCGTAAAAAGGAAAGGGGAGAGAGGGTCTCCTTGCCTGATCCCTCTAGAGGCCATAATTTTCCCCCTTGGTTTTCCGTTAAGCATAATGGAAAAGTTTGTGCTTTTGAGACAGCCTTGAATCCACCGTCTCCATCTGGCACCAAACCCCTTCAAATACAAAACTTCATCAAGGAAAGCCCAACTCACCTTATCATAAGCTTTTTTGAGGTCTAACATCAGGATAAAGCCTTTCTTTTTCGAAGTTTTCCACTCCTCCACCGATTCAGAAGCAATAAGGATGGCATCAAGGATTTGCCTCCCATGAACAAAGGCTGCCTGACTATCACTGATCATTTCAGGGAGAGCCTCTTTTAGCCTTTCAGCAAGGACTTTAGCAATCACTTTATACAAGGAAGTCACCAAGCTAATCGGTCTGAAGTCCTTAACTCTCGAAGCATTTTTCTTTTTGGGGATGAGGCATATGAAAGTTTCATTTGTGCGTTTGTTTATGATGCCGTTTTCAAAAAATTCTTGGAACACCTCTACTATGTTAGATTTCAAGTTGTTCCAACAATTTTTATAAAACTCCCCTGAAATACCATCCGGCCCTGGAGATTTACTGCTGCCCAAATCTTTAATGGCCCTATGAATTTCTTCTTCAGAAAACCTTTTTTCCAACTGGACCCTACTACTCTCTTCTAAAGGGCTCCACTCGAGACCCTCCACGGTGAATCTGATCATATTATCATCAGTGTACAGCTTACTATAGAAGCTAATAATTTCCTCCTCAATCTCAGGCTCGGAGGCTAAGAGGCTGCCATCTTCCTTCTCAAGCAAAGTTATAAGCGATCTGTTCTTCATATTTGAGGCCCAACGGTGAAAGAAAGCAGTGTTTTCATCCCCCTCTTCTAACCATTTGAGCTTGCACTTTTGACTAAGCATACGTTGCTCTTTCACAGTAATATCAAATAACTCAGCTTTAACTTTCAGCCTTTCCTCTTTTAACTGGGAACTGAGGCTGCCTTGTTCCTCAATCATGTCAATATCATCAATACGGGTTAAAAGAGCTCTTTTTTTTGTCTAAGATGTTGCCGAAGACCTCCTTATTCCATTTACGAATGGACGCCTTTAGACCCTTAAGTTTCTCCATGAATCTAAAGCCCGCCCGCCCTCTCGGGGTTTGATTCTTCCACCAATTCTCTACATTATCTTTGAAGCTAAGATCCTCAAGCCATATATTCTCGAATCTGAACGACATAGGGCCCCACTGAAAAGCTCCCATATAAAGAGCAATCGGAAAGTGATCGGAAGTGGGCCGGTGTAGTCTTTGAAAGCTTCCACCCAATTCTTTGAGAGGAGGAATCTATCAATTCTGGAGGCCGCAGGTCTCTCCCCCATTCTAGACCACGAGAATCTGCCGTTAGCCATGGGAGGGTCAATCAAACCGAACTCTTCTATGAAACTATTGAATATCTTCATACTTCTATCCACCCTAGACGCATTTAATCTATCCTCAATCCATCTGACTACATTGAAGTCACCTACGAGGCACCAAATGTCATTGCATAAGCCAGCCAAGTCGTAGAGCTCCTGCCAAAACTGCTTCCGATCGTGCATTCTACAGGGGCCATACACACTGGTGATCCAACCCTCAATCTGCCCCCGAAAGCTGCAGAGGACCGAAATAGAGAAGGCTCCAATGATCGAATCCTTGACCTCCAAAATATCCTCTTTCCACATAATGAGGATACCCCCAGTGGACTTCAGTGCCTCCAGCACTAGCCACTTCACGTTTCTAGAGCTCCAAATCGACTTAATGGTCCTCCTATCCACCAAGGCCAGTCTAGTCTCCTGCAAAATAACCAAATCAGGCTTAGCCAAACTAAGAAGATCTTTTACGAGGGCCCTTTTTGGGCGGGCCCCTAAACCTCTCACATTCCAAGAAATAAATTCATTGGGACACCTCGATTTCCCTGGAACTAATCCATTCTACATCTACTGGAGATGAAACGCCATCCCCTTGACTCCTTTCGTCTGCCTCGTTTTCCCAAGATCTTAGCAAACTAGTCACCTCCCTAGATCGCTTCTTCTGAACGCCCGAGCCTCTTTTAGAAGACTTCCCAATCAGAGGTCTTATGCACAAATTATGCTTCTTTAGCAGAATAATCATGTCTTTACTGAGGGAAAAATCCTCTGGGTCAGGAGCACTGGCTTTTTTCCGACCGTTGGGCTCCTCCATTTGAACCAAGGGAAGAGCTTTCGGACTAACCTCTATAGATTTCTCTCTGGTGGATATCTGAGCGGGAGGATAGCGCACGGGATCGACAGAGCCAGATCCCCCCTCTTCAAATTCCTGATCGTTTTCGTGGAAACATAGGTTGAAGTCATCTGGGATACTATTGGAAGGATCTAAATCTCATTCAAGGTTTTTAGGTTGGGCTGGAAAATTTCTTTTACATAAAGGGATGGAGAGAGTATATGCTCAAAAAGTGGGAAGGAGACACCTTATGGCATGTCATACAAGTAGACTTTTGAGGAAGGATCAACATGAGACCTTGTTGGCTAAGTGGCTTTGGCATTTCCCATGTGAGTCTGACTCCTTATGGCATAAGGTCACGGTGAGAAAGTACATCCCCTTTCTTATGAGTGGACCTTTGAGCGGGGTTTTGAAAGACACTCATAAATTCTTGGAAAGATATTTATGTGGGTTCCCCTTTTTCTCTCAATTTATTCAATGTATAGTGAGTGACTGAGTGATGGGGTGGATCTTTATTTTTGGGTGGACAAGTGGTTGGGGAATAGACCCATCTGCTCTCTGTTTCCTCAATTATAGCACCTATCTTCTATGAGGAATCATTGAGTGGCTTCTATTCTCCCTCCTTTTGGGAGCGCATGATTTCTTTCTTTTGGGTTCTATTGGAAATGATAGACGTTGTAGCCATTTTATCCTTGATCGGGGAGTTTTTGCTTTTCCTTGGGAGAAACTTTTTCCATTAGATGCTACTCTGTTCTCATTACTTTGATCCTAATCAATGTACAATTGGTGCAAGTCTTATTTGAGTACACCTTTTTTTTTGTGTGCTGCAATTAGAAGAATTTTATCTTATTTACATTTATTCACCTGGCATGTGTCGAGCTATTTTTATTGTTGCCTACAAATTGACATAACTTGTTGTTCTCGTGCTTTCAGGGTTTTGTGTCAGCTGTAAGTCATATGCGCTCATTTGTTCCAGCAATTTATGATGTAACAGTAGCTATTCCCAAAAACTCACCTCCACCTACAATGCTAAGACTCTTCAAGGGGCAGCCTTCTGTGGTAAGCTAACTTTGCCAAAAAGTGTTTTTTTTCTATTTTTTTTTCCTTTTTAATGGCTAAATCTATTTGGAGGGTTGGAGCAGAGTTCTTAGTTGCTTTAATAGAGTATGGTGAATTGGGACTAATTTTCTACCTTACTTTAGTAGTAAATATGGGATTCAAGAAGCTTGATTGATATGGGTGATTAATTTCGAATCCTTCCAACAATTAAATTAAAGAAAACTTAACGTTCAAATCATCTTAAAGTTAAAATATGAACTTATCGATTTTTTTTAATACACATGCATGCATGCACACACAGAGAAATCGAGTTTTTGTTGAGAATCTCAATGAAATAATATGCAAGACCATACAAAAAGAAGACAACCTGACAAATGGAGAAAAAAGGAACTTTGAGCCAACCAAGCAAAAAGGCCAAAGAATAAACCTAATTGATAGTTACAAAAGATCATAGAGATTGATCACTAAATTGTGAGAGTACTGTACTGGTATGAGTTATGTTGGGGTATGAGTAGTATTTTAATATGAGGCATAGTGGTAATTAGTTTTTTTTTTTATAAGAAACATCAAAAGAGATTATATTAAACACAAAAGAGGGGAACAACCTAAAGGCCGGGGTGGAGATCACCCCTCCCAGAACTATCTCAAAAGGGCTTGCCAATCGCTAATAATCATAAGCAAGCTGTAGTTACAAAAGAACTTTTTGTGTGAAGAAATCCACCAAGAAGCCGTATTTTGTACAGTATTACAAAAAGAATCAAAAGAAGAAGACTTATCTCCGAAGGTTCTCGCATTTCTTTCCTTCCACAAAAGCCAAATAGTAGCTCTAAACACACAACCCCTTATCACCTTGGCCTTCTTTCTCAAGTTCCAAGCTTGCAGCCCTTCTTCAAGCCAATCATCCACTCTCTGCGGTAAACAAAATGATAATCCAGCAACGAAGTTCCAAGCCTTCTTGGCAAAATCACAATGCAAGAGAATGTGATCAATATTCTCACTCTCTCTTAAACACAATCTGCAGCCTAGGGAAAGAGCCCAGTTTTTATGCTTCCTTTGCACTTTATCATTCGTATTCAGACTTCTGTAGACCACCGACCACAGGAAAATTTTCACTTTCTTAGGGGAATTATGCTTCCCGATTTTGCCCGCTATAGTCATATTGATCTTGGGGGATTTACCAACGGAATTTTGGAACAAAGATTTACTAGTGAATAGACCCGAGCCTTCCAGCTTCCATGTGATTCTATCCATCTCGTTACCCAGCTGAATATTGTCTAGTTTTTCGATTAGAGCCACCCAACTACTCAATTCTCGGTCAAAGAGACCTCTTCGAAGGCCTAGGTTCCACGTTTGATTGTTGTCATCCCAACAATCTTTCACTGAAGCATTTTTCTTTTGAGAAATATCATAGATATCCGGGAAGGCTTCTTTAAGAGGCTGCACATCACACCAAACATCTCCCCAAAACCTTATGCTCCTCCCACATCTAACCTGAAACTTAGTAAATTTCTCAAAGCTATCATAGTTCCTCTAAATATCAGGCCACAACCTTCTGCCTTTTTTCTTTTTAAGTGCACCTGTTCTCCATCCGAGACTGTCAACCCCATAAATGCTGCCAATGACCCTCCTCCATAGGCCTTCCTTCTCATGGGCAAATCTCCATAGCCATTTGGTTAAAAGGGCAGTGTTTCGATGGCCTAGAGCTCCCACTCCAATGCCTCCATGGGAGGTAGGCAAGGCTGTTCAATTCCATTTAACAAGATTGCAAGCAGGTTTGTACTGACCACCACTCCAAATAAAGTCCCCTTGTAATCTTTTCTAACTTCTTCATCACCATCACAAGGGCTTTTAAGAGGGAGAAATAGTATATGGGTAGGCTATTAAGAACGGATTGGGCCAATGTTACCCTGCCCCCTTCAGAGAGAAGCAAATTCTTCCAACCTTCTAATTTTGCTTCGAATTTATCAACAATAGGGTCCCAAAACGTCCTTGTGCGGTGGTTTCCGCCCAAGGGAAAGCTAAGATACTTAATGGGGAAAGTCTCCACCTTGCACCCAAATCTGTTGGCCCACCAATCCATTTCCTCAGCTTGCACATTGATGCCAATTATCGAAGTTTTGGCAAGGTTCAGAGACAACCCAGAGCCCTTCATAAAAAGCTTCAGAATCTCCCACCATTTCAACAAAACCGTCTCCTCATAAACTCTAAAGATTATGGTATCATCAACATATTGCAAGATGGAGACCTCTGTTTTATCCCTACCCACAAGCATCCCTTTAAGGATTTTCTTCTCTAGGCAGTAATGGGCCGAACGGCTAAGCGCATCTCCCACGATTGTGAATAAGAAACGAGATAGGGGGTCCCCTTGTCTTAACCCTCTAGAGGCATATATCTTACCCTCGGTTTACCATTCATCATAATGGAGAAATTCGTGTTCACCCGGCAACCTCTAATCCATCTCCTCCAAACTCTCCCGAAACCCTTAAACTCAAGGATGGCGTCAAGGAATTCCCAACTCACCTTGTCGTAAGCCTTCTCGAGGTCAAGTTTGAGTAACACACCTTTCTCATTCTTGCATCTATAATCTTCAACAGTTTTGGCAGCCACCAAAATCGGGTCAAGAATTTGCCTCCCTTGCACAAAAGCTGCCTAACAATCACGGATTGTTTTGGGAAGGATTTCCTTCAATCTCTCAGCAAGGACCTTGGCCAACACTTGTAAAGAGAGGTTACTAAGCTGATGGGTCTGAAATCACTGATTTTAGAGGCATTCCTCTTTTTTGGGATCAAGCAAATGTAGGTCTCATTCGTTTTTAGGCATAGTGGCAATTAGTTATAAGTGTCTTTGGTTATAAATAGGAGTATTAGGGTCCTTAGAAGGCGTGGATCATTTTAGTAGTGTCCATTGTGGGACTTTGGGTGGGACTTTTGGAGAGAGATAACCTTCTCGAGGTATTGTTATATTGTAATGCTTCTTTGATATTGCAATATATTTATTTCGTGTGTTTTCTGTGTTTGGATACCTAACTTAAACCTAGCAATAGATCAAGCCTCTTTCCAATACCTCTGAACCCCTCAATTTTTTTTTATTATTCCCATCTAACCAAATGCTCCATTAAACAACATGAAAAAGGCAAGCATACCAAAGAACTCTGCCCTTATTATGAAAGGGTGGATACAACAGAATTTTCTCCATAATATAGCAACAGTCTCTTTTACGTGTTATGCGAAAACCAAATGACTTCCAAAAAAAAAACATTCCCAAATAGACCGAGCAAACTGGCAGCTTCGAAGGATATGATCTAGATCCCTAGACACACCTCACACAAGATCGACCACTTCAAGACGAATGAGTGCCTAATGAGTGCCTCTACATACAGTAAGTATCAATTTTCCCATGCTATACCTGCTGAGCAAAGAATTTGACGAGATCTTACCTTCCAAAGTGAGGAGAATGAAGGCTATTTGGGACAAAAGATGAAAGAAAGAATTACAAGAAAATCCCTGAAAAGAAAGAATTAAAAGAAAACCCCTTGAGGAGCTGGGGGCACAAAAACGAAGGTCCAACCTCCCTCCTGAATTAAGGCGAGAATCCCTCAACAGAAAAATAAGAGCTGACACATCCATCATCTCTCTATTTCATGAAGGATGATGGGAACCCAAAATGATGGAAGAGGAATTACTTGAGGAACTTATTCATGTCTTTACGACAAGGTGAATAACGTTGGTGGTTGATTAGTATTGCAAAGCTTCCCCTCTACATGATATCCTTCTCATTTTGGTTCATGGTGGTCATCCATTCATAAGAGAGAAAAAAAATCCTTTGGTTATAGTTTGTTACAATTTTCTTGTGGCATTTACTAGTTAGTACAGAGGCGTACAAATACAAAATTATACAATAAATGGAAGCATCATGGATTGGCCTGCTTTCTGATAAAGCAATAAAGGTGATTTTTTAAGTTTAATTTTATTATTTTTGTAACCTTTTGTGTGCATCTTGGAGGCCTTGGGAGTAGGTATGATTACGAAGTGGTGTTTGGGGATGAATTGTTTAATAGGTATATACAAACTTCATTCATTGTTTTTTTGACAACATGTGGGGTTGGGGGATTCGAACCTCAAGCCTCTGGGTCATTTGTACAAGCTTTATTCCAGTTGAACTATGCTCATGCTGGTAAACTTCATTTAGGGGCCGTTTGTTGGGTGGTAATCCAAGATTCTCATGGAATGGGCATTTGGATTACCTCATTTGTTTTGTAGTAATGTAGGATACCTAGGCCTCTCGGGATGCCCATATGGGTGGGCATTTAAGAAGCTCTTAATGCCCTCATGGTAGATGAGTTTTTAAAATTCCTATGTTGAGGGCATCTTCAGATGACAATTTTACCCTCCATTTTTTAATATATATATATATATATATATATATATTTCTTTATTTTACCATTTTTATTTTTATTTAAAAATAAATTAATTTATTCATACACTAAGGGGTTGTTTGGTTTGAGGTATGAAGATGAGAATAAGGGTTGGAATCAGCAAATCCCTTGTTTGGTACAAGGTTTCGAGTACCATGAGAATGAGCTATTCCCATGGGTTTTGTATACCCATGGATAAGGGTATTTGATACCCTTGCAAAAACATGGGTTTTCTCTATACCCTTCTCTTTCTCTCTCTTATTTTTGTATACCCATGGATAAGGATAAGAGCTACATTTGTTAAAATTTGTGAGTTTTGGTAAAGTTGTTCATTAGCTAATTTGTGGATTAATCAAACTTAAAATTAATGTAATTAAGGATATTTATTAAAAGTATTAAATAAATAATTTTAATTAGTCAAATTAACTTTGTTTATTAAATAAATCAATTAGAAAAAATATATTCATTGATTATCAATTCATTAATTTTTATTAATACTTTGAATGAATTTTGATTGTTTTATTGATTAATCTTATCAAAATTAGATAAGATTTCCATGATTAATCCCATAAAATAAATACAGACATAATTGATTTCCATAAAATCCTGATGACATTCCCATGTACAATCAAACACAATTATCCATGATTCCCAACTATTTTATTCCCAGGCATCCTTTATCTCCAGGCATCTGAAAAACCTTAAACCAAATGACCCCTAAGAAATAACCATATGTAACTAACCATTTTTTTTAAAAATTTAATTTAGATATAAAATAAACGGTAGTTATATTGAATAATATTTCGATTGATTTTCGATTTATTCTCTTAATTTTAATACTAATTGTACATATCAAAAAACACATAAAATCCATTACAAAAAAATATTATTCTCTAAAAAAAATTCTAAATTGATAATGTGATCAATATAATCTACTAAAACACATCATGAATTATATTAATTGTCATGTTTTTTTTTTAAAAAAAAGTTAAAGTTGAAATTAATTTTTAAAATTAAATATTTTATAAAAACCTTGAACTAATATAAATTAATTTGTTCGGCAAAATAACAAATTAAATTAGTATAAATTAAATTGATATAAAAATAAAATATTAGATTAGTAAAGATCAAAACATTATATAAATTTAAATTATATTAAACTAATAGGTAAATTTGATAAAAATTTGTAAGGACATTATTGGTACTATACCTAATCTAAAAACATTTCCATACAAAAGTCCTGCAAAACAAACATAGTTTTATGGATATTCCTAAATATTCTTATAAATTAGTACTTCAAAACAAACATGGTTATCTAAAATGTCGGACATCTATATTTTCAGGTATCTATAATTCTAGGCATCTGAATATTCCGGTTATCTAGATTCTCAAAAAAACAAATGGCCCTTTATTGTAATCTTTGAACTCATTTTGGACGGCCCTTTTTCAATCTCAATTATGATTGGTAGTTGAAATCTATCTCTATCTGCTATTATAGGTACATGTGCACATAAAGCGACATTCAATGAAGGAATTGCCTGAGACAGACGATGCCATTGCTCAGTGGTGTAGAGATATGTTTGTGGCTAAGGTACCAAATATTATCCAGTCGTTCCTGTTATAGTTAGAGGTGAAATGTTATGGATCAATTGCCTTACTCTCTTGGTTCTCACGTTCCAGGATGCACTGATGGATAAGCATGTAGGAGAAGACACCTTTAGCGATGAGGAATTACAGGACCTTGGTCGGCCAATCAAGTCTCTCTTGGTAAGCTCCTCAAAATAAAAAGTGAATTTTTATTGCTGAATTTAGAAACTTTTTAGTTTTCACTTGATTGATTTTGTGGCTGGATTTTTGAGTGCTTTGAGCATTTGTATGACTTCATTTTAGTGTTTGTTTGGTTAAATTTTATGTGATTTATTGAATTAATTAATGAGAAATCTTACCATTTAGATTTGGGAAGATATTCAATTTTATTGTATACACTGTATTGGGCCAGATGATATGACAAGGGAGTTTTTTAAAAACTTTTGGAACATTTTGAAACCATACCTAGTAGAGATGTTTCAAGAGTTTTTTGAAAACAAGATTATTAATAAACGTATGAATGAGAGCTATGTTTGTTTAATCCCCAAAAGAAGAGGAATAAGTTCAGACTTTAGACCTATAAGCCTAGTGTCCTCTATGTATAAAATCATTGCAAAGGTGTTAGTTGAAAGAATGATGTTTTGCCCCATACTATAAGTGTCAAGCGGCCTTTGTCCGAGGAAGGTAAATCCTTGATGCAATTCTTGTAGCGTTAGAATCAGTTGAAGAGTACAGGATGAATAAAGAGAAAGGATTTCTGTTAAAGCTCGACCTTGAGAAAGCGTATGACAAGGTGAGCTGGGAGTTCCTTGATGCTATCTTAGAGCTTAAAGGCTTTGGTAGAAAATGGAGGAGATGGATAAGAGGTTGCCTTATGAACATCAACTTCTCGATTATAATCAATGGAAGACCGAGGGGCAAGATTATGACCTCCAGAAGTTTGAGACAAGGGGATTTGTTATCCCCATTCCTCTTCACCATAGTTGGGGTTGCTATTTTTTGGTCAGCTCAACTATGCTTAGAGAAGAAAATTTTTAAGGGATGGATGGTTGGTAATGATATGACTGTAATATCTATGCTACAATATGCGAATGACACCTTAGTTTTTTGCCCCAACGAAACCTTGATTCTTGCTAGATGGTGGGACATTCTGAACCTAGTCTTGGCAAGCTCGGACCTCTCCTTAAATCTCGCCAAGACCTCTATAATTGGTATTAATATGCAAGCAGATGAAGTGGTGGAGTGGGCGGATAATTTTGGGTGCAAGGCTGATTCTCTCCCGATTAACTACCTGTGATTCCCTTTGGGTGGAAACCACCATAGGAAAATCTTTTGGGATCTGCTAATAGACAGATTCAAAGCCAAGCTCGAAAAATGGAGGGACTTCCCCATATCAAAAGGGAGGGGTAGAGTGATGTTAGCTCAATCGGTTCTCAACATCCTTCCTATCTATTATTTCTCTTTGCTCAAAGCCCCGAAAGCAATGATAAAATCCATGGAGAAGTTAACTAGAGACCA
The DNA here is from genome assembly GCA_017139565.1 of Luffa aegyptiaca. Lineage (NCBI taxonomy): Eukaryota > Viridiplantae > Streptophyta > Magnoliopsida > Cucurbitales > Cucurbitaceae > Luffa > Luffa aegyptiaca. The sequence continues at coordinate 1,192,682 of CM029406.1, read as the reverse complement.
TATATGGAGTGGAATTTGCTTCAAATTGAGGAGTAATCTGGTGAAATGGGAGTGGACGGTCCTGCTTATAAGCCACGATGGCTTGGGGGTTGGTTCTCTTCTGCAAAGAAATACCTCTTTGTTTACAAAGTGGATGTGGAGATTTACTCAAGAGAAATCTTCTTTGTGGAAGAAGGTGATTGTTAGTATCTACGGAATCTCCTCTTTTGGATGGAAAACCAGTGAGTTAAAAAAAGAAAGGGAAATAGAGCGTGGGTGGACATTGCTAAAAATTACCCGTTTTATCGATTCACCAAATTTCAAACAAGATGCGGGAAAAGCATAAGGTTTTGGGAGGATAAATGGTGTGAGAATGAGCCTCTTAAGAATTGCTTCCTCGATCTGTTTGTGCTATCGAACAATAAGAAAGTCCCCATCTATGATTGTTGGGATATTGAAAACCTAGGAAGCACGGACACTTCATTTTTTGTATGGAGTGTCTGTGTCAGACTCGCTATTTTGCGTGTCCTTTTTTTTACGTGAGAGACACGTTCCAGACACGCCCTCAAATGAAGAACAGCAGTGGTGGGCGTGAAAACTTAGCTGGTTGAAGAAGAAAGCAAAAAATTCAGATGCTTAAAGAAGGAAAGATTAACAATAAAAATAGAAAGTAAAGTAAAAAAGAAGAAAATGAAAAGACGTCTGACACAAGTACATCCTTGAAAAACCAAATCTTGAAAATATAATAAATAAAATAAAGAAGGAAAATGAAAAGACATGAATGACACGAGGACATCCTTGAAAACCCAAATCTTGAAAATATAATAAATAAAATATTACTTAAAATAATGTTTCCTTCTCTCATACACTTTTATTTGTTTTTCATTTTGTTTTTTCACCTCTAACGTCGGATCACACTTCTTTTTTATTTTATTTTTTAGTTCATTTCTTTTTTTTTTCTTTGGAATTGTTATTATTAATGGTTTTCTTTGGAACTATTATTATTATTAATGGTTTTAATTTTTATTCTTTAGAACTATTAAATTATTAATGAAGCACATATTATTTTATTATGTTAAATTTGTATGGTTGATTTATTTAGAAGTATTACTATGACAATATATATACATATAATATATATAAAAAAGAAAAATTAATAATGTGTCCCCAACGTGTCGTGTCCTATATTTTTAGAAATTGGCGTGTCGCCATGTCCGTGTCATGTCGCTAGCGTGTCCGTGTCCGTGCTTCTTAGTTGAAAACCAAAGTTGGAACAGAGATCTGTTTGAAAGAGAGGTGAGCAAACTGGGTGGCTTTGGAGGAAAAGATAAATGGCGTTCAGTTAGTCCCAGAGGAGGATGAAATATTATGGCAGTTGGAAGGTTCTGGTAGGTATTCGGCCAAGTCTATAGTTCAGAAAATTTCCTCCAATTCTCCTCAGACCAACCCAAATATCATTAGCCTAATCTTGAAAAATAAATGCCCAAAGAAAGTGAAAGTTTTCCTGTGGTCTATGGTATACCGTAGCCTAAATACTGATGAGACTGTGGTCGTTATCTCCGGGCTGCAGACTATGTTTGAAAGAGGGGGAAGATCTTGATTATCTATTTATACATTGTGATTTTGCATGGGAGGCTTGGAGCTTCATTGCTGGATTATTGGGTATCTCCTTTTGTCTCCCCAGGAGGGTGGAGGATTGGCTTGCTTTGGGTCTAATTGCTTGGAATCTGAAACAGAAAGAAAAGGTAGTGGCTAATTATGCGTTCAGAGCGACGTTACGACACTTATGGAAGAAAGAAAAACGCAAGAACGTTTGAGGATAAGTCCTCTTGGTTTGATATTTTTTGTAACTATGTACAAGATAAGTCCTCCTAGTGGATTACTTTACACAAAAAGTTTTTTTTTTTGTAATTATAGCCTGTTGATGATTATTAACGATTGGCAAGCTCTTTTGAGATAGTTTCAGGCAGGGATGACCTCCTCCCCTAACCTATAGGTTGTTCCCCTTTGTTTTTGGTGGAATATATATCCTATAAAGTTCAATTGGATGAAGTTAAAAGTTTAACAATGGATACAAATGAGATCATTTAAAAAAAAAAAAAACTCCCAATTTCTCTCTCTCTCACAAGATGTGTAAATGTTTTTCTTTTGGTTTTGTTTTTTTGGGTTTACTGTGAACAGGTAGCAATTTCATGGACATGTCTGCTCATCTTGGGGTCCCTCAAGCTTCTTCAAGGCTCTGCCTTTTTATCCTCATGGAAAGGTCTTACTTTCTCAGCATCCTGTCTTGCCATTGTTACGGTCCTCATGCAGATCCTCATACGTTTCTCCCAGTCGGAGCGGTCTACCCCTGCGAAGGTCGTCCCGGCCAAGCCTATGAACAGTGGCAAACCACTTGACACCATACGACAGCCCAAACAGAACTAGACTCTAGACATAGTACTCACTTTTACCTCAAACCTTGTTATATTTCTTTTACATGATTGCTCGTTTGTCTGCAGTCGTAGGTTTTGTGAACTTATACATGTATTTCGGCCACTGTATTGTATTGTATGTCAACTCTTTTTCCTTCGCAAATTAAACCTTGCCCTCCATAGCATCGTGTATTTTGCAAATTACCAGATTGGTATTCAATTCTTGTTTGTTTGTTTGTTTTTTTTTTTTTTTTTGTTTTAAATTTAGTCTGCTTTTCGGAGTTGTATGTATTTGTTTCTTAATTTTAAAAAACAGTTTTAATCGAGTACTTAAATTTCAAAGGGTAGTTTTTATTTAACTTTGTGGTAAATACTATTTTATTATTTAACTTTGTGGTAAATACTATTTTATAAGATGGTGTGACATGTTTGTTGGTTTAACTAGAACAGTAAAGAATATTTAAAAAGATATCAGACAAAAACAAGTAGATTTGAAACAATTTAGAAAAATAGTGTTTTATTATTATTATTATTATTTTTTGTCTTCATTGGAATACGTTTCTTGTATTTGTTTTTTTAACCATATGTAATCATTTAAATTTGATCAGGGATGAAATTTTAACGTTATCATTAAAATTTAAATAAATAATCAACGGACAAATGAACACTCTTTCGGCACAGTGGTTACATAGCTACCCTCCCCGCCAATTGTCCTGAGTTCGAATTCCATTTTGTACATTTGTCTTGTTTTGTTTTGTTTTTTTTTCAAGTAATTTTATTTTATTTTTCCTCATTTTTCAAGTAAGATTCGTCACTTGTTATTATTATTTTTTTTTTCATTTTTGATTTTTAAATATTATATTATATTGCATTTGCTTTTCATATTCTTACAAAATTTGAAATTTAAGTAAGTAATACTAGTTTAAACACTTTATTTATAAAAATTAAAAAAAAAAGTCAAATTGTATTTTAAATACTAAAATAAATAAGTAATACTAGTTTAAATAAGGATGTCTATCTTTTCTACAAGGACTTGCCCCTAACAGGGTGCGACATCCCTGGAGTTGTATGTATTTGTTTCTTAATTTTAACTATCTAATTTAAAACTAATAGATATTTTTAATTTATCAAAAGAATCGTGTAATTCAATTGAGATTAAAAAAGAAAAAAAATTGAAACGAGGAATAATTCCTTGTGGGAAACCCAATTGCCGTGGATTCTTCGTGGGGAATTCTTGTCCTGATCCTTGCAAAATTTAGTGAGACATTTCGCAGGAATGAAGATTTAAATAGGGACGGGGATGGGAAAGCCATCCCCGTCCTCATCCTGCCTCATGCACATCTCTAAGTTTAAACACTTTATAAAAAAGAAACTATCATAAAAGTTAAATTATATTTTAAATACTAAAATAACAATTTTTTTTAGTTCAACATGTGGGTCAAACCTTTTAACTTCTTGATCAAGTATATAGACCTTATCCAATTAAACTATGGACTATAATCATATAAGCAAATAACAATTATTTTTAGTTTTTATTTTTTTAATAGCTATAATTTTTTATTTAAAAATTTAAATAAGTATTACTAATTATAGCTTTTTTTTCATCACCAATAATTGTTTTGAAATAAAGAAAAAACTAGAATTATATTGCTTATAAAGATTGAAAAAAATATAATGATGGTTATTTTAATATTTAAATTATAATTTAACTTTTGTAACATGAAATGAAAACCATTAAATTTTCATTAAATGCTTTTTTTTATATTAATTATATTTAATAGTGATTGTTTTAAATAAAGAAAAAAACTAAAATTATAGCTTTTACAAAGAATAAAGAATAAAGAATTAAAATTATTGTTATTTTATTATTTAAATTATAATTTAACTCTTATAACATTAAATAAAAATCATACAATGGTTTCATATATTAATTATAGTCTTTTTAATAATATTGGTTGTTTTTAAACAATGAAAAAACCTGAATTTATTAGCTTTTATAAAAAAGATTAAAAATTAAAAATGATTATTATTTGCCAATTTGATCATAGCTTGATTAAAACATATATCTTCATCCAAGAGGTTAGAAGTTGCTTTAAATTTGTGTTTTAAATAAGGGTTACCTTGGATGGATGAGCTAGGACTTGAGAGAGAGAAATGTGAGAATATGAAATAGTTTGTATAAGACTGGACCACGAAAACGTTAGGAAGAATGTTAGCGAGGAAGAAGGGTATAAGCAAAAGTATGGTCTTGATTATGAAGAAATATTTGGCCCTATGACTTGCTTAGAGATTTTTCTTTTGCTTCTTGCTCTTGCAGTCCCAAATGACTGGAAAATACATCATATGGATGTTAAGATAGCTTTTCTAAAAGGGTACTTGGAGGACAATATATGTTATGTTGGGTTTTATGCCCTAAAACTCGTAGATAGTAAATGAAATAAATTAATTAAACTCAATAAAGTGTTATTTGAGTGATTCAGTAATTTGTTGTTGAATAATCGAGTTTTGCATTAATTAACTATAAATCCAATAAACTAAGATCCAAGGTTGTTTAAATGAAACTTGGACTAGTATGTGGGGACATACGGGGATCGGTGTTCAAGTAACAACCTAAAAGGTCTATAGTATAGAGATAATGCTGGGTACCTTATCCTGGTGACACTATGTGATACGACTCGCTTTATATTCGATACAGATGCATTGATCCAAAACATCCATGTAGGAGACATGCGAGTGTGGGTATCCTATGCAATGAGTTTGCATAAGACCGGACTTCGAAATAGTAACCACTAGATGTAACACCGTTAACTAGATAGATTTATATTTCAATAGGATAACCTAGGTAACTCAATCTGAATCTTAAGTATGTTATGAACCCCTTTTCATAAGGGATTGTCCTTAGATTTGTATGGGTGAGAGTGACCAGTTCGCCAACTCAATAAGCCTACCATTTCAGGGGCAAGACCGAGTGGGGGTTGGGAACATAGCATTACAAGATGGAATTCACTCCTTCCCCTATTGGGGTAAGTAGATGTGTGTTCCCTTACGGGCTGATTCCGAGTCTTGAACAAAGGCGCGCCGTCCTCTCCTGGCCCGAGAGGAACTTTTGTTTAATGGTTGGACCTTAACAACTTGTTCATTGGAGGGATCAATGGTACTTAAGAATCCAGAGGTAACCCAAGGGTAAAACGGTAATTTGACCAAACTGGCTTTATGAACACTAGTGAAGGATTGACTTACCAGTATGGTTGATATTCGTGGACACAAAAATATTCTACAGTGAGAAGAGTGCAGCTGTGGGTCTTTAGTGGAGTGACCCACAATTAACGAATGTTGATTAACTTGGTTAATGAGTTTAGCCAATTAATCTCGTATCGTTGGAGCTTCTGATTTGTAGGTCCATTAGGTCCACCTGCTAGCTCATAAAGGGTTCTGAGGTTAAATAGTCTTCAATAGAATTTGAAGTGTTCAAATTCATTAAGAGAATTTTAGTTAATTGTATGTGATGCAATTAATATAATGTATGAAGATACATTATAATATAAATTTAATTAGTGAATTAAACTTTATAGTAAAATTAATTTTGGATGTGACTCAAAATTAATTAATGAGAGAAAAATGCATTTGAATATGATTCAAATATGAGATTAATTAAATATGTGATATTTAATTAATTCATGAATTAATTAATTAATTAAAGTTAATATTGATTGAATATGATTTAATTAAATTAATACTATAGTTTATAATTAATGTACATTTGATGCATATTAAAACTATAGGTTAAAAGAGAGAGAAATACATTTGAATATGATTCAAATGTGAACCTAATTAAATACGAGATATTTAATTTAACAATTAATTAATTGATTAATTTAATTAAATTAAATTTGATTTAATTAAGTTGAATTAATACTATAGGTTATGTGAGAGAAATGTATTTAAATATGACTTAAATGATTAATAATTAAATGTGATTTAATTATTGATTAAATTCAGTTAAATGCCAAGTGGTGGGAGTTAATTCGTATAACTCCTCCCCAATATTATCTCCTACGATAACCACCATCTAGAGTGGGATACAGAACGGTTCTGGGTTCTCAGGAAGACATTCTCTCTTGCTCATTCTCTCTCAAGCAATCCAAGAATTCTCTCAATCTTTTTCTTCTCACAGCACCATTCTTGCTGTAGATTATTCCTTCCAAGACTAATATTGATCCCACCATCACGACCTCTAGGATTCAGAGAATAGCGGGTGTTTGCTTTTGGTGGTGTCTTGGATATTGTACGTGATTTTCAAGAAAGGAGCATCGTGCTGAAAATTGGTCTTCAACACGTAAGGTCCTAAATCTCTAAATAGTTTAGAGTAGAGTTGCATCCTTAATCTAGGTTCTAATATATAGAAATTGTTATGTAGTTTTTTGCTCAATGTATTGGTATTCTAAGTAATTAGAATTGAATTTACCCACGATTTAATTCGCTTCCACTGGGGATTCAATCCTTTCAAATGATATTAGAGCCATTTCGTAAATTCAATTTTAATTCTAGAATTTGCATTGTGCTTTTGGTGGGATTAATTTGCATTGTGAATGTAATTGGTTTACTGATAAACTGTTTGGTATTTGGCCTTAGATTTAATGTGTTTGATTTGATCAAATTGTAAAGGACCCTGCGTTTTTGGGCATTTAATTTAGTAAATCGAGTCTTTGTAAAGTCCGTGTCTAGATTAGGATCGATTTTGGTGAAGATCGGGACTTAATTTGGCCAAGAACGATGAAAAATCGAAGGCTGGACTGAGAAATCCATGGTTGGAATCGACAACATAGTGCTTGAATTCGAAAAAAAAAACGCAAAAATGATGCCGGAACGCGGATGGTGACGCAATGTTGACGTCAGCCCCACACACGGTCTAGAGGTGGTTCGCGTGGTCCATTCGATTCGCACGCGGTTCAACTTTGGATCACCGGTTCGTTGACTGGGTCATCGTTTTTGACCTGGTTTAGCTATTTTCTAGCTCGATTCTAGCAATTTTGGCATGGTTCAACAACAGTTCAAGACTATTTTAGGATAATTTAGATAAAATTATTGTAATTTTATTATTTTTTTATTATCCTAGGGGCCAATTTACCGATTTATCTAGCTATTTATTGCTTTATGAATGTCATTAGTTAAATCACACCATAAGTTAAGCATGAATCATGCATAATAATATATTATAAGAGTTATAATGTATGGTATTTATGTATGATTATTAATTTCATGAGTTATTTAATGTAATTGTTATATTAAATATATGAAATTGGAAAAACATGCAGTATGAAATATAAGAGTTATATTTAATTAAGGTCACATGTATGCTTAGTATTATTTTCTTGAGTAATAAAGTAATTGTTATGTTATGGATGGAAATAATTTACGTAAAAACAATTGGGTTCCCTGTTTTCTCTCTGAGGAGACGGTGGAAGAGTGGCGGCCGTTGGTGCCGAGTGTGGAGCAGTTCTTATCTGCTGGTTGGAGTCATTTCGTTTCTTCGTTTGGGGGGTTTGTCAATCTGTTTTTGCGTTGCAGTGGAGATCTATCTGCTTGAGTGTTTCTCTCATGGCGCGGAGACAGGAAGAGGAGGCCCTTGTTAAACAGCTTTCTACCTTGAAAGTCACTGCAGATGAAAGAGCAAGTACTTTTAAATTACAAGGGGAAGACATTGGCAAATCAGAGAAAAAATTAGAATATGCTATCATTTGCAAGATTTTGTCTCACAAAAAAATTAACCCTGAGATGTTCCAATAAAAAATGCCTCGGATATGGAACCAAGAGCAAACTATCATTAGAAATGTGGGTTTTAATATGTTTCTCTGCAAATTCAAGAATGGGCGGATCAAAAAGTTTATCATGGAATCTGGACCATGGTTCTTTGATAAGGCACTTATTCTCATGAAGGAACCAAAAGGAGGGAATTTTGGGGACGACATCGACTTCAGGTTTGCTTCTTTTTGGATTCATTTTCATAAATTACCATTTGCTTGTTTTTCCAGGAAGGTGGCAGCGGAAATTGGGAGTCTCCTAGGCAAAGTGGAACAAGTGGATATTGAAGAGGAGATTGATCAAAGTTGGGGAGGCTCTCTACGGGTGAAGATCCAAATTGATGTGACCAAACCACTAAAGCGAGGCATATTTTTGAAATCGGAAGAGTCAGATGATGATAGATGGATTCAAATCTCTTATGAAAAATTACCGGATTTCTGTTATGGGTGTGGCCACCTTGGACACACCATCAAAGAATGTGAAGATGAAGTTTAGAGTGGTCCAGTTACAGAGGAATTACCCTATGGTGCTTGGCTTCGAGAACCAACATTTTTCAAAATAAGAGAGGCTGCATTCCAAGCTAGATCTTTTGGTAATCAAGGAGGTCGTGGGAGAGGCCGAGCGTGGGAGGGAGGCAGGGGTGATTGGAGGAGAAGGACAAAGGAGTATGAGGATGAGGAATTGAATAACCATGAGCATCCAAACAGAGATGGTGATGAAACTATCAGCGCCGATGGCAAGTTGGAACAAGTTCCAGCAGAAGTTCCGGTAGGCTCACAATCTTCGCCAGATCCGCAGAGCTCAACGGTCAAAAATCAAGGTATGGAAACGGAAATTCTTAAGGAAACAGTCATTAATGAGGGTCATACTAATAAATGAAAAGGAGTTATTATGGAGAATTGTAATAAAGAGCACATCTCTCTAGATTTAAGCTGTCAAAGAATAAATGGTGGTCTGTACAAAAGATAATAAATGAGGAAAAAATGGATGTGGATTTGGAATCAATTGGTAGTGGGCCGACAGTGGATAGTGAGGACAAAATTGGGCAGTTAAGTAATGAAGATGGAAAAAAGGAGATGTTGGTGTCTAAATCATCTCAGAATATGGTTGGGGCTACTAAAAATAAAAATAAAGGGTGGAAAAGGATCCTTCGGGTGAGTAAAGTAGGAGAGAAAGCCGACAACTTGGGAACTACTAAATCGGGGGCTGGGGTTAAACATTCACTGGATTTTGAGGAGGAGAATGTGAGTAAAAAAAGGATAGTAGGAACAGAGGTTGCTTTTATTGCACAATCGGTAGAGGCTGTTGAACAGCCCCCCGGACACAATGAAAACCTTAAGTTGGAATGTCCAGGGGTTGGGGAACCCCCAGACATTAAGAGGGCTGAGACATATTATTCGCAGCCATCATCCGCATTTGGTCTTCTTAATGGAGACAAGACAACAATATAGTGGAGGTGACAGAATCCGAAGAGAATTACAGTTTGATTGTAGTATCTCAGTTCCCAGTGTGGGGTAGAGTGGCGGCTTAATGTTGTTGTGGCAAAAAGAGATCGATGTTACAATTCGCTCCTACTCAAAGGGGCATATAGATGCGTTAATTAAGGATAATGATTTTCTGTGGAGGTTTACAGGTATATATGGAAACCCAAGACGAGAGCTTCATCGAGAAACATGGACCTTAATTAAGAGGCTTCGAGAGGATAATGACTTACCGTGGGTTCTAGGGGGCGATTTCAATGAGCTAACCAGTGGGTTGGAGAAGAAAGGAGGAGAGCCTCGACAGGATAGCGCTATGCAAGAATTCCGAGATGTGATTGATTTATGTGGGCTTATTGACCCTGGATATGTTGGACCAGAGTTTACTTGGTGTAATAATCAGGTTCATGGAGTGATTATCTGGGAAAGATTAGATCGTTTTCTGTTAAATGTAGCTATGCAGGAAAAGTGTAGCTTCTTTAAAGTTACTCACCTTTCACGTATAGCTTCCGACCATAGACCGATCATTGCAGAATGGTCTTTTGAGCCCTTAAACCAATGCTTCATAACTCCGAGTCACACAAAGAGATTTGAAGAAGCTTGGTGCAAATATGAGGAATGTAGAGACATTGTGAAACAGGTGTGGCAGTTGCAGGGATGTTAGGACATAACCGACTTTGTGGATAAAACACAGGAATGCATTACACGACTTTCTCGGTGGAGTCGGATCAAATATAGGGGGTCTATCCGAGGAGCCATTGCTAAATTAGAAAGAAAATTCAGGAGATCACAAACTCAGACAACAGTTAGGACCACAGAGACATAGTTGAGAAAGAGAAAGCGCTTGATATCTTATTGGAGGATAATGAGATTTATTGGAAGCAACGGGCTCGTAAGGATTGGTTGAAATGGGGCGACAGAAATACTAAGTGGTTCCATTTGAGAGCCAATAACAGGCGAAAGAGGAATAAAATTCGGGGTTTGATGGATGACCTTGGAATATGGAATGAGGAGGATGATGGAATGGAAATGATTGCTACTCAGTATTTTAGTAATCTTTTTCAATCTTCTGATCCGAATATGGATGCTATTGATAGGATCTTGGATATAACTCCAACGTTGATTACCGATGAGCAAAATTCAGACATCTTGAAGAGTTTCACTAAGGAGGAGATTTTGGGGGTTGTGAAAAGCATGCATCATACAAAAGCACCTGGTCCAGACGGACTTCATGCGGTCTTCTACCAAAAATATTGGGATATAGTAGGGGAGGATACTTGCAATGTTTGTCTTAGGTATCTTAATGGGGAGCAATCTATTAGAGATATTAACAAATCTCATATAGTATTAATCCCTAAAGTGAAGGATCCTAAATCTATGAAGGACTGTCGACCTATCAGCTTATGCAATGTCATTTACAAGATCATTGCCAAGACCCTAGCTAATAGGTTGAAAAGAGTTCTGGATAAGATTATTTCACCAAGCCAGTCTGCTTTTGTCCCAGGAAGACTTATCACTTACAATGCTATTCTTGGATTTGAATGTATTCACGCAGTTAATAGTAGAAAGAAGGGTAAGGATGGGATTGTGGCACTGAAGTTAGATATGAGCAAGGCCTATAATAGAGTCGAGTGGATTTTTATTCGGAAGATCATGGGTAAGATGGGTTTCAGTGGGAGATGGATTGATCTTATCATGGGTTGTGTGGAATCGGAGGAATTCAGAGTTCTCCTGAATGGTTCTCCAAGAGGTGTCTTTAGCCCGACTCGAGGACTACGACAGGGAGACCCTCTTTCTCCATATCTATTCCTCATCTGTGCAGAGGGATTGTCTAGGCTTCTGAATAGTGCTGATGAAAAAAGGGAGTTGACAGGTTTGCGAGTCAATAAATATTGCCCATCTTTAACTCACATTTTTTATGCTGATGATAGTTTGTTGTTCTTTAAAGCATCTATTGCAGATTATAGGGCCATTCGAGACATCCTTCATACTTATGAGAAAGCCTCAGGCCAGACGATCAATTACGATAAGTCTAACTTTATGGTGAGCCCCAATACAAAGGAGGAAATGGTGAATCATATTAAGGGAGAGTTGCACGTCCAGCACACAAAGAATCTGGGCCAGTATCTGGGTCTACCATCTCAAAACGCCAGAAGCAAGAAGGTCATCTTCAAAGGCATTAAGGAGCGGGTGTGGAAAGCTCTACAAGGGTGGAAATGGAAGTTCTTCTCAATAGCTGGAAAAGAAATTCTCATTAAATCTATTGCCCAGGCTATTCCTAATTATGCGATGAGCTGTTTTAAACTTCCTTTGACCTTATGTAATGAATTAAATGCTCTTTGTGCTAGGTTCTGGTGGGGGTCATCAGAGTCGGAGAGAAAATCCATTGGCGGAGTTGGGCGAAACTTTGTGTTAATAAGATGTCAGGGGGCATGGGCTTTCGTGAGCTATCATTGTTTAACCAAGCAATGCTTGCTAAACAAAGCTGGAGAATTATTAAGTTCCCTGACAGTTTGTTAGCAAAAGTGCTTCGTGGGCGATACTTTAAAACAGGACACTTCTTGAAAGCCTCTTTGGGGTCGAATCCATCGTTCACGTGGAGAAGTATTTTATGGGGGAGAGAGCTTTTTCAACAAGGATACAGATGGAGAATTGGCAATGGTCTTAATGTGGATGTTTTTTAGGATCCTTGGATCCTGAAAGAGGGATAGGCTAAACCAATTTTTGTGCACCCAACTATTCGAAAGCATACTGTGGCTCAACTGATTGGTCCTAATGGTGCTTGGAATGAACATATAATCTAAGCATCCTTTTTGGAATCAGATTCTATGGCCATTCTAAATACATCAATCCAACCAAACAGAAGTGAGGATGAAATCTTATGGAATTATGATTCTAAAGGAAAGTTCTCAGTTAAAAGTGCCTATCGTTTGGGATGTCAATTAACGCACAATCTTCAGGCTTCATCTTCCACCTACAAGGCTCAAGAGTTGATGTGGAAATATTTTTGGAAGGCTAATCTCCCTCAAAAGATAAAAATCTGCAGATGGAGAATATATAATGACATTCTTCCTAATTTAACGAATATTATTAGGAGAGGAATGGATGTTAACCCAATTTGTTACCTGTGCAGGGAGAAGCCGGAATGCCTTCAGCACCTCTTTTGGGAATGTAAACTCACAAAAGGAGTGTGGTATAAATATTTTCCTCATGCTCATTCTGTTTTTTCTAATGGCAGGTGTGGGTGGTCTGTTTCGGATTATTGTGAGAGGTTTTGGAAGGGGAACAACAATGACGCGCTGGATACTCAAAGTTTACAAAAAAACCTCATTATATGCTGGAAAATATGGATGTATCGGAACTCAATCAGACACAACAAGCAGCAACCCAAATCAGAAATATTGCACCAGCAGATTGACAGATCTATAGATGAGCTTATGGACAAAGAAGACATGCACCTTAGATTGACGACCCAACAACGACCCTGCAACGTTGCTAAACCGAGTACTCCTCAGTGGAAGCCGGTTCCGGAAGGTGCTTGGAAACTCAGCTGCGACGCTAGCTGGAACGACAAGACGATGTGGGGTGGGGTAGGATGGCTGGTTCGCGACTGGAATGAAACGATTCTAATGGCGGGTTACAAATCGGTCGAGCGTGGATGGAAAATTTCGTGGTTGGAGGCGATGTCCATTTGTGAGGGGCTGCGGGCGCTTCTCTCGGATTCCTTTTCTCCCGTGAGTGTCGAAAGTGACTCCCTACAGGTGGTACGATTGTTAAATGGTGAGGATGAAGATTTTACTGAACTGGCTCTTTTCATTAAAGAAGCCCAAAACCTCATATCCTTAAGGAAGGTGACAGCTATCTCTCATATATCTAGAGAGCATAACTTTATGGCCCATTCTTTGGCCCGTCGGGCTAGTGAGGAAGATGATTCCAAAATCTGGTATTCTGAGTTTCCTAATTGGCTTCTTTCTTTAAATGAGGCTGATATAGGAGGTGTAAATCACGCAAGTGGGGGTTCTTGTCCCACTAGTGAAATATCTTCCGTTGTTTTTGCTTCTTCTTTATGTATGTTCTTTCTTCTAAAAAAAAAATGGATGGAAATAATTTCAATGCTTGTTTTTCATGGATAATTTTAATATAAGTGTTATGTTAATTAAATGAAAAAGGAAAAGCATATTGAGCATGCCATTAATTTAGATTAATATAAGGGTTATATTAAATTAATGTTAAAGAATATGTAATTTAATTTTCATGGATGCTTAATTAGTATGCTTGATATTAATTAAATGAAAATTAATTTGCAAGATGCATGGCATTTCCTTAGATTAATAATTGTATTAATTGGATGTCATGATCATATGGTGTTTTAAAGAATTAGAATTAGATTGTTATTAGGAAACACCATAGAAGCATGTTATAGGACTAATCATTAAAACTTATAATAGTTATAAAATGATTAGAAATTGTCAACCTATAACAAAGAGTTGCATGCAAACATATAGGATCTTAGGTTAAACTGAATTAATTTTAAAATGTTTAAAATTAATTAGACCTAAGCTCACTTTGATTCTAATAGGATTAGAATTATATTCTTACTTAGTATTAAAATAGTTTTAATGAACTAAGTAGGAAAAATATTACTGTGATTATAAGGGAACTCTCCCGGTGAAGTTCTGTCTAGGCTGGTGGTATTTAAGTTGACGGTTTATGGAATACCTCCTACCTGGGAACAAACCCGAAACTTGAGTTGAATTAATCATAGTTTAATGTTAGCATGCAATGTCACTAGGTAATTAAATGAGTTTAATTCACCTAGACATTAGTATAAAGACCTATATATAAGAGTTATATAAAGGCACAGACTTAGATAGATTCACTTAGCCGGAATTTACCTAAGTAATTAGACCCTAAAATTCTAAAAATTTTAGTATAGGAGGAAATATATCAAACCGAGATTTAAATATCAAGTTTTGCTCTCACATCCTCGAGAGTTCACAACGTGAGATCCATGCTTGGCCTCGAGTCACCCTGGGAGTGACCCCCTACGGAAGGTGTTTGCATGGATCAATAGCAAGGTGAATGCGGGAGTATTTTATAGTAAGTGGGAGCAAGACACGTGCCAACGTATCCTACGGTCTCCTCCATTAGGTTGAACCATGAGATTCTCATGATCTGCCTACGAGTCGCCCTGGGAGCGATCACCCTACGAAGGGCTTGATCATGGGAGTCAGAACAACGCAAACTCCAGAAATGGATAGGGTTTTCTTAGCTCCATTTCCAACTTTGACTTTCCCCACGGTAGCATTGTTGGAGCCGACCTATGAGATCTGAAAATTGAGGGTCACACTTGAAAGATTGGAATTCCCAATTCCGTTACAGCGGAAGCAATTGGACCGATTCGTATTTTAATTTCGTTTCGCAAAATACCCATACATTGGCAAAATACAGAATTCATAATTCTACAAAATTAAGGTTAAGCAAACTCACCGTCGTCTGACGACTCTGAATTCTTCAAGAACGCCTTCTTGAATGTCAGGGACCAAAAATGAAATCTTGGGATACCACCACAAGATTACCCTGCTATCCTCTGAGTTTGGGAACTCAGTTGTGGGATTGAATTCAAAGATCTTGGATTTTGGGATGAAAATCTTTTAGTAGAGAAAATCAACTTCTCTGTTTTTCTTGAGAGAGAATGAAAGTGTGAGAGAGATTTTGGGATAGGGAAATTCTGCAGAATGAAAGAAAAAAGCATAACCCCTACTGCGTGTACTTGGAGTGAGAAAAGAATCATAATAATAATTAATTAAAACAATTTTAATTAATTAAATATATATAAATTAATTAATTAACAATTTAATTAATTAATAATATAATTAAATATCTAATATTTAATTATATGTGCATTAAAACATATTAATGCACATTCCTCACACAAGCTATATTTTCAATCAATTTAACTAAATCCAATTTAATCAAATTAATTTAAAACAACCAATTAATTAATTCATAATTAATTAATTCAATGATTAATTAAATATCATATATTTAATCAACTCATCATTTGAATCACATTCAAATTTGCATCTCTCTTATAACCTATAGTTTTAATATGAATCCAATTCACATTAAAATTAAACTATAGATATTAATTTAATTAAATCACATTTAACTAAACTAAATTGAATAATTAATTAATTAATTAAATATCACATATTTAATTAATTATATATTTGAACTCCTTCAAATATTATTCTCTCAATATAATAAAGTTTAATCTCAAATTAAACTTTATATTATAATGTTTAATTTAATGTATATAATGTATATAATGTATAGTGATACATTATATTAATTGTATCTCATACAACTAACTTGATTCCCAAGATGAATTTGAACTATTCAAATTCTTTCAAGATAAATTGTTCCCAATTACTCTTTACGAGATAGCAGGGGGACCTAATGGACCTACAGATCAGAAGCTCCAATGATATGAGGTTAACTGACTAAACTCATTAATCGAGTTAACAAATATTCATTAACTGTGTGTCACTCCACTAAAGACCCACAGTTGCACTCTTCTCACTGTAGAATATTTCTGTGTCCACGGATATTGACCAATAACGGTAAGTCAATCCTTCACGAGTGTTCGTAACTACAGCTGGGTCAAATTACCGTTTTACCCCTGAGTTACCTCTGGCTCCTTAAGTACCAGTGATCCTCTAATGAACAACCTGTTTATGGTTCAACCATTAAACAGAAAGTCCCTCTCGAGCCAGTGAGAGGGCGGGATCCCTTTGTTCAAGACCTGGAGTCACCACTTAAGGGAACACTCATCTACTTCTCCTTGAAGCGGGAAGGAGTGAATTCCATCTTGTGTAGTCATGTCCCCAGCCCCCCACTCAATTTTTCCCCCAAGAAGGTAGGCTTATTGAGTCGGCGTGCAAGCCACTCTCACCCGTACTAATCAAAGGACAATCCCTCGTGAGAAGGAGTTCATGACACACTCAGGATTAAGACTGAGTTACCTAGGTCATCCTATTGAAACAGTAACCTAACTAGTTAACGGTGTTACATCTAGTGATTTACTATTTCGTGGTCCGGTCTTATGCAAACTCATTGCATAGGATACCCCCGCTCGCATGTTTCCTACATGGACGCCTTGGATCAATACGTCTGTATCGAATACAAAGTGGGCCGTATCACATAGTGTTACCAGGAAAAGGTACCCAGCCTTATCCCTGTACTATAGACCTTTTAGGTTGTTACTTGAACACCGATCCCCGTATGTCCCCACATACTAGTTCAAGTTACATGTAAACAACCTTGGATCTTAGTTTATTGGATTTAGGTTATATTGTGCAATTTTATACTTAAAATGACAATAACACTTTATTGCATAAACCTCAATAACACTTTATTGATACAAGTGTATAATTCGTTAACATTTACTATCTACGAGTTTTAGGACATAAAACCCAACAACACTTACGAAAAATTATTAAGGTGTTAATGATTTCCTGACCAAAAAACGGTAGCTAAGAACTATTGGAATATGAGTTATTCTGGTAATAGTGATTGGCTGAGATTGTCTTGTTGGGATTTGTGTCCTAAAACTCGTAGATAGTGAATGTTAGACGAATTATATACTTATTCGATAAAGGCGTTATTGAGATTAATTCAGTAAAGTTATTACTGAATAAAGTAAATTGCACATATAATAACCCAAATCCAATAAACTAAGATCCATGGCTATAGGATGAACACTTGAGCTTTATGTAGAGACATAAAAGTGGATCAAGCTTGAGTAATAGCCAAAACGGTCTATAGTATAGGGATAGGGTTGGGTACCTTATTCTGGAGACACTATGAGACGCGACCCACTTTATAGATGGTATAGACGATGTGATCCTAAATCGTCCATGTAGAGACATGTGAGTGGGGGCGTCTTATGCAATGAGTTTGCATAAGACCAGGACCAAGAAATAAGTCGCTCTCGCTTTATAACACCGTTTACTGACGAGACTGACTATTTCATGTGATGACCTAGGTAACTCGATCTTAATCCTGAGCTAACTATGAACTCCTGTTTATTCGGACTTATCCTTAGATCTGCATAGGTGAGAGTGGCTCAGTATCGCCGACTCAATAAGCCTCCCATTTCAGGGATAGGAACGAGTAGATAGCTGGGGACATAGTCGTGCAAGAAGGAATTCACTCCTACCCGAATTAGGGATAGTAGAGAGGTTGTTCCCTTAAGTGCTGACTCCAGGGCTTGAACAAAGGGATCCCGCCCTCTCATTGGCCCGAGAGGGACTCGGTTTATTGGTTGGACCATAAACCAATTGTTCATTAGAGGATCAGTGGGACTTAAGGAACTAGAAGTACTATAGGGGTAAAACGGGCTTTTGACCTAGCTATAGCTACGAACAACCTGTGAAGGATCGACTTACTAATCATGGTTAAATCAAGTGGACAAAAAAATATGTCTATAGTGAGGGGAGTGCAACTATCGGGCTATAGTGGAGTGTCCCGGTAGTTAACGAATGTTGGCTAGCTTGGATAATGAGATTAGTCGGTTAGCCTCGAATCGTTGGAGCCCATGATCTATAGGTCCATTAGGTCCCCCTACTAGCTCATATCGGAACAAAGCCTAGAACAAAAAGATAGGAAGCTTTGAATCGTTCAAAATCGGGAAAACGGGTATTATCGTAAATTGTGTTTAACACAATAATTTAATTATGAATTAAATTAGAAAAGGAGAGATGGAGTATTTAAAAGTGTTTTGAATACCATATATATGTATTAGGAATCATATATAATTCATGGCACTAGGTGATAAAGATTAATTGGATTAATCATGTAAAAATTACTTGGAATTGTACAAATTAATTGCCTAGAAATCAATTTCAATTTTGAATTGAAATAGGAATGAATTGCAAGCTGAAAATTGAGAATTTAGATTCAATTTTAAGTGGATTTAGTGGCATTCCCACTCTTGCATGTTGATGCATAGTGGAAAACAACACAACCATGCACTAGTTGCATGTGTTGTGAATTAAACACCTAGAATCCACTTTGAGTTGCAATTTCACCATGTGTCTAGTGTCATGAGGCTTCTCTTTGCATGGAAGATGTCTATATAAGGAGTATGAATCAGATTCAAAGGAAGTAGAGCCATTTTCCATATTGTTATGCTGCTGGATTTTTGTCTCAAACTCACTCATCTCCATATATCTCTCTAGTGCTTGAACCTTCAAGCATTCCCTTCCCATTCCCTATCTCTATAGACTCCCACAAGTCGTTCTTGGCCCGGAGAATAGTAGGGAAGACACTAGAGGTGGTCCACACACCGTTCGTGATCAAAGGAATCAAAGGGAGTTGTTGAATCGGTCTCCAAAAGGTTGGTAAAAATTCTGCTCTCTCCTTACGGTATTTGGACAGCATGTTTTCATTTTCTAAAATTGATGTAGTTAAGTGCCTCCGATCCTAAAATTGCTTCCGCATGTGTTATATGAACACCTTCATGTCTCAATTCAAGGGAGGAGTAGCTGACTGCCCTACGGTAGCCGTTGCTCTAAACCTCTGAAGTATCGTTGTAAAATAAATTATTCTACTATGGGTCCATCATTACTTTTGCTAAATTGATTGGATTAACAATAATAATTTTTGTGTAATGGGTTAATGCAAGAAAGCTAATTAAATTAATTTGTTTGTTTTCAGCATGAATCGTGCTGTGAATGCTTGTAATAACGCCAAATGTAAATATGGTATATCTAATACAACCAACGAAATTAACTTAGACACCAATCTCGTGGTAAATAATTTGGAATAGGTTTTAACTCAGGAATGTCCTCAGACCCACATGTCTAATTCATCTGCAATTGTTCATGATGAATATGACATAAACTGCTTAACAAATCTCAATGACAGTAAATTTGACTTATTGGTCATTGAAACGTGTATAGTGGAAAATGATGATACAGCTTGGATCCTTGATTCAGGTGCCACTCATCACGTATGCTCTTCCTTTCAAGGAATGAGCTCCTGACAACAGTTAGATGCTGGAGAAATGACTCTTAGAGTTGGGAATAAGGAGTTCATTTCAGCTAAAGTAGTGGGAGATATTAAGATGTTCTTCTCCAAGGAACGTTATATGTTATTGGATAATGTATATATAGTTCCCAAGATAAAAAGAAATTTGATTTCTATTTCTTGTTTGCTTGAACAGGGATATTCAGTGTCATTTTCTGTAAATGAAGCTTTCATTACTAAAAGGGTGCTGATATCTGTTCTGCAAAAATGGAGAACAGCTTATATGTTTTAAGACCAATAAAGTCTAGGGCTATTTTAAACAATGAGATGTTTAGAACAGCAGAGACTAAACCAAAGAGGCAAAAGGTTTCTCAAAGTACCTATCTTTGACACTTGAGACTTGGTCACATTAATCTCAATAGGATTGGGAGAATGGTTAAGAACAGACTTCTAAGCGAGTTAGAAGATGGTTCTTTACCTCCATGTGAGTCATGTCTCGAAGGTAAAATGAACAAACGACTTTTTACAGGAAAAGGTTATCGTGCCAAGGAGCCTTTAAAGCTCGTACATACAGATCTCTGTGGTCCAATAACAAATGTTAGGGCTCGAGGAGGGTATGAATATTTCATCTCTTTCATAGATGATTATTCAAGGTATGATTATTTATATCTAATGAGTCATAAGTCTGAAGCCCTTGAAAAGTTCAAAGAGTATAAGGCTGAAGTTGAAAACTTATTAGGTAAGACCATTAAAACACTTCAATCTGATCGAGTTGGAGAGTGTATGGACTTAAATTTCCAGAACTATTTGATGGAACATGGAATCTCGTCCCAACTCTTAGCACTTGGTACACCTCAGCAGAATGGTGTATCAGAAAGGAGAAACAAAACCTTGTTGGACATGCTTCGATTTATGATGAGCTATGCTCAATTACCTAATTCTTTTTGGGGCTATGCAGTAGAGACTGCAATTTATATTTTGAATGTAGTTCCCTCAAATAGTGTTTCTGAAACACCTTTTGAGCTCTGGAGAGGGCGTAAAGCTAGTTTACGTCATTTCAGAATTTGGGGCTGCCCTGCACATGTGCTAGTGGCGAACCCAAAGAAATTGGATTCACGTTCAAAATTGTGCCTATTTGTAGGCTATACAAAAGAAACAAGAGGTAGATACTTCTTCGGTCAACAAGAAAATAAAGTATTTGTATCGACAAATGTTACTTTCTTGGAAGAGGACCACGTTAGAGAACATAAGCCACGAAGTAAAATGGTGTTAAGTGAACTTTTTGGTGAAGCTACAGATACATCAACAATTGTTGATGAGGCTGAACCTTTGGGATCTGAAAATGGAGGGTCACACTTACGAGAAATTGTTAAGGAGTTAATGATTTTTTGATCGAAAAATGGTAGCTAAAAACTATTGGAATATGAGTTATTCTGGTAATAGTGATTGGCTGAGATTGTCTCAATTCAGGGGAAGAGTACCTAACTGCCCTACGGTAGCTGTTGCTCTAAACCTCTGAAGTATCGTTGCAAACAGGGAGATGGGAACATAAATTTCACAAAATGGAATTCACTTCTTCCCCTATAGGGAAAGTAGATGAGTAATTCCCTTAAGTGCTGATTTCAGGACTTGAACGATGGGGCCCCACCCTCTCACTGGCATGAGAGAGGCTTGATTTATGATTGGATCATAAACAGACTGTTTATTAGAGGATCAATGGTAATTAAGGTGTAAGATGTAATTACAGAGGTAAAACAGACTTTTGATCCAACTGTAATTACAAACAACTCGTGAAGGATCGATTTACATGTAATGATTATATCCGTGGACACAACTTGTCCTACGGTGCATAAGAGTACAACTCTAGGTCTATAGTAGAGTGATCTATAGTTAATCAATGAAAATTAATTGATTAAAGAGTTTAATTGATTAATTTTGTATCATTGGAGCTTATAATTTGTAGGTCTATAAGGTCCATTTGCTTAGCTCATAATAACACTAAAGAATCAACTTAGTTGTAAGAAAATTTGAAATGTTCAAACTAATATTTAATATATTAGATATATTAAATATAAAATAGGAAAATATATTTATTGTATTTGATATATTTACATTAAATATTAAAATGATTAATGTATATTAGATACATTAAAGAAAAAATATATATTTGAAATTTAAATGAGATTCAAATAGGTTAAATATATATTATATTATAGGAGATTTGAATGAGATGTAAATAGGTATAATATATAATTTAATATAGTAGATATTTTAAAATATAATATTTTAATTTCTATATATATATATATATATATATATATATATATATATATATATATATATATATATATATATATATATATATTTTAATTATGGCAAAGATTTATCCTAGGTCTTTATAAATAGGACCTTTGGGTTAAGCCCATTAGATACATATCTCCTCCCCAGAGAATTAGAGAATTCTCCGAATTTCTCTTCTCTTAAAATTCCTTTCTTTCAAAGGACTCCCACAAGCCTTGGTCCTGTGTTCGAGTTATAGCAAGGAAGACTTTGTGAAAGCCAACCTTGGAGATTCAACCTCGTTAGAGTTGGAGCAAAAGACCCGCCAAAATTTTCTCCATGTATTTCAATGCAAGTATTGCTTAACCTTGAATGCTTATGTTAAATTCTAAATAAATCAAAGTCGATCCAATGCTTCCACTACGAGGTGAAGAGTTCATTCCTATTAGGATCACCACTTCTCAGAAGAAGTATGCAAAAGATTTGATGGTAAAGTTCAAAATGGAGAATGTTTATCCTGTCAATACTCTTATGGAAGTAGGTTTGAAATTAAGCAAACATGATGTAAGTCAAGATTTTGATACCACCGTTTATAGAAGTCTTGTTGGGAGTTTGATGTATTTAACTACAATTAGACATGATCTTATGTTCACAGTCAGCTTATGGAGCAAGTTTATGACATCATTAAAGAGAAGTCATTTGGAAGCTGGAAAAATAGTTCTTCGATATGTTATTGGAACAATTGATCATAGAATTCACTATTAAAAAGAACATGGAAGATGTTCTAGTTGGTTATAGTGATAGTTATTGAGGAAGAGATATTGATGATTACAAAAACACTTGGATGTATGTTCAACATTGGTGCCAGTACAGTTTCATGGTCATAAAAGAAGTAGGATATTGTAGTCTTGTCAATAACCAAAGGTGAATATATTTCTTTGTCTACAGCCAGTTGTCAAGCGCCTTAACTGAGAAGGATACTGCAAGAATTGAAGTGTCCTCAAGAAAATGAGACAATCATGTTTTATGACAATAGATCACCGATCCAATTTTTCATGGAAGGAGTAAACATATAAAGATCAAGTATCATTTCATCAAAGAATTGATCAAAGACAGAGAAATATGCATCAAGTATTGCAAGACACAAGAGCAGGTTGCATACATATTCACAAAGGGATTAAAAGCTGATTTGTTTTTTAAAATGAACGAGAATCTTGAAGTTATGAAAGTCTAACTTAAAGGGAGACATTAGAAATTAAGCTAGATTCATTATGTTGGTTACTACGTTATACACTTTCATGAGTTTATATTTAATCAAGTATTACATTCATGTAGGAGAG
The DNA here is from genome assembly GCA_017139565.1 of Luffa aegyptiaca. NCBI lineage: Eukaryota > Viridiplantae > Streptophyta > Magnoliopsida > Cucurbitales > Cucurbitaceae > Luffa > Luffa aegyptiaca. The sequence goes on along the minus strand of CM029406.1, from coordinate 1,169,354 downwards.
TTATGCATGGCATGGTCATAAAGTTAAGTAAGTTCATGAATTTAGAATGAGAGTTTTGAATCTAGAACTTGGATGGGCAGTGCGTGACTCCTCCGGGTCTTTGGTTATAGCCGGCTGCAAGAGGGTGGAGAGGAATTGGAGCATTCTGACGGCAGAAGCTTCTGCTATGAGAGAAGGCTTGTCCAACTTTCTGAAATCTAGCACATGCAACTCCCTCCCGCTCATCGTGGAGTCTGATTCGAGCGCTTTAGTGAAGATTCTGCAAGGGCATGAAGTCGATCTCTCTGAGGCAAAGAACATTGTGGACGATATCGAGGATTTGGCTAGAGAGGTGACCGAAATTTGTTTCGAGTGGTGTCCGAGGAGCTGCAATCAAGCAGCGCATACTCTCGCTCAAAAAGTGGGGAGCGTTGGTTCGATGTTCTTCTCATCGAATGATTTTTGTATGAACTCTGTAAATGATTTTGTGTGTTTTTCTCCTATGATGAAGGAGAATGGTTTTGGGCAAACGGTTTTACCTGAGTGGTTTTCCTCTTTATTGCATGAGGAAGTTAGTTGTATTGGTGTTGGCAGTTGAGCCTTTAATGAAGTTATTTTCTATTAAAAAAAAAAAAAAAAAAAAAACTTTCATTAGAGTTCCATAAATAGGATGTCTTTTGTTATGTTTGATGCAAGCCAAGTAAAGCAATTCAAATAGACTTATTCAAGAGAACAATTTTCTTCTCTTGTGTGTTCTCGAGTTTTGTAAGAGAACAAATTTCTTCTCTTCAAAATTGCGAGATTTAGAATAAGTATTAACGTGGACTCATCAACGTTTCCAACGTAAAACACTCAAAATCAGGCTAAGGCAATGACTCGAACCCAATTATAATTTTTAAAACCATCCAGAACAACAAAATCAAGTGGGTAGAGAAGTATCTAAACTTCAATAATTAAGGTCTCGTTTGATAACTATTTGGTTTTTGGTTTTTTAAAATTAAGCTTATACACACCTACTTTCACTTATAAGTTTCTTTGTTTTAGTATCAACCCTCTTCCTTGTTTTGAAAAACCAAGTCCAATTTTGAAAACAAAATAAAGTAGTTTTCAAAAACTTGTTGTTTTTTAAATTTGGCTAGGAATTCAAATGGATCCTTAACAAATGAAAACCATAGTAGAGAATTTGTAAAAAAAACAAACATAATTTTAAAAAACCAAATGAATATCAAACGGGACATAAATGTTTGAACTCAACTTAAAAAAAAATTAACATGATCAAAAGAACTCATGTTTAAAAAAAAAAAAAATAGTATCATCCAACTACAAAAAAGTTTATGAATAAGGATATTGATTTTACAACTTATGCCCATCTTTGATAAAGATGAAGCTATGCGTTAAACGCTATAACCAACTCAGTGAACCAAGTTCGTGATGAAAAATCAAAATTTATGAATTTTATTCGTAACGCATAATCATGATCATCATGCCAAAGCGAGCTTAGCTAAGCGGTAATTGGCATGTATCCTCGACCATGAGGTCAGAGGTTCGAATCTCCCTACTCCCAAATGTTGATGTACTCAAAAAAAAAAAAAAAAATAATCATGATCATCATCCCAATGCCATTTACGAAATAAAATGCACCTGCTTGAAGACCGTCCACTCAAATCAAAGCACGTTTTCCCAATAGTGTGAGTCATGCCATCAGCACCATCTTCTACTTTGGGCAATCCATGATTCCATGATTTTATACCCCTCTTCTGCATACTTTTTGGGTAATCTCTCCTATAAAAGTCAATCCATCCGTTAAAGTTGAAGTCGGCGATTTGAGATGCATCAAGATATAGCGACCAACTACTCTCCTCAAAACTGGCCCCATCTGGAGAAGTGCGTAGTCTTATTCCTTGATTTATTTCTACAAACGCCTTCTGTTGTCAAATGTCAAGGCACAAAAAAAATCAATATGAAGTAGCAAGACAAACTAGAAATTAAACCTTTTTAAAGTAGCACAAGCAGCTCAGCGGTAATTGGCATTGGTAGGTACCCTCAACCTAACAAAGTATTCCGAGCAACATTAATAATATATCTAGATCTTGTAGGGAGAGAGATAACCTGCAAGATATTTTCTTTAAATGACTGCTTCAACTTTGACTGACAACCCCACAAATCAAAAAATAAATTTTTAAAATGGGGCACAAATGAAAACATCTTATCAAAGCCTGAAATCTCAGCTAGATTGGGGCAATGAGCAACCAACATCTCACGCATCTCCTTGTGCTCTGGTAGGTCTGATATGCTTTCCAATGCGTTGCATCTTTTTGCGGTAAGATATTTCAAATTAGGTGGTAGACTTGATATATGTTCAAGATTTGAGCAATTGGACAAACGAAGATCTTCAAGTTTTGAAAGGTGGCTGATGCTTGATGGTAGGGCATGAAAGTCATTGCCTTCTAAATTCAGCAACTTCAGAGACGCCAAGCTCCCAATATCTTTGGGAATTGCTTCATCTGACAAGCTGCAATTTTCAAGACAGAGTTCCGTAAGGGACTCTAGACCTTGTAAAGATGTTGGAAGGACAATGGAACTCGAAAAATTTCTTGGGGAAATCCAAGACCATAAGATTTCAGCCAATGATTTTGGTGGAGGTCCTTCACATCTAATTATGGATAAATATTTGAGTTTCTTCAACCCCACAATTGTAGAGGGCAATTGTTGTATGCATGTATTTTCTGCTGCGAGAGTTGCCAACGATTCCATCTTACCCAAATTCTTTGGCAAGCTTTCTAACCTTGAGCAGCCAGAGAGAACAAGCGTCTCAAGGAATTTTAACTCAGATAAACTCTCTGGAAGCTTATCCAGGCATATGCAGCCTTGCAAATTTAGGAGCACAAGTTTCTCAAGGCTTCCAATGGAATCGTCCAGCTTAACCAAACTCTTACAATCTTTCAGTTTTAATTCCTCAAGGTGTGGGAGTTTCGAGAAATTCGGACTACATTTCAAGTAATGAGAATGGCTCAGATTAAGAACCGTCAACTTCTCCAGTGAAAACTGTTTACAAGAAAAAGAAAAACAAGAAAGTTAGAGCAAATGGTAAAGAATCAAATTGGTTAAAAAAAAATTGATTTCCCAATTACCTTTGGTTCCTTCCGAAAGAATGTGGTCAAATGGCTATATTTAAAGTCAATAACTACGACTTTCTCCAAATTGAAGTTTTCTGGTAAGAACTCTAAAGGAAATCCATGCCAACAAAGCCCTCTTAACTCTTGGGAAAAATGTTTAAAATCTCCTTGTATGCCTACATGTTTAAGTTGAAGGTATCTCAGTCTTTGCATTGCATCAAATGCTTCTGTATGCAAAACTTTATTGCTAGTTGACAACTTTAAAGATAGGCCTTCAATTACATCAGTTCCCTGTGAAACAAAAAAAATTCTTTTATTAGAGCACTACTCCTAATCATGAATGTTAGTTAAGAGATCTCTTACCTTTTGATTCTCAAGTACGTAGAGCACATCATCATTGACAAAAAGTCTGCTTCGCTTTCCAGGCTCTTTTGGAGATTCATTATGCACAATCTCTCTTCCCATATCTCTAAGTAAATCGTGCATCCTAAGCTTGTTTGTTTCGTCAACTTTTACAAGGCATCTTTGAAGGAGGACGTTGATGCCAATTGTTGAAAAGAGCCCACATCCATTCAATATTCGTATAACCTTACTCTTGTCCCTTCCAAGAAAAAAACATGCCACGTGAAGGAATATCTCTCTATATGTCGAATCCTCGATGCCATCAAGACTTATCTCAAGCTTTTTTTGAATTTCTTTATGAGGAATTCTCTTCAATTTTTCCATTGTCTCCTCCCATTCTAGCTGTGTTCGACCACACAGGTGAGAACCTATGACTTTAAGGGCTAATGGCAATCCTCCACAGTACTCAACCACACTTTCTGAGAGTTGATAATAATCTTCACAAGGACAAGTATTATCAAAGGCATGCCAGCTGAAGAGTTCAAGAGCTTCAGTTCTACTCATTTCATCCACTGTGCAAACTGCATCCACTTTAAGGATTTCGAGAAGATGCTGGTCTCTAGTTGTTATAATGATTCTACTTCCTTCACCAAACCAATCACGACTTCTTGCCAATGCATTTAGTTGCTCCATGTCATTTACATCGTCTAATATTAAAAGTACCTTCTTGTGATGAAGTCTTCGTCGCACTTGTGTGATTCCTTCAGCAACATTTTGTAGTACAATTTTGCTTGATTTGAAGATATCCTTGAGAAGTTTTTCCTGCAAGTGAACTAGCCCATTCAACTCGTTTGAAGCAGAATTCTTAACATCGCCAAGAAAACAAGCTCCATCGAAGTTGTGATGAAGTTGATTATAAACTGCTTTTGCAATGGTTGTTTTGCCCACACCTCCCATACCCCAAATTCCCACCATGCGCACACCGCCTGATCCAACATCTAGCTCTGAAGTAATTGGTTTAACACGAGAATCAATGCCTACTTGATAGTGAGCTACATGTATGCTTTTGTTGACATCCCTTAATACCTTTTGAACAACTTTCTTGATAAATTTACCTTCATGCCTGCATATTTGATTGAAGATTGAGAAAATAAAGATAACTCAGATCCATTTACACACAAAAAAAGGCAGAATAAGGAAAGATATTTAAAGAAAATTGAAAGGGGGAATTACCCATCTGCAGAATTTTTCAAATTGAAGCCAGCTAGATTTGCAGCTTCAGTCAAAACCGATCTCCACCTAAGAACTTTGTCATTGTTCGAAACAAAGCGTTGTTGATGTTGAGTAAATGCCTCTTCAAAGCTTCCCTTTTGGTTCCTCACTTCAGATGGATCGACATCGTAGAATATGGGTAGAACCACTTGATTTAGGGTTCTCCTACATTCCATGATTTTGACAAGCTCCTCCAAACACCATCTCGAACCTGCATAATTCTTTGAGAAAACAATGACTGCAATCTTAGATGTTTGGATTGCTTGTTGGAGCTCAGTGCTTATGTGTTCTCCACGTCGGAGCTCATTGTCATCCCTGAAGACATGGATCCCAGCATCCTTCAGCGAATGGTAGAGATGATCAGTGAAGTTCTTGCGGTTATCCTCTCCTCTGAAACTCAAAAATACATCGTACATCCATCTACCATCATCAACTTCTAGATCGGCCATGTCTACACAACTCCAACACTTCCAGCAAATACAAAAAGAGAAAAATGAACTTTGGGTTTTGACAATGCACAGAAAATTAAGTCTACAACCCAGCAATCTTGCAGAACAAATTGAAAAGAACAAAGTACAAAGGGAAGAGAGAAGAAGAAGATGACACAGTGAGATTATAGTAGTGAGATTAATATTATAGTGGTTGGATAATTAAGTCTACATCCATTGTGCAAACCAGAGAGAGAATCTTTATTATTCAAAAGTAGTGTGTATGGGTTACAAAGTGAGTTGCTTACTTCGTTTCGTTTCACCAAAAAAAAAAGTGACTTGCTTACTTATTTTCAAAAAAAAAAAAAAAAAGTGAGTTGCTTACTCAAGTACAATACAAGCTAAGCAAGGGTGTTAATTTATAACAGGTAATTAACTAACCCTCACGTGACCCTTTTACTCTTCATTTTACTCTTCATTTAACCGAAAGGATAAAAACAGAGATAATACTCACTCAAGCTTGTATTGAGTTAACACCTTCTGATATAAGTATCATAAATCAACATTAACCCATTGTCGGATTAAAAATAATAGAAAACGGAAATAATTGGTTAGAAAACGGAAAAAAGAAATGCTAAATTATTAAAAGGGAAAAATACACTTTTAGTCCTTGAGGTTTGGGTTAAGTTACAGTTTGGTCTCTGAGTTTTCAAACTCAACAATTTAGTCTCTGAGGTTTGGATTTCGTTACACTCTTAGTCCCTCCGTCAAATTTTCTGTTAAATTCTTACCAAATGCTGACGTGGCATCATTTTTTTATTAAAAAATTATTTTCTTGATTTTTAAAATAAAAAAATAATAAATTAAATTAAAAAAAAATATTTTTTTATTATTATTTCTTTTCCTTCTTCCCCATTACCCTTTCTTCCTCTTCTTCATTATCCTTCTCCTCATCTTCCTTCTCCAACTCAAGTCCTGGTGACTGACTTTTTTTTTTTTTTTTTTCCTTTTCCTTTTCCTTTTCTTCTTCTTCTCCTTCCTCAAAGCTTCTGTGTTTTTTTTTTTAACTGAAAGATGAAGGAGGAGGGAGGTGGACAAGGAAGATGAGAAGAAGGATAATGAAGAAGGGAAAGAAAGGGTAATGGGGATGAAGAAGGAAATAAATAATAATAATAAAATATTTTTTAATTTAATTTATTATTTTTTAATTTTAAAAATCAAGAAAATAATTTTTTTAATAAAAAAAATTATGCCACGTCAGCATTCTGTAAGAATTTAATTGAAAATTTGACGAAGGGACCAAGAGTGTAACGAAATCCAAACCTCAGGGACTAAATTGTTGAGTTTGAAAACTCAGGGACCAAACTGTAACTTAACCCAAACCTCAGGGACTAAAAGTGTATTTTTTCCTTATAAAAAGGGAAAAATACACTTTTAGCCTATTGGATTTTGTTTCATTTTGGTCCCTCCATCCAATTTTCGTTAATAATTAACGAAATGTTGACGTGACACTAATTTTTTATTAAAAAAATTATTTTTGAGTTTTTTAAAATATAAATATATTAAAACAATAAAAATATTAGGGTAAAATATCTTTTTAGTCCCTCATGTTTCAGGTCAGTTTCCAATAGGTCCCTAGGTTTCAAAATTGAACAATGAAGTCCCCACTGTTTAAAAAATGCTTCTATTGAGTCCTTGGACCATTAATTTTTTTAACGGTGCTGACGTGGCACGTTAAAAATATTAATTTTAAATTAAAATAATAATATAAAATAAAATAATTAAAAAAATAAAAAATAAATAAAACCCCTTTCTCTCTCCCTCGTTCCCTTCCCTTTCTTTCCCCCTTCTTTCCCCCTCTTTTCCTTCAACTCTCCTCCGACAAGCCGCCACCACGCCGACCACCGCCACCATTTTTTCTTCAAACTGAAAAAAAAAACTCACCCCTTCCCTTCCAGATCTAAAAACTTTGAAGAAAAAAAACCCACAAATCTTCTTCCAAGCATTCTTTTTTCAAATTGGAAAAGAACCCACCCCTTCCAATCTTCTTCTTCCTCAACATTGACCCTCCCCTCCAGATCTGAAAACTTAAAAAAATAACTCCCAGATCTTCTTCCAACCATTTTTTTCAAACTGGAAAAAAACCCACTATTTGAAAACTTGAAAAAAGAACACACGATTTGGAGAGGGCGACGGTGAGGGGAAGGGGAAGGAGAGAGCACCAACGTCGGAGGGGCATGGTGAGGGGAAGGGGAAGGGGAAGAAGAAAAAGAAAGTGGCGGGAGGGCGATGGTGAGGGGAAGGGGAAGGATAGAGTACCGATGTCGGAGGGGTACAGTAAGGGGAAGGGGAAGGGGAAGAAGAAGAAAAAAGTGGCGGTGGTCGGCGTGATGGCGGCGGTCGACGTGGTGGCGGCTCGTCAGAGGAGGGTTGAAGGAAAAGATGGGGAAAGAAGAGGGAAAGAAAGAGAAGGGAACGAGGGATAGAGAAAGGGGTTTTTATTTATTTTTTATTTTTTTAATTATTTTATTTTATATTATTATTTTAATATTTTTAACATGCCACGTCAGCACCGTTAAAAAAATTAACAGCCCAGGGACTCAATAGAAGCATTTTTTAAATAGTGGAAACTTGATTGTTCAATTTTGAAACCTAGGGACCTATTTGTTAATTATTAAACTTGCAATTATTATTGGTACATGTATCCTTGAATTATCTAATATTATGTTTCATGTATCTAGGAGTTGGTGATTCGTGAATCAAGTAGTTCATGAATTAGTAATTAATATAGAGTCTAAATCCATGTACCAAAACTACTATAAATACCCTTGTAGTGTTGAAATATTTTCAAGAGTGAAAGTAAGAAGTCATTGTTAGAAGAATTAAAAGTTTCCTCTTCTTCTTTCTCTATTTGGTTTGTGAGTGTTGTGTCCCACCACATTCCAACACTATTGGAAACTGACCCGAAACATGAGGGACCAAAAAGGTATTTTAGCTAAAATATTATTATTTATATCCCTCTCTCTTACTCTTCTTCCTCTCTCTTCTTCATTTTCACGATTACCACAACCTTGCCACTGGCTTCTTCACCATTACCACCACCTTACCTCCGACGACAATTTTTTTTTTTTCATCTTCTTCTTCCTTCTATTATTTTCTTCTCCTTTCTTTTCATTTGTTTTCTTTTTAAAGAAAAAAGGGGGAGGGGGGAGGACCCGTTTAGGACAAGGATTTCGAGGTATCTCTGCAAGATTTAATGGTGCCCATTAACTAAACAATCGTAACAACAAAATTTTGATGTTCCGGACCACAAACTGAACTCGAGAACCATCGTCAGAGAAATCAAAACTCGATCAATTTTTAGAATTAATGATTTGAACAGGAAAAACAATCGTCCCGACGACGACCAACGAATTGGATGGGAAACAAAATCAACAGAGGGGAATTGCAAAGAACTGCCCCAGAATCACGAGATTAAGAGAGAAAGGACGATCTTGTGGCATTCTTGACTGGAAATCAAATTATCGTCCTTGAGGGAAAAAAAAGAGAGGGAGATGGGCTCTGGGAGAGAGTATATGATTGGATGAAGAGTCAGAAATAACAATTTGCTCCTCAGATTTCATATAGTAATATCAAATTGGGGTTTCGTTCTTGGTGAGTCTGAGAGCTTTGAATGCTTTCTTTTTTCTTCTTGGGAAAATGGAAAGAAACAAATATGGTGGATTGGCTTGAGCTATTTCGATTTGCAAATTGAGCGACAGAAGTTGCATTACGGAAAGAAGAAGAAGAAGAATGGGGGAAGAAAGATTCTTGGGAAAAATACACTTTTTTTTTCTCGAACACCCATTTGCAGATTAATACCTTTGAACTTTCAAAACATTTCAAAAATATCCTTACTGGAAAATGCTTATTTTTCCTCTCTCAGTAAATTCTTCCTCCATAAAAATTAATGCAAAATTTTGCTTAAAAAAGTTATATGCAACACAACATCATATGAAAATAGAGTTTGAAATCGAGTTCTCTCTTAAAAAGTGTAACAACACAACATCATATGAAAATAGAGTTTGAAATCGAGTTCTCTCTTAAAAAGTGTAAAGAAGATATAAGTGGAAGAAAAAAACATAATTTTTTTTTTCTTTTTGTTCTCTTTGTTTGTTTATGTTAATGATAAGTAGAAAAAGTATTAGATGACTGTGAGTTTGATTCTGTTTACAAGATTAATTAATCAAAAAATTTGAATATGATTTTGTTGCTATTAATATTTAAAGTGTGAGAACCACTGGATGATAATATTTTCATTTATTTTTCCTAAAATGAATATAGGAAAAGCTAATGAGTAGTAGCCAGTGAAGAAATAATATTGAAAAGACTATTAACAAAATTAAATAAAAAACATGACTTCAAGAACGAAGCAAAAATTATTTTGAAGCTTTAACACAAGAATCTAGTCAAACTTTTGGGACGATGTGTCGAAAGAGAAGGAAAAACTCATGGTGTATGAATATATGACAAATAAGTAAAGTTTTTAACTAATTTTCATGGAGAAAGAATTTGTAGATGGAGGAAGAAAAAAGAATAAATGTTTTTTAGTAAGGGTATTTTTGAATTTTTTTTTAAAGTTTAAAGGTATTAATGAAACTGAAACTTTAACGGTTTCCATCCAAAACTTATAGTAAAGATACTTTTGAACATTTTTTAAAGTTCACAGGTAAGTTTAAAACTTTTTCAAGTTCAGGTGTAGTTTTAAATAAACTTCATAGTTCGGAAGTATTTTTTATAATTTAGTAAAAAAAAATGCAGCAAATGTATTCTTGGCATTGTACACGTGTTGTCGGTGGTGATGTTGTGTGTATTAAGCAAAGGTTAAAATATTGAAGTCAATAGAAATGCTTTTTTTTTTTTAAATTGTCAGGTTCATTTTATCAAATGTCGATATCAATAGATATTTTTTAAAAACTATTTAAAACAAAAATACTAAAAAAAATATCGATAGACGACATCGAGAATTTTAAGGGAGCAAGTTTGTAGTGCGGGTAGTTGAGTTTTAAGGGAGTATTTATTTCTATAAAAAAAAAAAAAAAACAAATTCATCGCGTGTTTGATTTGATTGTAATTGTGACGGACCCGGGAGCACTGCTTTAGTGAAGCCGCCTACTTTTCTGAAGGAAAATTTAAAGAAATGATGAAGATTGTAGAAAGTTGAACTTCCGCAGTTGTGGTTTTCTCAGGGAAAGTTCGAACAAAGGTGGAAATATCAAAATCATTTGATTGCTTTAGGTTCCGTTTGATAACCATTTGGTTTTTTGTTTTTGGTTTTTGAAAATTTGGTTTGTTTTCTTCAAATTTTCCTACCATGGTTTTCATATTTGTCAATGACACATTTGAATTCCCAGTCAAATTCTAAAAACAAAAACAAGTTTTTGAAAACTACTTTTTCTAGTTTTCAAAATTTGCTTGGTTTTTAAAAACAAGAAAAGAAAAGTATTAGCAAAACATAGAAACTTGTAGGTGGAAGTATGATTTTTAAGCTTAATTTTCAAAAACCAAAAACCAAAAACCAAATGGTTATCAAACGGGCCCTTAGTTTATTGTTTTTTTTTTTTTCCTTTAACTTTCTTCTATTCATTTGAGTATAAAATAATTAACTAAGACTTAGATTTTTAAAATTATCTTTGTTTTCTCTCAATTCACTTTCAATGGTTTTAATTCTGGTTAAGAAAACATTTGAGGAGTTGTTTGGATTTTGGAATTGGGTGAACTTCTTGTTTGACCCGAGGACATACAACACCTAATTGTGAAGCCCACAAACTTATTAACCAATTACAAAACTCTATTTGGGCTCTATAAACTTATTAACTCTTATTTCAATACCTTATTGTGGACCCCACAAATTTATTAGGGGCAACTAGATAGAATTTATAATTTGAAAAGTGGTCAAATGCTAATTTTAGTAAGTTTTTTTGGTAACAAAACGAACAAAAATGCCCTTGACCGAAATCTTAATTAAAAAATTATTTAAATCAAATACACTATAAAAATGAGAGAATCTAGGAATTTACAGATTAATTCAACGTGTAATTCAATAACAAAATTTTATAATAAAAAAGATAAATCTGAAAACAAAAATTCAAATTAAGAGATTTGATACTAATTCAAATCACCGATTATGGAGAAAAAATAGGAGAAGATAAAAAATACAGTATATGGATCAAAAAAAAAAAATCTTACTTGTTGCAACTAAAATCTCATCTGCAAATTGAAGAAATGGAAGAAAATAATGTAATTGAAAAAAAAAAAAAAAAACTCTACATACATCCCCAAAATAATACCTTAATGTAATTGAAAAAAAAAACTCAAAAACTGTTTTACCTCCCTTCACTTTTGATTGTTATAGAATTCACATCTTTTTGCACCTTTTTTCCTATATTTTTTCCCGTAGACCGCAACCTTTCACAGACCAAGAATTGAAAAGGTAAAATTACTGCCTTGAATTGTGGAATGAACTATTAATTGCAACTTGATTCTATTAATTGCAACTTGAATTTTGAAGGGAGAAAAGGTTCCAAAGGAATCAAAAAAGGGTGAAGCAGATGATAAAGAAGAAACTGAAGAGGAAGTAGAGTAATCTAAGGTATAAGAATTCAACACTTTATTGTATCCTGATTTTTATCTAATCACAATTATAGTGTGTATGAAAAAAGGTAAGGGTTGACCGTCTTTTAATCTCAATCTCACCCAACCGACACAAGAATAAGTGGCTCATGATTTTTGATAACTTGCAAAAAGCAAGTTATTTCTCCCCTAAAATTAGATTAAAAGGGGCTAGAAAAGAGTATTGATGCGCCATACCAGCGCATAGTATTGCGGTAAATGAGTCTTCAGCGTAAATTTCCTTGATGCGGTCGAAAAATGCAAATATTTGGTCATCTAACGCATATATACTGTAGCTTTTTCTCTTGCCCAAGTTATTGTGTATTGTAGGCGTTGGAGCTTCCACATGAGAAGGTACATCAACAGCCTGTTGGGCGCTGGAGCTGACATATGGCAGGGCTGTGAGCTGGTAGTTCATGAATGGAGCACGCAAGCCTGTTGCTTGGAGAAGTCAGCATCCTCAAGCCTATATATATTTCGCCTATTTGCTCGTGAAAGGGGGAGCGAGGAGGAGAGAGAGACCAGAAAAGAGAGAGGAAAAATGAAGAAACTTATTTAGCGCAGCTGTTCTGGTTGTAAATGTATTACGTTATGTATTCCTTTAGTAGCATGAGCTAACTTTCTTTTATCAAGGCTTAGCCTAGGCGTCCATGCGGTGATGAATATTTTCTTGTATGCGTTATATTTTTTGAATGAATGAAATTGATGTTTTCTACTTAGATGCTCTAATACTTCCATTACTAACGCCTGTCTGGCCAGCTGGTTGTTGTAGCAGCATGATAAATCCCAGAAGGGTAACGCATGTGAAAACGTCTAAGTAGAGTAAGATAATGCATTGCATGTAGTCTAGGTTGTGTTAGAGTTATCGCTGCCGCATGAGATAATTCATGAATGCATTTAGACTGTCTTAGGGATAATTCAGTCCCTTGCAAGTAATAAAGAGAACTGCACTGACGCATGAACTAAGTGAACAAAAACGTTCTTAGTCCTAAGCCAAACGCATGAGTAATACCGAAAGGGAATCACATGTTTACTTCTCGCTTAAGCATCAATAACACCTCATTCATAATATGCACTGCAGGATATTTCATTAACGCATGTGGTTGCTGCGGTGAACGCCTTGATAGTCTATCTCATATGTTTCTACCCTTATCGCTTCTGCTTATGTATTCTTATCTGCCGCATATTCATTATGAAGGAATGAAAATCCTCGCAGCGGAAGCGTATATCAGACCTTACGTTCTTAATTTGATAGTACTGAGGATTTACATGTATAGCCGAAGAACAGCACAATGCTCCTCTTGAATTTTGCGTACAGTAAGCTTCCAAATGACACTACCACAAGTGAACACCTGCTATCCTCTTGGGTTCTTGAGATAGAGCTTGTGGGAACTCGGTCTTGAAGGGAATTTTATGAAGAATGATGTTGTGTTCTTTTTTTTTTGATAATATGTGGGGAGGGGGGTTTGAACCACAGACCTCATGGTTGTCAATACGACTTTATGCCATTTGAGCTATGCTCTTGTTGGCAAATGATGTTGTGTTCTTGTGTGTGAGAGAACCGAAATTTTTGAGAGAGTAGAAAACTTTTTTTTTTTTTTAATCCTTCAGAGAGATCCAGAGAGAAGTGTTTTTCATCGTGCTGCACGTTGGGAGTTACGATGTGTAACTCCCTCATCTGCCACATACCCACTCCTCAGAATAACTGCTGGGGAGTTATTAATTTAATAATAATAATATTAAATTAATATAAAAAAACTATATAATATAAAATTGAATTTATTTAATCAAAACCATTTCAATTAAATTAAATTAACATATAGTTTCTTTATTTAATCCAATTAAATCATATTTAATTGAACTAACTAGGCAAATTTATTAATTGAATATCATATATTCAATTAATTGCATCTCTCTCTTTTAACCTATAATTTTAATGTGTATCAAATGTACATTAATTATAAGCTATAGTTTTAATTTCGATTAAATCATATTTAACCAAATTGAATTAAATTAATTAACTCATAAATTAATTAAATATCACATATTGAATTAATTTTATTTTCTCTCTTATACTATAGTTTTAATATGAATCACTATTCATATTAATTTTAACCTATAGTTCAATATGAATCTAATTCATATTTAATATTTGAACTCTTTCAAATATATAATTCTCTCATTAATTAATTTTGAATCACATCCAAAATTAATTTTATTATAAAATTTAATTCACTAATTAAACTTATACCATAATGTATCTCCATACATTATATTAATTGTATCAAATACAATTAACTAAAATTCCCTTTAACATTCAAGACTAATTAATCTCAATACCCGTTACGAGCTAGCAGGTGGACCTAATGGACCTACAAATCAGAAGCTCCAACGATACGAGATTAACTGGCTAAACTCATTAACCAAGTTAATAAACATTCGTTAACTGTGGGTCACTCCACTAAAGACCCACAGCTGCACTCTTCTCACTGTAGAATATTTCTGTGTCCACGGATATCGACCAATACAGTAAGTCAATCCTTCACGTGTGTTCGTAACACCAGCTGGGTCAAATTACCGTTTTACCCCTGGGTTACCTCTATATCCTTAAGTACCACTGATCCCTCTAATGAACAACCTGTTTAGGATCCAACCACTAAACAGAAATTCCTCTCGGGCCAGGAGAGGACAACGCGCTTTTGTTCAAGCCCCGAAATCAGCCCTTAAGGGAACACACATCTACTTGCCCCAATAGGGGAAGGAATGAATTCCATCTTGTACTGTTATGTTCCCAGCCCCCATTCGGTCTTGCCCCTGAAATGGTAGGAATATTGAGTCGGCGAACTGGCCACTCTCACCCATACAAATCTAAGGACAATCCCTCCTGAAAAGGAGTTCATAACAGACTCAGGATTGAGATTGAGTTACCTAGGTCATCCTATTGAAATAGAAACCTAGACTAGTTAACGGCGTTACATCTAGTGGTTACTATTTCGCGGTCCGGTCTTATGCAAACTCATTGCATAGGATACCCCCACCCGCATGTCTCCTACATGGATGCTTTGGATAATTGCATCTGTATCGGATACAGGGTGGGTCGTATCACAAAGTGTCACCAGGATAAGGTACCCAGCCTTATCCCTATATTATAGACTATTTAGGTTGTTTCTTGGACACTGATCCCCGTATGTCCCTACATACTAGTCCAAGTTTCATTTAAACAATCTTGGATCTTAGTTTATTGGATTTAAGGTTTATTAATGCAAACTCGATATATTCAATAACCAAATTATTGAATCACTCAAATAACGACTTATTGAGATCGATTAATTTGTTTCATTTACTATCTACGAGTTTTAGGGCATAAAACCTAACACATTACTACTTCTCACTTTCTCTTACATACTAAAGTGTCTTGCGTCTGAGTACATGTTGATAGAACTGTTAAGACTACTTCATTCCCTTCCCTGTGTTCTGACCCTGGAATGCTCCAAGTATTACTTGGTTGTGCATGATTTATACTTGGATTAATGCATAGCAATAACACATTCTCTGGTTATTTTACATAAAATTAGAAGTCGTTATAATTCGAACCAATTTTGTTTAGGAATAAATGAACTTTCCTTATGTAAGACTTGATCTCTATTTGTCATTTTGAATATATGAACTATGATTATGTAATAGTTTGGACTTCATGTTTAGGGGAGTATGACATACAACTTAACTTTGAAACGTTAAAAAGAAAGCTTGACTTTTGGATTCTGCCTTTGCCAAATTGATGTTTCAAAGTTTTCTAGGCATATTCGACTTGTTGGAATGACACTGTATATTTGTTTTTATAAGGTTTATAAAATAGAAATGACGATGTATTTGTTGAAATGGAAACAAGGTAAAATTCATTTCCAATATAGTTTAATGTTTGCTCTTAATTTATTTTACAAGTTCCCATAGTAGTTTGATGTTTGCTGGTATTTCCAAGTGATCCTTAATCCTTATTGAAGATTTAGACTTAAAGAAACATGTCTCTATTTGTACTAGTGCTAGTAAACTTATTTTAAAATTGTTGTTAATCCCAAGTTAACATGAAAATTATGGTTGTTAGCTGGAAACGTAAAATAAAAAGGCATAGTTCTAGTTGGCTGGAAGACAAATAGATTGTATTTGTTATATGATTAGACAATACATTCCAAACATCTACACTGCAATTCTAGCTAATTTTAGTAAGTTTTCAAAATTGAAAGATTACAATGAAAGACGTGGTTTGCCTACGGTCATTTTTTACAACGTCAAGACAACATGAATGTTTATCAACAAATTTTCGAACAACCCAAAGTTGACCATTCTGAAAGTGGGAGGATCTAACATACCAGCCGCAAAATGGTTCATTGCACCTAACCACTAGTTGTTTCCTGTTTGACTTCCACAGTCTTATATTGAAAACTATGTTTGAGGACAAATAGATATACGACTTTCTTCATATCAGTCTTTGATTATAACACATACTTTTCTTCCAAACGTATGTTTACTGCGTAGGAATCAATGTCACTAGAATCAATGAACTTAAATTTTTGTTTTTTTTGGAGAGAATGATGGATTTCTCAGAGTTTTGTTGCATACACACTGTATTTGCAGCATTTACAGTTTCAGAATGATCATAGTTTACTACGATATTGATTTCATTGGTCGTGCTGTTGGAGATAGAAAATAATAGCCATGCAACGTCTCTATCCTCATAAAGCCTAAATACTGTCAATTTTCCAGAAATATTGCAATACAATGAGAGACGATTAATTTTTTCATTATTCCGAAATGTAAGCTTACTATTTATGCAATTGATGAGTTGTTCCAAGAAACAATTTGAATGCACTGACACTGTTGACACCTTGAATCGAGTGTATTGATTGCAATCATCACACAACCCATCCTACCATATAGAAAGGAGAATAGTAGACATCTAAATTTGAAATGAATGAGAAAAAATTACATTAATGAACAAAAGAATGAATATGATTTAAAAAAAAATGAATACTGAAGGATTGAAATTCATCGCAGCGGAAGCGTATATCAGACCTTTTCGTTCTTAATTTGGTTTATTTGAAAACACTGATACATTGGGCCAAATTACAGAACGATTTCTATAAATTTAATACGATTAAGCATGTTGTACAAAATTCTAAAATATTAAGAATACAAGAGAGACTTGTTGTAGAACCAATTCCACAGCACTATGCTCTAAAACTACGAACAATTCGTCCAACGAACACCACCATCAAAGAGCACCCACTATGCTCTAGATTCTTGAGGTTTGGATTGTGGGATCTAACCTTGCCTTGAAAGGGAATCAATTTTTTTTTTAGCAAAAGAGTTGTTGTAAAATCCTTGAGAGAGATTGAGAGAGAGAGATTGTTTTCTTCTCTATAAAACTTAAGCACCAGAGCGCCAGAATGATCAGTCCCAACTTGAACCCCTAACTGATACATGGGAATAAGGGAGGTTAACTTCCCTACACGATCTCTACCGTTGATCATAATCAACGTGATCCAGGTCGTTTAATTAAATAATAACTGATTATCTAATTAATTATAATTAATTTAATTAAACCAATTTTAATTAAATCAATTATAACATAAAGTTGTAATTCAATTAAATCATATTCAATTGAATTAAATAGGTCATTCAATTAATTCTCAATTAACTGTTCCCACATTAATTAAATATCATATACTTAATTAATTTCACATTTGAATCATATTCAAATAAAAACCTCTCATTTAACCTTACAGTTTTAATGTGCATCATTACTCAAAAAAAAAAAAAAAAAAAAAGTTTTAATGTGCATCAAATGTACATTAATTATAAACTATAGTTTTAATTTTGATTAAATCATATTTAACCAAATTAAATTAAAATTAATTAATTCTCCAATTAATTAATTTGTAAATTAATTAAATATCACATATCTAATTAATTTCATTTTCTCTCTTATACTATAGTTTTAATATAAATCTCTGTTCATATTAATTTTAACCTATAGTATAATATGAATCTAATTCATATTTAATATTTGAACTCTTTCAAACATTTAATTCTCTCTTATTAATTAATTTTGAACCATATCCAAAATTAATTTATAATATAAAGTTTAATTCACCAATTAAACTTATATTATAATGTATCTCCATACATTATTTTAATTGTATCAAATACAATATAATTCCCTTAACGAATTTGAACACACTTCAAATTCTATTTAAGACTATTTAACCTCAGAACCCTTTACGAGCTAGCAGGTGGACCTAATGGACCTACATATCAGTAGCTCCAACGATCCGAGACTAATTGGCTAAACTCATTAACCAAGTTAGTCAACATTCGTTAACTATGGGTCACTCCACTAAAGACCCACAGCTACACTCTTCTCACTGTAGAATATTTCTGTGTCCATGGATATTGACCATAGCGGTAAGTCAATCCTTCACGAGTGTTCGTAACGCCAGCTGGGTCAAATTACCATTTTACCCCTGGGTTACATCTGGATCCTTAAGTACCACCGATTCCTCTAATGAACAATCTGTTTATGTTCCAATCAATAAACAACAGTTCCTCTCGGGCCAGGAGAGGATGGGCGCCCTTGCTCAAGACTCGGAATCAACCCTTAAGGGAACACACATCTGTTTACCCCAATAAGGGAAGGAGTGAATTCCATCTTATAATGTTATGTTCCCAGCCCCCACTCGGTCTTGCCCCTGAAATGGTAGGCTTATTGAGTCGGCGAACTGGCCACTCTCACCCATACAAATCTAAGGACAATCCCTCCTGAAAGGGGTTCATAACATACTCAGGATTTAGATTGAGTTACCTAGGTCCTCCTATTGAAATAGAAACCTAAACTAGTTAACGGTGTTACATCTAGTGGTTACTATTTCGCGGTTCGGTCTTATGCAAACTCATTGCATAGGATACCCCACTACAAGAAAAAACACCTTCAGTGGCGCACGAAACATGTCACTGAAACGAAAAATACGTCGCTAAAACTTTCGCCGATGCGCATGGCTTTGTCGCTGCATCCGTCGCTGTTTTTGCGTAGTCGTAAGTATTTGCGACGTCTACTGTAGACGTTGCTGAAAGTGATCTTCAGTGACGTCTACACGTCGGTGGAAGCGATAAGTAGGGACGTGGGGACACGTCGCTGAACATATGTTTCAGCGACATCTACCTAGTTGTCGCTGAAGAGTGTTTTCAGTGACGCGGTCGACACGTTACTAAAAATTAATCTTCAGTGACGCAGTCCACATGTCACAGAAAATCCGTTTTAGTGACATGGACAACGTTGCTAAAGCACTCAAACTTGTAAGAAATTAGATATTTTGCAACAGTTGTGCGTGTCGGTAAAAGTAATATTACGTGTCACTAAAAACTCAATGCTAGTTTTTTTTTTTGGTATGCTTTTCATGTTGTCATGGGAACGCACCGTACTATGATCGTTTACCGATATTATGTAAAACGTAAAAAAATAAATAGTTAATTCAATAAGTAAACCTATAAATAAAATAATATTACCGTCTTCGAACTAATTAACAATTCAACAAACAAATAGAAATGTCATATACCAATTTAAAGTGAAAATGCACTACTTCATATATTAACCATAATCAAGAAACATGTCTAGAATCTAATACAAATTGATCATTTTCTAAAATGATCTCAAGTTTAGATGAAGTTTGTTTAACAAAATGATTCACATCACATCAAAATGACTAACAAAAGATCACAAACAAAAAAAATCAACCTACATTCTTCACATTTCCATACAAAAAGGGGGAGCGCCTTGTCAAACCATTCATGCATCCAAGCTGAAAAAAAAAAAGAAATAAAATATGTAAGCATGAGATTAAATAATTGAATTAGAGACGATATAACTCAAATCAAGATAAACAACTCATCAAAAGCTATGAAACAAAACTTACAACAACAAGAACTTTCAACATGGAAAAAACATGAACACAACTACACTTATGAGAAATAATGAACACAAACTTAACAACATAAGCAACCATCTCTATTCAAAAAACTGAATAAAACAAGTGAAACTAAATTTATAAGAACTTAATGAAACTAAACTAATTATCAACATCACAACAACTACACTAGTTAAAATACTTATGTGCAAATAGGTATCGACTTTCCTAAACACAACAACTAAATGGAAAATAAGTGAAACTAAACTTTAAAAAACACAATAACTAGTTAAAGGGCCTAAGTGCAAAATCTGAACCTCAATTTTTCTATGCGCTTCTAGCAACAAGTATGTCAAATACATAATACAGATCATACAAAGGGAAGAATGTAACTTTCCAAAATATTTTCATCTATTCCATAAGCAAAATATCACAAGAAAGTCAAAAGGATAACTCTCCTAAGCTTTTTCCACCCGTCCCTCCCTTGAACAAAACAAAAAAGTATACAATATCAAGTAAACATTTGAAAATTCCTCACTTGTTTCAACCTAAACGTAAATATCAAGTAAACCAAAAAAGTATAATGAGAAAAAACAATAAAAAATTGCCCCCAAACCAAAGAAATACAGCTTGAAGTCAATCAAATTCCAATAAGTATACAATATGCATATAAAACATCACAACAAATGCAAGTCTTATAATCAAGAAAGAAAGTCTTATAATCATTTCTCAACCAAATTCCAACAAATATATACCATATACATAGAAAACATCAACAAGGGAGAGAAACTTAGCCCTCCTAAAACCTTTTGATTCCTCCTTAAAATACACAAGAATAATAAAACAAGAAAGCAAGTCTTGCAATCATTCTAAACAAGTCCAACAAGTATACATTGTGCTCCAAAAAAATAACTTACCAGTCGTGAACCATCCTCAAACAAATATCGAATACCATAGTGCTTTGAGATGGAACCATCGACAGGATCTTTATACTCAAATTCGTCACCATGTACAACCTTGGAAACATCTGAACGAATTCCCTTGACAATTCTGCATTGAATGCCATTTTTTATTCATCAAAGAGGGGATAAAATTTACACCAAAAGATAGTGGAAGAAAAATAAGGAAGAGTTTAGAACTCTTTGCCAACAACACACAAGATAAGATTCATAAACAAGATTTTCAAATTTAAACAAATTACAAAATGATACTAGCAATAAACGAAAAGACTCGGAGAATGCAGCTCAGTTTTGACAGAACTACGCTGTTTCTCAATGGTAGAACACTCCTTGTCTATGCGGAACTCACCCTTGAGTGTTACACTTCATCCTACCAGTTCCAAAACTTTCTTCCCCACAGATAGAGCACATTCCTGCATCCATCAAATTACCAAAAAAATTCCAGCCAGTGGGCACTTGGAGTACATATATAGTAATAAAAAAATTACTCAGTACACAAGATGCAAACAACATGCAAAGTTCAAGATAAAAGATGCAAACAACATGAATAGTCTTTGCTCGTTCAAATATGCCATTGAAATTGAACATATAAGTAGACATTGAAAAGGGGAAGTATGAAATATTGGTACCCTCCACTTGAAGCTACGCTAGATTATGAATGAATTAAAGTAGCCTTCCATGTCTACAACTAAAATTAAACTACAATAATTCTGTAGGAGAAGATAAGAATCAATAGAATGACAAGCTAAAAGAGTGAAGATGAGAGTGGTTTTAGTAGAATTGAAGACAATTTTACAAAAGACTAATAACTTCACAGAGATTCAACTAAATAATGAGTGTGGAGAAACTGTTCCATAAACTTAATTACCTCAAATTTTATTCTTCATTCAAAACTAAAATAAGATCAATATTGGATGATCAAAACATTTAATTTCACATCCTACTCTAATTGGCCATATACAGAAAAGAAAATTAAGTCATGACCATGATTAGCACAAAAATCCTAAGATAATGGTATTATGTAAAGAATGGAAAAAGAATTCTAAGCATATGGTATTAATTGGGAAGAGAGACTATCATATTTTACCAAAGTAGGCTACTTGCATACAAGATGAAGTCTGAGTGCATTGGATAGCATACCCAACTTGAGCGGGTATCCTTCTACTGCAATATTGAACTTTTAAATATTGAAGCAATTGAAATAGAAATAGGCTATAACCACCAATATATAGAAGAACCACACATAAAACATTCTTATGAAATTAATTAGTATATCAAAGCTTACTTGTGACAGATCATTTAACCTTGTACTTCCTTGCTAATGTCATTAAAGATGGCTCCATAATACAACCATGAAGCCAAAGCAGTTGACCCTAACAAAAAAACTAAAGTAGTGTGTTGAAAAAAGAATAGACAAATAACAATATGAATAAAAAAAAATGCACACCAACTGCCTATAAGAACAAATAAGAATTTAGTTTCAGAGATCCTTTTTGTTTTTGTCTAACCTCCCAATCCATGAATATAACATACAATCGAGCATGCTTTCAAATAATCTAAAAGATGCTAATTCATCCAAAAAGCAATCTCAGACATGTTATAATTAAATAGTCAACCTTTCATGCCAACAACATATGCTTTGCAAAGAACTATCATACCCATTGGAATACAAAGGCAAGTTTCAAGGCTCACAACTAAACTCATGCTAGCATGCCAATTTCTCATAAAGAAATAATTCAATACTTCGGGCTTGATGTTTATCAAATCCAACAATTATGCAATGGGTACTAAACTTTGAAAGTAAGGTCCAATAGCTACTTACAAAGATAGATAATTTGCTTGACAAAAATAATATGCTCCTTAGCTTCCAAGCTCCTAACCAACCACACAAAAGAGGGAAATCATACTTAAAACTCATAACCTCTTTGAGTAAAAAGGCACAAAGAGATAATTAACTTTTGGGAGAGGTTTAACTCCCAAAAACTCACCTAAATCAGTCAACAAGCTTGCTGTCCAAGCTCTCAATTCCGCTCCAAAACGACGATTAAGCCTCCTAATGTGGTGGGTACCTTGAAAAAGGAAGCTAACGTCAATGGGTAATTGATTAAACTTCAAAATCAAACCAAATCTTGCTGAAGATTACATACCCAAAACTAAACTCAATCGAAGATACTGAAACGTGATGCTCACTGCTTGAATCGTCGGAATAGAGAGAAAAGTTTTCTGAACGAAGGCAAAAGTGAGCGGGTAATCAATTAAACTCAAGAATCAACCACGAAACAACTTCTAAACAGTTACCCACTTCACGAAACGCCGGAAAAACGCCCCGAAAGACCCAAAAACGCTGCTGTCAAGCCCCACACTGCACAGTCGCCGGAAAAAAAACGTGAAAACAGCCTTCTTCGAGCTCGAAACCTGCTGGCCGCAAATCGAAGTCACCACGCTGCCGCTGCTTGCTGTCGCCGGAGAACGTCACACTGCCGCTGAAACTCGTGAAGAACACTGCTGAAGATGGCCCACGACTGAAGAAGGAGAAGGAAACGAAAGGGAAAAGCATGGGCGGCTAGCAAAACGCAAAGAAGAAAGAAGAAAACGAGAATCTGCTGCAAATAGAAGAGGGAAAACGGGGAAAACGGAGGAGAGGGAAAACGACGCCTGCTGAAAATAGAAGAGGGAAAAGGGGGAAAACGCCAACCCTAATCTTATTTTAATATTCTAATATTTTATTTCAAAAGAAAAAAAAAATTCTAATATTTAGTGACACCAAACATAACCTTCAGCAACGTGATAAATATGTTGCTAAAAATAAAACTTTTTGTGGCTCGAGTTTACGCGTCTCTGAAACTATTAGTGACATCTAATTTTATCGCGTCACTGAAAATATGTAATTGTGACATTTTGTTTACGGTGCCGCTGAAAGTCATCTTTAACGGCTTATTTTTGCTGCGTCACTAAAAACTTGTCACTGAAAACGTATTTTCTTGTAGTGCCCTCACTCGCATGTCTCTTACATGGATGATGCTTTGGATCATTGCATCTATATCGAATACAAAGTGGGTCGTATCTCATAGTGTCACCAGGATAAGGTACCCAGCCTTATCCCTATACTATGGACCATTTAGGTTGTTACTTGAACATTGATCCCCGTATGTCCCCACATATTAGTCCAAGTTTCATCTAAACAACCTAGGATCTTAGTTTATTGGATTTGAGTCAAATTGTGCAATTTTAGTAACAATAACTTTTTATTGTAAAAACCTCAATAACAACGTATTGAGACAAGTGAACAATTTGTCACCATTCACTATCTACGAGTTTTAGGGCATAAATCCCAACAACTCCCACTTGAACTAAAACTCTAGTTTAGTGGGATGTATTCTCTTAGATATGGAGCAAAAGCATGGTTAAATTATTTTGCTCCAAGATCAATTAGGACATGGAATGAGTTAGCAGAAAAACTTCTTAGTAAGTATTTTCCACCAACTAGGAATGCCAAATTGAGGAGTGAGATAGTGGGATTTAGGCAACTTGAAGATGAAACTTTTAGTGAGGCTTGGGAGAGGTTTAAGGAGCTTTTGCGAAAGTGTCCTCACCATGGTTTACCTCATTGTATCCAAATGGAAACATTTTACAATGGGCTAAACATGGCAACCTAGAGTATGGTCGATGCCTCTGCAGGATGGGCCCTTTTGGCAAAAACCTTTAATGAAACCCATGAGATTTTAGAGAGAATATCAACCAATAGTTGTTAGTGGTCAGATGTGAGAGGCTCAAATAAAAAAGTTAAGAGTGTGTTAGAAGTTGATGGTGTGTCTACCATTAGGGCTGATATTGCAATGTTAGCTAATGCTCTTAAAAATGTGACAGTGGTTAGTCATCAGCAGCCGCCAGTAGTGGAGCCTACGATAGTGGTGAACCAAGTCGCAGAGGAATCATGTGTTTATTGTGGTGAAGAGCACAACTACGAGTTTTGCCCCAGCAATCCAGCTCCTATGTTTTTTGTAGATAATCAAAGGAATAACCCTTATTCTAACTTTTATAATCCAGGTTGGTGCAACCACCCCAACTTTGCATGGGGAGGGCAAGTAAGCAATCCGCAAGCACAGCAAAATGTGAACCAGTCAGAATTTGCTAAATCGTAGGAATTGCCCCAGCAAAATAAGCAGACTTTGCCCCAGCAAAATTCGGAGAGTTCTCTTGAGGCAATGATGAAAGAATATATGGCTCGTACAAATGCCGCAATTCAAAGTAATCAAGTTACAATGAGAGCCTTGGAATTGCAAATGGGTCAGCTAGCTAATGAGCTGAAGGCAAGACCGCAAGGGAAACTTCCTGCGGATACTGAACACCCTAGAAGGGATGATAAAGAGCAGGTACAGGCAGTGACTCTAAGGAGTGGTAAGTCACTAGAAGAGAGAAAAGAGCCTAGCAAACCCCAGGATGCAGAGAAGAATGGTGATAAAAAGGTTGTTGTTGAGAAAGAGTTGAAGTCTGGTAAAAGTAATGGAGGCAGCAATAATGATGCTGGAGAATCTGGTTCTGTTCCAGATGTGGAACCACCTTATGTGCCGCCCCCACCTTATGTGCTGCCCCCACCTTTTCCACAAAGGCAGAAGCCTAAGAATCAGGATGGTCAATTTAAGAAATTTTTAGAAATTCTTAAGCAATTGCATATAAATATTCCTTTAGTAGAAGCTATAGAGCAAATGCCAAAGTATGCTAAATTTCTTAAGGATATTTTGACTAAAAAGAAGAGGTTAGGTGAGTTTGAAACTGTGTCTCTTACTGAGGAATGTAGTGTTATTCTTAAGAATGGGCTACCAACCAAGGCTAAGGATCCAGGATCATTTACTATTCCTATCTCAATAGGTGGAAAAGAGTTGGATAGAGCACTTTGTGATTTAGGCGCAAGCATTAACCTTATGCCTCTTTCGGTCTATCGAAAGCTAGGTATTGGTGAACCTAGGCCCACCATAGTCACACTTCAGTTAGTTGATAGGTCTATCACATATCCAGAGGGTAAAATTGAGGATGTCTTGGTGAAGGTAGATAAATTCATATTCCCTGTTGATTTTATTATCTTAGATTATGAGGCAAATAAAGATGTCCCAATTATTCTTGGTCGTCCATTTTTGGCTACTGGTAGAGCATTGATAAATGTTCAGAAAGGGGAATTAACAATGAGGGTTTATAATAAGGAGTGAAATTTAATGTTTTTAAGGACATGAAGTATCTAGACGAAGTGGAAGATTGTTCTTCCATTAGGATTGTGGAGAACACAATTGTTGAGACAGCAATGGAGGATTTGACAAACAAGCATTTAGAAGATCATGGAGAGATTAGTGTAGAGGATTTAGAAGTTTGTTCTTTAGAAAGAAAAAGTGAAAAAGAAGTTTCTAGGTGTGAGGATGTTTTTGAGTCTTTAGATTTGGATGAAAGGAAGGCTCGTTCTATTAAGTCATCCCTGATTGACGCACCCACTTTAGATTTGAAGCCCTTGCCGGATCATCTAAAGTATGTGTATCTTGGGGTGGGTGAGACGTTGCCCATTATTGTTGCATTAGATTTAATGCCGAAGGATGAAGAGGCCTTAATTAAGTTGCTGCAGCAATATTGCAAGGCAATAGGTTGGACATTGGCTGACATTCAGGGAATTAGCCATTCTTTATGTATGCACAAAATCACTCTAGAGGAGGGATCCTTTAGGAGTATTGAGCAACAGAGAAGGCTTAACCCTACAATGAAAGAGGTGGTTAAAAAGGAGGTGATTAAATGGTTGGATGCTGAGATTATCTATCCAATTGCAGATAGCAATTGGGTAAGCCCTGTCCAATGTGTTCCTAAGAAAGGAGGTGTTACGGTAGTGTCTAATAAGGACAACGAGTTGATCCCCACCAGGATAGTAACTGGATGGAGGGTTTGCATGGATTACAAGAGGCTTAACAAAGCCACCCGTAAGGACCATTTTCCTCTACCATTTATTGACCAGATGTTGGATAGATTGGTTGGTCAGGTCTACTATTGTTTCTTAGATGGTTATTCTGGGTATAACCAGATTACCATTGCTCCTGAGGATCAAGAAAAAACCACTTTCATCTGTCCTTATGGGACGTTTGCCTTTAGGCGAATGCCTTTCGGCCTTTGCAATGCTTCAGCAACATTTCAGTGGTGTATGTTAGCAATTTTTTTTATATTATTGAGTCCACTGTTGAGGTATTTATGGACGATTTTTCAGTTTTTGGAGGGTCTTTTCAGCATTGTTTGAATAATTTAGGTAAGGTGTTAAAGAGATGTGAGGATACCCAACTAGTTCTTAATTGGGAAAAATGGCACTTCATGGTGAAGGAGGGCATAGTGTTAGGTCATAAGATTTCAAAGAAAGGTCTAGAGGTTGATCGAGCAAAAATAGAGGTTATTGAGAAGTTAGAACCACTGAATTCAGTTAAAGGGATTCATAGCTTTTTATGTCATGCTGGATTTTATTGAAGGTTCATAAAAGATTTTTCAAAAATTAGTAAACCTCTTTGTAACTTGTGTGCTGATAGTGTTTTTGACTTTAATGCAGATTGTAGGAAGGCTTTTGAGACTTTAAAGTTGCTTTAATCTCAGCGCCCATTCTATGTGCACCTAACTGGAGTTTACCATTTAAGGTAATGTGTGATGCGAGTGATGTTGCAGTAGGTGTAATGCTGGGGCAAAAACAAGGCAAATTTATCCATCCTATTTATTATGCAAGCAGGGTTTTGAATGAGGCACAAATCAACTATACAACTATTGAAAAGGAGTTGTTAGCGGTTGTGTTTGCCTTTGAGAAATTCTGCCCTTATTTGGTTGGATCCAAAGTCACGATTTTCACAGATCATGCAGCAATAAGGTACTTAATGTCTAAAAAAGATGCAAAGCCTAGATTGATTCGTTGGCTTTTGTTATTGCAGGAATTCAACTTGGAGATAAAAGACAAAAAGGGATCAGAGAATGTTATTGCAGATCATTTGTCTCGTCTTGATCCAACATCATCTTTGCTAGAGCAATCTGTCATTTTAGATTCCTTTCCAGATGAACAGCTTTTTGCTGTTGAGGTAAAGGTAGTAAATAATACTCCTTGGTATGCTGATATAACCAACTTTTTGGTAAAGGGAGTCACTCCTATTGACATGGATTGGAGGCAGGTGCAAAGGTTTAAGCATGATGCAAAATTCTTTTATTGGGATGAACCATTTATGTATAAGCAATGCTCTTATGGTATTATTCGAAGATGTGTTTCAGGTGATGAAGCAAAGGAAATCCTGGAGCAATGTCACTCTTCGCCGTATGGAGGTCATTTCAGCGGGCAGAGGACAGCTATGACGATTTTGCAATGTGGATTCTTCTGGCCTTCCTTATTTAAGGATGCCCATTGGTTCTACAAGCAATGTGATACTTGCCAAAGAAGAGGAAATTTGGGGCCTAGAGATGAAATGCCTCTTACTTACATTTGGGAATTGAAATTATTCGACGTGTGGGGTATTGATTTTATGGGGTCAGTTCTCCCTTCTAATGGTAATGTTTTTATCTTATTGACAGTTGATTACGTGTCCAAGTGGGTGGAGGCCATCGCATGCCATGAGAATGATGCTAAGACGGTATCAAGGTTTCTTCAATCGCACATTTTTTCACGGTTTGGGACACCTAGAGCTCTTGTGAGTGATGAGGGTACACACTTTGTGAATAATGTTTTAACTAAGCTTTTAGTTAAGTATGGAATTAAGCATAGGATAGCTACCCCTTATCACCTGCAAGCAAATGGTCAAGCTAAAGTTAGTAATAGAAAAATCAAATCTATTTTAGAGAAAGTAGTCCATCCATCTAGGAAAGATTGGTCTTTTCGGTTAAATGAGACTCTTTGGGCTTATAGGACAGCCTATAAGACTCCTCTAGGTATGTCTCCCTATAGGTTAGTATATGGAAAAGTTTGCCATTTACCATTAGAGCTTGAGCACAAAACGTTTTGGGCTTTAAAGAAATTGAATTTTGATTTAAGTCGTGCATGGGCAATGAGAATGCTGCAGCTTAATGAGTTAGAAGAGTTTCGTCAGTTTTCTTATGAAAATGCGAAAATGTATAAAGAGAAGATTAAGCGATGGCATGATAAGAAGATAAAACCTAAAGAATTTGTTAAGGGTCAGAGAGTCTTGTTATACAACTCGAGATTAAAATTGTTTCCTGGAAAATTAAAATATAAATGGTCTGGGCCATTTGTTGTGATTGAAGTTTTTTCTTATGGAGCAATTACTTTGAGAGATAAAAAGATGGGCGAGTGTTCAAGGTTAATGGACAACGAGTAAAGCATTATTGGGGTGAGGAATTCCGTTCGAAATATCCTTCCCTAAATTTGGTCGATGAATGAGCGAGCGAGAGTTTTGCGGGAGCATTTCCTATTGCAATATATTTTTTAGCTCCCAGGATTTGCGGGAGCATTTCATTTCCATTTTGGGAGCCGAATAGAGGAGAGAGATTGGAGACCAACAAGAAGACCATCAACTGCAAGCTGATCAAGGGAATTAATATTTTCTTGCATTATTTTGTAGTTATGGATATGCTTACTCACATTGTAACGTGTGTTTCCATGCATTTTATGAACTAAGTAGCTTTAGGCGTTGGTTAGGGAACATGTAATTGTCGTGCTTAATTTCTAGTAATAAATATTGATTTGATGCACCTTGATTAATTGTTGTGTTTATTTCTATTTTATGCTCATCTGGCCAGCCGGTATGAATACCTCTCTCTAGTTTCAAGGATGATTTAGGGAGTGTGTGGCGGTTAATCACACTAGATCATTGTGTATTGGTGAACGCCAGTGACTGAGCTAGGGATAGCCAGTTGCCTAGTGCTTGATCGGTAGAGCTTCATTGGAGTTGAAACACATTCTAAAAAATTCGGAGTTCTGGGAGGAATCCGCTAATAATACTGCGAGAGTTTTGCATGATCAATAATATTGCTAGAGCATCTTTTAAAACAATTACTAAATCCTGACCAGGGCCTGTTTCTAATCTGTCTGCCTATTTGTTTTCTGTTCTGTCATTTCTTTTGCTTCAACATTCTATAAAAACCAATCATTTTAACCATTCTTGAAACTATTAAAGAGTTGTACAAAATAGATAAAGTGATAGCTAATTCAGACCTTGGATTCGATAAATACTTATTACTTGCTGCGGACTGTGTATACTTGCACAGAGTTCTAGAGTCTTTTTATATCTTATTTTTACTCACTCTGGGAACCCAACAATATGCCTCCCCCAAACTTGCATTTTTATGATTCTAATGGCACTAGCTTTCACACTACGATGCAGGGACCCATAACCCGAACTTTATTCTTGGTTGGCCTAACTGATCACACTGCAGGTAACTCTTTTTACCCCTAGTCTTTTTAAACATAGCAAGCTTTCTTATTCGCTTAACTCTTTTTTTTTCACACTTTTCTTTTCTCATTTGTTTTCCTTTCTTTTTCTTTTCTTTGCAGGCTAATAATCATGCAATTTCTCCCAAGCAAAACATTGCAAACTCTCATGCAGTTCAACTTTCAAATGAGATCTTAAGCCTATCGGAGTGACAACAAACATCTAGATAATATAATCCAGTTCTAAGCATTCAAAACCATATAAGTAGGCTAAGTGCTCAACATGTGCAAGGAAATCCAAGCAAAAATTTAAATTCACATGAATCTTGAACATGCTTTGATATTTCACAAAAATTGTACAGGATTCATTATCTAGATCATATCACAGATTGTCCTCATCAAAACAAATGCAATAGAATCATCATAAAAAAACTTTTCCTCAATAAGCTCAGATCAGAACAGCAAAGCTTCCCCCCCAAACTTAAATCCTACATTGTCCTCAATGTATGAATCATTCAATCTAATTAAGCATGAATAAGGACAATTAAAAAGATATAGGGAGAACAATACTGCCCTGGAGTGCGAGAGAAACCGTGGATGTCAGCCTTTTCAATCATTGGGGTTGTTTATGGAAGAAATTGTGATCTTGAGCTCCTACAAAAATAAACAACGGGAACGAAAGATCAACATGCACTAACTAAAAAACAAAGAAAAGAAAATTTAACAAAAATTAAACTTGGGTTGTCTCCCAAGAAGCACTTTTTTAACGTCTCTTAGCTAGACGAGTTCGTGCGAGCTTTCAAGGCACGTAAAAATTCTCGTATTTCTTCGGGCCCTTCTTCCTTGAATCGATGAAGCCGACTATTGCTAGCAAGCTCACTAGCTTTTCATGGGCCCCTGAGGCAGATATATTTTTGGTATTTTCCTTTAATAAAATCATAAAAAGAGAAATATCAAAATAAAGGGACTTAGACTCTGACACAAACTCGTGAGAACAGGAAAAAGAACACTCATTATCAAGAGAGGATGGAGAGGATAGAACAGACAAAGGCCTTTCAACCTTAAACTCTTTCTCTTGAAACTCCTCAAACACTATATGCTCATTTTCTTTTTCTTCCTCACAAACTTGTTCTTGATGGGTGCTAAAACTATCCAACTCTTCCTTTTTTTTCTAAACAGCTCACCCCTATATGCTCATATTTAGCCAAATTGAAAGAATTAGGCTCTTGAATGGGTGCTAATGAATCACTGGCCACATGACTCACTAGACATCCTATGGAAGTGGATCTTACTTCCCTATCCTCCTTTTGGGTCTATAGTCTCTCCATAGATTTTTCTAATTTGAAACTCATGGCTCTCGACTCCTCAATGAAATTTTCAAGCAAGCTCTCTAAGGAAGACTTTTCTTTGAAGGAAGCGGATTGCACTTCACTCCCCTCCTCTTGGGGATGCAATCTCCCTAGGGATTTTTCTAGAGCTAATTTGGTGGCTCTAATATCCTCAATATAATCTTGAAGCAAACTCTCTAAGGGAGATTTTTCTTCTAAAGAGGGATAATTTGAATAGGAAAAATTGAACGATAGTGTTGGTTCTTCAGGCTCAGATTCCCTAAAGGGTCACCCGAAACTATTAAAAGCCATTTAAAACAATAAATCAACAATGATCAGGCCTTCAGATAGATGCAAACACCAATTAAATGCACAACAAGAACAATGGACCAGGACTCAACAAATATAAAAACAAAGAAAGCAAAATAAAACCTCTAAATTAAAACAAGAAATTTGTTCACAATATTAATCGAATGAAATTAGCCATTCCCCGACAACGGCGCCAAAAACTTGATGACGTATTTACCGCAAGCGTACGGGGTCGTCAAGTAATATAGTGATTTTGAGTATAGAGTATCGTCTCCACAGGGATTGGATTTATTCAATTAATTAGCATGAATAATCTTGCTATGCTTTATTTAGAGAACAAAATCTAATGCCGAAAAGATAAACTAAAAAAGCTAATCTAGAAAGCAAAAGATAAATGGAGACACAATTTGGAGGGATAATTCTAGAGTGGTTGATTTCATCAATTGGACCTTTAATGCTTAATCAATTAACTAATATGGATTAACTAATCATTTGATTCATAAGTCTAGAAGCCTAATTTCAAGGACTCTCCTGTCGGTTTCCTCCTATCTCATGCCTTTTAATAAATAATCTCCTTTCGGTTTCCTCTTTATTTACTTAGCATGGCATTACGACCCTTCAATACAACCTCTAACGCTATTTATCATATCCCGTGTCACTCGGGTAAATAAACGTCAGTCATGCATTCAGTTCTAATCTAAGCTTCTCTCCGTCGAGTTTCCACTTAGTAACGATTCATTTAATCAGTGATCAGTTGATTAAAAGCATAAAGGACAAAATGCACAAATGAACAATAATGACAATTAAACCAAATCAATTCATTAATTCAGCAAAGGTTCAACAACTAGATCAAAACTCATGGAATTTAGGAATTTACTACTCATAATCACTAAAATTCAATAATTCCTAATCACAACTATTCTACAAACTAAAATTAAAGGAAAAGGGAAGAGAAATGCGCATAAAAGTGTCGATCTCCTCGATCCCTCGGCGACCTCTATCGATCCCGAGCTCCAAAGATCTTCAACTAAGCTCCAAAACTCTACCAAAAACCCCCAATTTTAGTGCTAAACCGAGACTAGGGTGAAACCCCTCAAATTGGCTCCCCAAACTTGGATGCAAATGGCCCCTTTTATAGTTGTCCAGCAAGCACAACGTCGTGACGCTACTTCACAGCGTCACAACGCTCTGACGTCACTTTGTCTTGGGCTCCAAGTCGTCTCAGCGTCGCAACACTGTCCCATTTCCAGAATATTCTCGCGCGGTTGCCAAGCGTCGAGACGCTTCGGCCTAGCGTCACGACGCTAGGCCTCGGTCTTGAATGAATGGCTCGTTTTTTACTTCAATTTGGGCTTCCACTTTGCTTTTCTTGGGATTTTGGGCTTGGATCTTCAATGGACTTCTCCAAATTGCTCCAAAAACCTCCAAAATCATCCAAAATCTCTCAAAATTTAGGTTTTGCTTCCTTGGCTCAGTTTTCTAAAAATTAAACATAAAATAGCATCAAAGCACACAATTCAAGCACAAAACTAGCTAAAGATAATAGGAAATTGATTGCATTTCTGCATGCTATCAGTGGCGTTAGCTGAATTAATTTCGGATCTAGGAAGCTTGGAGAGCCTTCCACGTGTAAAGTTTGACCTAATTAGGGTTTGACTCCACTCTATAAAAGGAAGAAACCGTCTCAAGTCAAAAACATTCCAATCGAGAAAGGAAAGTCCTATTCCATTCGTTGAGGCTTACTTTCCATCTTTGGGAGCCGAATAAGGAGGAAAGATTGGAGACTTCAAGAAGACCATCAACTACCGATCTAATCAAGGGAATTAATCTTTTCTTGTAATTTCTTGTAGTTATGGATGCACATACTCAGATTGTACCGTGCGTTGTGATGAACCTTATGAACTAAATTTGCTTGGGTGTTGGTTACGAATTATGTAATTGTCGTGCTTCATTCTCTATGCAATATCTGTTGATTTGAGCATCTTGATTATTTGTTGTGTCTATTTCTATTTTGTGCCCGCCTGACCAGCCGGTATGAATATCACTTCTTAGTTTCAGGGATGATTTGAGAAGTGTGTGGCATTTAATCACACTAGACCATTATGTGTTGGTGGACGCCACTGACTGAGTTAGGGATAACCAGTTTCCTAGTGCTTGATCGGTAGCACGTCATTGGAGTTGAAACACATTCCAAAAAATCCAGAGTTCCGGGAGGATCCTGCTGATAAGACTACAAGAGAATTGCCTAATCAATAATATTGCTAGAGCAACTTTTAAAACAATTACTGAAATCCTGACCAATGCCTGTTTCCAATCTGTCTGCTTTATCCGTTTACTTTCTGTTCTGTCATTTCTTTTGATTCAACATTTTATCAAAATCAATCATTTTAACAACCTTGAAACCATTAAAAAGTTACACAAGATAGGTAAAGTGAGAGTTATTCAAAACCTCGTGGATACGATAAATTACTTATTACTTGCTATGGATTGTGTATACTTGCACAGTATTCTAGAGCTTATTTTTGCCATATTTTTACCCCACTCTAGAAGTCAACAACTATCAAATTAAACAATCCACCAATTGTCTTAAGTCTAGTGGATTGATTAGGACATTAGAAATAATTAGGCCTAGATTACTGTTGCCTTCTAGAGTGGGGTAAAAATATGATAAAAATGATCCCTAGAATACTATGCAAGTGCACATAGTCTGCAGCAAGTGATAAGTAATTTATCGTATCCACGAGGTTTTGAATAGCTCTTACTCTACCTATCTTGTGTAACTTTTTAATGGTTTCAAGGTTGTGAAATTGATTGATTTTGAAATAATGCTGAAAAAAAAAAAGAAATAACAGAGCTTAATGTAAACGGATAAAGTAGACATATTGGAAACAGACGTTGGTTAAGATTTCTGTAATTGTTTTAAAAGATGCTCTAGCAATAATATTGATTAGGCGTAATTCTCTTGCAGTCTTATCAGCAGGATCCTCCCGGAACTCTGGATTTTTTGGAATGTGTTTCAACTCCAATGACGTACTATCGATCAAGCACTAGGTGACTGGTTATCCCTAACTCAGTTACTACGTCCACCAACACATAATAGTCTAGTGTGATTAAATGCCACACACCTCTCAAATCATCCTTTAAACTAAGAGGTGATATTCATACCAGCTGGCCAGGCGGGCACAGAATAGTTGGGGTGTTCATTGAACCCGATGACCCGAAAAACCCGAACAACCCAACCCAAATTATAAGGGTTGGGTTGGGTTTGAATGAATTTTGGGTTGGGTTGGGTTGAAAATTCTGAGAACCAGCCGATTTGGTTCGGGTAGTGGGTTCAAGAACTTTAATCTTGGTTCAACCCGAACCGAACTGACGAATATTAAAAAATATATATTTTTTATTTTTAGGGCAACTCAACTTACCTTTCTTTTCGTCTGATTGCGTCGCCTGCCTCCATTTTCCTTTTTCTTCATTTTCACGCCAGACGCCAGTGCCTCCATTTTTCTTCTTCTTCATTTTCGCGACAACCTCCATTTTTCTTCTTCTTCGTTTTCGCACCGCTTGCCTCCATTTTTCTTCTTCTTCATTTTCACGCCACTGACTCCATTTTTCTTCTTCTTTGGTTTCATAATTTTCTTGTGTTGTTTCCAATTTGGGGTTTTTAAAATCAGAAGAGTGTTTAGTTCTATGAATTTTCAATTTGAATCCAATAAATCCCTAAAATTTAAAAGTGTTATTTAATAGATTTTCAAACTTTCAATTTTGTGTCTAATAGATAATTCAAAAAATCTATAGGCATATTAGATGAAATTGAAAATAAGACAGGATTCCGTAAATTAAAAAATATATATATCAATTAGGTCAATGACCTATTAGACACACAAAATTAAAAGTTTAAGAGACTTTTATTAGACACCTTTTAAAATTGATTTATTAGATACAAACTTGAAAGTTCATGAAATAAACTTATAACTTAAGCAAAGAGGTTAGAGGTTCAAATCTCTCACCCCAAATGTTGTTGATCTAAAAAAATATTGAAATATGCAAGATTTATAACTAATAAGATTATCCTATTTTAAAATACATAAATAGTTTAATTTAAAATACTGTGACATAAAATTAAGGCTCCAATTGATAACCATTTGATTTTTGAAAATTAATTTTATAAGTAAACATTGTTAGATACTATAATTAATTTTAAGTTCTTATTAATAGTTAAGTGGGTGTGCCGGATTGGTTATTGCCAGCTTTTTTTCTTTTCTCCATTTTCTTTTTTAATTTTTATTATTATTATTTTTTAAAAAAAAATTAATTCAAACATAGGTATGGTCGATATATATATTCTTTAGCATTGTTTATTGATCCAAAATTTCAGTTAGAGCAGTTGTCAAAAAAAGAATTTCAGTTAGAGCAACTTCAATTTTTGTATGTTGAAGGTTAATGTATTTTCACCATGGACGAAGTTAGAGCTGCCAAGCTAGACAGTTAGAGCTGCCAAGCTAGACAACTTTCATTTACGAGGTAACATTTCTATCTTTTAAATTTTTTGTTTTCTCCTTTTCAGCAAAGAAAAACAATATTTCATTTAATAGTACATTCCAATAGTTTGATGTCCATTGTAAGGTCATATTTGTAAACATACGATTTTCTTCTTCATTAAGGATTTCTCAACCATTCCTTTTGTCAACAAGAGCATAGCTCAACTGGCATAAAGATGTACTGATAACCATGAGATCTGTGGTTCAAATCCCCTACTCCCAGATTGTCAAAAAAAAAAAAAAAAAAAAAAAAACCATTCATTTCCTTTTTTAGTCTCTAGTGACCTTTTAAGATTCAGAAATTATAGCGAATGGGTTCAATTAACCTATTAATTACATATTTGTCATAATCTTTTGTTTTTCTCATTTGTAGGATTTCATGCATTTATTTCAATTTTTTTCTTCCCTAATTGTCCTTATTTAATTATATAATTATAATAAATATTAATTTTTTTTTTGACATTCCAGCCGGCTACCCATATATGGAATGCTTTTTTTAAATATAATTATATATATTCTTTTAAATAATTACCTCTATTAATTCCTTTTATGTAACAAATATTTATAAATAATTTGAAATTTAATCCCATTCCCAGTTGTAACAAAATGAAATGTTTTTTTAAAATATAATTATATATATTCTTTTAAATAATTACCTCTATTAATTCCTTTTATGTAACAAATATTTATAAATAATTTGAAATTTAATTTCATTGTCGTCTGGTTATGTATCAAATATTTACAATTAATTTCAAATTTATTCCCATTTCACTATTTGGTCGTATGCTCCCATTTTTCAACCAAAAATTTGGAATTTCTTATTTTCACTTTGGCATCATTCTTTTAAAATCGTTGATTTTGTAAAATAAGGGGCAATCCCTACATGGAATTTATTTTCAAATTTCGTTATTTTGAGATTTTCAACCAAAATTTGGTGTTTTTTGAGATTTCAAATCTTTTTTTTTTTTCAATTTTTTGAGATTTCAAATCAAGAAGCCGGCTACCCAAGATGGAATCTTTTTTTTTTTTAATTTAATTATAGATATTCTTTTAAATATCTATCTCAATTCATTCCTTTTATGTAACAATTATTTTCAAATTTATTCCCACATCCAGTTTGGAATTCTTAAATTCATTTTTAGTTTTTTGCTGCATGCTTTTCAATTTGGTTGATTCAAAAATCCATACCGAGTATTTAAAAATTCATACTCGGTATTTAGAAATTCATACCGGGTATTTAACAAGAAATCATAGAAGATGCAAAAAAAAAACTCAGATCTATACGACAAAAAAAACCCAGATCTATACGCCAAAAAAAAAATTATTGCAAATTTCAAAATCCATACCGGGTATTTAAAAATTCATACCCGGTATTTATAAATTCATACCGGGTATTTAACAAGGAATCGTAGAAGATGCAAAAAAAAAATTGCAAATTTCAAAATCCATACCGGGTATTTAAAAATTCATACCCGGTATTTAGAAATCCATACCTGGTATTTAACAAGGAATCGTAGAAGATGCAACAAACTCAGATCTATACTGCAAAAAACCCAGATTTATACGACAAAAAAAAAAAAAAAAACCAGACTAAAAAACACTATTTTCCAGCAGCCCAAAAAAAAAACGCATAAGCAAAAAATGGTTATTTACCTGTAGCTAAAGAACCCAGAAGCAAAAGATTGGAGGCGGCAATGGTAAAAAATTCGTGAAGAACAAATGGAAGAATAGAGAAAATGGGGGAAAAAAATAGGAAAGATAACCATCCTTGATTTGCACGATTTTAGGAAGAAAATTCAAATCTTTTATATTTCCTTTTTTGTTTTATATTATTTTATATATTTCAAATGCAATAGACGTTTTTTCCTTTTCTATCTTTTCTTTTTTCTTTTTTTTTTTATTATCGGAGGGTCAAATTGGTAAATGAGCTATAATTAATTAAAACGGGTTGGACTGAAATGATATTTTCAAGGTTTTTGGACAAAAGTGAAATATATAGGCTGATTTCAGCCTATTATTGTAGATACCCCTTTAAGATTTCAATAGGGCCTTTTAATTCCCATTTGAAACAAATTCCTCCCATCTTAGATTATGATTAATTTTTCATGTGCATGTAAAGTTTATGATATTTAAGATTGGCCCTAATATTTATTGAAGTAAAACAAAGATATTTATATCAAACAAATATTAAAGAGCTAATTAGTTCATTCAAGTTTAGTTGAAGACTCATTTGATGATGAATGACAACTAAAAATTGATCCAAATTAATTTCCAATCTATAGTCAAAACTATTTTTCAAATGTCAAGAAAAATTCAAAAGAAAGATATCGTTGATTAACAAATTAAATGTTTCTAAATAGAAAATTGAAAATGGTATCAAATTGAATGTCAACATAAATTCAGTCGAGAACTGACTCCCTTCAAATATAGCTCTTCACTATGTTGGAAGCAGCATGTTAAATAATAATAAAAAAAATAAATAAATAATAATAATAATAATAATAATAAATAAATAAATAAATAAATAAATAAATAATAATAATAATAATAATAAAAAATTTAAAAAAAAAAAAAAAAAAAAAAAAAAAAAAAAAAAAACCCCCAATAATTAGGGCTCAATGATCCATGTCCTAGCTAAAGAAATGATGAAATGCTACAATAAGAATCAAATACAACATTTTATAAGGTTCTCTTTCTAGAGTCATAATTCAGAAAATGTCAGTTCACCTAAAATAACCCTATACCAATCTGACAAATAATCTATTAGAGTATGGGATGAATTGAATAACAATCACTGGATTCAAAACTATACTCAATTTCATCCAAAAATGATATCAATCAAAATTTCAGTAATGCAGATTTGTTGTTTCTCTTCATAATGAGAACCATTTGCAGCTTGCATCATTCAACTTCCAGTTGGCTGAGAGACATAACATTCTTTGATCAATTAAGAATCAAATGCAAAAAAAAATTAACAATGAAGTTTTTTAAATCATTAATGTAATGTGGGCTTGATCTTAAGAATGTTTTAAAACTTAGTTGTAACTTGTAAGGAAGAGGACTTACCCTAAAGAAAACTGCAGCCAACTTTAAGCCTCTTTCCTGGTTATCCTGCAGGATAAAAGCAAACATGTATCAGAGATTGATAATGATACAAGAAAGAGATATTTGTCTACACAATTTGCAGAAGAGTGATGTAACAATAATAATCTTATACTATGCCAAATTAGGACAGGTTTTGAAATGACTTTCTTAGGGTTTAAAAACACTTTTTTGCAATTTTAGACAATTTTTCAAGCATTTAGAAAGTCATTCCAAACATGTTAAAATCGGTTTCAGTTCATATTTCACCAAGTAGTTTTGGATTGTCGATCTCATATAAAAGCAGAAGGAAACAGAAGTCTGAAATATCCAAACTAGCCAAATGAACAGAGTTTCCTTCTCACCTAAAGCAATAGATTCCCAAGGCAGTGGTGATCTCATGAATGACTGAAGTTGCGAAGTGCAAATACAGAGCAGCTGAGGAAATCGAAAAAAGCAGAAATCATGAAATATCACACTATTTAGAGGAGTGAGATTGAATCAATAAGAAAGAAAAATAAAACAATTCAACTATCGTGTAGATCATCAGCACATATGCATACTTGTCGAGTTGTCGTGGTATAATACTTCTATGTTTTATGTTTAGAGACAGTGTAAGGTCGGTCTGTCTAACAGACCTATCAGATGATTTCAGCACACATAACTGAACTATGAAATGTAAGAGAGTCGTGGGGATGGAGAGTTTAAAAATAAACATACCATTATAAAGACAATAACCAAGGACAACCAAACTTTCATCAACCAAAGGTACCCTGCCACATGGAATTACAGAACATTATTGTCGGTCTATATGATATGGTATTCTATCTTTGCAAACTGTACAACCCATAACTGCATACCCGTCGTTAAGCCTAGCTGTGAGAGCATTTGCAATGGCAAAAGGAAGAAATAATAGTGACTGCATAAATATTAAACAAAAAAATAGATTAATAATCTTGTATTAAACTCTACTCGTCTAGATAATATGAAAGTATAAATAATGAAAATTTTAAGAATAGTTCAAAATTATTTCCATAGAAACAAACAACACTTTTCAATGCAAGTAATAAATGCAACATGATTAACATTCAACTTTTTAAAATTTCATAGATATTTGTTACCGTATCCATTGTTGATCTTGATTTCAATATAAAAATGGGTACACTAGGTAGTTTACAAAGACCTCTGACCCAATCCATAGGATAACTTCATCTTCCATCTAACAATATCTATGAATGATCACTAGATCAACATCAACCTATAGATTTAGTCACTCATTCAATCTATCTTGAGACTTCATGAGCCAGTGACTTAATACTTCAACTATGAATTATGTTATTTACAGACTGAATAGGCAAAATTTTTTGTTCATTCTATTTTGTTTGACAACCTCATTAAGTAATTAAATGAATCAAAGTAAGGAATTAAGGTTTAAGTATTTTGATTAAGGGTTGGGATTCAAGTTTAGATAATTTCATTTCTAAATTTAGGTCAATTTACAATACAGCATAAGTGCAATGCACAGATACAATTTCATAATCATGCCTCTTGATAGAGATTTTCAAAACCGCACTGTGAATTTTCCCCATGGGTAGGCTTGAAAAATCGGTTGAATTAGTGCAAAGTCCATATTTTGACTAAACAATACTAGAATTCAAATCAACAAATTTTGGTGTCACATTACAATCAGCAAATAATAACACGATTTTATATATAATATTTTGGTTCATTAAAGCAACATACCATGCACATTCCAGTTTTCAAGCCCTTGGGTTCATCACAAAGGTGAGCTAGAATCATTCTACCCTGCAAAACAAAATGATTCTATTTTAGAAATGCTTGAGTTCATTGTATTCGAATCTCCAACTCCAACGAATGTTTGTCATCAATGCCATACAATGGTTCACTCAACATTAAATATAGTTCCAACCAGGAATTAACCCATCCACCGGCGCATAACACTGACTCTAACATTAGTACCAACCAGAATGGCAAGAAAAAGGGACGGCATAGAACTTCATCACAACATCCATTTTATACCAACAACACTAAAAAACCAACCCCGTCCTCCATATTCATGCCATAGCTTCTAAAACATAGGGAAAAAGAATGTGTGTGTGTGTGTGAGAGAGAGAGAGAGCACATATGTCTTACCACTAAGAATCCAAAAGCAAGTCCAGTTCCAGTTATAACCAGGTGTGGATAGCTTCCAATAATGTCAGAAGGTGACAAATAATCCCTAAATGAGAGACATAAAGGGTGTAAAGACATATGATGACTGTAAATGTACTAGCTTGAGGGAAAGACAAATACAACTGTAATTTACCATGCTAAGACTCCTCCAACAAGTACTACAAATGGGTAAAGCTGTATGTACAATGAAACAAAATCTATTTAGTATTAAGCATAACATAGATAAACCAGAGTAATAGAGGATGTGATTGTTACCATCGCTAAAGCTAATGGCATGTTCCCTTTTCTTGACTGAACAACCTTGAAAACATTGTACACACTGCACAGAAGCATAAGATGAGATAGGGGGTTTCAGCAGATATTCCAGTTAAAAGTCCTCAAAGATGAAACTGGAATGAAACAAGTTGGCACACAGAATTCAGAAAATTTATCATTCCATACCTTCAAGTTTTACACTTTCACTTTCTTTTAAATCGTTTTATATTGACCTTTTCCAAATATTGACTTATTTCTAAATTACAGTGATAAGTATTCCTTTCTAGTATCTGTAAATGATAAGTCTCACTGTTGAGACCATAGTAATTGTTTCATATCAATCTAATATTCTCTATATTCAAAACTATTAATTTGCTTCCCTGATATTAAAATTTGTTTGAACTAAAAAGCTGCTGAGCATCACATGCATTTGGATGCCACTTAAAAGTTAAAAGACAGGAAATACATACTTGAATGCAACTGTAGGAATGACACCGAAAGCAGCCAATAAAATCAATGCAGCTCTGAACGTAGGGACAGCTGAATACATAATTTTTTTTATTAAAAAAAAATCACCCATAAGAAGAGTAACTGCTACAGTGAAATGCCAAGTGAACGAGTAATTGTGATTAAACAAAGAGGTCCAAAAATTGCATTAGTAGAAGCCTATATATCTGACATGAAATAACATGTGGAGTAAAAAGAGAATTTTGCCAACGCAGGATAGGTCCGAAATAAGGATTAAATACGTCATCAGAGGGTGGAAAAGATACCAACATAAGCATGTCACCAAAACGGATTGAGTTTTATCTTGATATAAATATTGGTGTATCACATTTGAAACTTACAACAAGATTGCAAACTAGAAACTAATGAAATGAAAAAGGTACAAGAGTAGGCAATAGGCATAGAAGGAACAGGAAAAAGAATGGAAACCAAGGATGCATGAACTTGTGTATGAACTTGATTTACAAAGGCATGTACGAATGAAGATAAAGCAAACAATAATAAAAGAAAAGATTCAGTTTTTCATCTTCAATGGCATCAAATGATCAAAGTAATATAGAAAATTCAGTTTTTAAGGTGGCAATGGGAGAAGGGAATACTCATGTGCTAGTTATCCAAAAATTTATGCCAAGGCCAAAGAGCAAACAATTCAGCATATATGAAAGCTAGAATGTGGGAAATGGAAAATGGAACTCAGAAGAAACATTTGTGATAGAGATTTCGGGGAGTGGCTTTCTTTGATGAGAGAGGTGAACTTCTGTATCGTAGACAATATGTTAGATCTGATTCTTGAAAAAAAGTCAAGCAACAACTGCAAGCTAGCCTCAATAAAGATCAAACCGTATTGAACACCACCTAAAATGAACCTAA
This sequence comes from Luffa aegyptiaca, assembly GCA_017139565.1. Lineage (NCBI taxonomy): Eukaryota > Viridiplantae > Streptophyta > Magnoliopsida > Cucurbitales > Cucurbitaceae > Luffa > Luffa aegyptiaca. The sequence goes on along the minus strand of CM029406.1, from coordinate 1,126,192 downwards.
ATCTCAATCTCCACAATACAACTTGTCAAAATCTCATCCTCAATGTCCTTTTCATCACAAATCCGATACCTTTAGCCAACACCACCTCCAATATAAAATTCTTCTTGTTCTGCTTGCAACAGTCTTATGAAAGAATACAATATTCTAATTCCACTCTTTTACCACTCTTGCTTGTAAGCAATATTGGAGAGTTTGATTTATTGTTTCAAAATTAAATGATGGAAGAAAAACTTGACAATTATTCCTATGGAAGGCGATATTGCTGATAGGCTGGCAAGACAGATAATGAATTTCATCCTTTCTTGAATTTAGAGGAGTTGGGTGTCAATGAGCAGATAAAAGTCTCTTTGTGGAATAATTGCTTGGAATCAAGGGTAAGATTGTCACCAATTCTGAGTGGGAAGAAAAAGAAAGCGAAAGGAAGAATTGCTGCTGAAGGAGGTAGAGAATTAGCAAATTTGATGTCTACAGTAGATTAATATTTTAGTACACTTCCATAAAGGTTATTGGTTAATTCGAGTACAAAATAGTATTCACATAGAGCTATTTACAGTTGATTATCAAATGAAAGCAAGCATGTCTACCAACTTCCTCTACATTGAGGACATGCACAAGCGAATGGATTAAAATTATATGCATTATTTCATTCAAACAAACTATAAATTTTATGCCCAGCCAGCATATGACGTGTGAACCAGACCACCAAAAAAGGCAAATAAGCATACAGAGAAAGATCAATGCTTACCGAAAGAGCCAAAAGTAAAGCTGAACTAGAATCTCAAACATATCATTTAAGTACAAAGCAAAACTGAACCAGACCACCATAAAAACTGGTCATAGGGAGTGAGAGAGGGAGGGAGGGAGGGAGGGAGGAAGAATGTTCATAGTTGGAAGTGCTGAAAGTTTGTATACAATATAGAGAAATTTCATTGGTACACCCTTACCATGGAGAAACGGAACCCAACTAAAAATTGGTATGGACTTCCCAAACTGCTGAGTCCACCACCCAGCACCTGGTAGTTAGAAGGTATTTTCAGGACTTGTTATGAACTTTTCCATCAAGCTGGAAGAAAATTTCATATTCAAGGTAGAAAATCATAAATTGAAATTGTAAAACAAGCAGGGAGAAGGAACATACCAACAAAGGTTGTGAAAAAGTGACATAAATAAATCAGCATGAGACCCTCAGTAGGTCCATTTACAACAGGAAGAATTAGAGTATTGGTGAAGAAGCTGTAATCAAAGACGAAAATGCAAGTTAGGTCTCAAAAATTTTCTTCCTTTTTTCCTTTCGAGATAGTAAACAAATTTATCCACCCAAAAAGCATATATATTAGAGAGGGCAACAGCTCCAAACCCAATCTCAGTCAGGGAGATTGCATACAAGTTTTCCAACTAGTTAATACGAATGTTATTAAAACTGCGTACTTTACCTACCCAAGTTAACAATGGTCCTCATTTGAATTGGCAGAAAAATAAAATCTCATGCAAAAAGAATGTTGTAATTATGATAAACAAATACAAAGTGAGAAAAGGAGTATATGTGACTTCAAGGTCTACCCAGAAGCACATAGTCATGATAAAGATGCATAATCATACATCTCATTTGCCAGAGACAACGTTTACCATCTGTGAAAGTCAGACAAGGTCTACAAGTGGAAAACAGAGATCTTTTATTAAGCGAGAAAAGAATACCAAAATGGAGAAGATGAAAAATCCCCCTAGCCCATGCCAAGGCCAAGGGATTGTTTAAATAACTGGTACAGCAGGACTAATTAGATAGATGCCTTTAAGAACTAAAATCATGAGAGATGAGACAATGTCATTACTCATAATAACTTCCAATCATATCAAAATAATGAGCTGGTACAGGAAACTTACTGTTCCCATGTTGCACCATAAAAGGGAACAGCTGAAAGTACCCAGAACCAGAAAGAAGATCTTCCACACATGGCGGTGCTCCCAAATGCTAAGGTTTCAAACTGGTATCATAACCAAGAAACATAAATTATATGAATGTCGGAAGGCCAGGAAAATACAATACAACCATGTATTAAGATACATACCGCACATGCAAGTGCATCACATCCTGGAGGACAGAAAACAACCCAATAATAATGTTTTTTCAACATTAGACTTCAGTGATCCATTAGAAAGAAGCAGGAGACACAGGAACAGGGGAGCAAAAGAAACAAAAATATTACCGTGGTCAAAAAGTTCTCCCAATGGACTTGAAGAATTTGTTCTCCGTGCTTGCTTCCCATCAACAGCATCAAAAGTCTAGTAAAACAGGGATAAAAGAGCAACATTGTAATTGATGTGAAAAGGCTTGATGTCCAAGAAATATATGGGAGCTGTTCAACATTCAAGAGAGGACAGGCCAACCAAGCAGTAGCACAACAAAACTCAATATGGAATATTAGGCATACCTGATAAAGAAAAAGAAGCAACCCATGTGCAAAATGAACCCACCTTGGTGGAGGTGAATCCAAATGAGGAGAATATATCTAACATGAAAGTGCAATTCAAATAAAATTACGAGAAAGACCAAGGGATCAATAAACCAACAATAAGTATATAATAAATCATAAATAATTTAAAAGAACTATGATTTGTTAATTTAGCAATAAATGTATCACCCTTGTTCGATATTTACCCATATTCTATATCAATTTTAGAAGTACTCTGCCTAAGACATTTTTAATGGAAATAGGAAACAATAAAAGGATAAGTGAAAATATGTAAAAGCATGAAAACTAATAAAGAAAAGTCTTAATATGTCTTAGAACATGTATCATAAAATGTTACGACCAAGCATTGAAAGAATATGATGATCATACTATATAAATAATGGCATTTGGAGTAAAAATTAAAAGAAGAGCAGTAAAAAGGAGTATAAGATATTACTCACATAACCAAGAACTGCTGACATGACCAAAAACATAAATCCCATAAGTGTTATCTGACACGAGAGCACACCACAAAGGAGAGAACATATTATTTCCAGAGTCAAAGCAAAAGATACAGTGTAACACTCAAGAGGAAAGATCAGTTTACCATGTTTGGACTGATGAAATCATCCAGGAGCGCACATGAAGTGAGAACAGAGGAAAAATCATAAGATAGCATATCATCAGAAAGAAAGCTTACTAGAAGAAAAAATATATGTGATCATGTTTGAACAGATTCACTATAAGCTATTGACATTTTTAAACGCAAATCAAGCATAACTTGAAAAAGTGACTAATAAAATGTCCCCAGCTTGCTTCTGAACACTGTGTCCGATAACTGGGGGAAAAATCAGAAAATCTTTTACCGAATTTGCAGAATCACTGATAGAAACAAGGAAGTTTTACTTACGGCATCCATAGTGGAAAGAAATTGACAAAGTGACTCCAAAAGGGTTGCAGTATATATTTGGCAACATAAGAGTGATCAACACCACTGTACTTGTATCTATGCAGTGTTGCAACTCCATGTGCACCGATATACCCCATTTCCTCAAAATACGATCAAAAGTTTGTTGCAGAAACCAATCAACTCGTCACAAAATCTGCTATATGGGAAAGAACAGTAACTCAACCCGACCAACACAAGTCTCCGGCAGTACAGAATGCAGTATCCTGTGGAAAAGAGATGCATCCATTGAAATAGGTATTTAAACACAAAAACTGTGCCTATTAGAGTAATTTCAATACCCTAAACAGCCTTGAGACAATAACCCATTTCAGACTCGGAAGCAAATTGTTCGTTAATGCCTTAGTTAGAGCAATCACTCATAAAAACGGATGAGACGATTCATAACAATGTTTACAAGAGTAACTCCCACTGAAAGCATAGATTCAAATGAAAAATGAAACTATCACGCGTAGCTTGAATCTCCATGGAATACGAATAATGAAAAGAACACAGTTCAACAATAACTTTTAAGAAATCAGATTGGATGCACACACAAAGGTAACTTACTAGAGGAAAGAAACAATAAAATATCAAGAACAGCGAACATAAATTAGAGAAAAAAAATGTTACATAATTTCTAGTCGCAGAGAAAATGGACAGAACGAGAGATCGAGAAATGGAGGAGCCCTGTGGAGGGAGAAAAAAACAGAGGGTAAAGAAAAGATTTTTTTTATCTCCCGCTCCGATGGAGAGCCATTTCCAGTACAGAAAGGAAATTATTCTTTCGACTTTCTCAGTCTCAACTTTCCCTTTTCTTTTGATTTTCTATCCAATTGTTTTACACAAAATGGAATCTTTGTCTAATTGGAGGCTGTTTGGGACGTTGAATTAATTATAATATCTAGTGGTTATAATAATCTGGGGATTATAATAGTCTGGGTTATAATAATCTGTGTTTGGGGTGCAGAGTCTGGGATAAAATAATTGGTGTTTGGGGGCAGATTATTTTAACCTGACATAAAATAATCTCTGTTTGGGATGCATGGATTAAAATAGTCTGTGTTTGGAGTGCTGATATGTTTAGCATGGAGTTCTGAATCAAAGGTTCAAGTTAGATGGTTTTTCCTGACTTTTTTTTTTCTCATATAACTTTCTACGTCAAATATTATATTTTGTAAATATCAATAAAAAATTGTTTGGGTTTAGTTGTAAAAAAATAAAGTTTTGGGTAAGGGGTTAGATGATGTGTTTAACTTAAAAGGAAACAAAAATAACCTTAGGTAAGAGTTGATTTTCTTTGTTTTGGGGTCTTGGTTTTTTCACAAAAAGTCATTTTATTATTTCATATAGGAAAACCATATTTGTTTCATTTATGTAATTTCAACATAAAAATGGTAAATGCTTATTGAAAACTCATTTTACCTTCATTATCAAAAGAATCAAATAATAATTGGAATGAAATAAAATAAAAACTTGAGTAGTATGTTTTTTAATTATTATTATCACAGTTTACTTGAATACGATAAGTATAATTTGGAATGAAAAATATGGTACGATGCATGACAAACATTCATATAATCAAACTCCATATTTATATATGTACGAAGACAACCTAGTATCTAGCTCCCTAGAGTTGCACAAAAAAATACATCTGGGAGGTAAAGGTGCCTTCTACGAGCCACGACCATGGTGGCACAAAAAACATTTTTCGCTACAAACATATGAGTACAAAAGACAGAAGGAAATGTCTTAAAAGCAAAGATAATTGTGAAGCAGCACATTGGTCGAGGAGTGGTGGGTCAGCTATGTTTATCGAGGAGGTATTCACAGTACTCCAACTTCAGAGGAGCTGGAATGGAGAAGAAGTTCTCTGTCGCTTTCATGTTATTGAAAAGTATATCCATCAGCTTCACTCTTTTTCGGTTCTCCAGTTCCGGTACCTCCATCAAGTGGGTGACAATTTTATCCCGGAAGTCGGCCTCTGTGGCACGTTTTTCTTTCGGCCACTCTGCAATGGATTTCAGTTGTTCGGTATACGAGGTCATTCCCTCTCTGACAATTTCTGCAATGTCAGACCCAGATCTCTTCCTCTTACTCCCACTAGATGACCTTCCGATCGGGCAAGTTCGACTGCCTGGCGTCCCCCGAGGCTCATCCTTTGACATGTTCGCAATAGGCATGGTGAAAGGCGGGATGGGGTTGTCGTTCTCCTGGGATCCACTTAGGTCTACTACATCATCTGGCACGTTGGAACCCATCTCCCCCACCACCTCTAACGCCCTCCCCGTGGCTCGATCCTTCCCAAAAACATATGTCAAGTCTTCGAAATGTGGGAAAGGCTTGTTCAGCATGCCCTTTGCGATAGGATGAGTCTGCATTCACCCAAAAGTGTATGTTAGAAATTGATAAAATATGAGAAGTTAACACAGCATCACACGTTCTTACCTTGACCCACAGGTCAAATGTTTCTTTCTCTGCCTCGATGCACTTAAATTCATCGTTCCAGCCAAAGCCACTGCATCCAGGACCCATCATCTCTGCGATGGCTTGGTACTGTTTCTTCAGCATGCGAACCCTGGATTCAATGCAACTCTGTGCTGGAACGGCCCGTCCAGGCAGTTTCTCCCTCATCAAATGCTTCAGTTGCGCTTGATACCCAAGTTTGAACGTCCCATTATTGGACCTCCACCCACCCACATGAATCAAGGACACAAGGGACTCTACAAGCTTCGCGTCCTCGTTGTTCGTCCACGTGTGTCTATGAGCTCTAGACGAACTGGTCATTCTCTTATGTGAATATGCACATTATGGAAATGTTAAACTATAACGTAATAAAAATGACGTACGTAGAGTTCATGAATGAAAATCACATTAACCACGATAAATAATTACATTAACGATTCGAATGTAAACAGTCAATACAACCAGTGAATCCGAATACTAGAACTAGAAGAAACGATTCATGAAATCTATGAAGCAACATCAATTCATTAGCTATTACGTAACTCCCAATCCGAAAACATATGTTCTGCCAACTCATCCCTCCACCGGCTCCATTCGTCGGAAGTCTCAATGAAATTAATATTCTCACCATCAGTTGTAGCCGATGCAGAATCCACCTCATCCAGTTCATCGGGAATTTCACGATCACCCATCTCCCTGTTGATAAGATTGTGAAGTAAGCAACACGCTGCGATGGTCCGTCCTTGAATTCGAACTGGATAGTACGATTTCCCTCGGAGGATAGCCCACCTTCCTTTTAGCAAATCGAACGCCCTCTCAATCACATTCCTTGCAGATGAATGCTTCATGTTGAAGGATTCCTTTGGACTAGTTGGTGCATTCCCCGCACCACGCCATTCAGAGAGGTGATAACGTTCCCCTCTATACAGTGCCAGGAAACCCTCTGCATTAGGGTACCCAGAATCGCACAGATAATAATATCCTGTGGAATGTTATAGCGGCTCAGTACATCTTCCTAAGGGTTGTATGGTGAAAGGAAAAAAATATCTGATTATTTACCCTTCGGAACTTTGAGTCCGTTCGATCGTGATATTGCATCTCTAAGAACCCAGGAATCAGCGGCAGACCCTTCCCACCCTGGTAGGACGAATGTGAAATCTCTGTTTGTATCACAGACAGTAAGCACGTTCGTGGCAATTTCACCTTTCCTTGTTCTATACCTCGGACGATCGAGGACACTAACATTGACCTTGATGTATGTTCCATCTAACGCACCGAGGCAATCCTGCGTCAACATAGTAGAGGCAATATTGGTTCACGTTTCTAACCCTAGAAGTGAGTTTAGACTCAGATAAAGTTGGATGAATAATGATCTATACCTGAAACCATTTCCACCTAGGATCCGTACAAGAGGCCGTGACTGGCTCAGGTTTTTTTAGGAGAACTTCATGCAGTCGTAACACCCCATGAAGAACGGTGTTGAAATGCCTAGAAACTGTCTCCCCAGACCTAGCGAACTGCGTACGAACTACTTGGTTCTTAACGTCGTGGGCTAGGATGTGTAAGAACATGGCAACCATCTCTTCTACATCTACGACATCCGTACCGGATAAGCCGGCAACTGTTCTTAATAAGGTGCACAGTATGGCAAAACATCTTCTGTCCATCCTTGTACTCTCTCGACAACGTAAGTCAGACTCGTGTATAAGTCTGAAGAATGCTAGTTGCCTAATGTGGTGTCGGATGTAGGGTGATTGGTGTTCTATTCTCCTACGATCGTTCATATATAGATCTAATAGTAGGAGAATTTGAGTTTGAGCTGTGGTGAAGGCTGCCAATATGGCCACTAGTTAATGGGGATCTAGTTCATAGGGATCCATAATTACACTAGGAGACAAAGGAAAAAAAAAGGTCATCATGGACGAAGGTATCGTTTAACTCAAACAGGAAAAATGGAAAAAAGTAATAAATAAATCAGGAGGCCAAAAAGAACTTACAATCATGGATTTGTTAATAAAAGTTGAAAAGGATTTGTTAAAAAGGAAAACAACATAACTTTGGGGTCCGGGGTTTCGTATAAAAATATATATAGTAAAAACATAAAGATACGTTCAAAAAGATCGTTAGGGTAAGTGTTCAAAATTTGATTGTAATTGCTTAAAGAAAGGTTGAAATTGCATAAACAATTTGTTTATGGATTTACTAAAGAAGATTAAAAACGAAAAATACACTCTTTCGATTTAGGATTTTAAAAAATAGTTCTATTTAAGGGTTGAACAGGAAAGTATAACATTTGTTAAAACAAATTGGGAACAATCAGTTTTAGTTAAGATTCTAAAAAGTATAATCTTTGTTAAAATAAAATAAAAAATCATTATGATTTGAAACCTTGTTTTTCCAAATTTTTATTTTGTGTTCAAGATTGTTTTAAATTTTTTAATTAGTTTTACTTAAAATCATTATGTTAATTTGTGTTAAATATTATGTTAAAAAATCCGTATAATCTTTGTTAAAATAAAATAACTCATTAATTCTCTCTCGTCCCTTGAGTAATAATCTGAAAAACTCGTTCGAATTATTATAGTTCTTCTTTAGTATAACGAAACATTTTTCAAGAATAAAATATAACTCGTCATGTTGAACAAAAAAAAATTCCCAACCAAATTGGATTTACATTCTTGTTTTGAAAAAATATAAAAAACTTGTCCAACTGACTATTTTTAATAATGTGCATTTCGAAAAACCTTTTTTTTTTCCTTGTGGAGTTCAACTAGGTAATTGATTTCAAAAGCGTTATTTTGCAAGATAACTTTGATAAAACTACGCAAGGAAAACTTGTAACATTACGAAAATAACTTTTTTTTAGTGCAATTGGTTTACTAAATTCTGTTTTTCTGAAAAAATCTGTTATTCGAAATCTTGTTTTTTCAAAAGTATGTGCCACGTAAATATTTCTTCATTAATCTCTATTTCTTTTCTAAAACAAATTTTATTTTCAAGTAAATTGTTATTTCTAAACCAATGACTCTTTTCTTTTATTTTATATTTAGCTATAACTCCTAAATCACATTCGGTAATGACCAATTTCATACTTTCACGGAATAATTAAAACGATCCTTCCCAAAAATTTTAATTTGTGTTAAAGATTGTGTTCAAATTCAGAATAACCAAACATATATTAAAATTTGTGTTATTTGTTAAAGTTATAAAATTTGTGTTAAAATTTAGCAAACTTTGAACCAATATCCAGAATAGATGATTTTCGAAGCAACCTTTAGAATAAAAAATTCTGACCACCAAACATATATAAAAATCAAGTTTCACGCATGTTCAAAATGTTTAATATACAATGTCCCACATAGATTATGAACAAATGAAAATTCTATGGAATAAATACAACCATAATAAAAAAACAAGGTTCAATCAATATACATGAAGAAACAAAATGTGCAACATAATTAAATTACACAAGGAACATTTGATCTTTAAAAAAACGAACCTCGAAGTAAGGTCGATAAAAGTACGTTTTTCAAATCCTGAAAACAATAAACGATGAAGATTAGAACCTAGTTATCGAATATTTAGTACAAACAAACCTTACTAGGAGGAGATGGGGAAGCAAAGTATGAGGCAAGAACTAGTTTCCTTCGCGAAGGAGTCTGCCCCTGTTGTAAGAGAAAAGTGTTAGTATTATGTCAAAGATCACGTACAAAGAAGTAGTTAAGAAGAAGGGAGTGAGAGAGAAGAGACTAACCCAATTGTATGTAGAGGAAGAGAATAACAAAATGGGGATGCCTGAAGAACCAACCGAGGATGATACATGTATATAAAGAATGAAATTGAAGGCTAGTCTTCAATGTTGGTTGGTGCACTTATTGCACCCAACCAACATTCCAATGGTAGATGAAGGTGTATTGAATAATGTCAAATCCCATTGACATTATCAAGCATTTATGAAGAGCAATCATCATTTTTTTAAAGCAAATGTCAACTCAACAGTGCATGTAGAAGAACATTTATTTCAAAGCAAATGTCAGCAGACAATGCATTTATAAATACACATTTGTTAAAGACAGATGGGGAAATCATATTTTAATGCATAGAGTGGGAAATTTGGCCGGCCTCAGGTCTTTGAAATTCATTCATGAACATTGAATTTCATGTACAATGTTGGAAAACAGAAACAAAGATCTCAGATATGGCCATGAATCAGAGAATATACATAGGCAGACAACGATTAGGCAAAAACAGGACAAGCAACACAAAATTATGGTAAACATACGCAAACAACATAGAGATCTAATGTTATGGCTCATGAATCAGAGAACAATTATGCAAAAAAAATAGAAACAGAGATTTCAAATATGGAAATCAATCAGAGGACATACATAAAACAAAAAACGAGTATGCAAAACATGACAGACAACATAGAATCATGGTGAACATTCAAACAACACAAAGATCTAACGTTATGACTCGTGAACCAAAGAACAATTATGCCACAAAAAAAATAAAAAAAAAGAAGAAGAAGAGAAATACTCGATCATCGACTGGAAAAAAAAACAGAAGAAGGAAAAGGAAACCTTCGGATCAGAGAACAACTATGCAAAAAAAAAAAAGAAAAAAAAATCCATCACTGACTCGTGAATCAAAGAACCATTATGCAAAAAAGAAACAAGAAAAAAAAAAGCATCGACGGCAAAAAAAAAAAAAGGAAAAAGTAACCTTCGAATCATAGAACCAATATGCAAAAGGGGCAAAAAAAAACTCCTCATCGACTACAAAGAAATAAGAAAAATAAAAAAAGGAACAAGAAACATTCGAATCAAACAACGATTATGCAAAGAAAAAAGGAAATGGAAACATTCGAAATCGATTATAAAAACAGATACCAAATAGAGCGACAATAGAAGGAAAAAACGGATCAGAGAGAGAGCACAGAGGCATTCATCATCGGCCGGCCAAGGATAGAGAACAAACCTTCAAAAACCCCCCCACCAAGCTCGAAAGGACTCCGACCATCCCCTACCATGCATTCCCCGAAGTCCTAACCCATCGAATCCAGCATGCAACATCGAAGAGACGAAGGAAAGCGGCAAGAGGGGGAACCCTATTCAGATCGGCGGGGGAATCGTGAAAAACCGTTTCAGATCTGGTGAAAAACACCGATCTGGAAACGAATAGAGAAGAGAGACGAAGAGATCCGCTTGAGGAAGAAGAGGGTGATGGAGAAGACGAAGTAGATGGAGAATCGACGACAGAAACCCTAGATCCAAAGGGGGAGAGAAGCGAGGATTTGAGAGAGAGAGAGTTTGCGTAATGAATAAAGAAACCAGACGATAACAATTAAGAAAATCGGCGCCCAAGAAAATCAATTCCAGCCGTGTACATTAAGGGGCGGGCCAAACGAGGGGAAGAATAAAATAACATGGGTTATTTTATTCTATTCGGGGGCCCAAACGACCCCTTAATGAACAAAAGTTTTTTTTTTAACACCAATTCATGAACCATTTTTTTTAGTTCAACAACATTTGGAGTGGGCCATACTCCTAAATGTTGATGTACTCAAGAAAAAAAAACATTTGGAGTGGGGATTCAAATTCGTGACTTCTTAATTATAAGAACATACTTTATGTCAGTTGAGCTACGCTCTTATGGGCAATTCATGAACAAATGTTAACATCTTTTTGATTTTGTTAAATTATAAATTCAGTCCAAAAACTCTAATAGTTATGTTTATTTAATCTCTAAATTCCTTTTGAGATTTTTCTACGGATGACCCTCTAAAATAGACAGAAATGATAAATGTCTACCTTTTCAATTCAATAATGTATGTCATTTTGCTTGCGTCAGCATCCTAGTAAAATTACCATTTTACTATCTACTTTAACCTCGCTCTATCTCGCTACTCTCGCTCTCTCTCCAATTTCTCACACTCTCTCCAATTTCTCTCATCAATCTCTTGCTCTCTCTCAATCTTGCTCTCGCTCTCGTTTCTTGCTCTCTCTCCAAATTCTCCCTCCAATCTCTTAGTATCTCTCCCCAATCTCTTGCTCTCTCCCCAATCTCGCTCTTAAATGCCTCAAATGCCCATTTCAATATAAAAAGTAAAATGGTAATTTTGCTAGGATGACGATGTAAGCAAAATGACATATATCCTTGAATTGAAAATGTATGACATTTTTCATTTTGGCCTCTCCAAATGGGTCATCCACGCAATTGTTTAATTCTTTTTAAAAAAAGTTCTAATTCAATGGTACAGGGAGAGGCTTCAACCTTCTAGTTGAGGTTATAATATCTTAATTAGTTATTTGTCCTTTTTTTTAAAAAAATCAACAACATATGGGGTGGAATGATTTGAATCTCTAATTTATTGGTATAAAGTATATGTCTTGACTTATTAAATTATGCTCATGTTGGCATAATAACTCAACCAGTTGAATTATATGCCCAAGTTGACAAACGAAGGGTGCGATTGGTTAGAAATCTAAAAACAAGGAATTTAATGAAAACTTGATAGCGCAGATAGAGAGCTATTTTCCCTGGTTTATTTTGGTTAGTCTTTGAGTATTATTTGATCATTTTTATGCACTTTAATGTTTATTTTGTATGAAATGAATTCTTGGATAAGATGTTGAATTAGGAAGTTGATCGGGTGCTCGAGACCAAAAGAAGAGCAAAAGAAGCAAAAAGAATCAAAGTTGGAGGCTTACGTTTGAGGCAAACCCGAGAGCTAGCATCTCGACGCTGCTTTCTAGGCGTCTCGATGCTGATTTTCCTTTTTTTTGTTGGCGGTAGCAGGAACAGCGTCGCGACGCTACCGACAACTTTCCTATAAATATATCCTTAGTTGCTACGGAGTGGGAACCAAGCTTGAAAACATGGAGATTGTGACGGTAATCGGTTTCAACGGATTCAAGAGTTTTCCTTTTCTTTCCCTTATCTCTTGTTGTTTTTATGGCTTTTCTTTCAAGTTTTATTTGTAGTTCTTTGACTATGAGTAGCTAGCTTGATTGTCTTAGGAATTGATGTAGCCCTTTGGGCGTTGATGGATTATTTTTTGGTTATGTACTGCTTTGAATTCATTTATGCATATTCTACTCTTAATGCTTTTGATTCATTATTGGTCATGAATTGAATAATGTTTTCTCTCAGTCTTGCTCGAGGGAGGGGATTTAGTTTAGATCGTGTTGTGCATAACTAAGATAATCTTGAGATCGGGAGATGAGAGATAGTCTTAGAAATCGTTAAAGGATTAGACTTAAGGGCTTGCATGTTAATGAACTTATATAGGGATATTGGGTTTATTACATATTTACATGTATGAGATCAATTAGTTATACTCGGGAGAGAAAGCTATTATAATAGTTTATCCTAGATTTATGAAAGATTTATGAATCTTTGCATGTTCACATAGTCTAGCGATTAATCCACAACTCCAATAGGTGAAATCAATTCCCTAAGAGTCTTTCCATTTGAGTCTCCACTTTTATTTTATGCTTTCTGTCTTCAGAGTTATCTTTTGCATTAAGTTTCGCTACCTAGATAAAATTGAACATGTAATGCCCTAGATTTTATTATTCTAGCCTAGTGACGTTACTAAATTCCTATATTCAAACTAACCGTGAGCTCCGAAAATTTCGGCAGCATGACGACATACATAGGACGAAACTAATTTTTTTTATCACCTGATAAATAGAAAACAACACTTCTATAATAATCCCGACTACTCCACCTAACTTCAGCATATCAAAATTCGACTTCACAGCACAATACGAGTTAGGTCTCGTATTCACAATCAACGTTAGAGCTACAGTCCTAAGTATAACATGCATTTAATATCTAGAGTCAACTTAACTTTATTGATCTTTAACATATTTACAACCTAACGGAAGCATTAACTACTACAAGATTAACATCTAAGATTTCTCTATCTCAACAGCATATTACCAGAATCAACCTAGTCATCAACTAATAAAAACTATCCTACCCAACAAATGAAAATAACAAATACTCAAAATCGTGTGGTCATCCCTCATGAACCTCCTCATCTGCATCACCGGCCACATAAAACTCATGCTTGGAATAAAGAACAACTCACTACCTTCCATGGTAATGAAAGATCTTACCTAATGCTCTAAGGCAACCATCTAATCCAGCTAACAACCGCAAACACAAACAAAAACTCACAAGCTATATAAGAAACCATGGCAACATCCTATGCCTACTACCAAAGAACAAGCATAAGATCAAAACATGCTATTTGGATACTATGAGAGCATCCTATTCCTATTAGCAAACAATAAGCACACAATCAAAGCAAGCTACCTAACCGGCTAAAAGGAGCATCCTAAGCCTAACTACGACAAGTTAAAGCAACTATAGAAGTAAAAGCATGCTCAAATAAGCCAGACAAGTAACAAACAATAATCAAGTAAACAAAGGGACAACCACAGCTTGATAGCAAATAACTCCAGGTAGGAAGGATTGACGACTAGTTTTACCCCCCTATAGTATATTATTAAGCATTTTAGCTTTGGCAGGCTTGAACATCAAAACTACCGAGGAGTCATACACTACAGAAATTCAAGGAAAAGTAAATGAACAACAAAGGAAATACATAAAGCATGAAAGCATGGGGGTGAGGTGTTGTCATGGGCATGCGGCCATGGGCAACACGCCTTGGACAAGCATGACCGTGACATCCTCCCCCACTTAAATGGTTGACGTCCCTGTCAACCGACGCTGCTCGAACTCTGCGATCTGGAGAACAACAGTTTTCAGGCCTTCAGCGCGCTCCCAACTGATTTCAGCATCTGGGAGCCCCTTCCACTTCACTAAGAACTCTTTCAAATCCCGTGGTGGTTTGCCGACGCGACGAGTCCTCTCTGCTAAAACTTCTTCGACTTCTTTATCAGCAACATTCTTCATGGTGACAGGAGGTCGTGTTACCTCGTTGCGGGCGGTGTCCTCAAGGTCGGGGGGTAGGCTTTCAAGTTACTGACATGAATGACAAGGAGAATTTTCATCCATGCAGGAAGTTGAACCCTATATGATGTCTCCCCGACCTTTTGGATAACATCAACTGGACCTTCATATTTTCTGATGAGGCGATGGTCTCGATTACCCCGAAAACAGAGTTTTTTGATTTCAACTTAATCAACACCTTGTCCCCTGCTTGGAACTCTAAAGGGCGCCGTTTCTGATCAACCCACTTCTTCATTCGTTTGGACGTTTTCTCTAAGTATGCTTAAGCGACCTCAGAGGTTTGTCTCCACTCCTTGGTGAAGTTATACGCTTGGGGACTTTTACCCACATAAGGGTGATCGATGAGATAGGGCATCGTGGGTTGTCGTCCGCAAACAACTTCGAACGGTGTCTTTCCTGTCGAGGTGCTCTTTTGGCAATTGAAGTTGAATTGTGCTACATCGAGCATCTCGACCCGATTCTTCTGTCTTTCATCAATAAGGTGGCACAGGTATTCTTCACGCATTTTGTTGAATCTCTCAGTCTGGCCATCTGTTTGGGAGTGATAACTAGAAAAAATATTCAGGTTAGAGCCTAACAGTCTGAATAGTTATATCCAAAAGGTTCCAGTGAATCTTGCATCTCTGTCACTAACGATGCTTGCAGGGACAACCCATAACTTGACTACATTCTTGAAGAATAGCTGTGTCGTTTTCTCAGCTGAACATGCTTTCTTGACTGGTATGAAAGTTGCGTATTTTGAGAACATGTCGATGACCACTAATATGGCCTCAAATTCCCCAACCTTGGGTAGGTGGGTGATGAAGTCGAGCGAAACACTATCCCACGGTCTTGCGGGAACAGGTAAGGGTTCCAGCAACCCTGCTATCTTGGCCCTTTCGACCTTGTCTTATTGGCAGATGAGACAGGTGTTCGTAAACTGCATGACATCGTCGCGGAGATTCTTCCAACAAAAGTCTTCGCAAGTTCCTTGCCACCCTGTGTGTCCTGCCCACAAAGTGTCAGAAGGGCATAAGTTCTTTGTCACATTGTGTGTCCTGCCCACAAAGTGTCAGAAGGGCATAAGTTCTTTGTCACACTGTGTGTCCTGCCCACAAAGTGTCATGACATTCTTCCAACAAAAGTCTTCGCAAGTTCCTTGAACGAGGCACATATAGGTGGTTGCCTCCGGAAAAGAGTAGATCATCTTCTACCCAAAACTGGCGTGTCTTCCCTTCTTTCGCCAGATGAATTATGGCCTGAGTGGCCGTATCATTCGACAAATGTTACTTGATTGTCTCACGGATGGTTTCGTTCAATCTGCTCACTTTCAGATGAGCTAACATGCACAGGGCCGCATGCTCACTCTTCCGACTCAAGCCGTTCGCCGCTTGGTTGGCCTTACCCGACTTGTGTTCAAATTGGAAGTCAAACTCTGCGAGATATTCCTGCCATCGCGCTTGCTTAGACGACAATCTCGGTTGGTTAAAGAAGTGACATATGGAGCTATTGTCGGTCTTGACCAAAAACTTTGCTCCCAAAAGGTACTGTCTCCAAGCTCTCGGACAATGTACAACAACTAACATTTCTTTCTCAGAGGCAACATACCTCCGTTCAACATCGTTTAACTTTCGACTCTCATAAGCGATAGGGTGGTCGTCTTGCAGGAGGACGCCACCACCTAAGGAAAAATCGGACGCATCCGTTTCTACTTCAAAGGGCCTGCTTACATCGGCAATCCCGAGTACAGGTCCTTCCATCATCGCGTTCTTCAGATCTTCAAAGGCGGTTTGACACGCTGGAGTCCAACTCAAACTATTGCTCTTTTTCAACAGGTCTGTCAAAGGTCCTGTTCGTTTTGAAAATCCCTCCACGAATCGCCTATAGTAATTGGCTAATCCGAGAAAGGAACGCAACCCGGTGACTGATGATGGTACTTTCCAGTCTCGTATGGCTTCAACCTTCCCATCTTCCATACCTATCTTTCCACACTCGATCACGTGTCCCAGAAAATTGATACGTTTTTGCGCGAAGGAGCACTTCTCTCTCTTTACATACAACTGATTCTGTTTCAACTTTTCAAAAACAAGTCGCAGATGAACCTGATGTTCTTCCATGGTCGGGCTATACACAACGATGTCATCCAAATAGACAACCACGAACTTGTCAAGATATTCATGAAAGACTTGGTTCATTAGAGTGCAGAAGGTGGCCGGAGCGTTGGTGAGGCCAAAGGGCATAACAAGGAATTCAAAAGCTTTGTATCGGGTGACACATGTCGTTTTCGGCTCGTCCCCCTTTGCAATGCGGACTTGGTAGTATCCTGATCTCAGATCTAGCTTCGAGAAGTACTTCGCTCCGTGGAGACGGTCGAATAGATCTGTTATGATTGGGAGAGGATATTTGTTCCGAACAGTCAGTTTGTTCAGGACTCAATAGTCAATGCACAAACGTAGACTTCCGTCTTTCTTCTTCTGGAATAAGACTGGGGCCCCATAGGGAGCCTTTGCTGGGCGGATGAATCCTGCATTCAGTAATTCGTCAATTTGCTTTCGAAATTCCGCTAACTCGGGAGGTGCCATACGGTAGGCGTTTTTGGCTGGCGACTTTGCCCTAGGCAACAGCTCAATTTCATGATCAATACCTCCCCTCGGAGGCAGGTTCTTTGGCAAGCTATCAGGCATGACATCAGGAAATTCTTCTAAGACACATTGGATCTCTTCGGGGACTGTTTCTTTCTCATTCTCATCTGTCACTATAGGGATGGCCATGGAGGTGGGTTCATCATGCGCGAGGCCCTTCTTCAGCTGAAGGGTTGATATCATCGTTATTCCACCTGGCTGCTCGATGTTGGCTTGAACGACAGTGGGGCTAGATCCCGTGATCACCAAGCATTTTGCAAGAGGCATCGGTATCACCTTGTGTTCGAGGAGGAACTCCATCCCCAACACAACGTCAAAGTCATCCATCTTGACAATCACGAAATCAGCTTGGCCACTCCAATCACCCAACTTAACTGTGGCTCTCCAGGCTACCCCCATAATGGGTAGGGTTGCCGAGTTGACAGCTTTCATCTTTCCTGTGTCTCTGTCCCATCGTAAGTTAAGTCGTCGCGCTTCAGTCTCTGTCATAAAGTTATGGGTGGCTCCCGAGTCGACCATAGTGCTCTTGGCCGACTTGTGATTCACCCATGCATCCACGTACATGAGTCCTCTTTCTAACGGTTCTTTGCTCTCCCCCACTTTCTTCTGGAGGGTAGAGAAGAATTTCAACGCCCCCATTCGAGGGTTGTTCTCAGCTTCAGCTTGCGGGGTCTCGGTTTCCACGGCTTCCGTCTCAACTTCAAAGTCGGTGGCAAATGTTCCTTGAAAAGCTTGGAGGGCTGGCCGCTTCGGGCATTCAGACACTCAATGGGCCCCCTTACATATGAAGCACACAGGGGGCCTCTGGTAGTAGTTGTTTTGTTGGTATTGCCCTCGCCCAAAATTTTCGCCTCTCTGCTAGAAGGGTCTACAATCTCCCCCTCCTTGTCTGTCTCCTCCTCCACCTTTGGGGGAGCCTGGCCGAGTGTTTCTGTTTACTCCATTAGAGGGAGCCTGATTTCGCCTTACGTCTTGGGACTGGTCATTACTGAGATCAACCAGCCACTCCGCCGCTACATAGGCGGTCGAAAGATCTTTTACCCGTTGTTCATATAATTTGGATTTCGCCCATGGCTTTAATCCTTCGACAAAACAGAAAAATTTGTCTTTCTCAGACATATCGCGAATGTCTAACACTAATCCAGAGAACTGTTTCACATAATTCCGGATGTTGCCTGTATGTTTCAACTCTCTCAACTTTCGTCTTGCCAAGATCTCCACATTCTCAGGGAAAAACTGACAACGAAGCTCTTGTTTCAATCTTTCCCAACTGTCTATGGTGCAACGACCTTCTTGGATGTCCATGAATCGGGACCTCCACCACAACTTTGCATCATCTGCGAGATGCATCGTAGCCAATGTTATCTTCGACTCTTCTATCACAGTGTTGGTAGCTCGAAAGTATTGTTCAAGATAAAAAAATGAAGTTCTCAAGAGCCTTTGCATCTCGAACCCCACAGAAGGGTTTAGGCCGGGTACTTTAACCTTGTTAAACTGGACCGCACCCCATGTCGGGGCTTGGTTTCCCACTACTCTCATCGTGAGGTTTAATCTGGCGCTCAGATCCGCCACTTCAGCCCTGACCACATCAAGGGCAGCTTTCACATCATCTGATAAGTTCGTAACCATCTGGACTATCGCTTTCTGGGAGCTGTCTAAACCATTGACGCGCTCCTCCATCAGGGCTGCAAAGCCCGACGAGCTATCACCACGCTTGTAGCTACTAGGTCGAGTAGCTTTACTTTCGAGGTTCTCAACCCTCATCATCAACTCTTGGATGGACATTTCATCCACGCGGCCAGCTACCGCATCAACTTTGTAGGCCTTGGTTGAAATCTCATCCAGCCGAGATTCCACAAATCGAATAGCATCGGGGACTTCCCTCAAGTAGAGCAACTGCTCTTCAATCTCAACTAAACGTTCCACATGGGTCTTCGCCAACTGCTTGGTTGACGACATGATTTCAACTTTCTGCCTTAGGAGCCAACTGGGCTCTGATACCAACTGTCACAATCGCGGTCTTTCGGGTCTCGTAAAGTGACTGTGCGGCACTTACTTTCGCTCACAAGTAAGTCAGCCAACTCGAAATCGAATCGTCGGTGGCACAACAGGCGAATTTCGCAACCTCTACCCCCGTTCTTGGAAAAGGGTTTTAGAAAACGGGGTTAGAGAAAAGGTTTTGGAAAACGTTTGAAAGCATTTTTGAAAGAATATATATATGTTGCAGACTATCAAGTAAACAAAGGGACAACCACAGCTTGATAGCAAACAACTCTGGGTAAGAAGAATTGACGACTAGTCTTCCCCCCTATAGTATATTATTAGGCATTTTAGCTTTGGCAGGCTTGAACACCAAAACTGCCGAGGAGTCATACACTACAGAAATGCAAGGAAAAGTAAATGAACAACAAAGAAAATACATAAAGCATGGAAGCATGGGGGTGAGGTGTTGTCATGTGCCTGCGGCCATGGGCAACACGCCTTGGACAAGCATGACCGTGACACACAGCGCCACTCACACGTGATTTTCGCGTCACGCTCCACACTCACACCCACACATGATTTCCGCGTCACGCTCTTGTGCAGCATAGTTATCATACAACAATATCTCATGCTTAAGAAATAAACGAAACAACATGCTTATCTCACATTTCAAGTTATATATATAGCACACACAACGCATAAGACAAAACAGGTAACACAAGCAGCACGCTCAACAATTAATCAGACTCATCCAGGTAGAAACTACCTACACTAGCTTAAAAGCGCTCCTAAATCCAACTAACGCTTGCTGGAAAATATTAGAATAGGCTCTAAGCGGACCTACGAACACAATAGAGACCTTCTAGAGGTTAGGGAACAACCTAACAACTTTTCCAACACTTAACATAGGTTTAAAGGGACATAAAACATGCTGAAAGGTGTTGAAACTTACCGAACAGGGCGGAAACTTTGCTGGAAATTACCCATCAGCACAGAAATTCCTTATACAAGTGTTGTCCTGAGCCCAAATTGACACGAAATTGAAACTAAATGACACCCAAAGGTTAAAAACTATTTTAGAGCTACCTAAGGTAATTTCTAAAGACTTTAAGGCCGCTGGAACTTACTGTTCAACACCAAACAGAGATGCTTACGTGCTGTACAGGATTCGAAAATGGCCAAAATCTGCGATTTAAGTCACGATAAAGCATGGGTAACTTAGGTTAACGCTACTTGAGTCATGGGTAACTTAAATTTGAAGCCAAATGAGAATGGGTCAAGCTAATACTTACAGAAATTTCCAAATGACGACCAACGAGGGCTAGAACAACGCCAAAACACACCGGACAGAGGCAAAATTGTGAGAGATGCTGAACGCACGGGATCTGAGCAAAACGAGAGAAAAGGATATTAGATTGAGCTTAAAGCAGCCAAAGACGAGAGAGAGAAAAACTTACGCGCGGATCTTGTGGCGTAGGCACTGATTTGCAGGAACGGCTGGAGAAGGGCGGTGCGACGTGGGTAGTCGATTTTCGGCAGAAAACGAGGAAGGAGAGGGAAGAAGATCGCTGACCCACGACTTCCTTGTTGCCGGAGAAAGAAAAATAGAGGGAAAGGGAGACGAGGGCAACGGTGGCGACGGTGCGAGAAGGCTGGGGCGGCGACAACAAACACAGAAAAACGAGGGGGAGAGATGGAGAAGGAGAAGACGACGGTGGTTGGGCGAGAAAGACAGACCGGTGGCGACAAGGAAGAGACCACGGCGTGGAGAAAAAACTAACGGGAGAAGGGGCGGTGCGGCTGGAAGAAGGGAAATTGACAATAATGGGCCGTTTAAGTTTTATGTTCAGAAAATTGGGCCCATTCTTGTAAAAAATGTTTCTAAGGACACCAGGCCATTTGAAATGTCAATAATACCCCTCATATAACATTCAAACGTTGCCCCCTTTATTGTTTTACCGTCTCTTCAGTTCCCTCTCGATAGAAAACTCGATGCAAATCTCCCTCTCTTTCGTTTGGCTTCGTCTCTGGTAAATAACTCGAGCAAAATTTCCCTATCGTTTCGTTTCGTCTCTGGTAAAGAATTCGAGCAAAATCTCAACCAACAAGGTATGATTTATTTCAGTTGTTTTTTTAGGGTTTTTGAACATTAGATTTCGTCCAAGAGGCGTTTTTATCTTCTTCTATTTCGATTAATCTATAGTGGGAAGGGGTGTTCTTTATCTTTTGTTTCTTCTCTGTGTGTGGGGGTTGCATTTTGAAACTTTTTTTCATCGTGGTTGGAGGAAAAAACCCTGGTTTTTTGCCAAGTTTTTAATCTAATTTTGTTGTTTTTTCAAGTCCGATTTCTACCGAGATTTGAACCGAGTTTTACACCAGAGACCATGTTTTGGCCAGAGTTTTGGACCGACACATGATTTTGAAGCAAATTTCTTTCAAAACCCGATTGCTACCGAGTTTTACACCAGAATTGTGACCGACACCAAGTTTTGGACAACGTTTTGGCCAAATCTCCCTCTCTTTCGTTTCTGTTTCGATTCTCTCGGTAGAATACTCAATTCTGCGATCTCTTCCTCTGCTCCACAGTTCAGGTTCTTCTTCTTCTTTTTCTTCGTTTTATTCTTTGTTTGAATATTCATATCGCAATCTACTTTGAAGTTCAGGTGCTGTTTCTTCGTGTTTTTTTTTTGTTCTCTGGTAGATGTAATTATTGCATTCTTGTTGCGAAATTTTCTCTGAAAAGTCGTTTTGATTTTTGTTGCATTACGTGAGTTTTAGGTCTCTCTTCCTTCGCTCTCTGCTTTTGATCATATGTGAATGGAAGTCTTGCCCTCGTAAGATTGTTGTTTATTTGTTAGCTTGTTTTTTTTTGTTCTGCAACTTTGCTGAGTTCTTAGCTGGTTCTCTGTTGAAATTAATTGAGTTTGGTTATAATAATTATGCACTATGCCATTTTAATGGGAATATTTCGCTTTTGCAGTGTGTGATCAGTTGTTCTTTTCGGAGTTAATGAGGGAAGCCTCAGATATTGCGGGATGTTTCAGCACAAGAGTCAGACATCTTCTTCATCTTCATGTTGCGAGTGGAATCGAAAGATACATGACGCGATTGGTTCATTGCTTTAAAAATGATCAAACGACGATGATACAAGAAGGCCGCATGTTGATTGAATATGTTACAATGAATGTTATTGCCATCAGAAAAAATTCTCAAGAAATATGATAAAGTGAGTTTCAACCCAAATAAATATTCTGAAAATTTTTCGATTTGAGTTTGTTTGTTTCAAGTTAAGGACGTAATTTTTGTGTGTTTAAATAATCGTCTATAGGTACATAACTCTATAAACGGAAAGAACTTTAAGTTGAAAATGCGAGCTGAACATATGGAGCTTTTGCAATCCCCTTGGCTTATAGAATTGGGTGCTTTTTGTTTGAATTTTAAAGGATCCGATGGTGGAGATTATCCCTCAGAATTCTCCACTCAGTTGTCTGTCCATGTCGATGTGGCTCCAACAATGACATTGAAATTACAAATGCCCTCGGAAGAAAAGAGGTGTAAATTTGCCAATGCTATGTTATTATCTATGTAAAAAGTTTACAAGAATTTGAGTAAAGTTTGTGTCTTTTTTAACAGCACTCAGCTTTCATCTTTCACTCTTTGTGCGCGGTGGGACTTTGTCAACTTCCCACCTTCATATTCCTTTTCACTCTTATTCCATATCCTACCAAAATAGACTCACACACGAGGCATTATCTGCAAAAAATTAAAAAGAGACATAAGAAAGCACGTAAGGAAATCTTTTTGCATGAGAATGGATTGAAATCTACGTGCATGGGAAAATCTTAGCCAGGATCTCGACCAGGATTTCGACCAGGATCCCGACCAAGATTTCGACCAGGATCGATACCAAGATTTTGGGCAGAACGTTGGAAATCATAATTTGGACCAAGTTTTATACATTTCAACCGAGTTTTATGCATTTAAACCAAGTTTTAGGCCGAAAATAACTAGATAAGCCCAGAAAACTAACAAAAAAAATGTGGATTAACTCAAACGCTCATTTTGCCAACAAAATATATTTACAAAATCAAATGACATACCTCAAGTGTTCTTGGTTGGAAAGAAAAAACTTAGTGGGAAAGACGAAGAGAATGGAAATATTGTTGAGTTAATGAATGTTGGTGTAAAAATTCAAATTTTCAACTGGTTTTTAATGAAGGGGTATAATTGTAATTGCAATATCATGCTGACATCACTTTCATCAGCAAGGGGCCCTCAAAAACAATTTTCTACAAAAGAGCCCTATTTTCTAAAAGGAAAACTTAGAGGGTCCATAATTGTCAATTTCCCCTGGAAGAAGGGAGGAAAAAAACGCAAAGAAGGGAATGGGGGAGAGGTTCACGCGAGGGAGAGAGAGAGATTGATTTTTTTTCTTTTCCTTACTTTTTTTTTTAATTTACTTAACTCCATAACTCTCGATTAAAACGGAAAAACAACGATTTACACTCGCACCTAACCTGCCAAATTTCTAACCGAATCCAACTACTCAGCCACTTACGCACAAGAAAGAAAAGAAAAGAAATATCTCAATTAACTTCTCAAAATACCAATTGTAGGCTACAAGTAAATTCTAATTTTTTTTCTCCAAATCAGAATTCAATCATAATTAACCCAAAATGACATAGTTTCGAAACGCGGGGCGTTATCGAACAAAAGTATTCAGGGTACTTAGTTTAACTTAAAAACCAATCCAGATCCTGTTAAAAAAAAAAAAGAAAACCAATCCAGATGACGACATTCGATCTAAAAAATCAGCTTGGCCCGTACACTTGAGGTAAACAAATCGCACATCAAAACTAGAGTTATATTTCATGTTTTTAATGTTTTCAAATATTTGTTTGGTAACAAATATATAAATTGGATTTGAATTTAACAATTATTCAAAGTGTGTTTGACAATATCTTTATAAACCAAAAAAATAGTTCTAGGCCAAAGCGAGCTTAGCTCAGTGGTAATTGGCATGTACCCTCGACCATGAGATTAGATGTTCGAATCCCCCCACCCCGAAATGTTGATGTACTCAAAAAAAAAAAAAAATAGTTCTAGTTATTAACTAAATATTAGATTGAATATCAACTATATTATTAATAAATTTATGAACATGTTTTATATGTTATAAATTTCGTATAATTATTATTTTTCAACGATAATTTTGTATAATTATTATTCACAAATATCTTATAATTTTTAATATATTATATTATACATGTTTTAATTTAACAAAAATAAATGATTTTATAGCATTAAATCCTATATTTATCAATCTTTTCACATTTTTAAATGTAATTTTGCATTTTACAGTTTCAAATTCAAATTTTGGATACACTAAAAACATAAAATTGTTGTTTTTAGAATTTCCATTGTTTGAATCACAAAATCTAAAAACAATTTTTAGTAGATGCACAAAAGGAAAAGAAAGAAGAAAGAAAAAAAAAATACTCCCTCGATACAAATGTATTGGGCAACCATTGAAAAACTAAAATAAAACCAACATTGAACTTTAAATTTCAATAAAAAAATAAATCAAAATATTATTTAATTTAACTGCAATTTTATTTTATATCTAAAAGTAAAATAAGAAAAATAGCTAATTATATATGATCGTTATTAATTGATGAATAAATTTAATGTATTTTAAATAAAAATGAAAATTGCAAAATAAAGAAAAGTGTATATATATTAAAAAAAAAAAACAGTGACTAAAAATCTTATTGGAAGATGCCTTCAACATGAGAATCTTAGACATCCATCTATTAGGAGGACATCAAGGGGCCGTTTGGGCCACCAACATCAGAAGCCCGGGTTTAAAAAAACCCCCAAACCCGCGTTTGGGCCCACGTTTTTTGAAAAACGCGGTTAGGGTTTTCGAAACCCCCACTTCCCATTTCCTCAGCCACCATTTTCGTTGCCCACTTCCTCCTACTTCGTAACTTAGTCTCTCGTTTTTCCTTCCTCCGTCTGGCGTTCTCTCTCTCGACTAAGGTTATCTTTCTTCTTCCTTTTCCTTACGTCTCTCCTTCCCTGTACTTTCTGTTGTCGGACGACATTTTGGAGGTGAGGTCGTTTGGGTTTTTTTTTTTTTCTGTTTTTTACATCGTTCTCTCGATTGGATTTGGTTTTCCTAACCTCGCCTCTTCGATTGCATGTCTGGTCTTCGGTTTCGGAGGGAGAAACGAGTTCAGATCTGTGATTCCCCTCTTAGATCTGTCTTCTCCTTGCTCCCTTTTCACGATTTCGCGGTACCCTTCTTTTTTTTTTTTTGGATACTTGTTTCGTATCTTCACTGATCTGACCCTAACATATGGTTTCTTCCTTCGTTTTTCTTCAGATCCCACCCCATGCCGCTTCTCCTTGTCGCGGCTGTCAACGTCGGGATCCGCCTGGTAGGTGTTTGGTGGCAGGTGAGGGGTGGGAAGACAGGTAAGTCTTCTTCCCCTTCGGTGACTGGCCGATGATGTCCCTCTCATGCATGCAAGCGTTTTCCTTTTTTTTTTGGTAAATAATCCGTGCCTATTTATCATGATCTTTCATCTTGCTGCTGATTTTTTGTGTTCTAACACGTATCTCGTTGGATAATTTTTTTGGTTTTGCCTATGCATGCTTCGGTTTTTTTTTTTTTTTCTGTACTACCCCCCCCCCCCCAATTTTTTTCTGTTCAAAATTGTATTCTAACATTTATTCGGTTTTTTTTTCTGTGTTCTAACATTTATTCGTTGGATATATTTTTTTTCTTATTCAATCTGTTCTTCTGTCCATTATTTGTTACTTAATTTGATGTTTTGTCCATTATTTTTTATGTTGTTCTGTCCATTATTTGTTATAATTTCCTTCATCTTTTCTGTTCTGCATCCTGATGGGTCGTTGATCAATGCTTAATTCTCATTTGTGTTGATGAAGATGATGCTATTGTTCATAAATTTTAATCCACCATCTTCATGCTATTGATTTCTGTCCAAATTGTTAACTGCTAATCTGTGTTGCTCATGCTCATGGTGATGTCAATGTTTTTTGACTTTTCATGTATCTGATGCTGATAATGTGCTTTCTGTCTTCATTTTCATGTTGACCATATTTTTCATTCTAACTACCATTGTGAATACATTTGCTTTGCTTGGTTCTATTTCTTTTGAATTAATTTTCCATTGCAATTCCCCTTTGCCCATAAGGTTGCTTCTCTTTCTTTTGTTCCTAATATTGGTTGTACAATCCATATGTGACTTATTCTGCATTTGATTTCCTTTGTTGGATTGTATTCTCTTTTTGATACACGTGATTTGTTTTCTTTTTAAATTGCGGTCTTCAATTTAATTATCTTCACCATTTTTTTAAACTTCTTTTCTTCCTATTATTGGTTTTTCTGTTTTTATGGAAAAACAAAGTGCTTGGCACTATTGCTCCTGAGGCCAGTCACTTTTGTTTTTTTTTTTCTTTATTTTTTTTTTGTGCTTTTTAAGTAACTTAGTTAATTTTGGTTTGCTTTCTGACTAATCCCCCTTGAATTGGCAACCAACATTTCCATTGTCTAGTTATATTTCAACTTGACCATTTACACTTTGGTAGTTAGCATTCAATTCTGTCAACTTGCATTTAATCCATCTATGTAATTTTTAATTTTTAAAAGTAGTTGGTGTGCATTTATTTACATGATATAAATGATATCTACTTTCTTCTTTCTTCAAGATGGAAGTACTATTCATTTATTTTCATATCCAATCACGTTTTTATTGCTCTCAATTACCTTCTTCCCATCCATCCTTTATTTAAACAACATTACCCCACTATTCTTTCTTGAGGAAAGTCTCTGACGCTCTTGCATCCACCAACCTTTGGTGAGTTCACTTCCATGTTTTCTTTCCTTCTATTTTTTTTCATTTCTATTTTCATTTTTTTTATTTAATCCTCAGTTTGTCCTCCCTCTCACTCACTTCTTTCTTTTCGTATGGTTGCTTACGATGAAGAGTAAGTTCACCGATCTCCATCCTCGACTGCCTAGCTTCACGTCGACCGATCTCATATAACGATCAGTTTTCAATATCTTCTTTCCTTGCTTTGAAGTTAATTACATGATGTTCACTATGTACTTACGCAATTACGTTGTCTATTTTCGTTGTCCCGTTACAGGTTCTAACAAAAAACGACCGTTGTATTTGAGGTTTGTTTTTTGGTTTACATTGTTTTAAATAGTTCTGTAATTTCTGTAATTTTTTTTTTCCAGACACTTGGGACTTCATTATTTCTGGTTTTAAGTTTTGACATTTTTTCCATTCATATTGATGTGTTTTGACATTTTTTCCATTCATATTGATGTCTTTATGTTTGAAGAACTTTATGAGATGTTGTGTTTTGGCATTTTTTTCATTCATATGGCTGTGTTATGTTTTTGAGTTTTGTTAGAACATTTTTGTAATAAATTGTATGTAAAATGTAAATTTTGTTCACAAGGTTGGTCAATAAAATGGTTGTGTTTTTTTTTTTTTTTTAATTTTAAATGTTCTGTTGGCTTACAAAAATAAAACAGTTTTTAAAACTGCATTAATATGAAATTTATGAAAATTTAACTTACTAATGCACATTTCAAACTTTGGTTAAGTGAAAAATAGGTTAATGGGCCGAATATGTGGAAGAAGTTGGTGTAAATAATGTTTTCATGACCTATTTGTTATTTTAAAAAATTCTGTTGGTTAAAGAAAATTGCATTTGAGTTTTAACCAAAGCATAGTACCCAATCATAACTTAAAAAAAAAAAAAATAGTAATGAACCCACGTAAGCATGAACAAGTCTAATTTATGATTCTCCGAAAAAAAAAAAAGAGTCTAATTTATGATAATTTAATTGTAAATTGTAGCTATGAACATTTGGTTAATTAAAAAGTAGGTCAGGTTTGAATAATACATGGAAAAAGTGCATTTAACCACTGTTTTCTTATACAAATGTAGCCCGAATAATTTTTTATTTTTAAAACGAATAATGTATTAAACACTGTTACTAAAGAATATGTTATAACCAACTTGGAGCTAGGAAAAAATGCGTTTGTAAGTCAACTGTTTTGTTAAGGAAATTTAGTTTTGAAAATTTTGCTTCGTACAAAAAAATAATGTAACAAAAAACCATAGTTCGAAATGTGAAATTTGTTATAGGTAACTTCGGACCACTCCGGGTACAAGGAGCTGACGAGGACAATCGGGCAGAAATAGGGCTGAGCGATGGACCCCAGAGGCGAAATCGACAAATGGGACGGGTCAAGACCGAAGGGGTTGGGCACATTGCCCGACCCCCCTGCTTGGCCTCGGCCCATGGTCGGCCAAGTCCCACCAACTCCGCTCGGTCCCTACAGCCTCCAGCCGCCCCGGTTCCGCCTGGTTCGTCCTGAAACACCTCCAAATTCCTGAAAACCCTAGGATGAACAGGTATTTATACCCTTCTTCGCCACTGAAGAAGGAGACTCGAACTCTTGACTCTCTCTTCTTACTTTCTAGCTCTCCCTTCCGTTTTTTGACTTAAGCATCGGAGGCGGTGTGGCTAGCACCACACCGGTGTGCAGGTTTTCAGTTTTGCAGGCCACGTCTTCCCCCGCTCTCAAACAAATTCACTGTCGATTATCACGTGGAGCGAAGGTAATTTACCTAGCGAAATTTGATCATCAACAAAATTCATGTTTAAAAAATGTAATCTAAAAGTTCTGCTTTATGGAAGTTGAAATTTTAAAAAATAATTTTCGTTAAGATTACTTTTTTGATAACCAAATAAAGTTTTTAAAATTCGAATTGGTACAAAAAATAACGTATTGAAAAGGGTTGGTCAAAAGTGTGAAATTCATATTTTAAAAATGAAGAATTGAAATGAGTGTTATTTAATTTCGAACAGATTATTCATTCATGGTTATGCATTTCATAAAGAGCCTAATATAAATGTCTTGTGTATAACGATCATACTTAGCCATAACGATCACCGATCAGATGTCGTCACATGTTACGGACGATTTGGTGGATGATCTGTCTGACACAAGCAGCAGTAATATCGGGCCAGCTGAGACATCAACAGGAGCAAGTAATAGGAGACGGACTTCCCATAACAGAGAGATGATTGAGGTCGTGAAGGCTGCAATGGATAGCCAAATTACCAACCTTCAAAAGATCTCATCCTGGCGAGAACAAAAGAACGAACAGGAGGCTGCGCGACGGAAGTTGGTGGTCGAGCAGATTGAAGAAATGGCACAGTTCGAAGAAGGGGAGAAAATTCAACTTCTCAATTTCTTGCTCACTGATATGCAGAAAACTGAATTTTTCCTAGCCCTGCCCATGACTTTCAAAAAAAGACATTGCATGGATCTGCTTGGAAGAAACGAATGATTGACTGTTGCTACAAGTACTATTTCGTTCGTGTTATATGTGTTAATGTTCAGAGGTGACTTCACTATCTTTGTGGTTTTCATGGAAATTCAGATGTACTAAGGAATATTTTGTTTGTGTACTATGTACCAAGGACTAAGGACTATTTTATTCATGTAATATTATAATGTCTATGCATATTTGTCTATTCCTGTTTCATATTCTCATTCCCTTATCTCATTTTCAACGCAAACAATTGACATGTGCTTTAATTTTTTAATAATTTGGTCTATTTTTCGAACGTGAGTTTTGACATGTGTCTGAAAAATGAATGTTTCTTGTCACACCTTATAAGCTTTAGCTAGAAAAATCTTGTTGCTTAAATCTAGACTAGTAATATACATAACTAATATAACAATGTAACAATATCTATGTTTATAACAAATATAGGAAATGTAACAAGTGTGGAAAAAAATTGAGGAATGGAAAATGATTTTTTTTTTATTTTATTTTAGATTTCTGATCAAAATCGTGACTTAAAATCTCAATTTTACAATTAATGGAAACAACAATTTGATTTCTTAATTTTGGAAGAATTGTATAACATTGAAAAAAAAATAAAAAAACTAAATCAGAAACTCAGACTTCAAAACTATGTTTAGAACAAATATAGGAAATATAACAAGTGTGGAAAAAATTGAAGAATGGAAAATGATTTTTTTTTCTTTTTTAAATTTTGGATGGATTAATGATCAAAATTGTGAGTTAAAATCCCAAATCTACAATTAATGGAAAGAAAATTTTAATTTATTAATTTTAGAAGAATTGTATAACATTGATAAATTTTTTTTAAAAAAAAAAACCAGAAACTCAGACTTCAGAACTCAGCACCCCAAACATAGATTTCACAACTCCACATATTTCACAACTCACCCTATTTCACAACTCCTCGCTTCCAAAACTCACACCCTTGCCCAAAACACCCCCCACAATAGGGGTGTAAGTATGTCGGGTCGG
The DNA here is from genome assembly GCA_017139565.1 of Luffa aegyptiaca. Lineage (NCBI taxonomy): Eukaryota > Viridiplantae > Streptophyta > Magnoliopsida > Cucurbitales > Cucurbitaceae > Luffa > Luffa aegyptiaca. The sequence continues at coordinate 1,095,332 of CM029406.1, read as the reverse complement.
GTCGGTTGTACGGACAACCCGACTCGATCCGAACCGATTCAGGTCGGGTCGGGTTCATAACGGAGTTTGAGATTCTCAAAATTGTTCTTGAGAACGCTTCGTTCTGCCTGCGACGGTTACAATTCTGAGAAGAGAGAGACTGTCTACAGAGTCGGAGCTTGCTCATAGGAGAAGAAGACGAAGACGGTCGGTTTCTTTTCTTCTTCTTCTTCTTCTTTCTGCTTCTTTCTGCGGCGGCGACTTACAGAGATTATATGGAAACCCATGAGACGACGGCAAAGCGGCGACTTACAGAGCTTCAAGGCGGCGGCGACTTTGGCGAAAACCCATGAGACGACGAGGCGGCGGCGACTTCGGTGAAACCCTAAATGAAACCCTAAATCAGGCGGCGACTTCGACGAGGCAGCTCTGTAAATGTCTGTACCATTTAGTCTTTTCAATTCAAAATGCTCTGAAACCCCTCGACTTCGACAAAAGCAAAAGTTAACGCTTTATAATATAATAATATTTATATTATTTTAATATATTTTTATTCAGAAAATTTTAAAAATAAATTTTTTATTAAAATAATGGTGCCACGTCAGCAAACTGTTAGGGCTTAATGGCAAAATGGACGACAGAGACCAAATTACTCATTATCTCAAACCTCAGGGGTATTTTTGTAGAACTTGAAAACTCAGGGACCAAAGTATAACTTAACCCAAACCTCAGGGACCAAAAGTGTATTTTCCCAATATTTTTTGAGGTCGAGGAATCAACGAGTCTCTCCCGATCCTACTGTAGCTGCGCCTCTAATCCCTTCACTATTACTTTTATTCAAAATTGATGGAATAAAGAATGAATCATCAACCTTCCATCTTTAAAATGGTGATAAAACACTTTAGACTTACTGAGCTTCCATGTTGTTTTAAGTAAAATTGGAGGATGGAATAAATATACGATGTAGCCTATCACCAGTTTACATAATTATAGTTGGCCGGACAGTCCAATAATTGACGTATTAAATATAAAAAAAAAATTCAAAGGTGGAAATTGATATTTAATATATTATATATATCAAATATAAAAGTAGAAAATATATTTATTGTATTTCATATATTAAATATTAAAGGAAATAAGGTATTGAATACATTAAAGAAATAATATATATATATGCACACTCTACATGCATGTACAAGATTTTATGAGATTTGAATATGAGTATATATATATATATATATGTATGTATATATATGCGCGTCCGCTCGTGTTCATGCGTGTACGAGATTTTATGAGATTTGAATATGGGTTAAATAAGTAAAATATATATTTTAATATATTAAATATTAAAATATATTATTTGATTTTGGAAAAAAGAAAAAAAGAAAAAAATCTTTGTCGACTTCTTGAAGCTTCGATCAGAAGGCCAACATCTCAACACACGGTTCTTCGAAAATAAATGAGAGGAAAAACAAAGGTCGAATTTGGGTCGCATCGCATGTGCCAAAAAATTTCAGTCTTCATTCATTTGATTTAATAGGGTTAACTACACAGATGACTAAATTAAAATAGTTGTTTTGTTAAATAGCTACATGATTCTAAAATTTCAAATATGGCCATAACTGAATGTTTAACGTTTATATATTATTCTATTGGACAAATATACCTTTGAAATAGGGTTTTCTCTCTTGGGAGTGAATTTTGACAACAATTTGGTGGGTTTCACTGTTGGTGGTTGTTTCTCCCTTCAACGGAGACGGTGACAACGTGGTTTATGATGAGTTTTTTATTTTTCAATTTGGTTCTAGGCTAGCTAGCAATTTTAGTCTGGGTAGGAGTTTTTTGCGCCTCATTTTGTTGATTGCTCTTGATTTGTTGGTAGAAACTCAAAAATTTGAAAATTTCATTACGGTAAGATATTGAATACAAAAATAGCAGTTTAATTATAAGAAATAATCTATATTTATGAAGTTTTATAATTTCCCCTTTACTAAGATGTTATTAGTTTGGATATTTTTGGTGAAATTTATTTTGAAATGGTTTTTAAAAAATTACCCAAAAACTTTGTTTTACACCTAATACGCTGTAAATATTAAAGTTTTAAAGGGAGATTAGAGCATTAACATAAAGGATTATAGCATTTCGATCTTAAAAATAATAATAATAATAAATAAAAGGCTATAGCATTCGAATGAGGATTTTTTTTTATTAATAATGTACTTTAATAAAAAAAACAAATTTAGAGGAGTTCTGAAAGTAATTCCAAAACTAGGGTAGCTAAATCGTGTACGTCAGCCGCGATTTCAATAAGTCGTGGGTCTTGGTCACGATTTCAAGGGTAACTCGCTTACCTGGTACGCGACTTTCTTGTTGGCACACTGACGAGGCATACATCACCAGGTTGGCGATGATTTGGCGCTGATGTGTCGCTGACGTTGCGCCAGCGAAATCGTGTACCTAGTACACGATTTACTTAATGAAATCGTGTACCACGTACACGATTTCGTGGTCCATGAAACCCTACCCCACTCGTGAACGCGCCGCAAACCAGCAACCCCCCTTCGACTTTTTCCCTCTTCCTCTGTTTTGTAGCTTCGTCCACCGCCGTTCCAAATGTCGTCGCCGTCGTTCGAAGTTGTCGTCGTCGTCGTTCCACGTATGCACCGTTCACAGTATAAATATGGAACCTGGGCCAATTATATTTACAACGTACGCACCGTTCACAGTCGATATGGGATGATCAATCCACTACTATCTTACAATGTCGAAGAAGAGAGGCAGTGGTTAACAGAAATATCACTATAGATCAACGCATCGTGCCTTACGTACAATAAGCCGGATTTTGGGGGGTTGCGCATATTGGGTTCATGCAACTAAATTGGCATCTTATTACTACGTTAGTTGAGCAATGGAGGCCAGAAACCCATACATTTCATATGCCTTGTGGAGAGTGTACTGTTTCACTTCAAGATGTTGCAATGCAATTCGGATTACCTATAGATGGAGAACCTGTAACTGGCTCATTGCAATATAATTGGGGTTAGGTATGTGAGGATTTTTTGGGAGTTCGACCCCCTGAATTGCATAGATCTAGATTAAGCATTCCATGGTTGGCAGCACAGTTTGCAAAGTTGCCCCCCAATGCCGACGAGATCACAATACAGAGGCATGCGAGAGCCTTTATTATGCAATTGATTGGAGGGTTTCTATTTGCTGACAAGTCCAACACACTTGTTCATCTCATGTTTCTTCCACTTTTAGAAAACTTCGAGACAACTGGACAATATTCTTGGGGTAGTGCATGTCTTGCATGGTTGTATAGAGAATTATGTTGAGCTAGTAGTGCCAGTGCATTAGAGATAGTCGGTCCACTAATACTACTACAAGTTTGGGCATTCGATCGGTTTTCTATTGTCGCACCACTACACGACTTGTCGACCCCTGGTCATAAATGCTGGACTCCCACTTAGTGCTCGGTATGTTAAATTTATGTATAATTTAAATATATCATAAATTTGTATAATAATATGCTTTAATTGTATTGTATAATGTGTAGATGGAATGAAATTTTGGTTGCGTCTGAGCAAACTACAAATTTGTTGATCATGTATCGTATTACATTTGATCGTCTTATGCCCAACCAGGTAAAATAGTAATCAATTTTTTCTTATTTAAAAAAAAACATACATTAACTTTATTTTCATTTAATAAATTTATTGTTTTATAAATTTCAGATCACATGGACACCATACACACCTGAGATTATGACCTTACTACCAGACTATTGTCGTAATGGACGGGAGATTTGGTTGATTGTAAGCCATCTCATATGTTTTCATATTGTAGAGTGGCATTACCCAAATCGAGTGCTAAGACAATTTGGAATGCGACAAATGGTGCCGCCATATTGTGATACAGTCATGGAGTTAAATCAGTTAGACTTGCGAGGTAAGCACGATCACGATTGGCGACATCATCATGCATCATATATATCACTGTGGCTTGCACGTCGTGATCATTGTGTCCTGGGCGACATAGTAGACATGTCAGCTCTGTCTGATGACTACTTACACTGGTATGATTCAATCACGAGGAGGTATATCACGCGTGAGGGTGCTTATTATGCTTGCACGGTAAATAGTATATACTTTGATTTTGTTATTATTGAATTTCAGTTACAAATATTTTTATTATTTTAATTATTTTCTTCTTGCAGAATAACTTTGTTCGAGATGTGTAACATTTTTCTGTGGAACAAAATATACCACAGTTAGGTTCTATGTGTGAGCAATACGTCACGAACATAACTGATATCATTCAACAAATTAGAAGGCTTACCGTTGCTGACACTGATTGGACATGTGCTCGTCGTAGACGCCGCCGACAACAGGCTGCAGACATTCCACAGCAGAATGAAGATGAAGAACCTCCTATAGTTGATGATGACACTTTAGCTCATCAAGTTCAGTCACTAGCAGATCAGACAGACATTGCTTCAAGTTCTGGTCATGGTGACATAACTCAACAAGATATTGATGATGTGATTCATCATCAATCACACATGGAAGCGCCTCAACCTCGTCGTGGAGCTCGTCAGAGAAGACCACGTCGCTGTGGCACTTAGGATTTTACTTATTTTTTGTACTAGCTTTTGTAAAAGACAAAATTATTCCAGAAAATTGTTGTCTGTGAAATTTTAGAAAAATATTTATCTACGTTAATTATTAAAAAAAAAAAGAAATATTTACTTCGAAATAAATTTTATTCAAATATGAAAATATATGTGGTATACAAAACTCGTGTACTTAATTAAAAAAAAAAAAACACAACTCGTGTACCAGGTACACGATTTTTATGTGGAATCGTGTACCTGGTACACTATTTTTCCACGTAAATCGTGTACCTGGTACGCGATGCTTATTAGAATCGTGTACCACATACACTATTTTATCCCACGGTAATCGTGTACCAGGTACACGATTTATAACTGCCCTAATTTTGTCAATAGTTTCAAATTTCACCCCAACTTTGTAATTTGTTACTTTAATTACATTATTAATATTTTTATTTTGAAAACTACATTAGATTTGTCATTTTTTTTAAAGTACATTATTCGAGAAATTACCCCCATTTTTGAATGTATATTTTAATTAAATAGTATTTTATGTGCATAATGTATGTCATTTAGATTTAAAATCCCACCATAGGAAAGCATGAATCATGCATTTATTAATTAAATGCATGTATAAAGTTTCATGATAATTAATATAAATGTTGTATTAATTTAGGGAGATGCATGTTTGAATGGTTATTTTCAAAATTGATTAATTGATATAAAAGTTATATTAATTAAAAGAGAAAATATACAAAGCATGAAGCATGAAACTTCTTTAGTTTGATTATAAATGTTATATTCAAATTGAGCTTGTTATAGATTGATTTTATAATTGTTATAAATAAGATAGAAATCTAAAATCTATAACGAAGATAAGGTGCATGCTCACATAGGGTTAATTTGAATCCAACTTTCGATCATTTTCAATTAGATTCAAATAGGTCGATAAGCTTGTAAAACAAAGGTTACAAGAGAACTCACTCAACAAGATGCTGTCTAAGACTGAAGGTATTTAAGTTGACTGTTTACGGAACACCTCCTACCTGGGCATCGAGTCGGTTCATGAGTTAAAGTTAACCCAGTTTTATGAGCATGCACGTGTGAGATGTGAGGTTTTAATCGTTATCACCTAGACATCGTAAGTTAAAATAAACTTAGACTTAGGGTTTATTCAATTAGCCGGAATACGCCTAAGTATAAGTATACCCAAAACCGTTTAAAATACTTAGTGGGAGGGGAGAGATATATCAAATCCATTTCCCTTTCACGTTCTCCCTTTTGTTCACAACGTGAGATTTATGCTTGCCCTCGTGTTGATTATACCTCAACTGCTCCATTCGGAAGGTGTTTGCATAAATCAATAACAAGGTGAATGGAGAAAGTATTTATAGTAAGTGAGTGAAGGAAGTGTGTCAACACATCCTGCGGTCTCCTCCGTTAGGTTGCACCATTTCCATGTTCCGCCTGCTTGTATGCCCTGGAGCTACTAACCATTCGGAGGGTTGTAACATGGAGATCAGAACAACGCAAACTCCAGAAATGGATAGGATTACTTAGGACCATTTCCAACATTAGCTTTTCCATTCTGTAGCATTGTTGGGGTCGTTCTCTGTAATCTTAAAACGACGGGTCACACTTACAAGGGTTATTAAGTGTTAGTATATTTCTGACCAAATGTAACGATAACTAACCCACTATAGGAATAAGAGTTATTCTGGAATTAGTATTTAGTCAAGAACGTCTTGGTTTAGTGAATGAGTAATTGACTGTCCCTCGGTAGCAGTTGCTCTAACTCACTAAAGTGTCGTTGCAAAATAATAATCTTGGGTACATTATTACTTTTGCTAAAACCTAATTGGATTTTGTCAAAAATGTTTAATAAGCTAATTACTAATAGTTTTGTTTAAATTTTTTTTCAGCAGGTCTAGCTCACTAGTTCAATTACTCGCTTCGGATAAGCTTAATGGGGATAATTATGGAACATGGAAGTCTAATTTGAATACCATACTAGTAATCGAGGATCTTAGATTTGTCCTAACCGAAGAGTGTCCACCAAACCCTGGCTCGTCAACAAACCGAATTGTTCGGGAAACATATGAGAAATGGACTCGAGCAAATGATAAAGCAAGAGTCTATATCTTAGCAAGCATTTCAGATGTCTTGTCTAAAAAGCACGAAAGGATGGTCACCGCAAGAGAGATCATGACTTCGTTGCAAGGTATGTTTGGACAACCGTCCTCACAAACTAGACATGAAACTCTCAAGAATGTTTACAATTCCCGAATGAAGGAAGGTGCCTCTGTTAGGGAACATGTTTTGAACATGATGGTTTAGTTCAATGTCGCTGAAGTAAACGGTGCTACCATAGACGAGGGTACTCAAGTTAGTTTTATAATGGAGTCTCTTCCGAAGAGCTTCATTCAGTTCAGGACAAACGCTGTCATGAACAAAATAGACTATAACCTGACTACTTTGCTGAACGAGCTCCAGACCTACCAAAGTCTCACCAAGAGGGGACAAGAAGGGGAAGCAAACGTTGCCACCACCAAGAGGTTCCAAAAAGGATCATCTTCAGGAACCAAGTCTTGACCTTCCACTTCTAAGAATAAGAGTATTCAGATGAAGAAAAAGAAGGAAAAGGGGAAAGGAAAAGCTCCAATGGTAAGCAAGGCAAAAATAAAAGCTACAGATAAAGGAAAATGTTTCCACTGTAACGTAGATGGATATTGGAAACGCAATTGTCCTAAATACCTTGCAGAAAAGAAGGCTGAAAAGGAAAAACAAGGTAAATTTGATTTGCTCGTTACTGAAACATGTTTAGTTGAGCAAGGTAGCTCTGCTTGGATATTAGATTCAAGAGCGACTAACCATGTATGCTCTTCCTTACAGGAAATTAGTTCCTGGCAGATGCTGGTGATAGCGAGCATTGCTAGCTATTTTTCCCTAATTAATTTGGTTAGTCTTTGAGCAATTTTTGGCCATTTTAATGCACTTTAATGTTTATTTTGTAGGAATTGGTTTATTGGAGCTAAAAAGTGAAATTGAAGTTAATCGGGTGCTCAGAATGCTAAAAAGAGGCAAAGGAAATGAATTAGAAAGGAATTAGAAGCTGTCCAATCCGAGAAGGCAGTATGCTGGAATTTGGCGTAGCGTCGCGACGCGCCTAGAGCGTCTCGACGCTGTGACAAGAGCGTCTCGACGCTATCGATATTTTCCTAAACAGAATGGCGGCAAATTGGGATAGCGTCTCGACTCTGTCCATAGCGTCTCGACGCTGCCCATAGCGTCTCGACGCTGTCGGCAGATTTTCTATAAATTCATCCTTTTCTTGCACGGCCAAGGGGAGTCCAATTGGTGAGATTTTAGCCCTAATTTCGACTAGAGACCTTTTGTGGGAGCTAAAGGCAAGGCCAAGGAGCGGGAATCAAGCGAGAAGACGTGGAGATCGTGATGGGGACGTGCGGTGTCGGCGGATTCGAGTTTTCCTTTCTCTTTCCCTTAATTCTTGTAGTTTATATGGCTTTTCTTGCAATTAGTGTTTGTGGTTTAAAGACTATGAATTGCTAGTTGTTTGTCTTAGGGATTGATGTAGTAGTTTTAGGTTGTTGGATTGATTTGTGGTATGAATATGCATTTATTTTACCTATGCAATTATGGTTAAATGCTTTCAATTACTTGATCACTAGTTGAATGATTTGAGTGTTGAATCTTGCTCGGGAGAGGGGATTTGGCCTAAGATTTACTTTATTTAATTGCATGACTAAAGTAGAAATTCTAAGTTTGTGACGGGATTTGGAATAACTTTAGAAGTTGCTTGAAGAACTAAACTCAAAGCCTTGCATGTTAATGAACTTAGATAGGGATATCAAGTTGGTTGCATGCATGAGAATCAATTATGCTCGGGAGAGATAGTTGTGATAAAAGGTTCCTAGACTTGGTTGAATAATTGCATGCTAAATTCATCCCATTAATTTATCCTCAATCTCAACAATGAAATCAATTCTCTAAGAGTCTTTCCATTTGAGTCTCCACCTTTATTTTATGCTTTTTGTCTTTAGATTTATCTTTTATCATTGAGTTTTGCTCCCTAAATAAAATTGGACAAAAGTATTCACGATACTTAATTTGCTAGAAAACCAATCCAGAGGACGACACTCGTTTTACACGAAAACACTATATTATTACTTGACCCGTACACTTGTGGTAAGCAAATTGCACATCAGCTGGTAGATGGCGAGGTAACTCTCAGAGTTGGAACAGGAGAGGTTGTCTCAGCCAGACTTCAGGAACTCTCAAGTTGTCTTTTGAAGATAGATTTTTATTACTTGAAAATGTCTTGTACGTTCCCCATATAAAAAGGAACTTAATATCTATCTCTTGTTTGATTGAACATGAATACCAAGTATCTTTTGATATTAATGAAGTGTTTGTTAACAAAAGAGGTATGCATATATGTTCTGCAAAACTTGAAAGCAACTTATACGTGTTAAGGCCAATTCAAGTTAAAGCTATTTTTAATACGGAAATGTTTAAAGTAGTGGAAACTCAAAACAAAAGGCGAAAAATTTCTCACAATACCTATCTTTGGCACTTGAGATGAGGCCACATAAATCGCAATAGGATTGAAAGATTGGTAAAGAGTGGACTACTAAATCAGTTAGAAGATGACTCGTTGCCACCATGTGAGTTTTTCCTCGAGGGAAAAATGACCAAACGATCTTTTTCGGAAAAAGGTTATTGGGCCAAAGAACCCTTAGAACTCGTGCATTCAGATCTCTGTGGTCCCATGAATGTCAAAGCACGAGGAGGGTATGAATATTTCATCAGTTTCATTGATGATTATTCAAGGTATGGCTACCTTTACCTAATGCATCACAAGTCTGAAGCCCTTGAAAAGTTCAAAGAGTATAAGACCGAGGTTGAGAACCACTTAGGTAAAAGATTAAAACACTACGATCAGATCGATGTGGAGAATATATGGATCTACAATTCCAAGACTATTTGATAGAACATGGAATTACGTCCCAACTTTCAGCCCCTGCTACACCACAACAAAATGGTGTATCAGAGAGGAGAAACTGAACTTTGTTAGACATGGTTCGATCAATGATGAGCTATGCTCAATTGCCTGATTCGTTCTGGGGATATGCAGTAGAGACTGCTGTCTACATTTTGAACATGGTTCCCTCTAAGAGTGTTCCTGAAACACCCTATGAGCTATGGAGAGGGCGTAAAAGTAGTTTACATCACTTCAGAATTTGGGGATGCCCGACACACGTGTTGGTGCAAAACCCAAAAAAATTGGAACGACGTTCAAAATTGTGCCTGTTTGTGGGATATCCTAAAGAAACAAAAAGTGGTCTATTTTATGATCCTCAGGAAAATAAAGTGATTGTATCGACAAACGCTACATTCCTTGAGGAAGATCACATAAGAGATCATTGACCTCGCAGTAAACTAGTATTAGATGAGATTTCAAGAAAAAACTACAAAAGAATCTACAAAAGTTGTCGATCAAGCTGGTCCATCAAAAGTTGTTGATCAAACACATCCATCTCAAGATGTGAGAGAGCCTCGACGTAGTGGGGGGGTTATAATACAACCCGACCGTTACATGGGTTTAACAGAAACTCAAACCATCATATCTGATGATGGTATAAAGGATCCATTGACCTTTAATCAGGCAATGAATGATGTTGATAAGGACCAATGGATCAAAGCCATGGGTCTCGAAATGGAGTCAATGTACTTTAATTCGGTCTGGGAACTTGTAGAGCAGTCGGATGGGGTAAAACCTATTGGTTTCAAATGGATCTACAAAAGAAAACGAGACCACGCTGGTAAGGTTCAAACCTTTAAGGCTCGACTTGTGGCAAAGGGTTTTACCCAGCAGGAAGGAGTGAATTTTGAAGAAACTTTTTCCCCTGTTGCCATGCTTAAGTCGATTAGAATACTCTTATCCATTGCCACATTTTATGATTAAGAAATATGGCAAATGGATGTCAAGACAGCCTTTTTAAACGACAATCTTGAAGAGACTATCTATATGGCTCAACGAGAGGGATTCATAGTCCAGGGTGATGAGTAAAAAGTTTGCAAACTTAAACGATCCATTTATGGATTAAAGCAAGCATCAAGATCCTGGATATACGGTTTGACACTGCGATCAAAACGTATGACTTTGAGCAGAATATTGACGAACCTTGTGTTTACAAGAAAATCGTCAAATCCACTGTAGCTTTTCTAGTTCTATACGTAGATGATATCCTACTTATTGGGAATAATGTAGGATTCCTGTCTGACGTAAAACAATGGCTAGCGAATCAATTCCAAATGAAAGATTTGGGTGAGGCTCAATTTGTTCTGGGCATTCAAATCATTAGAAATAGAAAGAATAAAACGCTAGCACTGTCTTAAGCATCATATATCGATAAAAGGTTGGTACGATATTCGATGCAGAACTCCAAGAAAGGGTTATTACCTTTTACGCACGGGGTTCACCTGTCAAAGGAACAAAGTCCTAAGACACCTCAAGAAGTTGAGGAAATGAGACGCATTCCCTATGCATCAGCAGTTGGTAGTTTGATGTATGCCATGTTGTGTACCAGACCCGACATATGCTATGCCGTAGGAATTGTCAGCAGATATCAGTCTAATCTTGGACATGCGTATTGGACTGCCGTTAAAAACATCCTTAAGTATCTAAGGAGAACTAGGGATTATACACTCGTGTATGGAGCTAAGGATCTGATCCTTACAGGATACACTGACTCAGATTTTCAGACCGATATAGATTCAAGAAAATCAACATCGGGATCTGTGTTTACTCTAAATGGAGGAGCAGAAGTATGGAGGAGTATTAAGCAAGGTTGCATTGCTGACTCTACCATGGAAGCAGAGTACGTAGCCGCCTACGAAGCAGCAAAAGAGGCAGTATGGCTAAGAAAATTCCTAACATAGTTAAAAATTGTTCCAAATATGCAACTGCCTATCACCCTCTATTGTGATAACAGTGGAGTAGTTGCAAACTCTAAGGAACCTCGAAGTCACAAGCGAGGAAAGCATATTGAGCGCAAATATCATCTCATCAGGGAGATCGTGCAACGAGGAGATGTGATTGTCACGCAGATTGCTTCGGAGCACAACATGGTTGATCCGTTTACAAAACCCCTCACGGCTAAAGTTTTTGAGGGTCACCTAGTTAATTTAGGACTACGAGCTTTGTTAGACTAGGGCAAGTGGGAGAAATGTAAGGGTATGGTTGATGCCCTAGTTTATTGTCTTTATGTATCTCTCACACCTAACTTCTTGCACCCCACTAGAGTTTCTGGTCCAAGTGGGAGTTTGTTGGGTTTAATGTCCTATAAACTCGTAGTTTGTAAATCATTAAACATATTCTATTTCCAATAAAGACGTTATTGAGGTTATTCAGTAAAAAGATGTTATTGAATATGTAAATTGCGAATGATTAACCTAAATCCAATAAACTAAGATCCTTGGCTATAAAATGAATACTCGAACTATATGTAGAGACATATTGTAGGATCAAGTTCAAGTTTATAGTCAAAATAGTCTATAGTATAAGGATAGGGTTGGGTGCCTTATCCTAGGGACACTATGGACGCGGCCCACTTTGTATTAAGTACAAACGATGAGATCTTAAGTCGTTCATGTGGAGACATGCGAGTGGGGGCGTCCTATGCAATGAGTTTGCATAAGACTGGACCACGAAATAAGTCACTTTCTCTTTATAACGTTGTTTACTGAAGAAACTGACTATTTCTCAAGGATGACCTAGGTAACTCGTTCTTAAGCCTGAGCTAACTATGAACTCCTGTTTATATGAGATTATCCTTTGATCTGCATGGGTGAGAGTGGCCAGCATCGCCAACTCAACAAGCCTACCATTTTGGGGATAAGATCAAATAGATAGCTGGGGACATAGTCTCGCAAGACGGAATTCACTCCTACCCATTTCGGGGATAGTAGAGAGGTTGTTCCCTTAAGTACTAACTCCAGGACTTGAACAAGGGGCCCCACCCTCTCGTTGGATCGAGAGGGACTTAGGTTTGATGGTTGGACCACAAACCGATTGTTCATTAGAGGATTATTGGAACTTAAGGAACGTGAAGTACTATAGGGGTAAAACGGTCATTTGACCCAGCTATAACTACGAACAACCTGTGAAGGATCGTCTTACTGAACATGGTTAAATCAAGTGGACGGAAATATATCTATGGTGAGGGGAGTGCAACTATCAGGCTATAGTGGAGTGTCCCGGTAGTTAACGAATGTTGGTTAAGCTTGGTTAATGAGATTAGTCGGTTAGCCTCGAATCGTTGGAGCCCATGATCTATAGGTCCATTAGGTCCCCCTACTAGCTCATATCGGAATAAAGCCTAGAACAAATTGATAGGATTCTTTGAATCGTTCAAAATCGGGAAAAAAGGGTATTATCGTAAATTGTGTTTGACACAATAATATAATTATGAATTAAATTAGAAAATGAGAGATAAAGTATTTAAAAGTGTTTTAAATACAATATATATGTATTAGGAATCATATATAATGGATTGCACAAGGTGACAATGATTAATTGGATTAATCATATCAAATTAATTGGAAATGTCCCAAATTAATTACCAAGAAATCAATTTCAATTTAGAATTGAAATTAGGATTAATTGCAAGCAAAAATTCAGATCATGAATTCAAGTTAGTGGATTTAGTTGGATTCCCACTCTTGCATGTTGATACAAAGTGGAAAACAACACATCCATCCACTAGTTGCATGTGTTGTGAATTGAACACCTAGAATCCACTTTGGCTTGCAAGACTACCATGTGTATTGTGTCTTGAGGCTTCTCCTTGCATGAAATATCTCTATAAGTAGAGTATGAATCAGATTCAAGCCCAAGAGAGTGATTTCCTTACTGTTATGCTGCTGGAATTTACTCTCAAACTCATTCAACTCCATAAATCTCTCAAGTTCTTATACCTTCAAGCATTTCCTTCTCATTCCCTATCACTATAGACTCCCACAAGTCGTTCTTGGCCCGGAGAATAGTAGGGAAGACACTAGAGGTGGTCCACACACCGTTCGTGATCAAAGGAATCAAAGGGAGTTGCTGAATCGGTCTCCAAAAAGGTTGGTACAAATTCTGCTCTCTGTTTACGGTATTTGGACAGCATGCTTTCATTTTCTAAAATTAATGTTGTTAAGTGCCTCCGATCTTAAAATTACTTCTGCATGTGTTATATGAACACCTTCAAATAAAATTTTATTTAATTAAAATGATAATAAATTTAATATCTTATATTAAACCAATATCACTTGTCCAATCCCGATTTTTCTCCCAACGAAATTTCTCGAACATGAATCCCTATTCATGTGTTTAATATTTAAATTTAAATCATATTTAAATATATCCAACTCTCATTTTAAGTTTAATTCGAAATTAAACCAATATGTCATTAAATATCGTATACAACTGACTTTTGTATCCTTTTCCGAATTTTAACGTTTCAAATTTTAACCTATCATATTGTTCCAAGTTTTATTCCTATTGAGCTAGTAGAAGGACCTAATGGACTTACAGATCAGGACTCCAACGATAAGAAGATAACCGGTTAAACTCATTAACCTAGTTATTCATCGTTCGTTAGCTTCCGGGACACTCCACTATAGCCCATAGCTGAATTCCCCTAACTGTAGATATATTTCTTGTCCACTCGAGATAACCATGATTAGTAAGTCGACCCTTCACCGGTTGTTCGTAACTAGAGCTAGGTCAAATGTTCGTTTTACCCCTATAGTTACATCTTGTTCCTTAAGTTCCACTGATCCTCTAATGAACAATTAGCTCATGATACAATCATTGAACCAAGTCCCTCTCAAGGTTATGAGAGGGCGGGGCCCCTTGTTCAAGACTTGGAGTCAGTACTTAAGGGAACAACCTCTTTACTAACCCTAAAACGGGTAGCAGTGAATTCTGTCTTGCAAAGCTATGTCTCCAACTATCTATTTAGTCTTATCACCAAAATGGTAGGCTTATTGAGTCAGCGATGTTTGGCCACTATCACTCATGCAAATCAAAAGACAATCCTAAATAAACAGAAGTTCATAGTTAGCTCAGGATTAAGATCGAGTTACCTAGGTTATTTGTATGACATGTTCAGTTTCAACAGTAAGCGGTGTTGTAAAGTGAAAGTGACTTATCTCCTGGTCCAATCTCTATGCAAACTCATTGCATAGGACGCCCTCACTCACATGTCTTATACATGAACGATTAGGATCACATCGTTTGTTTTTAGAAAACAAAGCGAGCCGCGCCAATAATGTCCCCAGGATTAAGGTACTCAGCCTTATCCATGTACTATAGATCATTTAGGCTATTTACTTGAACTTGATCCATACTTATGTCATACATAAACTTCAAGTATACATAATATAGCCATGGGTTCTTAGTTTATTAGATTTGTGGTTATATTCAGGCAAAACAAATATATAGAAATAATATTTTATTAAAGCAAGTTAAATGTTACATTTACTATCTATGAGTTTTAGCAGTGGCGGATCCAGAACTTTATGTGAGGGGGGACTATATAGAAAATTTTAGTTTGTGCTTAAAATTGGTCCTCACTCTAAATTTAAGTTAATTTTCATCAAAATTTGTTAAATAAAAATTTTCATACAATAAAAGACACGATGTGAACATATTTCTAAACTTTATAGAAAACATATTAATAGAGACCAATTTTTTTCAGAAAAATTAATAATAAACTCACTATCGAGACCAATTTTAAACTTTATTGAAAGTATAGACTAAAATTGGACATTTCAAAGTACAATAACTAAAATGAAACAAAACCCAAAGTACAACAACCAAAATGACGATATTTTGAACACATTGATATATGTTAATATCAATTCGTATATTTTGATATTAAATTTGTTAAATTTTAAATTTAGTTATTATGTTTTCAAGATTATGTTCAATAAATCACTGACTTTAAAAAGTTTCTACTAAGTCCCTAAACTTTCACTTTTCTATCTAATAGGTTTTTGAATTTTTAATTTTGTATCTAACAAAATTTTGAACTAAAAAAAAATACATGAATTATTAGTTTATTAGGTCACAGATCTATTAGACATTAAATTGGAAACTTGGAAGCCTAGATACACAATTGAAAGTTTAAAAGACAATAGCACTTAAAAAAAAAAAAAATCAAAATCCTATTACTAAATTAAAAAATATTTGTATTATTCCATCTTTATTTGACTCAAAAATGATAAAGAAAATTTAAAAATAAAGTTGAAAAAAGAATTATAATGATGTATGTTTGCTATTATTTTATATTTGTAAATACAAAAATTAAATTTTAATTTAAATTATTTTAAACATATGACAAAAAAAAAACTGAAAAAAAAAAGAGAGAAAAAACAAAAATATGAAGAGAAAAAACGAAAAAGAGTACGGAAAAAAAAAAGAGAAAAAACAAAAAAGAAAAATGCAAGAAAAAAGAAATGGAGAAAAATAAAACGAAAAAGAAAAACACAAAAACAAAGACAAGCGAAAAAGAAACGGAAAAAAAATGTAAGAAAAGAAGAAAAAAATTCCACAAGTGCGAGTGTGGGGGCTTGAACACGTGAGTTAAGGTTAGCCAAGAGGGGCTTAAACCACAAGAGCACTTCAATAACATTGGTTTCATTCCGATTTATACTATAAATATAATATATGTAGAAGTTGAGGGGGGCTCGAGCCCCTTGGGCCCAAGCTACCTTCGTCTCTGAGTTTTAGGGCATAAAACCCAACAAATATAAGATATTTAATTTAGTAATTAATTAATTATTTAATTTAATTAAATTTGATTTAATTAAAACCTATAGGTTATGTGGGAGATGTTCATTTAAATATGATTTGAATGAAATTAATTAAATTTGATTTAATTAATTAATTAAATAAATCTTTATCCTATTACGATTGGGAAAAGTAATTAATTATTAATTAATTGAATCCATATCCTATTACGACTAGAAAAAGGGTATGACATTCTATATAAAACACAGAATGTCTTCCAAGTTGATACACAACACGCTTTGCTCTTAAGCAAAATTTCTCTCTAAGAATTTTCACAACATTCTAGTGAAATTATTTTCTCAAATTCAAGAAGACCAAGTCCCACAACTTGGTTCCTAGTCCAGAGATATATAACAGTGGAAGATCTTGGTGGTAGTGTCCCTACTGTGATCATACTATTCTTGGTGGGAGTTCGTTGAAGAAAGTCTTCAATAAGTAATTGCTTTTGTTTTTTTAATTCATAAATTTAGATTTTATGCATACTTAGCCTAATTTATATATAGAATCATTTTGTATGTTTTACCAATGTATTAGTATTTTAGAAAACTTAATTAAAATATACGAATCGGTCTTATACGCTTCCACTGGGAATTTAGGAATTCCAATCCTTCAGTGACAAAATCCAAACCTTAGGGATAAAAATGTCATGTTTGCAAACTCAGAGACTAAAAAGAAACCTAACCTAAACCTCAGGGACAAAAAATGTATTTTTCTTTCTTGATATATAATAGAGCCAGATTGTCGAAGAATGAATGATATTTTTTAATATTGATGGAACAAATCTTTTAGGCTTTGTGAATTACGTGCCTAATTACTTATGTAGTTTGATAATGAATGATATTCATACATCAAAATAAAGCCAGATTGCGAGAGAATAACTTAACTTAAGACCCTTAACTCATTTTTTAAGATTGATGGAACAAATATTTTTATTCATATTTGAAAATTATGATATTTCATGTACCTAAGTTGTATAATAAAGATAAAAAGTAGAAAAAAAAACCATTCAACTTAAACCTCCACTTCAGAACTCAGACTAAACTACTTTGTACTCTAAACACAGACTTTCTGAACCCAAACTAAAATAGTTTGAACCCAAACACAAACTTCCTAATCTAAAATACTCTACACCCCAAACACAAACTATTTAACTCCACGAACTATTATAACCAACTCTGCGCGCCCAAGCAGTCCATGTGTTTTTTTTTTTTTTTAAGGGGTAACTACACATATGAGTCAATAGTAGCCCATTTATTCCAAAAGTGTCTATTTTGTTATAATCTTACATTTCTATCAACTCACAATCGGATATTAAAGGAGTTTAAGAAGCCCATATACATATTTGCCCTTATCCGTTGACAGAAAAGAAATGAGCTTGGAAAAAATGACGGTTGACTAAAATTGAAAAAAAAATGAAAATGAAATCGCTGAAGGTAAGGAAAAAACAGAAATGGAAGATTTAATATAAAAAACTAATACTAAAATAAATTAGTAAAATAAGAGTTACCAATTTGATAACCAGGTGTTCATGAACAAAACAAATCATATTTATTAGAATATCAAAATTAAATAAGAACGTTTAGGGAAGAACAAAATTTGAACATGAAATCTTACAATAAATTTAAAAGATTCAGACAAATTTAAAATTAATGGGTTAAAAGAGTCCAACCATCATAATTTTGGTTTTTCTAAGGGGCAACAAGAAAAATGGCTAAAAATAAATAGGTAGTTTGAAAAATGGCTACAAATGTTTATAAATTAAATAGATGGCTAAACGATTTACTGATTAATAAATCCCTATTTGTACAAGACAAAAATGTCCCCCAACAAACTGCCTAACGTGTTCTTAACGTTTAAAATCAAAATCAGAGTTTAAGAGAGATAAAATACACCCCTAAAAATAAGTTGGAGACATTTTAGGAAGTTTGAAATTCAAAAATCCAAGAAACAAAACTATTTTGAAAATCTAGATGTATCATATTGTTACTACAAGAAAGAGTTGTTTCCCGGAAAAAGGAGTAATTACCTTTATTGGGGAAGGAGTACAAAGTTCAACCTCCCTCAGTAGAGAGAAACACCTTCGGAATGCATTAATTGGAAAAAACAGCCCTGTCAATAAGAAGATATACTACCTGCAACTAAGAAAATCTGAAAATTAAAAAACAAATAAGAACACAGTAATTATGATACCTTAAGTGCTGCAATTATGAGATGTCATAACACCGCCCACCCTCCCACCAGAACCGCCTTCATTTACTAGCCCGTCCGTCCATCTTCGTCTTCCACAACCCTCCATTCCCACCATTTCCCACCGCCAAACAGAGTGGATATCGCTACCTACCTCTCACATCATATCACGCCGACGCCCCACCTCCGCCGTGCCAACGACCTTCATCCGCTGCGCCGACGACCATCTTTTGCATGCTCAATCGATTCTTTTTCTACGCGAGGATTGTACCAAAAAATTTGAACTAAGGTAACAGATTCATTTCCCTTCCCTTATATTTGCAACAAAAAGATTCATTATCCCCGAGATTTTAGGGATTTCGTTTCTTCCTTGCAACCCGAGAATATATTGCTAGATTGTAACCGTATATTTTCGCACAGACCAGCAAGAAATGTCATCCGATAAACCGGCGTCAAAACGATCTAGCCAGAGGTTAAAGGCGGCTGGGGTAACTTCCGGGAAGAAACACCCACCACAGTCATCGCCCATCACGTTAGGCAGCGACCGCGAGTCCAGGAGTGAAGAAGCCGATATGAGTACAGCCGATTCAGTACCGAAGGAAGTTCATTTGAAGGGAGTGAAAAGAGAAAGAGACGAAGGAGGATCTGGAAAGAAGAAAAGTACACCCAAAAAACCAAAGACCAAGGAGAGTCCCCGAAAAAACAATGGAGACAAGTCTGAACCGAGTGAGGTATGTGGAGTTTGATACACCCATTCCCCTCCCACCCTCACCATTTTTAATGTACTATCTTGTTTACATAATTTAGTCAATGGCAAAGACAAAGGAAAAGACTGCCTTACCTAGAGACAAGAAGAATAGTTCACCGAAAAAGACAAAGGAGGTACCAAAAAAGACTCAACCCGTTGAGGTATGACTCTGTATTTACTCTCTGTGTTGTGTAAAACACGTTGTAATTAATCATGTGATTGTGTGAAAAACAGGACGAAACTGACACGAGCGCGAATACGGGGGAAGACCAATCTATTGAAGACAATTACTCCTCAACAGATAGCGGAGACGAAGGAGACAACAAGAAAAAGAAAAAGGTGGAAAAAAAGGTAAGCAATATCACCAACATCACCCCCTTGTGAATTACAATTAGAGAATTTAAGTTCCTCGAGTACATCCAGGATGCGAAGAAACCCAAGAGGAAGGACAAAAGGACAACAAATGATGAAAGTGGGGAGATTGAACCCACCAGAGCGGTATGTACTGTTAAATACTATTCCATCGTTGAATGCCCATTTATATACCCCCTACCCCCACCTTCCAATCTATGCGTTGGCAAGTCTGTATACATTGGTCGTGCCGGTCTGTATAGGAGAAATACACTCATACATCTCTTGTCTGCCTATGTTTGTGTATGTATCGGTATATACACCTATGTTCTCATATACCTAATGTTTGTGTGGATTGAACTGTTATATACACCTATGGAATTGTTTGATGTTGTTTTTGGGGGGCGATAGATCAGTTGTCTACTTCCGTATGTCTGTGTATCAGTATGTACACCTATTGTTTGCAGTTATCTCTGCCTCTTCATGAGTGTATTCGTTGAACTGTGCTAGTGTCCCTGTACGTGTCTGTATGTGATTGATCCACCCCCTGTATCTTGTAAGTCTTGAATGTCCACACCATGTATTACACTCAGACTTTCTTTGTGCTACTGTGTGAACCCATAATACCCCCCCCCCCAACACCTTACATTGTATACATTAGCACCTATGCATAAGTGAAATGTTGTCATTCTATACATTTGTATGCATCAGTATATACATCTATTGTTTATAGCTATCCCTGCATCTCGTCTGTATGGATTGACCTATGTTACTGTGCTTGTACGTGTGTGTGCAACCATAACGATATTTGTCTGCTTGTGTATGTGTATGTATCGGGTACCATGTTCACTTGGATGCAATGCCCAATGCGTGCCATGAACGATATTTGTCTATACTATTACATACATCCTTGCTCCAGTAACCCCCCCTTAATGTTATGTACACGCTGCAATTTGTATACACTGTCGTCTTTGTGTGTGTGCTACTACTTACCAACATTATTCTTACCCTTATTACCATTGATAATGATACAGGACGATGACTACTTCATGCCGCTTACGAAGCGCAGCAAGGCCCTGAAAATTAATCCCTACACCAAAACAGAAATTATAGAAAACATCTGCAAAGTACTGAGGGATAAATGTGAGGAAGCATTCAGAAAAAACTGCTTTTGACACCTTCTGGACTTTTCATTCAAAAAGACGTCGTCACAATTACTCCTGCACTTGATTCAACATCTATGCAAGCCGAAGCGCACAACAGAACTCTATTTCAAGATCGGAGGGAAAATACTCAAATTTGGACTCCGTGAGTTTGCATTGATCACCGGACTGAATTGTGGTCCGTTGCCCAAGATCGACAAGGACAGACTACAAGATTCTTCCAGGCTCAAGACCGAATACTTTGATGATAACGAGGCGGTAAAAAGGAAAACTCTCAACATCGTCTTCAAGGCAATCAAACGCGGTGATGAGTCAGACCTGGTAAAAATGGCCCAATTATATTGCCTGGAAAGTTTCCTACTCCACCGGCAAGAGAAGGTCCACATAGAAGATGATCACCTACTAATGGCTGACGACGAAGAGTTGTTCAACGCATACCCGTGGGGGCGCGTCGCCTTCACGCTGTTAGCAAGCTACATGCAGAAGGCGTGACTCAGCCGCAACAGTTCTGAAATAGGAGTGGGGGGGTTTGTATATGCCATCCTGGCATGGGCATACGAGGTAATCCCTGCCCTTAGTGCCCCGCCAGCAAATTATGCCCGAAGGATAAGGAACACAGTGCCGCGAATAATTAACTGGGAGTCTGACATGCAGCCAGAATGGAGGGAGTTGCATGCGAAAATCTTCCAGTCCCTATCGGTAAGTAACTCCAATTTTGTGTTGTAATATATGTATATAACTGAATATACTCTTATTGACAACGTCTTATGCAGCTGGAGGTCGTGCAATTAGAGCCAACATAAGTGGAAATGTGCATGCCGTACTTCCAGCCGTTCCTACATGATGAGATGGCAACCCGAAGATTAGGCGGCAGCGGGGCGGAACCTAAAGGAGATGATACAATCCCCCCAACTTCCATATTGACGCGGCCACTGCAGACCCAACGACAGATGTGGGTGAACAACGTCACAAAGAAATCGTAGGAAAACTTGACAAGGTCTATTCGGTATTGGGCGCATTGATTGACGTATTGAGGAAAGTCCATGGAGATGAAGGTCCAAGTGCAGGGACTTCAAAAACCAAAGATGATATGGAGGTATGTATATGTAATTACAGTGTGCTTTACCTTGTCCCCTAAATACCCCTTACTGATTTTGTCTCTTGCCCCCCACTGCAGCAGGAGAAAACAGAAGAAAGGGAAAAGAAGAATGACAAGGACAATAAGGAAGACGACCATCCTTCTGAAAAAAACCCCCGCCCACGTAATGACGATGACAACGACGACCCCACTGGAGGCCGTCCCCAGCAATGGGGAGGGGGTGTCCCTGTTATTGTAACAACAAATCCATCATCAGAAACAGGAACTACTGGAAACGAAGGAAAAGAGAAAACGGGCGTTGACGAAGGAAACAAGGTACGATCCTTGTGATAAGTACATGGTCCATTACTCGTTAGTTGCTCACATATGCTTCTTGCAGGGTTGTGGTCAAGATAATGACCCAGTTAACCAGGCAATCCTATCAATTGATAAAGCCAAAATTATTGAAAAGTTGAATAGGGACAGAAAAGGAAAGGCTATTATGGTGGTAAGTACTAATATAATCTTCAAGTGATCTATTTTATATACAACCTAACTCCTTGACTTCCAAACAGGGTCACCCTACTACAGTGCTGAAAACCCCATCCCCTCACACTGGACAAAAATGGTCAACGAAGGTAAACATAGATACAAAGTACTATGACCTATTATGTACATTCCATTTACCTGTTTATGTACTCTAACCTCTAGAGTTTGTAGGCAAAGGGGATAAGGATCGTCGAGCCGGTCACTCCCAACATACAACATAGGACCCCGCTGCGTGAGGTGTGTATATGACACTACATATAAACATATTACCTATAGCTCCATGTATTTATCTTTGTATACTGTAAATGTGCACAGGTCAACCCAAATGTACAGCGAGGGAGTGTCGCCCGTGTGACGAGTGGGAATGAGGGGGGCTCAATGCAGCCTACCGGCCAAATTTATATAGACACGCTGAGGGGAACTTGGAGGAAAGATACCCATGAGGAACTGCCCCCCCAATTATATGCGCCATCATTCGACCTGTAGCTTAGCCAGCCCAGAGATTCGACCCTTCCTGCAACCATCTGAACCTGAATTTGTTATCATTCCTATTAGATACCTCTTTTGGAACTTGACTTTATATCGCTGTTTTGCTACTTGACTTCTGAATGGTTTTGATTGTCTTTGACCTTTTTCGATTTTATTGCCGTTTTATGGAAACTTAACTTGTTTGGAATTGATATGTTGTTAATATTCCGTTTCCCATGGATGTCTTATTGTTGTCATTCCTAGTATATACAATGTCTGGTATTCTGCTTGTTTTTGCTTGATTTTGCTTTGATACGTCTGTTTGATTGTGCTAAATAACTACAAACAAAAATGATATAAACCCACCATGGGTGTTTTATTATTGTCATCCTTAGTATATATAACGATATACTTTATTAACACCTCCAAAAAATAATTTCTTGTAAAACTTTGTTCTCCGTACATACAAAGAATGAAAACTTATAACAAAAAATGACTAAATTCATCGAGCGATGGGGGTGTTGCAACTTCCCTTGTTGTGACCTAGCTGCCCACACCTTTGAGTTTGAACCCTCTCGCTCCGGGGCCTAATCCTCTTCTTTTTTGGCCTCCCAGCACCACGTTTCGAAATGGGCGGGTGGACT
Source organism: Luffa aegyptiaca (assembly GCA_017139565.1). Taxonomy (NCBI): domain Eukaryota; kingdom Viridiplantae; phylum Streptophyta; class Magnoliopsida; order Cucurbitales; family Cucurbitaceae; genus Luffa; species Luffa aegyptiaca. Next base: position 1,071,690 of record CM029406.1, on the reverse strand, counting down.
ATGTTCGCTTCAACCGCCAATGTGGACATGTCTTGCCTCATGGAGCCAAGGGGGTGCACGTTCGCACTATACATCTTTTGCAGGTTTGAGTTCCAATAAAACTCGTGAACAAATGTATCAATGTTCAAACCTTTGCGAAAAATAGCTATGCAAGCATGAGCGCACAGGATAAGATCCGACTCCCACCTCCTGCACGTACAACTCCGGTTGATGATGTTTACCTCGAATTGCTTGTTCTGGTCATGAACTTGGAACTGCACACGGTCGACGGGGTATATTTGCGTATTTACGCCAAAATACCAGACATTATTAGATGTGTGTATACGTAAATAGAAAATTAGTTTAACAAAAAACATTGTAAAATGCATACATCCATAGTGTGGCTTGCTTTCAATGCATCCCGTATTTCTCCAACTACATAGTCAGTAATGGTAGTAATTTGGAAGGTTGCATGGTTCCTCCTCTCATAAAACCATCGTTGTAAAAAATCCCTTATAAACTCCAACAATGGAATTATAGGTAGTCCACGAGCCTCAATCAAAAAAGCGTTTAGGCTCTTGGAGACATTACTGGTCATCAATACATACCGTTTGCTCGTGGAGAATGCACGAGACCAATGCGCATACCCTACTTCCTCCAACTCACTCCTAATAGAGGGGATAATTTTCTCCATCTGCCTCATATAATATTCAAACTCACCGATGGTGTATGATTTAGCACACTTGTAAAACAGTTCGTCAATCCCCTTTGACTTATGGTCTGACTTAATGTTCCTTAGCAAATGATAGATATACACACCATGGTGTGCTGACGTATATACCTTCCTCACCCCATTACCAATGCTCTTGTGCCTGTCAGACACTATAACTAGATCATTCGGTTCTCCAAAAGCTGCTTTCAAATTCTGGAAAAACCACTCCCACGACGCATCGTTTTCGGAATCAACAATAGAGAACGCCAGCGGGAATATGTGTAAGTTACCATCGAATGTGCAGGCCGTTAGGAGCGTACCATTGAATTTGTTTTTGAGTGATGTGCCATCCACAGAAATGACTGGCAGACAATATTTCCAACCCTCGATGGACGCTGCAATACTCATAAAAAAGAATTTGAACCTGTCGTTCGAATCAATCTCCTGAGCAGTATACGTCCTTGAAAACAGAATGTTGGTAAATACAAGTATCTACTGATATTGCTACTCTTTGGGGAAACAAAATGTTGGAAAACAAATTGTTGGTAAATACAAGTATTTACTGGTATTACCATTCAAGCCGAAGCGAGAAATACCTGGGTTTTTTTCGATCAGCTTAGCTGCAAACGCTGGAATACGCCCATACGACTCTTCGGGGGAACCTCTTAACTCAGTTAGTGCCTTCTCCCTCCCCCTCCATGCTTTGTCGTAACTGAGAATGACACCGTGGGTTTTCTTAGCGTATTCAATTATATCCCGCGGTGTGCAGTGCATCTTGTTAGTGATTCTCATTATAGCTTTGGCATAATCGCAAGCAACAGTCGCGGTTGCCTGTCTGTGGTTGTTATGGACTGCATCAAAGGAACACGTGTGCTCATTGCTGAACTTCCGGACAATCCAAATTTGGCCCCCGTGGTATGTAGATGCACGTATATACCACGGACACGAACGGTCTACGCATGATACCTTGAACTGCTTGCTGTTAGATTTAATAGTCTTCAACTGGAAACTTTCTTTCAGGGCTATGTTATACACAACCTTCTTTAGATGATATTTGCAGGCAAATGTGCACCCCTCCGATACAGTAGAATTGTCCAGAGCGGCTTCAATACCATCCGCGTTGATGAAGTCAAAATTCCTGACCCCACAGGATGGGCCTGCACCTGTCCCCACGGTGTGTATACCAGTATTGACACCCGGGATGTCAACGACTACACAGCACCCCCTGTATGTACCATTTTGAAATCCGTTGACCATCCAAAAAACATCTCTGTCCTCAGAAATGATTATATTAATTGGGTTATTCGACTAGCTCCTGAAGAGTGTTAGTCGAGTAATCATATTGTCGTCTTGGAGTTGGAGGTATTTCGCCAGACATACTTTAAACTCTTGGAGATTAGAATCACTTCTAACATCCACACTTTCGGACTTGAATTCACTGTAAATACCCTCATCACTCTAGACACCACCAAACAATATCGTGACCTGTTGAACTGTCGTCATGTCAGATTAGGAAGGAAAATTACAATGGCAATGTGATCGTGATATGAAACAAATAGATAATAAACTATGACATTTATATGAGGGGCAAAAATGTGGAGGAATAAAAAAATAACCGTTGGAAACCCTAAGCCTGAACAATAGGTAATTTCTTAAGGATCAAAACAGACCACCCACCAAATCCCATGTAAATCGGGATTCATCCAGCGCGCAAAAAGGGGGCGCGCGAACTGCGTGGAAAAAAAACAAACGTTAACGCCGTCTGTATATAGCCGTATATACCAGGGGTAAAAACGTCCAAAAAAGAACAGAAAACGGTTCCTAAAATTTCTGTAGCCACACCTGCAAAATCCGAACTTCTGTAGCCAAAAATCAAGAATGTTTTTTTTTTTTTTTTTTTTTTTTGTAGTTATTCAGCACAATTTCCCTTTTTCTAATCCTTAATTCTCTAATATTAAAAGGGGCAACAAGAAAAGTGGCTAAAAATAAATAGGTGGCTTGAAAAATGGCTACACAAGTTTATAAATTAATTAAATACCAACCTACCTAAAATAGTTAAAGAAATTCTAGGAAGCTTGAAATTAAAAAAATCCAAGGAACCAACCTACCTAAAAAAGTTAGAGAAATTCTAGGAAGTTTGAAATTAAAAAAATCTAAGGAACCAACCTAATTTGAAAATCTAGATGTGGCATCTTCTTAGTACTCAAGAACTGTTTTCTAGAAAAAACACACGGGACGAACTCAAGAATCGATAGCTTTATTAGGGGGAAACATGTAAAATTCAACCTCCTCCAGCAGGAGACACACCTTTCAAATGTGTCGATTGAAAAATCAGTCATCTCAATCAGAAGATATACCCCTGCAAAAATGAGTTAAAAATGCCCCAAATTGGAAACAACTAGGAAAAATTAACTTAAATGCTGCAATTATGACAAATCAAATCAACATAAACCCTCCACCAAAACCGCCTCATGCATTTCCTCCCCACGCCCGTGCTCTTCGTCTTCCACACCTTCCGCCGTGCCGACGAGCTTCTCCCGCCGCGCCGACGAGCCTTCTACGCAACCCGCAAGCTCCATTGAGTCTTCTTCTCCACAACGACTGTCACCAAAAAATTTAAAATAAGATATGTAGATAACGTCTTCATTTCCTTTATATTTGCAACAACCGTATACATAATCCCCCGATTTTAGGGATTCATTTTTTCCTTCCAATCCGAGATTATACCGCTCTATTGTAAGACAAAAAGCACGGGCGTGGGGAAGAATGCATGGAGGTGGTTTTGGTGGAGGGTTTTTGTTGATTTGAACTTAAATGCTGAACTCGCCAGAGTGGTATGTACTGATAAATACCATTTCATCGTTATTGCAACTTCTCTGGAAAAAGTGTGCTTGTGGTATACTCATATGTATGTGTGCGTCCCCCCTACATTATACACATTGGCATGTCTAATAGAAAAAATACTTTGATTTGTCTGTACTATTTGTTGTGAAGAACTACACAAACAATGCTAAAAATACAGCAGTCAAGAAAATCACAACCAACAAAGTTCACACTTTCTAAACTAAATCAAGCAGAGAAAAATAGAGAAGACACAAATATTTATAGTGGTTCGACCAATGAGGTCTACATCCACTGTGCAAGGCGAGATCAATCTTCTATTAACTTCAATCCAAGAACAAGATACAATCGAAAAAGAGAAAAAAAAAACTTCAAGCCACAAATCTCTCACAGCCCAATAAAATATACAGAAGAAACACTCTCACAAAGAGACAAAATTTCTCTCTTAAAATACTCAAAAACCACTTGCTTCAAGAAAGAAAAACCTTGTTCTTCTGCCTTAAAAAAAAACTGCAGCAACCCTGTATATTTTCCCTTCTGTACAACACCACGAAGAAGAAGAAAAACGGCAAAAAAAAAAAACCACGATCACTCCTCTCGGCAAAAACTGAACATAATAATAATGGGCCAATATACTACAAAAATGGTTGGGCAAATTTTGGGCCTTTTACAACATAATAACTTAAGCCCAAAATTGAATTTATGGATGGATATGCTGGAGTCACGTTCAACAAATCACCCTCTTGAATCAAGTATATCCTCAGATAAAGAAGCAAAACACAATCTTGAACTCACCCTGCACTTTAAGCATCAACAAGCAACCTTAGCCAATACCTACTTTAAGTAGGTCACAGAAGAATTTAAACTTCACTCCTGACAAAGACTTTGTAAACATATCAGCAAGATTATTTTCAGATGCAATCTTCTCTAGCTTCACTGTTTTCTTGTTCACTTCATCTCTCAAGAAATGAAACTTCACATCTACATGTTTGGTTCGATCATGGTATAAAGGATTTTTCGAAAGTGCAAGAGCACTTTGACTATCACAGTGTATGATAGGTTCTGTTATATCTCCTAACATGTCTGAAATCAGTCCTTTCAACCAAATTGCTTCCTTAACTGACTCAGATAATGCTATATACTCTGACTCGGTAGTAGATAAAGCCACTACAGATTGAAGTGAAGATCTCCAATTAACTGTATTACCAAACAATTTAAACACAAAACCAGATGTAGATCTTCTTTTATCTAAATCAGAGGCAAAATCAGCATCAACAAAACCTTCTAAACACTAAACATCAGAATCACCAACTGTGTAAATTAAACCATAGTTCTTAGTACCTTTCACATATCTGATAACCCATTTTACAGCTTCCCAATGACGCTTTCCTGGACAACTCATAAAACGGCTAATAACACTCATTGCATAGGCTAAATCTGGACGAGTACATGTCATTCCATACATTAAACAACCCACTGCATTTGAGTAAGGTACCTTTGCCATACCTGCAAGTTCTGTGTCTGTCTTTGGAGACTGAAGCTTTGACAATTTGAAATGAGAGGCCAAAGGGACAACAACTGCCTTTGCAACATCAAGGTGAAACCTCTTAACCACACTGTCAAGGTAACCCTGTTGTGTAATTATGAGTTTTCCAGCAACTCTGTCTCTGATAATTTTCATGCCTAGAATCTTTCTAGCTGGACCTAAATCTTTCATATCAAATTCTCTGCATAACTGTGCTTTTAAGTCAACAATTTCAGAATATACATGAGAAGATATAAGCATATCATCCACATACAGTAACAAAACACACAGACACATCTTTCGAAACATGTTTAACATAAACACAGCTGTCATAATCACTTCTATTAAAACTACACCTAATAATAAAAGTATCAAACCTTTTATACCATTGCCTTGGAGATTGTTTAAGTCCATAAAGTGACTTTTTCAATCTACAAACCAAATGTTCTTTTCCTTTTTCAACAAAGCCAAGGGGTTGAGACATGTAAATTTCTTCCTCTAGCTCTCCATGCAAAAACGCTGTTGTCACATCCATTTGCTCTAATTCAAGATTAAAATGAGCTACTAAAGACAACAAAACACGAATGGAAGAATGTCTTACAACAGGAGAATAAACCTCATTATAGTCAATCCCATATTCTTGAGTAAAACCTCTTGCTACCAACCTAGCTTTAAATCTAGGTTTGTCTTCACCACTAATACTAGGTTTTACTTTAAACAATCATTTGCAATCAACAAGCTTATGATCTGGCGGTTTTTCTGAAAGCACCCAAGTCTCATTTTTCATCAATGAGGCCATTTCTTCATTCATAGCAATTAACCACATATCACTTTCTTTCGACTGCATTGCTTCATCAAAATTTGCAGGTTCATGACTTAACAAGATTTCATCACAGTTTAAGGCATAAGCTGTTTCTTTCCCCTGTTCTACTGCACAACTTGCTTCATCATATCTTGTTGGCGGCCTAACAACTCTTCTCTGTCTATCTCTAGCTAACTGATAATCTGACAAGCTAGATTCTGATGGATCATTTCCAGTACCTACAGACTCAGGTTGTTCCTCTGACGACTCACTAGTTAACTGATCATCAACCCTTGCAACTTCATTATTAGAAACAGATTGCTCACCTGAAGATCCGGCAGTGTGTGTGTTTTCTAACTCAATCTCAAAAGAGTTTGAAGACACATTATCAATAAACTTCTTAAAACTCACACTACCTGACAGCTCCCAAGGCATGTCAAATTCATCAAATTTTACATCTCTACTGATAATACATCATCCCTCACCTGGTTGAAGAAGCCATAGCTTATAACCCTTCACCTCAGATGGATAACCAAGGAAGATGCACTTCCTTGCACGTGGCTCTAGCTTGTCCTGTTTAATATGTGCATATGTAGCACATCCGAATACCTTCAAATGACTAAGATTGGGAGGCTTTCCTGACCAAACTTCTTGAGGAGTTTTCATATTCAAGGCAACTGAAGGACTTCTATTTATGAGATATGCTGCTGTCGAAACTGCTTCACCCCAAAACATCTTAGGAAGCTTTGCATTTGCTAGCATACATCTCACCCTCTCAAGCAAAGTCCTATTGAACCGTTCTGCAAGACCGTTCTGTTGTGGTGTGTAAGGAACTGTGTGATGCCTCTTAATTCCAGCTTTTTTACACAAAGTTACAAAGCTGTAATTCAAATACTCCAGACCATTATCTGTTATCAAAACCTTAATTTTCCTCCTAGTTTGATTTTCAATCAGGACTTTCCAATCTCTAAAGGTTTCAAATGCATCACTCTTGTTCTTCAAAGTAAACACCCACAATTTCCTTGAGAAGTCATCAACAATACTCATAAAGTATTTTGCTCCTCCAAGTGTTGAAACCTTTGCTGGTCCCCACAAATCTGAATGAACATAATCTAAAATCCCTTTGGATAACTCGATGCTCTTAGAAAATTTCACCCTGGTTGACTTTCCAAGAGTACAATGTTCACAGAAAGGTATTTCTGAAGGCTTGAACTTACCAAACAAACCTTGTTTGTGCAATTCATTTAAGCCTCTTTGAGAGACATGGGCTAATCTATTGTGCCAAAGGACAGTTTCTTTATCACCTTGTCCTAAAACAACATTTGCACAATTAGCTACAGCTGAGGTTCCATTCAAAACATACAAGCCATTTCTAAGGTTACCTTTCATTTCAAGAAGTGAACCTTTATAAATTCGAAGAACGCCTCCCTCTAACTTGCTACTGAAACCTCTTTTATCAAGTTGTCCAAGAGAAACTAAATTTCTCTTTAAATCTGGAACAAACCGAACATCAGACAGGATCTTCTCCATTCCACCATAAAGTTTCAACCTGACAGATCCTATACCCTTCACAAGACAATGTTGGTCATTGCCCATCAAAACCTTGTTACCTTCAAGTTCCTCAAAACCTTGAAAGTAATGTCTATGAGGTGTCATATGATAGGAACATCCAGAATCAAGTATCCACTCATTATCAACTGCAATCTCCGACACAGTTAACACCCCTGCTGATTCATATCCTTCATGCACATTTGCAACAATTTGTTCATCATTTTTCTCCTCTTTCTTGTTCTTGTTTTTTAACTGAAAACAGTTTTTAATCAAATGCCCTTCTTTATGGCAATAATAACATATTCTCTTCTCTTTATCTCTAGATTTGGATCTATGCTTAGTGTTCTTCACTTGTGATTTTCCTTTAGATTCTGATCTCCCTCTAACCACTAAGGCTTCAACATCCCTTTTCTCAGACATGATTTCAAAATCTTTGGATCTCAAGGCATTTAAAACAATGGCTAAAGTTAATGAGTCTCTGCCATATTTTATTGCAGCCTTAACTTCCTTATAGCTTTCAGGTAATGAATTTAGGAGAATAACAACTTGATTTTCATCATCTAACTTCTCCCCTGTATTTGCTAGATCTACACATATCTTGTTGAAATCATCTAAATTATCTTCTAAGGATTTTGATGGTTGCATCTTAAATCCAAAAAATCTTTCCTTCAAGTAAATCTTATTTGGCAGAGATTTACTTAAATAAAGTGACTCCAACTTAGTCCACAATTCCTCTGGTTTTTCAATATCATTAACCTGTCGAAGCACATTATCAGATAAGTGAAGAATCATTGTGCTATATGTTATTTCCTCCATTTCAGCTTGTTTTTCTTTGGTCATATCTGCAGGCCAAGTTTCTGGTTTATCTAAAATTTTACCCACTTTCTGTTGAACTAAAAGAGCTTTCAGCTTTTTTCTCCAAAGGCTAAAATCCCCTTTTCCATCAAACTTATCTAGTTCGAATTTTGCAGACATATTAGGAATTTTAACAGCCAATCAATCTCACTGAAATTTTTTTTTTCAGTCCAAACACAATTTCAGATACACCCAACAAATAACACAACCCAGCCAAACAGAAAATTCCAGATTAAATATCAAACCAACGAAAAACAGAGATACACTCACAGATTCACGGAATTAAGAAACCCACTGCTGCTACTGCCTTAATCAACACAGCTCTGATACCATTTGTTGTGAAGAACTACACAAACAATGCTAAAAATACAGCAGTCTAGAAAATCACAACCAACAAAGTTCACACTTTCTAAACTAAATCAAGCATAGAAAAATAGAGAAGACACAAATATTTATAGTGGTTCGACCAATGAGGTCTACATCCACTGTGCAAGGCGAGATCAATCTTCTATTAACTTCAATCCAAGAACAAGATACAATCGAAAAAGAGAGAAAAACTTCAAGCCACAAATCTCTCACAGCCCAATAAAATATACAGAAGAAACACTCTCACAAAGAGACAAAATTTCTCTCTTAAAATACTCAAAAACCACTTGCTTCAAGAAAGAAAAACCTTGTTCTTCTGCCTTCAAAAAAAAAAAAAAAATTGCAGGCAACCCTGTATATTTTCCCTTCTGTACAGCACCACGAAGAAGAAGAAAAACGGCCAAAAAAAACCACGATCACTCCTCTCGGCAAAAACTGAACGTAATAATAATGGGCCAATATACTACAAAAATGGTTGGGCAAATTTTGGGCCTTTTACAACATAATAACTTAAGCCCAAAATTGAATTTATGGATGGATATGCTGGAGTCACGTTCAACACTATTATATAGATCCATGGAATGGTCTGATGTGTCTACTTGTGTGTGTACACTTAATCCCCCTGTATTTGAGTTAATCACCCCCTGTATCGTGTATGTCTGGAATGCCCAATAAAAATACACTCTGTCTTTGTCTGTGTTAATATATGCAACCATAATAACCCCCCGTACCATGTTCACATAGATACAAATACCTGATGAATGTCATAACTGATATCTATCTATAGTATTACATACATACGTGTTCCGCATGCATCATGTGTGTATGCATACTTACCCCAGTCCCACCCCCATATGAGTTATATATACGCTGCAGTTTATATGCACTCTCATCTATCTGTATGTACTGCTATTTACGACTCTTGTTGTCCTTTTGTAACATGGATAATGAGGGGCAAAATGTGAAGGATAAAATCTTTTTTTACCGTTAGAAACGCTGAAACCTAAGCCTAAAAAATAGGTAGATCTTTTTATACCATTGAACACAAACCGCCAATTGAACTCCCTATAAATCGGGATCCATCCATCCCGAAAAAAGGGAGAGAAAACTGAATGAAAACAAAAAATTCTGTTAACGACGTTTGTCTATAGTCGTATATACTAGGGGTAAAAATGTCAAAAAAATCTGGAAAACAGTTCCTGAAAATGCGGTAGCCACCCATGCGAATTCTGAACTCCCGTAGCCAAAAAAACAAGAAGACTTTTTTTTTCTAGCTATTGAGCACAATTTCCCATATTTAAAAGGGAGATGGGCTTGGGCTGAAGTTTCAGAACCAACTATTGGGCCCAACCCATACAAGAAGAAGCAGCAGCAGCAGCAGCAGCAAAGCTCTGGGTCTGCCCTTCTCGTCTCTCCAGCGGAGGAAGCTGTAAGCCATGGAAGACATAGAAGACTTGCTCATCGGCGGCGGCGGAGCTCCCCCTGGTTACCGGCTTCCGTTAACCGCAGTTGGTTTAAAGCCGAAGAAGAAGCATAAGCTCAAATCTAATCCTGATGCTGATGATTCCAGTAACGAGCTCTCTCCGGCCCAAAATTCACTTGCACCTAAGATTCCAGGCACTCAGGTCTCTCTTTTTATGTCTCCTTGTATCGCTTTGAGTGTATCTTTTTTTTTTTTTTTTTTTTTTTTTGTTTGATTTTCACATTTCTCTTGGGGATACTAATAACTTTCTGCTTTGATGTAATTTGGCAGACAATTTATGTTAAAACCTTTGGATGTTCTCATAACCAGGTCAGTCCTTCATCCCCACGTATTGAATTGATTTGTATTATTGCCCTGACTTAAATGCAGGGCTTTTATTCTTTGAGAAACACTTGATCCAAATAGAGGTTGATTGGTTATTAGTTTTTATCCTTGCTATTTGTTATGTTCTGAAACTGGATTTTACTATTTTCATTCTAATGTTTCATCTTTTATGGGTCTTACACCTAAAGTTTCCAATTGATGTAAATGGATTTTAGAATTAAAGCTTTCAGTGTAATGTGATAAATGTAAAACTAGACATTTTTCGAGCAGATAGACTGCGTGACACAGACACATCATATATTGAATCTATTATTTTTTCTTTTCATAATAAAGAACAGAAAAAGCTATCATTAATCATAATATAATCCAAATTTTCAAGAGCAAAAGTCCCATTTGGAAGACAAATATAAGAAGGATTGCTACAAGCTGAATGGATGAAAGTTGGAATCATCCATTTATATTAGTATTATTATTATTTTTGCTTAAGTAAGATACTCCTCCAGCACAGTGTCTAGATGCTCATCATAGAAAACTCTTCGGCAGCATTCACAACATAAAAGAAACAGCGGTGTCCAAAATTGCTCTCTTCATGAATTAACTTTCTCTTCTCTCCTGTTTTGGACAAACCCAAGAAATTCTCAGTTCCGTGGAAGTCTATAATCCCTTTATTTTCAAAAGCACAAATATTTAATGGATGATTCATGTTCATGTTGTCACTCTTACGTAGAATGCATCAACCATCAGGGAGGAAAACGTAGTGATGAGGTCTTCTCTTGCATCATTGATGATTAATTTTAAATAATTCAATGAAATACATGGATCTTACGGTAAATCCTAAACCAAGTCAATATATGAAATTATGAGGAAGGGTTACTCTTATTCGTTCAGTGCTAAGTGGGATTCCGGTTTACTTTTTCTCGTTGTTTAGAGTCCCTAGTGCAGTTTGTTGTAGTCTAGAGAAGCTTATGAGAGACTTCATATAGGAGGGGGTGGAAGGGGAAGGGGAGCGGGGGAGGGGGGCGGGGAGCTCCTCTAGTTAGTTGGGAGACGGTGGGCAAACCCGTGGGCCTTGACAGGCAAGAATTAGAGAAGTTGAAGTTGAGAAATAGAGCTCTGCTAGCTAAATGGTTATGGCGGTTCCTGCTTGAGTCAACCTCCTTGTGGCATCAGATTATTGTTAGTAAGTATAGATATCATCCCTATGACTGGCTTGCGGGTGGGGTTGAAGGCATGACCAGAAATCCATGGAAAGAAATTGTTTACAAGCTCTCGGGTTTTTCTAGTCTGGTTCTTTGTGTAGTAAAAGGAGGACAATTGGGTGGGGGATAGTTCCCTCTTCTCCAAGTTTCCTAGTCTCTATAGATTGTCCTCCATGAAAAATTAGGTGATTTATGAGGTTATTAAAGTCTTCGGGGGCTCTCATTCTTATTCTTTGGGTTTCCATTGCTCTTTGACCGATAGAGGAACGATGAAGATCAAGGCTCTCTTGTCCTTGATCAGAGAGTTTCAATTTAGGGAGAGGAGGAGGAATATTCGTAGTTGGAGTCTCAACCCTTCTGAGGGTTTCTCGTGTAGTTCTTTTTTTTTTGAGTGGTTGCTCAATCCCTCCTTTGTTGTGAGTCTATCTTCACTCTTCTTTAGAGGGTGAAAATTCCTATGAAGATTAGATTCTTTACATGGAAAGTTATCCATGGAAGAGTAACACGATCGACAATCTTATGAGAAAGAAGCTTTCATTGGTTGGGCCCTTGTGCTGTATTCTTTGTCGGAGGGTAGAGGAAGATCTGGACCACATCCTGTGGAGTTGTGCCTTCACTTGTACTGTTTGGAGTTTGTTTTTTGAGGCTTTCGGGTTGCAGGACAGGAGCTTCAGAGACCACAGGGAGATGATCGAGGAGCTCCTCTTCCATCTGCCATTTAAAGATAAGGGGAGAGAGTTATGACTTGTCGGTGTGTGCTCTGTTTTATGGGGTTTGTGGGGAGAGAGAAATAATATGGTCTTTAGAGGTTTGTAGAGGTCCCTGTTTGATGTGTGGGCCCTCATTAGATTCCATGTTTCTCTTTAGGCTTCGGTTTCGAAGACCTTTTGTAATTATTCGTTAGGTCTTATTAATCTTGATTGGAGCCCCTTTCTATATTGGGGTTCCCTTTTGTGGGTTGATTTTTTTTTTGATGCCCTTGTATTCTTTCCTTCTTTTCCAATGAAAGTTGGTCTTTTCTAAAAAAAAAAAAAGAAAAAGAAATTATGAGTTTTTTTGGGGGTAAGAAACCGAACTTTCATTGAAAAAAATGAAAGAATACAAGGGCAAACAAAAAAACAAGTCCTAAAGAAGCTGAAGTCTATATGAAATTATGAGATTAGTGTTTTGGATTTGGATTGGAAAAGAAACTTACCAAATAATGATTTCCAAACCTGTCTTACATTATCTATTCTCTTATCCTAAATATCTTTTGGAGAAATATTTGCCATCAACTTTCTTACAAGGTATGACAATTTTCTCAGATGTGAACAATGCAAAACACTGGACATTGCATTTTACAAAATATGCTTATAAGTGGCTATTTATCTGTCCTAAATACCATTTCTTGTAAATGTAATGCGTTAATAGGCCAATTGGGCCTCCTTTTTGTAACCTTTTGGTCATCAGGGGAATTCCTCATCTCCCCTCCTTTGTATGATCCTTCTTTCAATATATGGTCTCTGTTTCTTATCAAAAAAATTGGCCAATATGTTTTCTATTAGTAATCTTAACGATACTCTAATATGTGAGGTTGCTTATATTAACTGTATTAGATGTGTCACCGTTGCTAAAATAAAAATTGGATACAATTTTCTTCATTGTCTTCATTGACAGAGTGACAGTGAATACATGGCTGGCCAGCTTTCAGCATTTGGTTATTTGTTAAGCGAGAATCCTGAAGAGGCAGACTTGTGGCTCATAAATACGTATGATCTGTTCCTTCAAATTTTACCGTTTCTTATTTTGTCTTAATTTTATAGAAAATGTTCAATGAAGATTTCTTTCTTAGTTGCAAAAAAGCATAAGTTGCCTGTGAATGCTTTCAAATGCTTTAAATTGTTCAGTAATCTTAGAATTTATGTGCCTCCAACGTGCATTGTTACTTGAGTGTGGACCTTAGTCTACTCTTTGAATAATTTATTCAGTAAATTGTTGTTGCTTTCCCAGGTTGGTTATTACATCTTCTTGAGGACATTAACCTTCAACTTCCTCTACATAGTGTCAGCTCCGCATTTATGTGCTTTGATGTAGATAGCTGTACATATATGTGCTTTGGCACAGATCTATATTTTTGCGTATGCAGTCATGAATCTTTTTCCTTTCTCCACATATTTGAGACAATATTTTGGAATTCTGGACTAATAGCCTGATAAATATTTTGGCAGTTGCACAGTTAAATCCCCTAGTCAGTCTGCAATGGACACTCTAATAACAAAATGCAAAAATGCGAAAAAGCCTCTTGTGGTAGCTGGGTGTGTACCACAAGGTAGTCGAGATTTAAAGGAACTAGATGGGGTCAGTATAGTAGGAGTCCAGCAGATTGACCGTGTGGTAGAAGTTGTGGAAGAGACACTAAAAGGTCATGAAGTAAGGCTGTTAAATCGCAAGACACTGCCCGCACTTGACCTCCCAAAAGTGCGAATTGGTTCCTGTTCTAGCCTTTTGAGTTTTCTATTTGAGATTGATTTAAAAAGCTTCTTTAGCTTATATTATTATTTTCCTTTTCTTTTACCCTTTTGCTAACTCTTAAAGAAATTTATTTTAATTTTGATTTTTGAACAGGTGAGAAAGAACAAGTTCATTGAAATACTTCCAATCAATGTTGGCTGTTTAGGTGCTTGCACTTATTGCAAGACAAAACATGCTCGTGGTCACTTGGGAAGTTACACTGTAGATAGCCTTGTAAGGACTTTAAACTAATGTATGGTTTTTGTCTAACGTATATTCTCCATTTTTTTCAGTTAGAAACTTTATGCTCTGTCTGGAAAAATCTGCTAAAACTGTATTTGCAGGTAAAACGTGTAAGAACTGTCATCAATGAAGGAGTCAGGGAAATCTGGTTGAGCAGTGAAGATACTGGGGCATATGGTACTTTGCACTACTTCCATCTGAGATTGCTTTTCAATTTTATAGGATATGACAAGCTGATAGTTTCTATTACACATCAGAGAGTAAATAACACTTGCTTGATCTTTATTGATTAAAGCACAGAGTATAAATAGGCAAAGGGTCAGCAGATGTAGTTAGGCAAAGTAAACTACCTAACTGAAGAAGAATTTGGATCTGAAGAATTTTCAGCCATGATAAAAGACAAGGATTACGCTCTGAGAATTTTAGATTTCAATTGATACCATATTACACATCAGAGAGTAAATAACACTTGCTTGATCTTTATTGATTAAAGCACAGAGTATAAATAGGCAAAGGGTCAGCAGATGTAGTTAGGCAAAGTAAACTACCTAACTGATTTACAACTTCTTGATTTGTTAGTTTCTTATAATTTATTTTGTTTCGATTGAGTTATTTTATCGGAAGATGAAATTGAATCTGCAGAAATATACAGAGTAGGATTTTCTAAAAATGTTGATACTGATGAAATTGAAAATTTATGGCCCATACGATATTTAAAATGAAAATTATATTCTTCATCACCGTGGACATCTCAATTATTCCAACTATCAATTTTTAAAATGGATATGCATTATAAAAAATAGTTTTAAAATTTTCAAGAATTAATTGCTTGCTTTTATTGTTGAGGAAGATTCTCTCTCTCTCTCTCTCACACACACACGCACACACATCTCCTTGTGGGGTTTGGGGACCAATTATGTTTCTCTCCTCCTCTTTCTTTCGGGAGACCAGTCTCCTTGTGTGGTTTGAGGGACCGATTGTGTTTCTCATCTTTTCATCTTTTCTCTTCTCATGCCTCAGATTCAAACCATGCGCCAACATCTTTTTATTGGTTTTGTTTTTGGCAGTGTAGAATATCTGTATCACGTGAAGCTTTTTAATACTTTTTTGCGTCTGTATTTCCTTCCTTTAATGCTAAAGTCTCCTTTTTTATTACACTTTACTTTATCCTCCGCCTCCATAGTTTGTATTTCCTCTCTAATTTTTCTTTTGTTTAATATACACTTCCTTCTTTTTTTTTTTTGAAAAAAAAAAACAAATCTTCAATTCCAGGTAAAAGAAGAAAACAAGTGTAAAACTAGAGTCAAGATTGGAGAGCATGAGACCTCTGATTCTTCCATCAATTACAATAGGATTCCTTCCAAAAGCGTGATAAAAGTGGTTTTTATAGAGTTTTACATGTCTTGTAGACAAGCTTTTTGGACTGTTATTGAATTATTTTGTTATTCTTCTTTCCTTTTTCTTTCCAGTGCTTCTGTTTGTACTCTCATATTTCAACAATAGATTGGTCTAATGATCAAAACGGAATCTACAAATTGAGATACAATTAAAGTCATGTCTAATCTTCCATATATCTCAGGTTTAGATCTTGTGTGTTGGTTTAGGTGGTCGTTCATAAGATTAGCAAAAAAATGGACAAGGTGGAACCAATGACCGGATGATTTTTAATGTTGGATGATATATTTTCTCTAATAATATCAAATTTGAACGTTGAAATAATGTAATATTATCCAAGGATTGCTAAGATTGTAAAATATTTGTCCTTGCTAATGTCATATGATGAAATTTCAGGCCGTGACATTGGGGTTAATCTTCCAATTTTATTAAATGCAATTGTTTCTGAGCTTCCACCTGATGCAAGCACAATGCTTCGGATTGGGATGACAAATCCTCCTTTCATTCTCGAGCACTTGGAAGAGATAGCTAATGTCTTGTGTCATCCATGTGTATACTCCTTTTTGCATGTGCCAGTTCAATCTGGGAGCGACACAATCTTAAGTGTAAGTGTTGACTCTACCTAATTTTCTTAGTTTCTTTTTTGGTGAATTCTTGATGCCAATACAGTTTTGGGGAACGAAATTACTTATAATCCTAATCATTACATTTTCTCTCAGGCAATGAATCGAGAGTATACAGTCAATGAGTTCAGGACTGTTGTAGATACCTTAACTGAGCTTGTTCCTGGGATGCAGGTTGCAACTGATATAATATGTGGATTTCCTGGTTAGTAAGTGGGCTTAAGGCTACGTATTGATTCCTATACTTCTATTGTTGTCTCTGTGTAGGTGTGCATGGTTTTTTTTTTATTCTCTGCATACTGTTTTGGATGGGAAACAAAGCTTTCACATTCGTTGATTTCTATGTTGCAAAACACCAACTGCTTGAACAGTGTGATCTATAAATTATTGTTCTTTTTCAAAGATGCAATATTTGAGCAATTATCTTTTGAACTTTTTAAAATATACATCTTTCATAATGGCAAAACTATATCGATTATTATGGAAATGTAACCCTTTGGCCTTGTGGGGATACTCTCATCTTGGCCTCTATGCGGCGTGTGAAGATTATTTCTTTAAGGTTTGTTGGGGCCGTTTTTCCCCATTTGTTGCTTTGTATTGTCTTGAATATTTGTTTCTCCTTCATTTTTGTATACAGTATTGATTCACATTTTGGGTAGCGTGTAATATTTGATAGTCCTAATCTTCCTGGCTAACAATTTTATTGTACGTGAATGATTGCCAAATTTATTGTCAATTCTGGGGCTTTTCAGGGGAAACGGATGAAGATTTTTGTGAAACTGTCAACCTTATTAAAGAGTACAAATTGCCTCAAGTTCATATCTCTCAATTCTATCCTCGACCAGGTATACAAATGGCATCATGTTCAAGCCTCCTTATTTCTTTTCATAGGCTTTATAAGGGAACAATTTGACTTGAATGCTAATGACTAGCCTAAAATCCTTGTGTATTATTCAGGAGACATCAAAAGCTTAAAAGTTTTATTTTCCCAGGATGTGGTGATACGATTGCCTAGAAAGCATATACTTTTTTTTTGTTAATCCAGACACTTTTTGTAACCCTTTTCATTTAGTTTTCTTATTTTTGTCTGAAACTTATTTAATGAAGTAAGGACAAAGGTTTTTTTCCTTGATTAATTTGTCTGATTTTCTTTTTCTTTTTAATGGAAAACTGAGCTTGATTGAGAAAAATAAAAGAAAGCAAAGGGTCAAGGGTGTACAAAAACAACCACCTAGAAAAAGAGCCCGACAAAACCAAGATCTAACTGAAGATAAAAGGGATTCAAACCAAAAGAATAAAACCAAAGAGAGACATTAAACATTTAAACCAAGAATCAAATTTCACTTTGTTCAAATGGTTTTCTGTTAGGATGGTAGAAATTCCTCATTTCTTTTTCCAATTTTATAGAGCGATCACTAATTATGGATCGCTCTATTATACAAACAACCTATTTTAAACTGGTTCAGATGAAGCAGTGTTATAATAGCTCTGACAAATAAATGTAATAGGGTTTGATGGTTGTCTTGTGAGATTAGTCAAGGTGTGTGCAAGCTAGCCAGGACACTCATAGATATAAAAAAAAAAGAAAAAAGAAAAACAACAAACAAGTGAATGTCAGTAAGATGAATTATTCATGAATGTGAAAAATTCAGCAATTAAAGAGTTTGCCTGTGTTACCTTAGAAGAACCCTGACTTTAGCAATATCTTTCATTAAATTGATTGTCTTGGATATATCTGTCTAGGCTAGTTCTTGGAACTTCTCCTTTGATTCTAAGTAAAGAGAATGTGATTGTATAATGTATAAACTAATATTTCCAGCGGCCAAACGTTTAAAATGGAAAAAAACATTATCCTTCTTTATTGTCATTCAGGAACACCTGCTGCTAGGATGAAGAAAGTTCCAAGTGCTATTGTCAAGAAACGAAGCCGTGAGTTGACTTCTGTTTTTGAAGCTTTTACACCATATAATGGAATGGAGGGCAGAGTGGAAAGAATTTGGATAACGGAAATTGCAGCAGATGGCATTCACTTGGTAAGAAAGCAATGCTTGTCTAATGTTTGTTTGTTTGTTTTTTTTTTTCCTTCTAATTCTAACATGTTGTAATTTGTATATAGTTTAGTGGTTGGTTTCAGGTGACTGCTACCGCACAAAAAAAATTTTCGCATCAGTTTAGGGCCAAAATTTGAGACATCTAGGTTGTTTAATTTTGGTCTTTTAGCTAGTGGAAATGAAATTGTGTTTACAAAGAGCATGAACAGGGAGAAAATAAAATAAAGAACCGGTAGAATCCATTGTTACATTTTGAGAATCCATATAAAATTTTAGACTTGAGTCTGCATGCTTTGACAAATTAACATTAGAAAATATCTACTGGAAGATTGATTAATCGCTGAACATTTTAATTCACCATGTTCAACGCAAGTTATAGGAATTGTGTTTGGACGGAGGAAAAAAACCCAGCTGAACTTAACCATCTCTTGGCCTGAAGTGAATTAGAATTAGATAACCTAACCAAAATTAGGATTTCAAGACATTAAGGACTTTTGTTTTGCATGTCTACGTATCTAAAATATAAAAACTAGGCTCTGTTTGTTTAACAAGAAACAAAATTTTTCATTGAGTTAGTAGTCTATTTTTCACTGAATTAATGAAACCAGACTCTTGCTCAAAGGTACAACCATTGAGAAGCCTTCAATTTTGACACCGGCACCCAAAAATAATCAACCCAACATTTAAATATAACTAGACTCTATTAGTCTTAATTAATTTTAAACATTCTTCAAAATAATGGATTTTCTTCAAACATGTCTTATAAGACATTGCTTCATTAGAAAATATGTAATTTGCTTGTTCATGAGCGAGTTAAATTTTATCCATTCTTTCTTATATGTATATGAAGTATACTAGTTATATTAGCTTAGACCTTCATAGCCTTAGGCCTTGGCTGTGAAATTCCTATTCTGAGTACGCTTTACTCTCTTAGACAACTTCACCAATTTGCTAAACAGCATGGCAGTTGAACTATTTTCAGACTGTTCTAAGAGCTTTCCATCTATTCTTCCACTTGGGCATAGGATTTGATTGTTCTCCTTGGTCCTATAGGCGAATATGAATGCAGGTTCAGACATGGCTTCTCCATTCTTCTGGAAGTTCTTATCTAAAATCTAAATCATTATTGTGTAAGTTGGTTGCTATCTAGGAAGCACAGACACGAACACGGGACACATACACGATACGACACGAACACAACGACACGCCAATTTCTAAAAATGTAGGACACCAACATGTTTGAGACACGTTATTTTTTTTAGATAATATGTGTATATATTGTCGTAGTACTTCAAAATAAATAACCACACAAATTGAACATAAAAAAACAATATGTGATTCATTAATACATAAAATTACAATACAAATAAAAAGTACTTGAAAGATCAATCTTCCATACAACAAAAAAAAAAAAAAAAAAAAGAAAAAAAACTCTCATCTCAAACTTCCAAAAAGAGAGGACGAAATATTTTAATAATGAGGTGTCCCGGTCAAAAAAAAGAAAAAATAAAGAAGAAAGTGGCGGAGAAGACGGAAGAATATGTATCATAATTAATAGGCATATTGTTAGTATTGTAGAAAATTATTTGATTAAAATATAAAAAATTTCTATAGAGGAGGGAAGGAAAAAAACGGATGAACAAGGAGAAGAAATGAAAAAAAGAATGTGAATAGAAGAAGAAATGAAAACTGAAAAGTGTAGACCTTTGATCGGACAGTGACGACAGTAAACACAGATCGGAGGTTGAAGGCCGTGGCGGCCAGGTTGATCTAAGCCAGGGGTAGAGGGAGCGTGGAGCCGTGGAGAAAAGGAAATGGGAAAGTAATCAAGCACCGAAGAGGTTTTTTTTTTTTTTTTTTTTTCCTCTCTCTCTCTCTCTTTTTTGAAGCTGCAGCAGAGGATTGTAAAGTTGGGGTTGGGCTATTGGTTGGGCTTTTGGTTTTCTTAAGTGGGCTCGAATGGACAGAAGAAAGAAGATAGGAGAAATCTGGAAAAAGGCTCCAGGTGTGTCCATGAGAGTGTCCCTGTCGTGTCCGAAAAGTTCAAAAAAGAAAAAGACACGCTGAATGACATGTCGAACACGTGTTTGGATGTATGTGTCCTGCACGTGTCTGACACAGACACTCGACCTAAAATGAAGTGTTCGTGCTTCCTAGGTTGCTATGAAGGAAGCTTCAAAACCGGATCTACTTGAAACAATTTGAAAAAGAAAGGGTCAGAAGGGTGAAGTTTTTTTTATGTGCACATTAGCTTTTGAAGGATTGAACAGGGCTGAAATTATTTTTTTTTTTTTAAGAAAAAACTCAGGTTTCATTGAGAAAAAAATGAAAGAATACAAGGGCATCCAAAAAAACCATGCCACAAAAGGGAAACCAAAACCCAGAGAGAAACATGAAATCTAATGAGGACCCATACAACAGGCCTGGAATTATAAAATAGGTGTAATGGGCCTATCTTAAATCTAAGGGTCTGCGTAATCCGTAGTTCAAATGAGAAATGTCAGCTCCCTCATCCAATGCCTGTAGGTGCAAAATTACTAGCTTGCTCTTTATCTGTTGTTTTGATGGTACAAGTCAAAAAGCCTGGAACAGTTACGTGTAGACTAAGGATGAAAGGAAAAGCTAAACCCTGATAAATGGAGTTAACACTATCTTGTGGTGAACTTGGATAGGAATAAATCGTAGAACCTTTAGAAGGTAAGTTTAGATTGTGGGCTGAAGTATTTGATTAAGCTAAGTTTGTGATGTAGTAGGATCAGGGGTAACCTTATAGTTTTTGGTTGAGTTTGTTAATTGTTAGTTCGTTAATTGGTTTTGTGATAGGCCTTGCCCAACAATTTTATTTATATTCAGATAACAAGTGCCCAGGGAAGTTTTGAGAGCTTCCCACCTCTCCCAATTCTCTCAAGAGAACCAAAGAAACAAACAGAATAATTGATGCCTCTCCCCCACACAACAACAACCCTATAAACCACCCACCACGACCCTTGCACTAACAAACATTCTTGGGCCCCACTCACTACCCACACAATGACTCACCCGTATCCAATCCCCTTCTCACTTGCTTATGTGTATAAACCTTTGTAATCGGAGGCCTATCATTACCTACCCCCTATAGAGCCACCTTGTCCTCAAGGTGGAAGTTCAAAAATTGAGTGCTAATGGAAGAAACCGACTCCCACATTGCATCTTCATGAAGGGCGTTAATCCCAACAAATGAGTGCCTCTAACTCCCCCTCAGTAGTGAGTGACTTCTTCAACCCAATCAATTCAGCAGGTTGAAACCGAATGGACAAATCAGAAGCTAAGGCAGGTGGGATGGGAATTATAGGCATGTTATGCCCTACAGCCTTACACAAAACAGATATGTGAAAAACAGGGTGTATAATTGTGCCCTCTGGTAAAGCTAACATGATATGCAAAAGGCTCGACATGAGCTATTATCTGAAAAGGTCCAATAAACCGTGGAGCCAACTTAGGATGCTTATGTTGAGCTAAAGTGGACGGGGGATAAGGGCGAAGCTTAAGATACACCCAATCATCAACCTCGTACTGAACATCCCGCCGCTTCTCATTCGTATATTTAGTCATTCGTTGCTGGGCGGTAAATAAACACTCTTTTGAAGTACGCAACATGGTATCTTGTCTCTGAGTTGGCCATCAACCTTGGCCATTGTAGTCGTATCCACCACATAACTCAAAATGGGAGGTGCATGGCAACCGTAAACAATCTCAAAAGGGGTCAAACGAGTGGATGTATGAAATGCAGTATTATAACTATATTCAACCCATGGTAACCATTTAAACCACTGCTTAGGTGTAGCCATGACGAAGCAACGAAGATAAGTCTCAACCCCCCGATTTACCACCTTCGTCTGGTCATCTGTTTGAGGATGATAAGAAGTTCTTCGCCGCAATTGAGTGTCCAAGGACTGAAAAAACTCTTCCCAAAACATACTTGTAAAAATTTTATCCCGATCTGACACTATACTTCTTGGACATCCATGTAAACGCACAATTTCACGCACAAAAACAGTGGCCACAAAAATTTCATTAAAAGGATGTTTAAGGGAAATAAAGTGAGCGTACTTGGATAGATGATCCACCACAACCAAAATCGTGTCATATCCCTTGGAGCAGGGCATCCTTTCAATGAAAGCCATTGAAATATCTTCCCATACTTTGTCCGATGTTGGTTTTGCTCGTAGAAGTCCCATCGGGTGCCAAGGATAAATACTTAGCCTGCTGGCAAGTAGCATACTCCGCCACAAACGCCCACACTTGACCTTTCATGCCCTTCCAATAAACCTCCCGAGATAGCTGTTGATAAGTCTTAAGGGCATTTTGATGATCCCCTATTGGACTGTTATGAAATTCATTAAGAAGCAGAGGAATAGTTGGGGAAGATGCTGGACAAATGATTCTGCCTTGGTAGCATAATAACTCCCAACGCAAGGAATATCCCCTGAGGACTGGATCTCCCTGATAGACCTCTTATTAAGCATGTGTATAAGAGGAGGCGTAAGAAAAGGGGTGGGGATTGGTAATTGTAAAGTGAGACTGGTATGGTTGGTTAGTGTGAGTTAGTTAGTTAGCAGAGGTATATAGCTTTGGGTAGGATACTATGTATGTACATTTTGGCTTAGTAAGAAGTACATGGTGGTGTGGAGAGACGGGAGGCTCTCAAACCTCTTCCCTTGGCTGTACTACTACTAACATAAATAATACTAAGATTCTATCATTTTGGTATTAGAGCCTCGTTCTTCTGATCCTAAACGATGACTACGGGGATGAAATCTCGAATGGAAGCCCTAGAAGGAAAAATGGCGGAATTTCAAGATTCTATAGCAAGAGAGATCTCTTTGGTAATGACACAAGTTAAAGATGGAATGAAAGCGATGATGGCTCAAATCGAAGGTTTGCGATATGCTAAATGAGTCGCAACTGGTGTCGAGAAGGAGCAAGGAAGGCGTCAGGATGAGGTTGCGAGCGCTACGGTTGATTTGAATGCTTGTATTAGAGAAACACAAACTCATCTTAGTAAAGCGTTGGCTCCGGTCTTAGATATTCAGCTACGAAAGCTAGAGATTCCAATATTTTCAGGATCAAATCCTTATGAATGGTCATCAGGTTGAGCGCTATTTTGTTGTCAATCGACGTACTGAATCAGAGAAGTTGGAAGCAACTATCCCATGTTTAGATGGTGTGGCTCTTAAATGGCACCACTGGGAGGAGCAACGACGACCGATTGATAGTTGAGAGGAGTTTTGTCGCCTTGTTCTTTGACGATTTCTTCCGACTAAAGAAGGTACGTTCCATGAACAATGTTTTCGCACTTAAACAAGAACCGTCTGTGGCTAACTATCGTGAGAAGTTTGAGGAGTATTCAGCTCCATTAGAAAACCTAAATGATGATACTTTGGAGGGAAAGTTCATTGATGGTCTCAAAGAGGACATTAAGATGGAAATGCAAGTAAATTGATCGATTGGGCTTACTCCGCATATGGAAATGGCCAAAAAATGAGAAGATAAGTTGTTACATTTTGAGGGGAAATATTTTAGGGCTGCCTTTAATCCAAAAAGCTTGGGCCAAAGCCCAACATCTTCATTGATAGGATCTAAGTCAGTTTCGTATGGAGCACGATCCAACGCGTGTACAATATCCGTTAATTCTAGTAAACTAGGTGCGACTTTTCGAAAGGAAATCATAGGTAAACAATCAGAGATTCCATTCAAGAGGTTAACTGACGCTGAGCTGCAAACTAGACGTGAGAAAGGCTTATGTTTTTGATGTGAGGAAAAATTCTTTCCTAGACATCGATGTAAGAAGAAAGAGTTGCAAGTTATGGTAATTCAAGATGACGAGATTGTGGTTAAGGAAGCAACTGAAGAAGTAGCTATGCAGACGACAAAAATGGCCGACGGAGTTGCACCAGGGGACGAACAACCAGAGGAGATAGCTGAAGTGGCCTTGCATTCTATGGTTGGGCTTGATTCGCCAAAAACTATTAAGTTGAAAGGATTAAATGGTGCTATGGAAGTTATTGTGCTTATTGATAGTGGTCTTACAATTTTTTTGTCGTTAAGCTTGTTCAGGAATTGAATTTGCCTTTAAGTGAGACTGATGGGTATGGCGTAGTTCTTGGTACTAGCTCGTCTATTCGGGGAACAAAATTTGTAAGGATATGGTTCTTTCTTTGGGAACGATTACTATCGTCCAAAACTCTCCCTATTAGTTAGGGTACTGCTGATGTGATTCTAGGCGTTCAATGACTGCCCACATTGGGGGATGTTACAACAAATCATCAATCTCTACAATCGAGTTTTTTCGTTGGGAGATGTTCTTCTTCATGGTGATCCATCGTTGGTTTGATCTCAGGTTACTCTTAAGTCCTTGATTAAGTTGTTGAAGCTTTAGAAACAGGGATTCTTGGTGGAGTTAAACGTCGTGACGAAGCATACTAAGATGCAAGGCGAACTATTGGATGATATGCCTCATGTGGTTCGTTTGGTTTTGGAAGCCCATTCCTCTGTTTTTCAGCCATTACCCGATCTTACTCCAAACCATGAGTTGGACCATGCTATTGAATAGATGCCTGACATTGCTCCTATAAACGTTCGACCCTATCGTTATCCTCAATTTCAAAAGGATGAGATCGAGAAGCTTGTCGAAGAAATGCTTTCTGATGATATTATCCAGCCAAGCTCCAGTGCATTTTCTAGTCCAATTTTATTGGTCAAGAAAAAGGATGGGAGCTGGCGTTTTTGTATGGATTATCGTGCTTTGAATAAGGTAACTGTCCCTGATAAATTATTCGTTCCTATGGTGGATGAACTTTTGGATGAGTTGTGTGATGCTGTTATTTTCTCCAAAATTGATCTAAAATCTGGTTATCATCAAATACGGTTGAAGTCTGAAGATGTTCCTAAGTCAACCTTTCGCACATGGGCGTGTCATTATGAATTTTTGGTTATGCCTTTGGCCTTTGCAATGCTCCTCCAATGTTCCAAGCTATCATGAACAGGGTCCTTCAATTGTTTCTTTGGACGTTTGTTCTTGTTTTCATGGATGATATCTTGATTTACAGTAAGACTCTTGATGATCATGTCGTCCATTTAACCAAAGTCCTGGTCGTGTTGCAAGAACATCAGTTGGTGGCCAATATAAAGAAATGTTAGTTTGCCTTGAAGCAAACCGAATATTTGGGACTTATGGGTTATTAAATTTGTGGCTAACCGTGGCACTATTGCTCATCCTTTGACGCAACAATTAAAGAAAGACATTTTTTTGTGGACCTCTGAAGCTACTTATGCCTTTCAGAAGCTTAAAACTGCTATGATATCAATCCCCGTTCTTCGTTTACCAGACTTTTTGAGGGAATTTGTTATCGAGGCTGATGCATCTGGTGTGGGGATTGGTGGAGTGTTGCTTCATCGAAATAAGGCTGTTTATGAACGTGAGTTGATGGCTATTGCTATGGCTGTCCAAAAATGGAGACTTTATTTCTTGGGCCTTAAGTTTTTGGTTCAAACCGACCAAAGTAGTCTCAAATTTATCTTGGAACGATGCCTTGTAGCGGGTGAGTACCAGAAGTTGATAACCAAATTAATGGGCTACGATTTTAATATTGTTTATAAGCCTGGGGTGGAGAATAAAGTTGCTGATGCCCTATCTCGAATTCCTAGTGCTGTTGAGTTCGCAGTTGCTAGTGTTTTTGGAGGACTTAATTCTAGTTTAATTCTTGACCAACAGATGGGTGATGATAGGTTGCTCTCTATTAGAAACAAATTGTTAAATGATGAGGATGTACCTGTTGGTTATTCACTCAGGGGCCGTTACTATATTATTGAGGCAAGCTTGTTCTCCTTGAAGATTCCCCAACCATTCCATTGTTGTTGGAAGTGTTTCACTCGTCTCTTGTGGATGGTCATGGTGGTGTTCTTCGTCACATATCAAAGGTTGGCTCGTGAAGTGTAGTGTTCTATTTGTCAGCAAGCTAAGTACTTGGCTTTAGCTCCGGTTGGGTTACTTTCAACCCTTTCCTATTCCTGACCATGTGTCGGAGGATATTTCGATGGACTTTGTGGTAGGGTTGCCACTAGCAGAGACATTTGATTCTATTTTGGTGGTGGTTGATCGACTGTCCAAATATGCACACTTTATCCCTGTCAAGCATCCTTTCACAGCGGTTAATATTGCTCGTGTTTTCACTAAAGAGGTTCGTTTGCATAGTATACCCCAAAGCATTGTCTTGGATCATGACCCTGTGTTTACTAGTTTGTTTTGGGAGGAGCTTTTTAAGTGGCAGGGTACATAGTCAAAGAGAAGTACAACCTATCATCCCCAAACGGATGGACAAACAGAGGTTGTTAACCATGGGATGGAAACTAATTTGAGATGTTTTGCGATGCATTGTCCTAGTACGTGGGTTCGTTGGCTTCCTTGGGCTGAGTTTAGCTATAACACGTCTTATCATTCGGGCCTAAAGACAACCATTTGAGGTTGTTTATGGCTCTTCTCCACCGTCTATTCTCCTTTTTTTGGTTGACAGTTCTCCTGTTTCTGAGGTGGATAAGCAACTGAAAGAAAGGGATGCTATGTTATAGCTGGTTAAGGAACACCTTTTGTATGGAGAGCAAGAAAATTAGTCCAAATCATGTTCAATTTTTGATTTGGGTTGGCCTGAGGAGGAAAATAAGAAAATTAGTCCAAATCATGTTCAATTTTTGCCCCTCATCTCCTTCGCTCATTTTTCACAATGGTATTATGTAACCCATTCCGTTAAGGAGATTCACAGCTTTTAACGATCAAAAAATTGATTTTAGTACTCAACGTAGCCTACAGAAGGCTATTTGAAGCTTCACAAGACCGTGATTGAAGAAGAAATTAATGGAAATTCAGTTGCATTCTTCGTACTCACCACTTGTTTCACATTCACTCGATCCTGAGGATTTTCACATCTAACAAATTAGTAAAAAAGCATCAATATTCCATGGGAGAGAAATGAGAAGAAATAAAAATGAGAAATCAGTCATTATTTTTAAAGTTTTGCAAAATTGTATGAATGTCAATGGCATTGACATTCAATGAAACGTTTAGAAAAGGTCAAATTCTCTTGGACAAATGATTGAAGAAAATGTCAATGGCTGTGGATCTATGGTTGAGGAGGTGTTCTTGATTTCTCCCTTTCATGATAAGGGCATAAGTTTTGTAGCAGGCTTGACAATAGGATTTTCAGAGGGGTTAGAGATCTAGGGAGGAAGTTTGTGCTAGGTGTAATGCTTCTTTGTGGACGTCCTCTATCGAACTTTTTATAATTACCAGCTTGGTTTTATTCTTTTAGATTAGAATCCCTTCTTGTAGTTAGTTGTTGGTTTCTGTTTGTGGTTTTGTTTTTTGTATGCTCTTGTACATTTTGTCATGTTTCTTAAAAAAAAAAAAAAAAAAGAAAAAAAAGAAAAATTGATTTAAGTGTCAGAAAGGGGAAAATTGAATTTTTGTCGGAGGGAGGGTTGTGGCAGTTTCGGAGTTTTTTAGCTCTTCCTTTCGGATGTATATAGCTGAAAACGTATAAAAGAACTCTGAAAACGTTTGCCAATAGATCAAGTTTTGGGGCTGAACGCATCTTATTGCTTCTCTTTGGTCTTATGTATGTGGTCTTCCAAAATGATTTTCTTTCTATTTAAATTTTTTTTTTTCCTTTTCAGTTAAATAATGGTTGTGGGTGGTTTATAAAGAGTATGCAGTTATTATGTTTCTTCTTTATTCCCCTTGGTTTGCTGCTGTTGCTTGAAATTTCACGTTTCTTAAAAGAAAATCAAGTTTTTTGGTGGTCTGAAGCATTCGTCTTTACTAAGCCAGGATTTATATACTTGCATCAAGGAATTACAGACACCTTTGTGAACTTATGAAATGATTTTTGCGATAAACTCCCTCTCTATCTCTTCTTCTTTTCTCTGTTTCTTAGTGGAAGCTGTATTTGTTCTTCCTCATGTGAAAATGGAACCATTGTTATTAAACTGTTCCTTCATCAATTTTAATTCGCACATGCATTTTAGTCGCAACATGGAAGGGAACTACATTCTGTGATCGATATCTCATAAAACTGCTCTTTCTGTGTACCCTTTGATCATCTAATGTTTCAAAGAACAGCTGTTTCTTTTTTCATTAGCTCAATTTATTTTGCTTCTCTAGGTTGGCCATACCAAGGGATACATACAGGTGCTAGTAATTGCCCCGGAAACTATGCTAGGAACTTCTGCTATGGTGAAGATAACATCAGTTGGAAGGTGGTCCGTTTTTGGGGAAGTGATTGAAACCATCAGCACCAAACATCATAAAACAACTACTCTCGAAGACATGCTGATTCGAGACGAAGTTCCTCCCTGCTCTAACGCTCACGAAATGTGTGCATGTTCCATGGAACCCAAACTTTGTGCTTGTGGACCAGAAAGCTGCAAAGGACCAGTTGCTCTGGATGATAAAGATGATTCCTCAAGGAATATCCCATTGCCCGAAGAGTCGAAACGGAAGAATCTGATTGGATGGCTATTGAGGAGACGGAAGGGCCATGTGCCCAAAAGGGAGGAGAGAGAAAGTCCCATAGTATCTGAGAGAAAGCAGGCATTGGCTGGAGATTGGGGCGTCATCGATAGGATTCTTGTGGGAGGAATACTAATCAGTATCTTTACAATTGTTGGTCTACTGTTTCATCTTGGATCCACCACACTCTCCTCCAGTTGGTGATATTATACAATGCTAATTTGCATTGAACCATACTTAAGAAAGTCTGTAATGAGAGTTTTATTGTTCCTTTTTCAGCTTTCATCTATAGAGGTAGTTTTTTTTACTGTCACAATTTCAAGTGTAATTTGAGATCTCAGTGATTTTGTTTTCAATTTTGCAGTTCTCTCTTTAGATTTTCATCTACTTCCATGACTTAGAATCTACTAGATTACATAGGAACAATCTCAAATTTGGTTTTCTCTACCAATTAAGAATGTATTAGGGAATAGAATAGAAGTGCTTTTGTTACAAGTATTTTAATAAAAAGTAATTAATTACTTTTTTTTTTTTTTTTTTTTTTTTTTTTTTTTTTTTTGTTTGGAAGAACCAATTGCTCTATTGTTTAGCTGCTTTAATAGTTTTTTTTAAAAAATATTCAATCTAATTTAAGTGATCTTTTTAATGATTATTTACAGATACATTAATGAGGGAATACGGGATGAGATATTGAGACTATGGATGCTGATCATTCAGAGAAGTTCGATTTCGAAGCTCAAGTGAAAAGATCTTTTCAGATGTTGGACGTTCTGACCTCAAACAAAAGCAAAAACTAAAACTATAAAAAAAAAAAAAAAAAAAAGCTCACAATGAAAAGAACTCTTTTGGGATATGATGATTATTGAGTGCATGAACCACAATGTGTAGATAACTTTCAACATGTATAAAGTTCAATCAAGAATTGTTTTTGGTATTACTGTGGGAAAATGTAGGGCACTAGGGAATAGATGAGTTGGGATCAATTTGTGAGTGCTTTGGGCATGAATTAAGAGAAAATAGAGAGGAGAAAACTTGTTGGGTGATTCTGTGCAAAGGAGAAATCCTGTTGATGGAAACCTTTAAATATTATTAGAATTGGAGACATGAAATTGAAAATGGCTAATGATTCAATTTGAAAGATTTGCAAGATACTTCACATTGGAAATATGGTGAAGAACTAAGATAACAAAGGATGTGAGTATCTTTGGCCAAAGAAATTGAAAGGTTACAAAAGATGCTACGAGAGTCATTTGAGTAGGCAAGTCAAAGACTTTATATGTAAACAACAATCATAAAGACGTGGTGGCCGTCATAGATTGTTGGAGTCATAATGATTTTGGCACAATAGGTTGAGACATATGAGTTGAAAAATGTATGAATTTTCATCACTCTGTAAAGAAGTTATGGGGGCTTAAGACAATTGAACACAAATTGTATGAAGGATTGTATATTTTGGAAGCAAAAGCGTGTCAGATTCTACAAAATAGGAACAACATCAAAATCTACAAAGTTAGATCACATTGACATGAGGGAGCCTTTTGAAGTTTCTTCTCTTGGAGATTCAAGTACTTTGTGAGATTCATAGAAGACTCAAGCAGAAAGGTATGAACTTATTTTTCTCAAACATAAGTTTGACGTATTTTTGTTTTTAAAATGTAAAAAGCTATGGATGAGAATGTATTACACAGAGTATTTTACCTTTCCCTTTTTACTGTTTTCTGTTATATTTTATGTATTCCTATTTCATATTTTCACCATTCTCCTCTTGTAATGGGACACGTGTCCACCTCATTTGTTATTAATATAGCTACCGTGCTCAGTCCCTTTCAGCTGAGCAATTCCTAGAATCTTCCCTTTTTCATTTGTAGTACATGGTATCAGAGCACTAGGTGCCCTCAATCAATTTTTTTTTTCATGGCCTCTAGCTCCAGCTGGTCATCCATTGACAACGTCCCTGTCCCTCCGATTATCTCCTCCTCAAATTCCACCATTCCTGTTAATGCTCTGATTGTCTCCTCCTCTGTTTCTACTCCCATCGTTCCCCAGCGTCCCTCTCAAGTAACCTCTACCATTCCTCATCGATTTCAACTTAACTCCCCCTCTCGTCCCCTAAATCCTGCGGTAGCCCCTTTCCCTAATCCCCCCCAGCCTCAGATTCCATATACCAACCCCACCGGTTTCCAATACCCGCCGTCCTCTCCTTCGTCTCTCCCTTTCTTCCCGGCCTATAATGGTACTCAGCCGTTTTATCCTTCATCGCAGCCAACACCCCACTTTCCCACTCTCACCCCTCCCCTCAATATCAAGCTTTCAGATTCAAATTACTTACTCTGGAAGAATCAACTTCTCAACCACATTATTGCCTTCGACATGGAATGCCTTATCAATGGGATGCCCGCTCCAGTTCAGTTTCTCGATCAAGCACAAACTCAGGTAAATCCCCACTTTTTAGCCTGTCAGAAGTACAATCGTATTCTCATGAGTTGGATCTACTCCTCGTTAACTGAGGATAAAATTGGTGAAATTATTGGTTGTTCTACCGTTTTTGATATTTGGGAGCATCTTCGCACAGTTTATGAATCCTCTTCTACCGCTCGTTTAATGTCTCTACGTTCTCAGCTCCAAAAAGTTCGCAAAGACAACCTCACTGTCTCTCAGTATTTAGCTAAGATCAAAGATATTACAGATCAATTTGCAGCAATTGGAGAGCCCCTGTCTTATCGTGACCACCTTGCCTACATTCTTGAGGAATTGGGTTCCGATTACAATCCATTTGTTACCTCCATTCAGAATAGAATCGATCGTCCGTCGCTCGCTGATGTTCGGAGTCTGTTGCTTGCCTACGATGCTCGTTTGGAAAAGCAGTCTACTGTGGATAATTTGAATCTCATTTAGGCCAACCTTGCTAATCTATCCACTTCCTCCAATCCAAAAAGATCCAATAAACTACCTGATAATCAACGACCCTCCTTTAATTCTTCTCCGAGGCCTTCCTTTCCTCCCTTCTCCTTCTTTCAGCCGTTTCCCACCCCTGGTCCTGGTGTTTTGGGCCTCCCTCACTCTTCCCCGCGTCCTCCTTCTACACCTCAGAGGTGGCAATCAAACCCTCAGTCTCGACCTCAATGCCAAATCTGTGGTAAATTCGGACACACAGCTTTGGTGTGTTATAACCGTCATAACCCTTTGTATCAAGCTCCATATGTTTCCTCCCCACAGACTTTCCTCAACCATCTACAACCATCTCCTGTAACTGGTATCTCCTCATCTCCTTCTCTGGATTCGTCTCAGGCTGCTCCCATCGCCTCTCATCCAGATGAATCCTGGTTTATGGACAGTGGAGCCACTCACCACATGACTCCCGATGTTTCAAATCTTGAACAATCATCTCCTTATTATGGTAATGAACAAGTAGTAATCGGTAATGGTATGTCCCTTCCTGTCTCAAATGTTGGTTCTGCTCTTCTTCCCACCTCCACTTCACATTGTGTCAAGTTGAATTCTATTTTACATACACCTCGTTTGTCCCATAATTTGATTAGCATTGCGGAACTGTGTCTTGATAATAAAGCTTTTGTCAAGTTTCATTTTGATCATTTTCTTGTGAAGGATCTAGCTTCCAAGACAATTCTACTCCGGGGTCTACTTGAAGGACGACTATACAAATTGGTTGCTCAGCCTCGTCAATCTCATATATCATCTTCCAAATCCCCTGCTGTTTTTTTGTCTGCTTTTCAGGATGTTCAATTATGGCATCAACGTTTGGGTCATCCTGCTTTTCCTATAGTTCAGCATGTTCTTCAAGCTTGTAAATTCCCTTTCAAACGAAATAGTGGCCAATTTTGTAACTCTTGCCAAGTAGCAAAGAGTCATAGGCTGCCCTTTTTGTCTTCTCAGTCTCGGTCTAGTGAACCTTTTTCCTTAGTGTATTCGGATCTTTGGGGGCCTTCCCCTTTACAATCTATAAATGGTGCAAGATATTTCCTATTATTTATTGATGACTACACTCGATACACATGACTTTCTTTACTGAAATCTAAGACTGATGTTCTGCTTATTTTCAATTCTTTCAAGCTTATGGTTGAAATTCAATTTCATACTCGCATAAAGTCTTTACAAACTGATGGTGGTACCAAATTTAAATCCCTTTATCCTGTTATGTCTTCGAGTGGTATGTTACATCGAATATCTTGTCCCTACACACCTCAACAAAATGGAAGTGTTGAAAGAAAGAATAGACATGTAGTTGAGGTTGGGTTATCCCTTCTTGCACATTCATCTGTTCCTCAGGATTATTGGTCATTTGCTTTTCAAACCACAGTATTCCTTATAAATCGCTTACCAACCCCTGTGTTGAGTTATAATTCTCCATATTCCATTTTATATGGCAAATTTCCCATGTATAGTCTTCTAAAGACCTTCGGTTGCTCCTGTTTTCCACATTTAAGACCCTATAATGATCATAAACTTCAGTTTCGCTCTAAGGAATGTGTTTTCCTTGGCTATAGTTTTTCACACAAAGGGTATCTTTGTTTGGATCACTCTACTGGTCGCTCTTTGTCAATCGCCATGTAGTTTTTAATGAGTCTGCTTTCCCTTTTAAGTCCGGTGTGTCACAGCCCTCAAGCAAGCAAACATCACCTGATTGCTTTTATCCTTTAGGCACTTTGCTTTCACTTCATTCTTTACCAAGTCTACCAAATGGTTCCCATTCTCATCCTCCCTCCTTACCGATTACTACTGCTCAAGTGCCTTCCTCCCCTAGTATTGCATCTACTCCTAGTCGGCTATCTCCAACTCCCACTCCGTTTCCTCATGAATCTCCTGTCATTCCTCCAACATCACCTCCGTCTTCTTCATCAACCCCATCATCATCTAACTCTTCCCTTCCTGCCAATTCGCATTCACCCTCTCAAAATCCATCTCAACCATTTGTTCCTTCCACCTCCCAGCCTCTCAACACTCACCATATGGTAACCAGATCCAAGGATGGTATCTTCAAACCTAAAGCCTGGCTGGCCTCTTCAAATGCTCCACAATCGCCTACTGAACCAAAGAATTATAAGCAAGCACTACAGGATCCCAAATGGAAAGTAGCGATGGATGCTGAGTATGAGGCCTTGATACGAAATAATACTTGGTCCTTGGTTCCATCTCCAGCTGATCGAAAGGTAATAGGGTGTAAGTGGGTCTTTCGTGTGAAACTCAAGCCAAATGGTGATATTGACCGATACAAAGCCTGTTTGGTGGCCCAAGGTTACAATCAAGCTTTTGGGGTGGATTATTTCGAGACGTTCAACCCGGTTGTTAAGCCAGCCATTATACACATCGTTCTTTCCTTAGCAGTAACAAATGGATGGTCAGTTCGCCAATTGGACGTGCATAATGCTTTCTTGCATGGTGACTTATTAGAGGAAGTTTCCATCCCAATCATGTTCTTAGGCTCCATAAATCTCTCTATGGACTGAAACAAAGTCCCAGGGCCTGGTTTTCAAACCTAAGTAGTAGCCTTCTTGCTTGGGGTTTTGAAGCTTCCAAAGCCGACACATCTATGTTTGTTTACAAAGCTGGTGCAAGTGTTGTTATTTTTCTTATATATGTCGATTATATTCTAGTCACGGGCAGTACTTCATCTTTTATTCAGCATTTTATTTCAAATTTACATAATCAGTTTTCTCTCAAGGACATAGGGGATCTATCCTACTTTCTGGGCATTGAGGTTGTGCGATTGGGCTCTAATCTTCATTTGTCGCAGCACAAGTACATTGAAGACCTTGTTTTAAGGGCCAAACTCATGTCCTATAAGTCTACTTCTTCCCCTATGGCTGTTGGTACACCCTTGTCATTAACTGATGGAACTCCTTTGGACTCGCCTACTGAGTATCGAAGTCTGGTAGGAGCTTTACAATATTGTACCATCACTCGGCTTGATATTAGCTATGCAGTGAACAAGATGTGTCAGTTCTTCCATGCTCCGACTTCTTCTCATTTGCAGGCTGTTAAGAGACTCATTCACTATCTAAAAGGGACATCTCACCTTGGCATTATAATATCTCCCTCGGCAACACCTTCCATCACCTGCTACACTGACGCAGACCGGGCGAGTTGTCCTGATGACAGGCGTAGCACCAGTGGATATTGTACATTCTTCGAAAACAACCTTGTCTCATGGAACTCCTCCACACAGAAGGTGGTGTCGCAGTCCAGTGCAGAATCAGAATACCGTGGAATGTCCAATGCAGCCGCTGAAATTTCTTGGGTGCAGTCCATCCTTCGTGAGCTTGGTATTTCGACTCCTCCTCCCTTACTGCTTTGTGACAACCTTAGTGCAATATACATGGCTGCCAACCCAGTTTTGCATCATAGATCCAAGCACATAGAGGTTGACCATCGCTTCATAAGGGAGAAGGTTGCCAGAAAACAACTTCTTGTCAGATTTGTACCATCCGAAGACCAGCTCGCTGATATCATGACAAAGGGCCTGCCTTTTCCTCGTTTTATTAGCCTTAGAACCAAGCTAACTGTGGCCCCTAAATCGAGTTAGCTTGCGGGGGGTATTACACAGAGTATTTCACCTTTCCCTTTTTATTGTTTTCTATTATATTTTCTGTATTCCTATTTCATATTTTCACCATTCTCCTCTTGTAATGGGACACGTGTCCACCTGATTTTTTATTAATACAGCTACAGTGCTCAGTCCCTTTTAGCTGAGCAATTCCCAGAATCTTCCCTTTTTCATTTGTAGTACAGAATGAAATATGTTTAAAAGTTAAAAGGTTGAGATTAGACAATAACGCTAAATATGTGGAAGGTGAATTTCAAGAGATTGTGATAGCAAATGACTACTCCAATAACACTACAACAAAATGTAGGAGCATGAGACTACATGCAAGATTGTCTAAGATGTTTTGGTAGAGGTTATCAATACGGTGACCTATCTTAGCCATAAGAGTCCGACCACGTCACTCTTCGAAATATTTTTTACTATGCCTTACCTTCAAAATAATGTATAGACAGATGTAATCCAAGAAGTGTTACTTTTTTGTACTTGTGCTTTTGTTTGTGGCTGGTGTGAGCTATTTCTCTTTTTTGTTAATTGTTGGAATTCTAATCATTAGCAGTTTTATTCTATTGATAAGGATATTAAAGGTTCAATTTGTAACTATATCATAATGTTAAATCTTTGAAAGCAATTAATCAATCAGGCCATTTGGTGGCCATTATGCAAAAAGGTATTCCTTCAACATCATCTCCTTCATACGCCGAATCGATAGCAGTTCTGGAGGGTCTTAAATTGACAAATTTAAGGAACATTCGAAGGGTGACGGTATGCTCAGATTCCCTATCGCTGATCTCCATTATCCTTAAAGAAGGTCGATGTAACACCCGAGTCAGGAGGGGTACATGAATGAACCGAGATCACATCCGAATAAGAGGGATCCTAAGGACATGAAAGTATGTTCAAGAAAAGCTTAAAAGAATTGATAGATACTACCTATACCAACAAGGTGCGCCTTCCTTTTCGGTGGCTCAATCATAGGAACTTTGAAGTTAAGCGTGTTTGACTCTGAGAAGTTCTATGTTGGGTGACCTCATGGGAATTTTTCTAGGAATCATGTGAGTGAGGACAAAACATGCTAAAAGGACCCCGTGTTGGTTTGTGGGGACAGTCTTCAATCTTAGAAGTGGTTTCAGACGAGTATGGTAACGTGGCCAGGTCGCAAGGAAATGTCGGGGCCTTAGGTGCCAAATCCGGATTCCGAATCCTGGGCCTGGGGCGTTACAGTCGATGTCAAGTGGATTGCTTTCCCATTGTGACAAACATTCAACTTTTGCGTGGATCTTTCGATCATATTAATTTCTGCCATATTAATCGAGAATACAATTTAATAGCTCATGAATTGGCTAGATTAGGTATGTACTCTTCTACTCGGGTTTGGAGTAGGAACTTTCCGGATTGGGTGGAAGGTTTGGCTGGTAAAGAGTTGTGTTGGTTTGTATCCCCAAGTGGGAGCCTTTGTTTATGAATGAAATTCTCTATTTTCAAAAAAAAAAAAAAAAAAAAAATCAATCGTACAAACCATTTGAACTTTTTTTTTTTTTTTTTTTTTTTTTTTTTTTTTTTTTTTTTTTTTTAAGAATACATAATTTTTCATTTGAATTAAATTTTAGAACCTAGAGTGTCTAAATTTCAAGCATACAAATTTAAGTTAAATTGAATTGTTTGAACATAAAATTTTTGAAAGTGCAACATTGTCTTTTGAGATATGAAATTTGAAGAAAGTAGTTATTAAGATTATAAAGGATGTTATCTCAAAAAATAAATAAAGATATGTTTTTTCTTAAAAAAAATGTTAAATTCCATGTTTAGTCCTTGAACTTTAAATAGGTCCTTGAACTTTCAATTTTGTTTATAATAGGTTCCTAAACTTTAAAAAGTATCAAATAGATCATTAAAACTTTCACTTTTGTGTTTAATAGGTCTCTCAACTTTTAATTTTTTTTTTCTAATAAGTCATTGATCTATTCAACATTTTTTAAAATTCACAAGCCTACTAGATACAAAATTGAAAGTTTAGAGTCTCAATAACCATAAAATTCAATTATATATATATATATATATATATATATATATATATATAGTAGATTGGTTAATTTTTAAAAATGTCACATATATCAGGGACATATTAAAAAAAGATTGAAAGTTTAGGAACCTATTAGAAACTTTTCAAAGCTCAGAGACCTAATTGATACATCCCTAAAAGTTCAGGAACTAAACTTGTAATAAAACCAAAAAAATATGTATGAATCAATTTTATTCTATTGATGATTGATGAGGATAATAGAAGCTGAATTTGTAACTAATGTTGAGTCTTTATAGGTAATTAACGAGAAAATTTATAGTACTACTGTAGTACATACTCCTTTGATATAATATTTTATTCCATGGGTCCTACACCATTCTTAAATGTTTTTTTTTCATGAAAAGCAATGAATGGAAGTAGTATGTAAAATTTTCCATACTACTGTAGTACTAGAAATTTTTCCAATAATTAAACAATGAGATAGAAAGTAGGGAAAAAATCAATTTTTACCCCTGTACTTAGCAGGTTCTATCAATTTTAACCCTAAACTTTCAATTTCATCAAATTGAACCCTAAACTTAACAAATTGTATCAATTTGAACCTCAAACTTGCATAAATGTTGCAATGTAGACCTTTGGTCAACTTTTCATTTGAATTGCTATTAAAACATGTAATTGACAATTTCCTTTTCTTTTGTTAGTTCACATTGCACCTAAGTTAGTGTTTTGTAAGATTTTTTTTGGAAAAACCAGAAGAAATCAGATATCCTAGACTATTCTTCTCATTATTATCCAAAAAAGAATCACAAATTTATTTGCAACAAGAAAAATCTAACAAATATGAGAAATAAAAAATCAAAATTTCTTTATTTTCGTTTCCTACATTTGTACATTCTTCTGATTAGCAAGAAAAAAACCCGTAAAAGAAGACAAAAATCTCACAAAATTCTTAGCAACAATAAAAAAAACCAGCAAATATTTGAAGATAAAAAACCTCAAAAGTTTCTTTGCTTTCGTAATCTTAAATAGCAGCGAAAAAACCCTCACAATTAAAGTTCTCAACAATAAGAAAAAATCATATAAAATAAAGTTTCTCCGATATTTTATTTATAAGAAGCCAATTCAGGTGCAATGTGAATTAAGAAGAAAAAAAAAGAAGAAATAATCAATTACGTATGGTGGTTCAAATGGAAATTAACCAAAGGTATATATTATAACACTTACGCAAGTTTGAGGTTAAAATCGATACAATCTCATAAGTTTGAGGTTCAATTTGATGAAATTTAAAGTTTAGGGTTAAAATTGATAGAACTTGTTAAGTTTAGGGTCCAATTTGATGAAATTGAAAGTTCAGGTTAAAATTGATACAACCCCCAAAGTTTAAGAGATAAAAATGTTTTTTTTCCCTAGAAAGTATTTGATGGAGCATTTGAAATGGATATGCATTGGAAGAAGCAGTGGGGCGAGCGGATAATTTCTTTGTTGGGGGGATATTTTATATTGGGACGGAAGGGTGTTTTGGTAATTTCGTACACCACCGCCCACCATTCATTCTTTCATTTGAATTTTGAACCACCATATTCTTTTTTCTTTTTATAACCCACGCCACAACTCAATTTTTTCTTCTTCATTTTCATTGCCCTTTGACCCAATTTTGTTTTAATTATTTATGTTTTGATATATTTTTATTTGTATGACTTGTATTTTATAAGCACAGCCACATTTTCATAACACTAACAAAATCTTGCGTACATTTTAGAAACACCCTTCCTGAGTCTCGATTTTATTTTTCATGCTAATAAAGATATTGTCCCTTAATTATAATCTATGATTTTTCTCTTGTCTTATAGAATGTTAAGAGTAAGAAATGAACTAGATTATCATGGATAGTTGGAAATGCACACTAAAGCATATCACACAATTTACTTTTTTTGTCATAATCTTGTACTAATTAAGTTCAACATCTACTACAAACAAAGTTACCCTCTAAGTATCCTTCAGCGTGGCTGCCATGCCACATGTTAGTTAATCCGCTAAACCATACATTTTAGTTTCAAATAAATTCTTCACTAATTAAGAGTTAGTCTCATATGATCTATGCCACTTAACATAGCACCATGATCTCATGAAATCCCTCAAAATAATTTTTATAATGAAAAAAATTAGAGCATGTGTACATAGAAGAAAGATAAAATGGACATAATTTGCCCAAAGCTATATATGATTTGCTATGATTTTGATGTTTGTTTAAACTTATTGGAATATATTTAATTCATAAAAATGAAACAAATAAGATAGATAGAAATTCCTTTGTCTGAGCCTTTGCCTCTCATAATAACATCATATCCGCCTTTGATGGCAGCCGCTTGAAGAAATTCACAGGAACAGACGGCAACTTCCTCCTCAATCTTGGGTGCCGGAGCACGTACAGTCCGATCAGAATCGCCACCACCTGAAACGGCGTCACGTAGATGAAAACCGCCCACATCAACGAGAAGATGATGAACAGCGCTGTCGCCCTCGGATCCCTCCACCCCAGAATCGCCTGTGCCCTTTCTCCTTGCGTCGCCAAATCTCCCACCACCGTCTGCACTTTTCCGGCCACGCTCCGAAGCCGGTCGTACCTCATCCTCACCGTGTCGATGTGCTTCGTCGTCGGAAAGTTGTCGAACTCTTCGTCCAGCTCGTCGGGGTGAACGTGCTCTGCCTGCGACAGTCTCGCGTCCATGTGCGGCGGGTACCTCGGCCGGAACCGGTAATTCCAAATTCCGATCACGAATAGGTAGAGGAAGATGGTCGGAAGGATCAATTCGGGGTAACAGACCAGAATCAAGAACAGGACATGGACGAGGCAGGTCGTGATAGGGTTTTTCCAGATGCACACATCATTGAACCATCGGTAAATCGCGGTGATTTCTGAGAGAAGCGACATTATGCGATTGAAATTCGCTTTGCTTCTTCTGAGGCTAAACATGTGGTAATCCACATCGAGCAT
The DNA here is from genome assembly GCA_017139565.1 of Luffa aegyptiaca. NCBI lineage: Eukaryota > Viridiplantae > Streptophyta > Magnoliopsida > Cucurbitales > Cucurbitaceae > Luffa > Luffa aegyptiaca. The sequence goes on along the minus strand of CM029406.1, from coordinate 1,031,131 downwards.
GTACTCCACCGCCTCGCGCCGGAGCGGGGGCTCGGCTCGGGACAGCCTCGCCGCCACTATGTTCATCGCGTGGAATCGGAGCAGATCGATGTGTCGGACTGGGATTGGTTGCAGATAGTGCATTTTGGGCAGCAATGGCTTACCGTACTGTGTCAGCATGTTGGCCCAGGCCGTGCAGGTGAATCTCAAAGCCAATTGAAGCTCTCCATGCTTTTTCAGGCCAGAGGGCTGGAGAACCAACAAGGGGTAATAATGCGTATATACTTTGTCTGTCTCTAATGTGGATAATCTGATCCTTACTTTTCCAATTCGTTGGTCTTTTGCATCTTCTTTGCTTCCGTTTGTGTGGGCGTTGTCGAAAACTCCAATTGTGATTACAGTGTAAGGATCGTAAACTTCCCATGTGTACTGTTCGTTCCAGCGCGGGGCGAGGGTGTCTAAAAGAGTTCTGGTTCGAACCCATTTGTTGCCGTATTTGGCCACGCAGTAAGCATCTGTGGTTCTTCCTTCTTTGCTCTTCATTGGAAGCAAATTCCGAGCGCTCAAAATCCCTAATTCGAGTACTCCGATGCTGTCCTTTCTGAGGATTTTGGAGGATGGTTGAAGATCGCTGCTGAAGTGGGTTGATTCGTCTAGAACATGGTACCCTGAGTCGATCCAGAGACGGACATGGATCTTGCTGGAGAATTTCTCCTTCTTTTTCTCTGTTTCCTCTAATTGAGCGATGAATGGGCGGTGGAGGTTGTACCAGCGGGCGTCTGGGAGCTTTGTGGACTCGATTCTCTGTGGAACTTCTCTTGATGGAACGATCACTCTTCCTAGAATCTCCCCTGTTCCTCTGTCTTCAACTGAGATGATGATGAAATCTTCAAATGGCTCGGATGCTACAAACATCAGCTCCTCGTTCCAAACTGGGTTGATCACTCGCATCTGTGAAGGTTTGGTTACTTTCCCCTGATTGGAGAACTGTATTCTAACAAATGTGTCTGGAGGTTTGGATTTGTCTGATGGGATGATGTCTTGAGCTTCAATCACTTGGGCTCTCAGATAATAGAGTTTAGGAGAGAAATAGACCTTTGATCTTGTGTTGGCAAGGTTGCCATGGCTGATGCTGTGAGCATCAGATTGCCAAGCCTCAGGAAAAGACTCATCAGCCTGAGTTCCCATCCAAACAGCAAGCATCACTTCCCCTTTTGCTTTGATCCCTTTCTTGTCTACTAATTTGTACCATTGAGGAGCCAATGGACTATCTGGAGGAACTCTCAATGGAACCTCAGGGATATCAAAGAAAACTCTCCCCACAAAATCATCCTTGCCCAAATCCTTGTCTTTCACAGTCACTTCCAACAAGCTTGCTTGCAATCTCTCTTTCGAGAAGGCAAAAATCTGCTTCCAAGCTGGGTTTTGGTTCTTCTCCAAGTGCTTTGTGACCCCTTTGTAGTTCCCCACTTTCACTTCCACATAAGGGTCTAAACTCCCTGAAACATCCATGACAGGAAGATCTTTAGCTTTAACCACGTTTACATACAGAAAATGCATCTGCTCCACCATGTCGTAGGTGCTGATGATCTTGTCTTTTCCTCTGTAACCGTACCGCAATCTTGCTGCTAGTGGGGGGCTGGTCTCCACCAATGCGAACTCTGGATTTTGCTTTGGAATTGGCAAATGCATTACTGTCGCCGGAGATGGACCCGCTTGAGCAAAGTCCATCCGTGTCCCCATTGGCGGTGGCCGCTTGAATTCTGTCGGTGGAGGAGCCGCCGCTGCACCCGCAGTCGGAGCTGTTCCTATGGAGTGGAAGGTCTTGACGTCCATGTCCTTCTTCTTCTTCACCTTCTTGCTCTCGTACCCATTAGTGGGGACATGCATTTCCTCCTGATCAAATATGTTGGGATCGATTTCTTGCAGGGGGGATTCAAAGTCGGCAGCTTGTGGTGGCGCCGGATGAGTAGGAGGAGAAGAAAAGGAAGACGAATCATCATCGTGAATGACATACATTCGAAACCCAATATCGCCTTTGATGTGAGAGAAAAGGCCACGTTTGTCAAGTGGGTATCTCTGAATTTTAGCTTCCTGTTCAGAAAGGGGCACCGACATGCCGGAGATTCTGACACGGCCGAGAAAATCCCGGCGGTGGCCGGATTTCTTCTCGTTGTAAACGACGACATCGATGGTCTTGTTGGGGAAATCTTTAGGGTGGGAGATGTTGAAGAGGAGCTTCTCGTTCCAGTAAGGATTGAGGTCTCTGTGTTTGGTGAGAGTCCTCTGTTTTTGGTCGTCAAAATGGACCTCGACAAAGGGGTTAGCAGAGTCGCCGTCCTTCGGCATGAGGTCGGCGGCGTCGAGGACTTCGAGGACGAGCTTGGTCATGGCGGAGGGAAGGGGTCTGAAGCTGAAGCAGAGGAATGAAGAAGAGAGATAATGGGGATGTTGGTAGAAGGAAGAGTGAGAGTAAAGAAGAGAAGAGAAATGGAAGGGAAAGGAGTAGAGGGTAGAGAGGAAGAGGAAGATGAGAAATAGATGATCATTTGGGATTGGAGTATGAAGACAGAAACAGATGTTCTGGAGTGAGAGGAGGATGTGTTTGGTGGTGTTAAAGTGGCCTCTGATTTTGATGGAGAGAGATTCTTCTCTTCTCTTCTCTTCTCTCTCTTTCTTTTAGACACAGTGTTGGCTGTTCTGTTCAATATGATGATAATAAATAATGGTGGGTGTCTAAAAGAAAATTAATGATATTGGAAGTGGGGTATGACTTATGAGGATTACGCAAGGGAAAAAATTTTCAATTTTTTTTTTTTTTTTGGATGACCCTCTAAAATAGGTAAAAATGATAAATGTCTCATCCTTTCAAAATAAGAATATATACCCTTTTGCTTGCGTCCATATATTAGCATCTTACCCTCTACTCTAACCTCTCGTTTTAGCTTCTCGCTCTTTCTCCAATTTCTCACTCTCTCTCCAATTTCTCTCTCCAATCTCGCTTCTCGCCCTCTCTCTCCAATTTCTCCCTTCAATCTCTTACTCTCTCTAATTTCTCTCTCCAATATTCTCTTGCTCCCTCTCAAATCTCGTCCTCGCTCCTAAATGCCTTAAATGTACGTTTTCATATAGAGAGTAAAATGGTAATTTTGCTAGGATGATAACGTAAGCAAAAAGGCATATATCCTTATTCTGGAAAAGTAGGACATTTTTCATTTTGGCCTCTAAAAATGGGTCATCCACGCAATTGTTTCAAAACTTATATGCATCGGTCCCTAAATACCAACATTGAAATGTTGACAATTAGGATAAATAATTTTTTTTTCTCATTTTTTTTTCTCTTTCTTAATTGTCAAGATTTTGATAGGGTATGTAGGGATCCCGACAAGTAATGTTATTTAAAACACACACTTCTTTTATTTTAGATTTATATTAGATTAAAAATTTATTTACATGCTTTTTAGATTGTATCTATTTATTTTGTATTCCTAGAACCTTCTCATAAATCTCCAAGATTTTTGAATCGTGTTTATTTATACTTCATTAATTTAAAGCGCAACCTAAATTTGTCTAAAAGTCAAATTAACCGATCACATATTAATTAAAGAATTCAATTATCTAGTTAGGTGAATATGAAATAATCAAAGTTGATAACAAAGGTTCATTAGATAGAGTTTTATTTTATTTTTGAAAAGCCTGTTTAGAGACTTATTAGAAAATTTTAAAAGCGTATAGATGATAAACATGATTTAGAAAACTTAGAGATATGGTAGAAACTTTTTAAAAGTCTAAAGACTAAAATAGACACACCCTTAAAACTTTGTGGTACATGTAATTAAACCTTTATAGACCACCCCATATGAGTACATAGTCGAGTTTTATTTCAAAATACAATTTTGTTTTTAAAACAATATTGCATTTTAATTAACAGATATCTCACTTTCAAAGAATGAGGCTGATAAGTAAATAAATACTAATATAATTAGGTAGATTGTTAATTTATTCAACAATATTAATAATTATACTTTTGCCCATGAAGAAAGGGGGAATGAATAAAAAATTGGCGGGTTAATTAGAAGAATAAGGCTATTTTTAAAAAAAGGGCAAAAATGAGTGATTTGAAATCATTTAAGAAAATATGACTAACTTTTGTGTTTAGATGAAATGCATTTTTATAAGAGACAAATGCGAATGTGTTTCTTCAAGAAAAAGTTTAATGGCTTTAAAAAAAATAAATCAAATCTCTATCAAATCTTTAACAAAAGGTTTAATGGCTAAAAAAAAAAAAAAAAGATTTGGTCAAATGTTTTTCTTCAACCGACTCATTTTATTTGACACTATCACCTCACCATTCGGTTCAAATGAATGCGTCTTCTGAGAAACCCATTCCGTCTACCTAAAGACAATAAATAAACCTTTTTTTAATGGTTTCAAATCTACTCATTTTTAAATTTTTTTAAAATAATATTATTATCCTAATTAATTTGGAATTGAGAAAAGAACGGAGAGAGGAAAATAAAATGACATTATTCATCCCTCATAAAAAAAAAAAAATCAATCATAAAAAGATAAATCATATGTGGAGTGTACTTTGGAGTCGATTCATCCTTTTTAAGCCAAAAGACAATTGGGAAAAAAGAGAGAAAAAGAAAATAGAATATCCCTATTTTAAAAAAAAAAAGAAAAAAAAAGAAAATAGAATATCCCTCACAATTTTTTTTTTATTTTTTTTAAACTGGAATATCCCTCACATTTTTCTTTTTTGGTTTGCTTTGCATCAAATTCCTTTTCTATATGGTTTTGCTTTTTATAAAAGTTTTTTTTTTTTTTTTTTTTTTTTTTTTTTTTTTTTTTTTGATAAAATGCTTTTTATAAAAGTTGAGAGAAGCAACAACAAGGCTATATTAAAGTTTAATCATTTTCTCATTTGGTTTCTCAAAATCTTATGATGTTGTTAGAAGACTCTTTTCAGATTTTCTTTTTCAAAATTATTTTTAAAAACTATAATCGAGTTGATGGTAAAATTAATGTTATTTTATGCCCTTAAAACTTCCCTCATAAAATTTTATAGAAAAATACATTCGTTATTCTAGACTGAAAATAGATTATTCAAAGAAAATTAAATTAAAAAAATTTAAGACACGTAAAGAAAATTATTTTTACCCTTTACTTAATGCATGTTTAGGAGTGATTTTCAGATGACTGAAACCACTTTTGTCATGTTCGAAATCACTCTGAATCATACATTTAATTATTCAAACTTAATTTCATGTTTAATTTCACACTTTTAAACATGGTTTTCACATCATCAAAATTAATTATGAATTATCAAAAACATGTTTCGGAGTGATTTTGAATATGAAAAAAGTGATTTTAATCATTTTAAAATCACTCTCAAACATGCAGTTAAACCAATGATTCGGTTTTAATCCTAAATTTTAACTTTCATCAAATCATATTTAAATACGTTGTGTTTTAATATCACCTAAAAACTATGAATAAATAAAGCAAACTAAAAGACTCTTGAAGTTAAGCAATAGAAGTATCTAACATAACCAAACGAACTATTACCAACAAAACAAAAAACTTTTTCATCCATTATCCAACCAAAAATAATGCTTATAGCTAGCTTGAAATTTTTTCTTAAAAGATGACAAATTGAGGGTATTAATTTCATCCATTATGATTTTATTTGATAAAATTAAATGTTTAAGATTAAAATTGAATAATCAAATAAAATATATGGGTAAAAAAATTATTTTTCTTAAAAAAACACAAATTCTTTAGATAAGGTTGAAAGTATATTGTTGAAAAAAAAAAATTGTTTTAAGAATTTCCATGATTTGGATCACAGAATCCGAAAACAGTTTTAAAAAACACACATCTACCAAACACATATTCACTGAAAACATAAAACAGAATTCAGATTGCCTACCAAACATTAACATATACTCTTAATAATCCAGTTGTATTCTATGTTTTCTTAATTTGTAAATAAAAACTTCATGATTAAAAATTTAGCTTATTCCAAATTCGAAATTATAATTCTATAAGTTTCAATAACATCCCTCAACTTCAAATTATAATTTTATGCAATGGTCTTTATTATTACCACCATCAATCGAAGAAAATTTATCTATCAAGTTTAAAATGGGAGAGAGGGAAAAATAATTGGAGAGAAAACCCCATGTTCTTGATATTTTATAATTTTTTAACTTAAGAATAGCTAAATAAAATGACATATTCTATAAAAAAGAATTTCATACACATAACTGTGAATTGTACGTGCCACTTTATTTTGTCAAGTTAAAAAAAAAAACACGTTTAGTTTATGATACGATCACATTTCTTATTATTCCAAAACAATTCTTTTTTTTTTTTTTTTAAACTCAAACTTTATGGGTAAGTTTTCATCATAATTTGCGTTATTGTAAAGCCAACTTTAGAGATGAGGTATTGGAAAGTGTCTCCCAACTCCTCCAAAAGTTGCCCTTCTTTGCTTCTCTCAAGGATACATATTTTTGCTTATGCTCAAAAAAAAAAAAAAAAAGGGATATTTTTGCTGACGTGGCGTGTCTAAACTACCCCTACCCTAACAAAATTAGACAATCATCAACTCTCAAGCATCATTTCACTAATCTATCTCTCTAGCTAACATATATATCTAGAGAGAAAGAATAATGTTTAAAAAGCTACATATATTGAAAAATAATTTTAGTACAATTATTACTCTTAGCTTTGTGGTTGTTAATTGGGTTGCTAGCAATTCATTCTTGTCCTTGTGGTAATTTCATTATATTTTTAAAACATTCTTATCATTTATTTAATGCATGTAAATAATTTTTTTTTGGATAAATTACAAGTTTAGTCTCTAAAACACTAACAAAGAATCTAAATTGATTCTCTAATAAAAGTTTACGGTTTTAATAGGTACAATTGTTAATTTTAGAGTTTTAACTAGGTATAATTTTTTTTTTTTCAAAATTTATCTACCTCCTTTCCATTAACATTGAAATTAATACTTTCCAAACATTAGGACTAAATTACCTTACAATTATTGTTCACAAATTAATACTTTTAATTAAGCTTGAGGTATGTTTTAGTCCCTAACACTTGATGTTTTCCAATTTAGTTCTTATTGTTTAAAAAGTTTTAATTTGGTCCTTTATGTTGTAACTATTAGAGAAGTTGTATTGTTCAGTTATATCAGTTAGGTTTGTTATTAACATCTGTTATTACAAAGGCTATTTATACACAGCCTTGCTTTAATGAAAAGATTAACCAAGCATTATTTACTCTCTGTGTTTCAATATGGTATCAGCAGTATAATTTTTCCTTTCCAGAGAGTACTTCTTGCTAAAATTCTTCGTCTGAGAAATTTCCCTCTCCTTGTTCAATGGCCAGAGATGTCCTTCAGACTTCTTCTTTCGCGATTAAACCAACTAACCAGTCTGTGATCGACCAGTATGTTAATCCCTACTTCCTTCACCACACCGACGGCACCAATCTTGTCCTCGTCTCTGAATTACTCACAGAGTCGAATTACAATTCTTGGAGCCAAGCGATGCTTCTTGGCTTAATGGTGAAGAACAAAGAGGGCTTCGTGAATGGTACTATCACCGAACCCACAGACGAACTGCTCCATTCTTGGAAGATCTGCAACGGCGTAGTCAAGGCATGGATCCTCAATGCCTTGTCAAAAGAAATCGCCGCGAGTGTTAACTTTTCCGATACCGTCAGAGAAATGTGGGTAGACATTCAACAGCGATATCAATGCAAAAACAGACCTCGTATCTTTCAACTACGGCGAGAAATCTCCAATCTCACTCAAGATCAAATGTCTGTTTCTGCATATTTTGCCAAACTGAAGGCTCTATGGAACGAATTGTCTTCCTATCGGTCCTCTTGTACCTGTGGTAATTGTTCTTGCGGAGGAGTAAAAGAATTGACCAATTACTTTCAGACAGAGCACGTCATGGCTTTCTTGATGGGATTGAATGAAACTTTCGGCCAAATCCGCACTCAGCTTTTGCTGATGGAGCCCGAGCCAACCATCACCCTAGCCTTCTCCCTCATAGCTCAAGAAGTGGAACAACGCGCTTCTGTATCAGCCGCTTTCAATGCCACGCCTTCGAGCACAATCGAAGCAATTGCGCTACTGGCAAAGAATCAGAGTTCTTCAAGTTCTCGATCCCAACCAGCCAAGAAGAAAGAACGGCCCCATTGCACCCATTGCAATATCCTTGGGCATACCATCGATAAGTGTTATAAAATTCATGGATACCCGCCAGGGTATCGAAATCAAAGGAGCAATGTTCCAGCCTCCAAGACAGAGACTACCAACCTTTCCACTCTCACTCACGAACAGTGTCAAGGACTTTTAACCATTCTTCAAACGCACTTAGAGTCTGCGGCCAAACCACCTTCTGAGACATCCACCGGTACTTCCCATGTTGCAGGTACCTGCTCTTCCTTATTTCCTGCCTCTAATTGCTGGGTGGTTGATTCTGGTGCTTCGGCACATGTTTGTTACTCTAGGGAACTCTTTTCGCATATAGAAAAAGTTTCTGGAGTCTCAGTTACTCTTCCCAACCAAAGCAGATTAGAAGTAGAATATGTTGGTGTCGTACATCTTTCTCCGCAGCTTATCTTGAAGAATGTTCTCTTTGTGCCTGATTTTCGCTTTAACCTCATATCAGTCAGTGCAATTACTAATCAGTTGCCAGTTTCGCTGAATTTTGTTGATAATTATTGCATAATTCAGGACAAGTTCTCATTGAAGATGATTGGCAAAGCTAGGACACAACAAGGTTTATACTTACTCAATCATGAACATTTACTGCCTCAGCCTAATGTTCTTTTTCCTGTTTCTGCTCTCAATGTATCTTGCAATAAAGTTTCAAAGTGTAAATCCTCGGTATGGCATGACCGCCTTGGTCATCCATCCCATAAACGTCTTAATGCATTGAAGGAACTATTTTCTTTCCAGTCTATTGAGACCAAACCTTGTTTAATTTGTCCGTTAGCTAAGCAGCGCCGTCTCTCTTTTCATTCTAATGGTCACATTGCCTCTAACCCCTTTGATCTTGTCCACTGTGACACATGGGGTCCGTTTAACACTCCAACACACTCTGGTCATCAGTACTTTCTCTCTATAGTAGATGATTTTTCTAGATACACCTGAATATACCTTATGAAGAAGAAATCAGATGTCTCCCGGATTATTCCCAGGTTCTTTCAATATGTGGAGACTCAATACCAAAGGAAAATCAAAACCTTCCGCTCTGACAATGCCCCTGAGTTGTCGTTTGTTCAGTTTTTTTCAGTCTAAAGGTGTTGTGCATCAGCTTTCTTGCGTCGAACGCCCTGAGCAGAACTCAGTTGTGGAAAGAAAGCACCAACATTTATTAAATGTTGCTAGGGCTCTGTTGTTTCAGTCTCGGATGCCCTTACAATTCTGGGGAGAATGTGTTTTAATGGCCTCATACTTGGTTAACCGAATTCCCTCGCCCATCCTCTCTTGGCACACCCCTTACTTTCGTCTACACAATGCACATGCTGATAATGCTGCAACTAATACTTCAACGGAACCTGTCATTACCTCACCTCATGTTGATGACAGTACCCCTATTGTTGATATCTCATATGATATCCCTGATGCTCTAAATGAAGATCTTGTTCCAGCAAATCTAATCAACGATTTGCATCCTTCAACTATTGTCCCTGTTGCTCCACAGTCACCTGAATCATCCGCTATCAGTCTGCCTGCTGTTGATGATAGCATCACTGTGGCTGATCAAGGACAAGCTACTCTAGCAGACCTATCTACTGCTGACGATAACATCCCTATCATGAATCAAGGACAAGACTCTTCTTTAGCACATACTGTCCCTCGAAGATCCAACAGGCAATGCAAACCTCCCACTTATCTCAGGGATTTCCATTGCAGTTTGCTTCAATCCGACATTTCTTTGCCCCAGAATACTAAATATCCACTACAAAGATATCTGTCTTACGACAAACTCTCCCCTGCCTACCGAAGCTTTGTGCTCAATGTCTCTTCATCTTTCGAGCCTCAGTTTTATCATCAGGCCATTCCACATCAGCATTGGAGACTTGCTATGGAGGCTGAACTCAAGGCCATGGAGGATAATCACACTTGGTCCATTCAGACTCTTCCCAAAGACAAACATTCAATCGGATGCAAGTGGATCTATAAGATCAAACACAAGGCTGATGGTTCCATGGAAAGATATAAGGCGCGCCTCGTTGCAAAGGGATATACACAGCAAGAAGGACTTGATTACACAGAAACATTCTCTCCTGTCGCAAAGTTGGTGACCATCAAAGTCTTGTTTACTCTAGCTGCCTCTTACCAATGGCCATTGGTTCAACTCGATGTTAACAACGCTTTCCTCAATGGAGATCTTTTTGAGGAAGTTTTTATGGACTTGCCTTTGGGATACAAACACAACAAAGCTTGTCCTCAGGGGGAGCGTCTAGTCTGCAGATTACACAAGTCCATCTACGGCCTGAAACAAGCATCGAGACAATGGTTCGGAAAATTTTCTTGTGCCTTGCTAACTCTTGGCTTCAAGCAGTCCAAATCAGACTATTTTTTGTTTATCAAAGGATCTGGTCACGACTTTCTTGCCCTTCTCGTCTATGTAGACGACATCATCATAACAGGGGCATCCATGGCAAATATTGACTCCTTGAAGGCACACCTACATGACACTTTCAAGCTCAAAGATCTTGGCAACTTACGCTATTTTCTAGGACTTGAAATCGCAAGGACATCCAAAGGTATTTTCTTATCACAACGAAAATACTCTTTACAACTAGTTGAGGATGCTGGTCTTTTAGCTGCCAAGCCCTCTGCTCTGCCAATGGACCCTAATACCAAGCTTGTTCTTGATCACGGTGAATTGCTCAGTGATCCAACTTACTATCGACAACTTATTGGGAAACTACTATACCTAACCATATCCAGACCGGATATCTCGTTTGCTGTACATCGATTAAGTCAGTTTGTTTCCAAGCCAAGAGCTCTTCATCTCCAAGCTGTCCATCTTCTTATACGGTACTTAAAGGGATCCTCAGGTCAAGGTGTTTTCCTTTCCGCTTCCTCATCATTCCAGCTGAAGGCGTTCTCTGATGCAGACTGGGCATCATGTCCAGATTCTCGCAAATCAACTACTGGGTTTTGTGTCTTCCTAGGAGAAGCATTGGTTTCGTGGAAAGCCAAAAAGCAAAACACCATCTCCAGATCATCGGCAGAGGCTGAGTATAGAGCCATGGAAGCTACTGCTTGTGAAATTGTCTGGCTCCAACAACTTTTAAAGGATTTCAACATCACATCGTCCTCAGCATTACTTTTCTGTGATAATAATGCTGTAATTCACATTGCCACCAATCCAATATTCCACGAACGGACGAAACACATAGAGCTTGACTGTCATTTCATCCGAGAAAAGGTCACTCATGGCTCAATTAAGCTAATGCCCATCCGGTCGAACCTCCAATTAGCAGATGTTTTCACTAAAGCCTTACCAACTTCTTCTTTTTCTTTTTTGTTGTCCAAGATGGGCATCACAAACATAATGCTTCCATCTTGAGGGGGAGTATTAGAGAAGTTGTATTGTTCAGTTATATCAGTTAGGTTTGTTATTAACATCTGTTATTACAAAGGCTATTTATACACAGCCTTGCTTTAATGAAAAGATTAAGCAAGCATTATTTACTCTCTGTGTTTCAATAGTAACAATTTTTAATTTAGTGTCTCATGCATCTTTGATAAAGGTTAAAATTAGTCGATGATAAACTTACATAATATTATATTTAGCACCTGGCGAAATTTTAAAAGAAATGTCATCTAAAAAAAGTTTCTAATGCCTCTCAAATTTTAACAATTTGGTAGAAATTTTGAGTTTTCTACTCCTATATTACCTTTTTTTTTTTTTTTTTTTTTGAGTACATCAACATTCGGGGGTGGGGGATTCGAACCTCTGACCTCAAGGTCGAGAGTACATGCCAATTACCGCTGAGCTAAGCTCGCTTTGGCTCCTATATTACCTTTTTGTACTCTATATTTCTACCCACTCATTAAATACTATATTAGGTAAGTTAATTATCTATAAATTTTGACCTTCACAAATGATGATAGACTAAATTGAAAAAAAAAAAATAAATATTAGGTACTAAAACATGTATTTAGTTTATTTTTATTTTTATTTTTTTGGGATGTATTTAGCCTTTTAATTATTTTAAAAGATTGATTTTCTTTGAAATTAAATTTTACAAAAAATAAAGAATACAATATTTTGAAAACTGTGCAAATAATTTTAGGTTAAATTACAAGTTTAGTCTCTGAACTTAAAAAAGTGTCCAATAGATTTTTGAACTTTCAATTTTGAGTTGCATAGATGCCTTGAACTTTAAAATGCATTTGATGGTCCTTTAAACTTATATTTTTGTATCTAAATAGATCCCTCAGCTTTCAATTTTGTGTCTAACAGATTATGGTCTTATCCTACATTTTTTAAAATTTACAGGCATGCTACTAGACATAAAATTGAAAATTTAGGATTCTATTAGACATAAAATTTAATTTTATATATGATAGATCTATTAACTTTTACAGGTCTCAAATATGTCAGAATCTATCAGACACAAAATCGAAAATTCAAAAACATATTGAACATTTTAAAATTCAAAAACTTAAAAAAAAAAAAAATTCAAAGACTTATTAGATATAAAATTGAAAAGTTCATAAACCTATTAAACAATTTTTAAAGTTCACAAATCAAATAGACACAAATCCAAAAGTTTAAGAACTAAACTTGTAGTTTAATGATAATTTTAGTTTGAAAGCAATTTAAAAAATTTAATGCAATCTTGTAAACTAGTATTAGCCAATGTATTAAATTTTCATCAACAGATCACATTTCCATTGACATTTCCATATGGTCATGGATTCAACATCGACATGAGAGGTTAATCGACATTTCCATTATACCGTAAAGAAATCGATAAAATATAAACAAAATAACAACAAAATATAATTAATGTAGAGATAATATTATTAATAAGTATTTTAAGTTATTTTAAAAACGTAAAAATAATTATTTATTAAATTAAATATTTTTCAAAAAATATCCATCAACATCAATATTTTATCGATATTTTCAACGATATCAACATTTTCACAAAATTGAAATCTCGACATTTTTGTCTTTTTAATCCTTGGTCTTAGCTTTATCAAAGTGTGTACATATATGTTTGTGTCGGTTTGGGTTTTATTTTCCATTCCCATGTAAACCATAAAGTAATGATCAGATGGATTATTGATTTTGACTTTTGCAAATACCAAAAAAAAGTTAACGACACATTAATTTCCATAATAGTTAGATTGCATTGCAATAATTTCTCCCTCTTTTTTTCCTATTTTTCCTTAAATATTACAACAATTTTAAAGAATGAAAATCGAAAAACAAAAATGATAAGGAAAAAAAAAAAGATAATGTATGACCCACACACAAAAATAGTATATATATATATATATAAAAGTCATCCCAAAATTAATTTTCAACAACTATCCAATCACAATACCTAAAATTTTCACCAACATTTAGGGAAAAAGAACCCCCATTTTTGCAAAAATAAAAATTGAAAAAAAAAAAAAAGAAATTCAATTTAGAGCCAAGTCCCCCAAAGAAAATGACATGCTACTATTTAATATAATTTTTTTTTTTTTGAAAAGTACTATTTAATATAAATTTTTTAGGTTATGCATCATTGGCCTTTCATTTCTTGGATATGATGATATACAATATGTCTACTCAACCGACTCAATAATTTTGCTCTTCAATTCATTTGAGTAGGGATCTTCAACTTTTGTTAGAGTGCTATCATTTATAAGTCGGCCCACAAATTTAAAAATATCTAGTCACTTTAGACATTTTAAATTTCTATTATTTTGTTTAGTGAAACTGAAGGAGAGAGAATTAAGAGATGATGCAAAATCTTAATTTTTTAAAACTTATATATATTTAATATAAGAGAATGGTAAAAATCTAAATGGTTAATAGCCTTCCACTTGTCAACATGATCAACATTACTCAATTGGTGTAAAACTTGTATTAATGACTAAGAGGTCTGTGGTTCCAATCTCTCACCCCCACGTGTGGTAAAAAATAGAAGAAAAATTCCATCATGTTCTTGGTTTTGCTTTGGTGTTATGATAACCATGCTCTGATCATATATGGTATGAAAATTTGTCTCGTTTGGACAACTAAGGATCCGTTTGGAATACATTTTAATTTAAATGTTTTTCAAGAATGTATTTTTTAAAAAATATTTTGTATAAAAAATGTTTAGAATTTAAACACTCATATGTTTAGTTCTATTTTCTTACAAGTGTTTTTATACATAAGTTATTATATACTTAAAAACTTTTTTAAGAAAAGTTGGTTTCAAGTGTTTCTGTTAAAATGGTTTATTTCTCAATCTCATTTTCTAATAAGTCATTTTTAGTGGTTGCCAAACACTAGAAATTTTTTCAAAATGATTTTTTTTTCAAAATTAAACACTTGAAAAGTTAAACCAAACACACCCTAACATGCTTATTCTTAGTTTGAATGTTGGGTTTTCATTGAAACATCTTCCTATGGTTGCTTTTTGTTGTGTTAATATTATTTTGGAAGAGTTGCAACTCTATGTTATGAAAGTCTATAAAGAAATTAATTATAACTCGAATCATTACCCCGCAGTTGATCAAAATGAAGGCAAAAAAAGAAACAAGTTCTATTAGATTAACATGAGGTTTCATCTCAAAACCAATTGATAATGAGTAGTGGAACTCATGTATCTTTAAGTTGTGAGGTCTACACTCATTTTTTTCATCAATGTGGGATCCTCAACATATTGGTCGAAAAAACCATATTGAAGGCAATAAGTTGGGGTTCAATTATGTTTAAAGATTTCATTCCTTCTATTATAGTAGTGTTCTGTTCTTGTTTTTACCAGCAAAAAGATTGTACACGGTGACGACTTTGTCCTTCTGAGTGAGACTTTGTTTTGTTTTTTTCACTTATGATATTCAATTTCTCAAAATTTTTTAACACTTTTTTGATCATTTTTTTTTTTACAACTAATTTAAAGAGTTAAAAGATGTCAAAAGCAACACATATTTGATCATTTTCCCCATTCTTTTGTAATATTAAACATAGAATGATAACCTTGACGCATATACTTCCAAATTAACTAACAAAATTTAATAAATGGTAAAGATTGATACAAGTTTAAAAGTATAACTGATAATTGTTATTTTAAGATTTTAATTAACTCCATCTAATCAATGAAATTATTAATTTACTTAACCCTAATATAGTCCATAAATATAAATTGATTTTTTCCAAATCAAATTATGCAAATTTGAATAATATGTCTACTTTGGTGATAATTAGAGTGTTATATTTAGCCTTAGTATTCTTGGTCTATTTTCCCTTAATTATGTATTGTGCTTTTTTTGTTTCATTGTGGCTTACCCCTTGAGGTTCACATGGTCTGTTGTATTGCTATATCTTCTGGTATGAAATCTGTAATAGCAGAACATAGTATTATTCATCTTCTCCACATATAGAAACGTGATTATAACTAAATCACAACAATTTAATATTTAATACTAGTTTACAAAATCCTTACTTTTTCATGTCTAAAATTGAAATTGATCAAATGGTTAGACTTATTTTCTATTTCTAACAATATACCAACAACAATTATTTTAGCACTCACAATAATAATCCCAAACTTAAAAAAAAAAAAAAAAAAAAAATACACATGTAATCAAATGAATGAAAAAAACTTGGTTTACTTTTGTTAATTTTAATTTTTGACTTTACTCCAAGTCCCTGAAAAGAATTGTACTTGTCCAGGAATGTGAATCACATGGGTGGAGGAAAATTACAACCTAAATCTTTTATCTATTATATGTTTAAGCTTAGGTTGTAACAATTATGTGCTCCACCACTATGCTACAAAAGACTAGGATGAAAATTGGTCTCTATATCTACCCTTATATTAAAAAATTAAACCACTAATACAAGATTTACAAGATTAATTGTACTCAAAGAAAACACCTCCCCACCCTCAAATACATTCAGATGCAAGTAATCCCAACAAATGAATAATCAAAGCTAGCACATATAATCAACATGAGTTTAAGATTTCGATTTACAAGGATTAATCAACAGTGAGAGTGTGAGAAAGTGAGAGAGTTCTATTGACAATAAGTGTTTTATATTAAAGTTACATTCTAGTTGTATTGACTTGTTACATTCTGTTATTAACACTTGTAATCTTAATTTTGTATTGACTTGTTACATTATGTTATTACCACTTGTAATTTTTTGGCTATTTATACAACCTTTTCACTCAACCATGGGTAATATATATATATATATATATATTTTAAAATGGGAGGATCTTGAAAAAACTTTTTTGGACTATTATGCTTCTAATCAATTTCTAAATTTACAAACATGTCATTTTTCATTGATACTAATAATAAATGAATTATTGCCAACATGAGCATAGCTCTTGTACTAACAACCAAGAGGTCTGTGGTTCGAATCCCTCCACTCCCACATGTTGTAAAAAAATTAATAATAAATGATTTATTCCAACAATTATGTTTAAATATTATAATTGTTATTCCTACAATTATATTTAAATGTTATAAATGATTGGATGAATTTAATTAAAATGTTGTTTTACAAAAACAAATTAGATTTTATTTCTCTATGGAAAAATCAAATTAAATTTAAGTGGATTATTTTTTTTATTAATTTTTTATTATTTAATTAATAATATAGTATATAATAATTATTTTTTCATTTCATGGAAAAAAATATATCATTTGATAATTTTTGAAGTGTTTATAAAGTAAACATGATGCTTTAATTTTTTTTAGGGAAAAATACACTTTTGGTCTCTGAGGTTTGAGTTAGGTTTCATTTTGGTCCCTGCGTTTTCAAACTCAACAATTTAGCCTCTGAGGTTTGGTTTTAGTTTCATTTTGGTCCCTCCATCCATTTTTTTTGTTAATACTTAACAGATTGCTGACGTGGCGTAATTTTTTTATTAAAAAAAATATTTTTTGAATTTTTAAATAAAATAATATAATAAATATTTTTTTTATCTTTATCTTTATCTTTTTCCTTTTCTTTTCCCCATCTTTTTCTTTTTCCTTTTCTTCTCCCTCTCCTTTTTCTTCCAGCCAGTGTTGCCGCCCACCGTCGCCGCCCACCATCGTCGGTCGCCGTCTCCGACCGCCGCTTGTCGAAATTTTTTTTTCCTCTTTCGTTCTTCCTTCTCCTTTCCCTTCTTTCTTTTCTTTCTTCTTCTTCTCCTATTTTCACTGATTTTTTTTTAAAAAAAACAAAGAAAGAAACAAACTGAAAGGAGAAACCCCCCCTTCGATTCCGACACCAGAGAGGGAGGAGGGACTCCCTCCTCCGACTCCGGCACTGGAAAAAATAGAAGCTCAGTGGACGATCTCCTCATTTTCACAGTTTTTTTTTAAAAAAAAAAACTCAAAGAGGGAAGAAAATGCCCCAGATTTGGAATGAAAAATGCTACACACGACCGAATCACGTCGTCACGCGCTGTTGGAATTGCTTGTTTTCGCCGGAAACGCATTGAAATGGAGGTCACTGTTGTTGTCGTGTGCTCACTATTGTCAGAAACGCATCGAACTGCTCGTCGTCGCGCGTTACTGTATGCTACTGTGTGTGAAGAAACTGTTGGAGACGAAGTTGAAACCGCCAAAGGGAGAGATGGGATGAAGAGAGGGAGAGAGAAAGAAAGAAGGAAAAAAAAGAGAAAAAGAAAAAATCTCCGACGGCCGACGGTCGATGCTGGCAATTATAGTGATGGTGGCTATGGTGATGGTTTAGGGTTTGAAGAAGAAGAACAAAGAGGAAGAAGAAAGAATGAAGAAAGAAAGAAGAAAGAAATTTAAAATAATAATAATAATAATAATTTTATTATTTAAATTTATTTTTATTTTAAAAAATTAAAAAAAAAATTAATAAAAAATAATGTGACGTCATCAATCCGTTAGTATTTAACGGAAAAATGGATGGAGGGACCAAAATGAAACGAAATCCAAACTTTAGGGATTAAATTGTCTAGTTTGAAAACTCATGGACCAAAATAAAACCTAATCCAAACCTCAGAGACCAAAAATGTATTTTTTTTTCATTTTTTTTATTACAAAATATGTGACAATTGATTATAAATAGCAAATCATTATTTTTTAAATCAAATAAATAAATAATTAATTAATTATAGTTTTTGAAAATAAATTATTTATTAATTATCAATAATAATGGTATGAAATATGAGAAGTTAGAATACAAAAGGTTTTTTCATTAATTAGAGTTTTTGTATTTAATTATAATTAATAATAGAATTTTAAATCATTTGAAATTCTAAAAGTTTTGTAACTTTTATGATCTTTACTACTATATAAAGAGGTTTATTCTTTTTCCATTTTTCATGAACGAGTTTTCAAAGAGATTTTTTAAAATTTAGTTTCACCAAAAGAAATGGAAACCAAGTTGTTCGTTTGTTAGCTAAATTCGATTGATCTTGGTAAAAGAAGCTGTTTGGATGGAAGAATAGCGTGATGAAATCAATCGTGTAATGTCTAGAGAGTTTGTTGAACAACCCACTTGAAAGGTTTGCTTCTTTTTTTTCTTTTATGTTTTCTAATTTTTTTTTCACGCTTTTTTATTTTTTGTAAAAAAAAAAAATTCATTCTTTCTCAAATTTTAACTCTCTTAATTTATTACTCTCAAAGCCCTTTCAAATTTTGAAAGCAATTCATGATATGTTACTTGATACATTCAAGTTGTAAGGAGTGCATGTAACAAATATACTAGACTTCACTTTAGGATGTCAAAATAAATAAAATATCAGACATATTGAAAAATTAATTTAGATAAACGAAAATTCAATACACCGTACACAAAGTTGATAAATGAAGAAAATAAAAAAAATTATGCCTTCAATATGATAAATTAATTCTAAATTTATGGTTGTTAATTACTAAAGTTTTACCTACTACTTACTGCCTTTGCATTTTATAGCTTTAAATTTAATTAAAATTAGAAAAAATTAATTGGGTTAGAATGTTGGGTTTGAGAGAATGAAAATTAAATGTAGTTGATAGATAAAGGGAATATAAATGGATAGAATATGAAAGTTTTGCCTTTATTTATAAAAATTAACACAAGAACTATTAGAACTCAAAAAAAAGAAAAAAAAAACTATTACACTAATTATTTTTAATTATAGAGAATCAAAACTCTTGTAACTCCTTCATCCCTAATCACTATAGTTATGAAATTATATCTTTCACTCACATGATCTAAACAATTTGAGTTGTATTCTTTTTTTTTAGTTCTCTCTTTTCATTTTAGCTTTAGTGAAGTTTTCTAAAGTTCATGTACTAGAATACTAGCCTTTGTAGTTCTTAGTAAGATGTATATCAAGTCCGTCTCAAATGAGATGAGACCTTGTGATACTTTTCAAAATGGAGTCCTAAAATATTTTATAACAAAGACAAAATTGTAAAATATCAAAATTTATCGTATTATATGATTGTTTCTTACAAAAAAATAAAAAAATAAAAAAAATAAAAAATAAATAAAGACAAAATATATAAAACTAAGAAAATGTCATTAAACAATTATATAACAGTGACATTTTATTTAAAAAGTGTCATCCTCCAAACTTTTTTTTGAAGCAAAATCGTCAATCAACTATTTACAGTCAACTCCCCCAAAATATCATTCTCAATCGCTATCAATGATTAAAATTGAATTTCTAAGATGATAAGAGAGAACATTAAAAATTTTGATGTTTAATTTAGTCGGGAATTGACAAAAGGAGTGATGGAAGAGATTTGTCGTGGTCTCTTGTCAAATAAATTTATAATCCACGATTCCTAAAGCTAATTTGTAACAATAGTGGTTGGGGTCGACCACAGGGAACAATCAATTTATTTCTAAATTCATTTGTGTTTTGAGGTAACAAAAAATGGGGGTTTATGGATGAAAGATTAAGACATAAAATAAAGGCGGGAAAATAAATAAGGAAAATTAAATGCAAGGAAAGTAAAAGGCAGTGTTAGTTGATCTTACCATGAAGATTATGTAATCGGTTCTCGGGATGTAAGTTTGGTAATTCAATCATTGACTCTCTTAATTAATCGAATTATTCAACAAATTGTCTAACTGTCACTGAAACTAGTGATTAAAGACCCCTAGTGTTTCCAACCAGACCAATGCATCGAAACCGAAGCCTATTTAGATTGCTAACCAATGACGTCTCATTAATAAGAATCTAATTGCAGTAAGTAAAAGTGGATCGTTAAATAAACTCGTATAAACTAGGAACAACCTGGGTTTATACAATTCTAAGTTTAAATTTCTAGATTTATCATGCAATTGAGCCAATTGGGATAACACGTCGTTCAACACAATTAACACAATAAACTATTACTAACCAATTTAGTATAACAATTAAACCAGTCAAGCAAATACACTACAAGAAAATGTATTTTCAGCGACAAGTTTTTAGTGGCGCAACTAAAATAAGTCGCAAAATGTGACTTTCAGCGACATCGTAAAATAGATGTCGTAATTACATATTTTTAGTGACGCGAGAAAATTAGACGTTGCTAATAGTTTATGTGACACGTAAACTCACGCCACTGAAAGTCTTCTTTTTAGCAACATATTTATGATGTCACTTAAAGATTTTTTTGCGTCACTAAAGGTTAAGACATTTTTAGTAATTTAGGGCTCACGTTTTGCCCCTTTTCCATTTCCTAAAGCATCTCCCTCTTTTCTCTTTCTTCCTCTCCACGCTGCTAACCCTCCTCCCTTGTGTTTTTTGCCTACGCCGCCAACCATCTTCTCCAGCGAGCTCTCCTTCCTACGGCGCCATCTTCTCCATCTGTGGCTTTCCTTCTCTCGTGTTTTCCCTCTCCTGCGCGCCGTCTCCGCTTCGAGCCGCTGACTCCCTTGTAACGTCGGCAAATTGAGGTAAAACTCGATTCCTTATTCTAATTTGAGCATTTTGGGTTTAAGTTGAAGGTTTGGTGAATGTATGTTTCCAATTGATGGGTTTTTTTAATTAGGTTAACTTGAAGGGCATTGTTGTAATTAACCTAAAATTTAAGTTAGCCTAAACCCATTTCCTCCCTTCTTCATGCGTGAAACAGTCCCCAGCCCCTGCGTTTTTCTCCTTCATTCGGCAGCCTCGAGCCCTTCATTTTTCTTCTTCGACTTTTCTTCAGTCCCATCATCGCAGTAGCTTTTTTTTTGTTTCTTCTTCCTTGTTCGGCAACCATTCAGCCCCTCCAACGTCCGACAAGCATCCCCTACAGTCAACGTCTCCGTCATCTTGATTCCTCTCCGTCCGTCGTCCTCTCCGGCCACAGCAGGTGCGTAATCCTTCTCTTCTTGTTGTGTCACGCTAGTCCCGCCCCTCTCACTCACTCGCCCTCTGTTTTAGGCGTGTTTTCGGCACCTCTCTGGCAGGTTAGCATCCCTTAGGCGAGTTCTTTAGTGGGCGTGTTGGCGTGGGCGTGAGTGGAGCATTGTTGTGGCTGTCTTTAGCGTTTTTCAGCATCCTTGGCTTTGGGTACGTGGTTTTTAGCTAGTTTTGGGTTGGTTTTATAGCTTAATCAATTACCCATTGAAGTTAGCTTTCTTTTTCAAGGTACCCACCACGTTTGAAAGTCTAATTGTCGTTTGGAGCGGATTTGGAAGCTTGGACAGCAAGCTTGTTGGCTGATTTAGGTGAGTTTTTGGGAGTTAAACCTCTCCCCGAAAGTTAATTATGTCCTCGTGCCTTTTTATTCAAAGAGGTTTATGAGTTGTAGTATATTTTCCTCTCTTGTGTAGTTGGTTAGGAGCTTGGAAGCTAAAGAGTGTATTCATTTTGCCAAGCAACTTAATAGCTAAAGTATGTAGTTATTGGATTTCAGTTTCAATTAGCTTAGCCCCATAACATGTTTGTTGGAATTGATAAATGACGAGTTTGAAGCTTGAATTAGTTTGTTTTGAGAATTGACATGCTAGCATGAGTTAGTTGTGTGCCTTTAAATTGTCCTTGGATTTCAATGAGCATAATAGTCGTTCACTTAAGCATGTTGTGGAAAGCTGTGTTCTTTCTAGGAGTGTTAAATGATAATTTAGTACACCCATCGTTTTCTGGATGGATATTTTTCCACTGTGATCTTTATGTTGTGTTCAATGTCTGAGCTAAAATATTTGAGCAGGTTTTGCATTTGTATAAATCGTGGAAGATTTTTGTATGATAGTATAAAAAATGTCATTTATGTTACTCTTATTGTCTCCTATAGGTTCCTGGTTCTTGTGTGTAGTTTTTGGTTATGTTCTTACATTTAGTTCTTTTGAGCATGAGATTGTTTAAGATGACTGGTTAGATCATGTAAAGTAGTTTAGTTTCCCTTGCTTTCCATTGAGTTTAGTTTCACTTGCTAAGATGAATGATTAGATCACGTAAGCACTTAGTTATTTTAAGGAGTTTAGTTGTTTTGGTTGATAAGATGAGTTTAGTTCTTTTAATAAGTTCGGTTGTTTGTGTCGATAAATTTTGTTGTTATGCTTGTATGCATTTTAATCTGTTGTGCCATTATTTGTGTTCATTATTTTTCTTAAGTGCAATTCCTCATGTTCATTGTTTTTTTATTAGTTGTTTCATTCAAAAGTTTGGATAATTTGAGATAAGTTCATAATTTTTGGTTGTTATAAGTTTAGCTTCATAAGTTTTGATGAGTTGTAGAATAATGGGAGCTTCATTTGGTTAGTACAGTAATGGGAGCCAAAAGGAAAGGAAGATCATTAATTGTAGAGTAAAAGGCACTGTGTTCTTATTAGGTCTGATCTATTGAGCATGGTGAGCAAAAATGCTTTCTCACACTAAAATGGGAGCTTCATTTTGATGATTTGAGATAAGTGCAAAAGTTTTGAGTTGTGATTAACTTAAGTTTCATTTTTTTCCACTAAGTTATTGTGTTTAGGAGGGTCGATACCTTGTTGCACTTATTTGTTTTAACTAGTTTAGTTGTCGATGTTGATAAGTTTAGTTGTTTCATAACAAAACTTTTGATAATATAATTTGAGATAAGTGAAAAAGTTTTGAGTTGTTATGATAACTTAAGTGTCACTTGTTTTCCATTAAGTTATTGTACTTAGGAGGGTCAATATGTTGCTGCACTTGGTTGAATTTTCTTTTATGATAACTTAAGTGTCACTTGTTTGGATAATAAACAATGCACTAATGGAATTGGAAAGAAATCTAAAAAGTATTTTGAATTTCCTTTCCCCCTTGTTTCTCTCTTCTTAGACATTGTTGAAATGCTTAGATTATATATTAAACATACTTTGAGATAGCTCTCAATTCTCCACTTTATTTGCCTACATAATAGTGAAGAATCTACTTAGTTTGCATCTTAATTATGCCTTTGATGAAGATTATTGAATGGTTATTAATGTTACATGTTTTACTATTTCAATATATATTGTAGTTCTGAGTGCAAACATAAGAGTTTGTATTAATTTGAGGTCAAGAAGTTTAAATTTGTATAACAAGAGTTTGAATTGGAGCCATTTCAAAATTTTGAGTACTCAGATGTATGAACTCATTCTATGAACCAAATGAGTTCATACGACGAGACTTGGGTTTTATACCTGTATTGGTAGGAACGGATCTCCAATTGTCAGGGCCATGTTCCTGGATGTAGGAGACAAGAATGATATCTTCTTTGGGTTAACCCAAATTTAACAAGTTTGGAGGATGTATAGCTAGTTTGTGATGCTACAAACTACATGCCTAACTTGTTGGGTCTATTTTCAGTGTTGGTATATGAGTTGTCTAGTCTCACTAAGTTTAGACTGCAATCCACTTTAGTGACTTCTTGTCTCAACTGATTAGACTATGACTTACTTGGTAACTTTGGTACACTCTTTGGCCCAACCTAAACGAATCTAACCTAACTAGCTCATCTCCCTTCTCTAGATGGTTGGTAGGTTTAATTTTGATCTATCCTTTCGCCTTTGATCTATCCAATAACACCTAGTCTAGGTAGTTTCTAGTCTTACTTGATTGAGTTAGGACTCACTTGACATGATCAAGTTTCAATCCATATTTCAAGTTAGACTTCACTTCCTAGTTCTAGATGTATGAACTCATTCCATGAACCAAATGCTCCCTAATTTACACTAAACTACCATGTCGAGCATAGTTTTCACTTCCTAGTTCTATTTAATGTTTATGTCTATATAGACATAAACATTCAAAAAAACATTTACTCGTCAAACCTTTAAGGGCCCTTGAAGAGGTGTAACCTCTTATTATTGAGAAAAAAACCCAAGTCTCTCAAGGCCAAAAGTTAGAGGCTAGCCTCAAAGCAAGCCTCAAAATTCTTTTAAAGTTCCTATTCTAAGTCATCATGGACAAGAATAGGAATGAACTCACAATCAGTAGAATATTGAAGTTAACAATATTTCGACCTATATGATCAACTCAATCAATTACATATCGAAGAACAAGAATGAACTCAAAAGGCAAGGTCAGGGAGATCAGATAAATATGCATGACTAATAGTTATGCATAAGGACGACTCTCAAGAATGGAGGCAAGAGTTGAAGTTTTATTCCTCAAAAGTAATGGGTGCTATACGAGATAATTGCTCCAAACTAAGTACTCTATTTTGCTCCCTTTGGCACCCTGCAAGGAATGTCATACATTGCTTTTTAACTCTATTTCGGTCTAATTTGGATTTTCCTATCTGTGGAAGAGGAGAGGGGAGGGACAATGACAAAGGAACTCGTGCCTAAATATTGTCAATGAAATATATCCTTTATAGGAACTCTAAGAGGGAAATGGAATCATGAGCATATTTATGGCATAATGGAAGTATTTCCACTTTGATGTGGCATTGGCACCAATAAGATATCAAACTTTGATATCTACTTTGATTGCCTATTTGGCTATTTACATAAGACTTAGACTTCTAACCCTTCAATTTTCAATTTAGGTACTTATTCCACTTGCAATGGATCGAAGTTGGATAAATCTAACAGATCGAGGGTGTAGTCAATATTCGAACGATGTTGATAACTTTATTCAAGTTGCTCAGGGGCATTTAGATGAAGAAGGAAGAACAAGATGTCCTTGTTCAAACTGTTTGAATATGAATTGGAATAAACTAGATGACATAGAACATCACTTATTTAAATATGGCATGTCTACGACTTATAGTCGATGGATATTCCATGGAGATGAGGTGGACCTTTCTCCCTTTTTAAGACCCAATTCAAGGTTTCTTGGTGCTACATTTTCAGATTCAGTTGATGGGAATCTAAGAGCAGACATTAGAGTTAGAAATGTTTTGGATGATGAGATGCTCGAAATGATGGATGATTTGCGTGGGCCAATGTTTGAAGACAGTACTAGAGAATCAGATGTGCAATATGAGACTACTAGATTTAGTGGAATGTTTCATGAAGTAGAAGAAGAGTTATACCCAGGATGTCTAAAGTATACTTCATTTAATTTTTTGGTCAAACTTATGCAAATTAAGGTGATTAATCGTTGTAGCGATAAATGCTTCAATATGTTGCTCGAATTATTAAATGATGCCTTTCCAAATGGTGTAAGGTTACCAACTGATGGCAATTTGCTTACCGCAAGTGTATGGGTCAAGTAATAATATAGTGTTTTCGTGTGTCCTCTGGATTGGTTTTCTAGCAAATTAAGTACCGTGAATACTTTTGTCCAATTTTATTTAGGGAGCAAAACTTAATGAAAAAGATAAATCTAAAGACAAAAAGCATAAAATAAAATGGTGGAGACTCAAATGGAAAGACTCTTAGGGAATTGATTTCATTGATTAAGACTGAGGATTGGTTAATTGGAATGAATTGATCGCACAATTATTCTACAAGCCAAGGAAACTTTTATCACGTAGACTGCAAAAGATCTTTAACAAGAGTAATAGCAGATGGTGAAGGCCCTGTAATGAGTATATCATCAACATATACTAGTAAGGCAACAAAGTTAGGACCCTGGCCTTTTGTAAAAAGTGAATAATCAGCCTTGGATTGAACAAAACCATTAGCCACAACGACAGAAGAAAACTTGAAGAACCGTTGTCGCAAAGCTTGTTTGAGACCATAAATTGATTTATTCAACTTACAAGCAAGAGGAACAGCAGATGATGATTTCAAATCAGAATAATAACCCAAGGGGAGACTCATATATACCTCTTCAAAGAGCTCACTATTGAGAAATGCATTGTTGACATCCATCTGGGATATAGACCATTTGAAAGAAATAGCAAGGGAGAGAAGTAACTTGACAGTAGCAATCTTAGCCACAGGAGAAAAAGTGTCAATAAAATCTATCCCTTCCTGTTGGCTATACCCTTTGGCAACGAGTCGAGCTTTATAGCGATCCACAGTACCATCAGCCTTATACTTAATTCGATAAATCCATTTGCATCCAACATGTCTACCAGGTGGGAAAGGAACAATTTTCCAAGTGGACGTACTTTCCATAGCAGCAATTTCAGCATCCATAGCCTGTCTCGAATTGGCAAATTTAACAGCCTGATGGAAATAAGATGGCTCATATGTAGCAGAGACATTAAGAATAAAATTTTTATGTGAGGAAGCCAAGTTATCATAACACAAGTAATTTGCAATAGGATAAAGAGAAACTGAATGCTTCAATGAGTTACATTGATAATCACAAAGGAAATTTGGCTTATTATGTGAACGAGTGGAGCGCCGTAGAGGAGCATTCACAACTGGAGAAACTGAAGGTTGAGGTACTGGAAACTCAACAGATGGACCAACATCAGGAGGCTGTGAATCATCATGAGAATGTTGTGGCTCAATCTCTGAATCATCAATTTGAGTTTGTTGTGCTCCATGACCATTAGCAACGGACGAATCAAGAATAGTATCAGAAGACTCTTGATTTAAATCAGTGACCACACTCTCAGGCACAATAGGGTCTAAAATAGGACATGGCAAAGCATGATCAGCAAATAAGGCATCAATAGTGTCATCAGAAATACCACTAGTATGAAATGAAAAAGAATCTTCAAAGAAAACCACGTCTCGAGATATAAGGACCTGTCGTTTCGTGATATCAAACAATCGATAACCTTTAACACCTGGGGGATAACCAATAAAAACACACGGTTTTGCCCTAGGGTCAAATTTTGAACGATTGACATTCAGTGTGGAAGCATAGCATAAGCAACCAAACACCCGAAGATTAGAGTAATCAACATCCATGTTGTTTAACAAGGTAAAAGGGGACTTATGATTTAACAAAGGAGCTGGGATTCTGTTAATGAGATAGGTTGCAGTTAAAACACAATCGCCCCAAAATCGGATGGGTACTCTAGATTGAAAAAATAACGCCCAAGCAACGTTCAGAAGATGCTGATGTTTTCTTTCAGCCACAGAATTTTGCTGAGGTCGCTCAACACATGAGAACTGGTGAATAGTCCCTTTAGCAGCAAAAAAAATCCTTAAATTGAAGTTCAGGAGCATTATCCGACCGAAAGACTTTTATAGTTTTGTTAAACTGAGTTTGAATAAGTTGAAAGAAACGAGGGACAATATGAAGAACATCAGACTTAGAACGCATCATATAAGTCCACGTATATCTCAACCAAAGTCAAGAAGTATCTGTAACCAACATATGTAAGAGTTTTAAAGGGGCCCCAAACATCACAGTGTATAAGATCAAACACATGAGATGCAACATGATTATTAAATGGAAAAGATAGTCTACGCTGCTTAGCAAGAGGACAAATATGACAAGGACTACATTCAGCAGATGAATTTGAAAAATGCAAAGTATTCTTCAGCATCAACAACCGTTGATGTGAAACGTGACCAAGACGATTATGCCAAACATCCATGCCAACAGAACAAGCAATTTCTATAGTTGAAGAAAACAGCTTATCTGATGTTAATATGTAAAGCCCATTAGAAGATTCAGCCTTGCCAATCGTCATCGATCGGCTCTTGTCCTGTATTATGCAAGAAAGTCCACCAGAAAAGTTAATGGACAAAGCTTTATCATTCAATAAACAGCTCACGGATATCAGATTGTAGGTGAATTGTGGAACAAAAAGAACATCCTGCAGTAATAAGTGTTCTGAAATCCGAATATCCCCAATAAACTCAATAGTCATGCGGTATGCAGTTGGAAGAATAACAGTTACACCATCTACTCGACGCCAATTGTGAAAAGATGCATAATGATGACAGATATGCCTAGACGCTCCAGAATCCAGGATCCAAGTATTAGATTTAGTCAAGTTTGACGAACAAATACCTGCAACATGTGCTATAGAAGATGCTGCAGCGATTGGCTCTGTTTTGGTGGCCTGAAGATGAGTATTGAGTAACTCAATCAACTGATTATATTGAGTTGAATTTAGGCTTGAAAAAAAATTTGACTGAGGCTGAGCAACAACATTTGCTTCAACTGATTTAGAATCAGAAGCTTCTGGATTCGAGGAATTTCGAAACTTATAGCCTGATGGATATCCGTGCAACTTGTAACATTTATCTACTACATGACCTTTGATGCCACAGTGTGAGCAAATAGGTCTTTGATTTTCCTTCCTTTGGAAACGATCGTTGTTTTGTTTCTTAGAAGCTTCAGCAGCGAGAAGTGCAATTTGATCAAATGGATTTGGCACTGTACCTGCAGATCTCTGATGTTCTTCTTGCACAATTAATGAAAATACTTTGGTAATATCAGGAATTGGATTCATAAGAAGAATTTGAGCACGAACACCAGAATAAGAGTCATTAAGTCCCATCAAAAAGATCATTACGAACTCACATTCCATGTGTTCAATAATAGGCTTGACTCCTCCACAAGAACAATCATAAACAGATCGATAATCAACTAGATCCTGCCAAATTGTCTTTAATTTTGTGTAATAAGTTTCAATGGACATAGTACCTTGGACTGTAGTCACCAATTCCTTATGGAGCTGGTAGATGTGAGGTCCATTACTCTGCTTGAAACGCCCATGGAGTTCATCCCAAACCGCTTTAGCAGATCCAGTGTAATTAATACTGACAGCGATCTCCTTTGACATCGAATTCAAGATCCAAGAAGTAATAATATCATTATTACACTTCCATGCAACAGATTTTCTTCCTTCTGGTTTCTTGATCGTGCCATCAATGAATCCTTCTTTATTTTTTCCGGAGAGAGCGATAAGCATCGCATTTCTCCATGAACTATAGTTACTAGCACCAAGCAGAGGTTGAGTAACTAAAACAACGGAAGAACTGAAAGAATGATGAAGATGGAATGGATTAAGCTGCGCATCGATCGCCTTAGAATCATCACTTTCCGCCATGGAATAAAAGGAAGAAGAAAATGATGAAAAAAAAATAACGCAAAGTGAAATAATGCGAATTATCACGAATGGAGCTCTGATACCATTTCACAAGTAATGGAAAGAATAGTAATCCATCTTATTTCACAATGAGGAAAAGCTCTCCTTTAAATACAAAACTATTCAGCTAAAAATAAAATAGAGAATAACCAACCTATAACTAAACCATAACAAATATACAATCTAAACAAATATAACAAATTTGAAACTAAACAAACAAATAATAATTTGTACAATATATGTGATAATTACCTCTCCCGAGTATAATTGATTCTCATGCATGCAACCAACTTGATATCCCTATGTAAGTTCATTAACATGCAAGGCATTATTCAGTTTAGTCCTTGTTATACTTCTAGAGATATTCCAAATCCCGTCACAAACTTAGAATTTCTACTCTAGTCATGCAATTAAAGAAGGTAAGTCTTAGGCCAAATCCTCTCTCCCGAGTTAGATTCAACACTTAAATCATTCAATTAGTGATCAAGTAATTGAAAGCATTACACAAAATTGCATGCATAAAATAACAACACATTCATACCAAAAATCAATCCAACAACTAAAACAACTACATCAAACCCTAAGACAAACAACTAGAAATTCATAGTCTTTAAACCACAAACACTAATTGCAAGAAAAACCATAAAAACTACAAGAGATAAGGGAAAGAGAAAGGAAAACTCAAATCCGTCGAAGCCGGCACGTCCCCGTCACGATCTCCACCTCTTCTCGCTTGAATCCCGCTCCTTGGCCTTGCTTCAGCTCCCACCAAAGGTCTCTAGTCGAAATTAGGGCTAAAATCTCACCAATTGGACTCCCCTTGGCCGTAGCATGAAAAGAACATTAAATAGGAAATCTGCCGATAGCGTCGCGACGCTGTGGACCTAGCGTTGCGACGCTGTGGACCTAGCGTTGCGACGCTGTGCCCTGCCGCTCATTCTGGATATGGAATAAACCGAGAGTGTCGCGATGCTCTTGTCACAGCGTCTCGACGCTGTGACTTCTGCCGCCCAATTCAGTTAAGGAAAATGCTAGCGTCGAGATGCCACAAGGCTAACGTCTCGACGCTAGCCCTCGGACAAGACTCTTTTGCACTCTTCCAACTTTGTTTCTTTTCGGTTCTTTGGCCCCTTTTCACATCCCGAACACCCGATTAACTCCAATATCACGTTTTAGCTCTAATCAACAATTTCCTACAAAATAAACATTTAAGTGCAATAAAATGGCCAATAAATCATAAAAGACTAGCTAAATTAATTAGGGAAAACTAGCTAGCTATGCTCGCTATCACCAACTTCATACTATGAGGCAAAGAAAAAATTGCGAGACCTTGGGATGGGATATGAATCAATTCATGTGTGTAAGTTTGATTGTGCTTTATTTTGGAAAGAATATGCATCACTTGACCATTGTCCGCATTGTGGAGAGTCGAGATACAAATTGAGTAATGAAAAGGGAAAAAAAATTCCGCACAAAGTGTTGAGATATTTTCCATTGAAGACGAGGTTGCAAAGATTGTTTATTTCAAAACATACTGCTGAGGATATGAGATGGCACAAGGATAAAAGGTGTGAAACTGCAGGAATACTTCGACATCCTGCTGTTGCTGAAGGTTGGAAGCATTTTGATAGTCAATATCCTTGTTTTGTTGCAGATGCTCGTAATGTCAGATTGGCACTTTCTTCTGACGGTTTTAATCCATTTGGAAACATGAGTACATCATATAGCATGTGGCCAATTATGCTAATTCCATACAACTTGCCCCCTTGAAAATGTATGAAGGAACAATTTATTTTCTATCACTACTCATCCCTGGTCCAAGGTCTCCTGGTAAGGAGATTAAAATTTACCTACAACCACTGGTGGACGAGTTAAATGAGTTGTGGGTTAATGACATACGAACTTTTGATAGTTTTAGTGCTTCTTTCTTCCAGCTTCATGCTGCACTAGTATGGACAATCAATGATTTTCCAGCTTATGGAGATTTATCTGGTTGGAAGACAAAAGGTTATAAAGCATGTCCGGTTTGCAATGTCGATACAAGCTCAATGGGATTAAAGAGCAAAATTTGTTATATGGGACATCGTAGATATCTACCTCCAACACATGCATGGCGCAGAAGTAGGCAACATGATGGAAAACAAGAAATGCGAGCAGCTCCGAATATATTATCTGGACGAGATATTATAAATGTACTGAATTCTTTAAGTTTTCATATGTTGAGCAAGAATCCTACCAATCGTGATAACAAACGGAAAAGAATGGTTAATGAGCACAACTGGACCAAAAGAAGCATTTTTTTTAATCTTCCATATTGGGAAAACCTTAAACTACGTCATAAACTTGATGTGATGCATATTGAGAAAAACATATGTGATAATTTGGTGGGCACTATATTGAATATTGATGGGAAGACTAAAGATACCATTAAAGCTCGTGAGGATCTAGCTAAGTTGAAAATAAGAAAGGAACTTTACATACAGGAGGTTGGAAATAGGCATGTGAAGCCTCATGCATCCTACACATTAACTTCTGAAGAAAATGTGAGCTTTTGCACCTTCTTGAAATCTGTGAAGTTTCTAGATCGATTTGCTTCCAACATATCTCGTTGTGTTAATGTAAAAGAGGGCAAAATCTCTGGTTTGGAAAGTCACGAGATTCATAGCTTTTGATGAGTTGTTTATCTCGATTTGAGTTATATCTTCTCTAATTCAATTATTGAAGTTCATTTATTTGTTTCTAATGACTTGGTATTACTTGATTGCTATGACTATCCTACAGTTATGGTAGTCATAGCTTGAAATTAGTTCATTTATTTGTTTCTAATGACTTGGAATTATTTGGGATGTTTAGTTGTCTTCGTTGATATGTTTAGTTGTTATGGTGTTGTTGAGTTGAGTTTGATTGCAAATGACTTTCATGATATTTTGGGATAAGTGTTTAGGGAGTTGGACCTTGTTGAGTTGTTCCATTTGCAAAGTTGAGTTTCGTTGTTTGATTTGTTAAGTTAATGTGTTTGGGGGGGGGGGGGGTCAATACCCTGTTGGACCTACGAGTTTACTTGTTTTCATTGATATGTTTAGTTGTCATAGTGTTGTTGAGTTGTGTTTGATTGCAAATGCCTTTCATGATATTTGGGATAAGTGTTTAGGGAGTTGGACACCTTGTTGAGTTGTTCCATTTGCAAAGTTGAGTTTCTAAGTTGGAGTTGTTGAGTTATTCTATTTAGGGGAGTCAATACCTTGTTGCACTTAGTTCTTTTAATGAGTTATTGTGTTTTTTAAAGTTTAGTTTCACTAACTTTACATTTAGTTGTTGTGTTTAGGAAGGTCGATACCTATTTGTACTTGAGTATTTTAACTAGAGTAGTTATCGTGATGTTGATAAGTTTAGTTTAGTTTAGTTGTGATTTTGAATAGAGGTTGTTTCTTATGTTTTTAAGTTTCTGTTCATTATTTCTCATAAGTGTAGTTGTGTTCATGTTTGATATTTTTCATTACTTGTTTAATTATTAAGTTTTGATGATATAAAATAAGTTTTCAAGTTTTTGTTGTAGTAAGTTTAGTTTCATAGCTTTTAATGAGTTTTTTTTATCAATTATTTAATCTCAAGCTTACATATTTTATTTCCTTTTATTTTTCAGATTGGATGCATGAATCGTTTCGACAAGACTCCCCCTTTTTTGTATGGAAATGTGAAGAGTGTATGTGATCTTTTGTTAGTGAATCATTTTGTATGTAAATGTGAAGAATGTAGGTTGTGATCTTTTGTGTTGTGAATCATTTTGTTAAGCAAACTTATTCACCTAGACACTTGAGATCATTTTAGAAAATGATCAATTTATATTACATTCTAGACATGTTTCTTGATTATGGTTAATATGAAGTAGTGCATTTTCACTTTAAATTGGCATATTACATTTTCTATTTGATTAATTGTAGAATTGTTAATTAATTCGAAGATGGTAATATTATTTTATTTACAGGTTTACTAATTGAATTAACTATTTATTTTTTAAATCATAAACAATTTTTAGCGACGTTTTATATAATGTCGGTAAACCATCATGGTACGGTGCGCTTCCAAAACCACATCGAAAGCATACCAAAAAAAAAAAACTAGCATTCAGTTTTTAGTGACGGGTAAGCTTCCTTTTACCAACATACATAGATGTCGCAAAATATCTTATTTTTTAAAAGTTTGAGGGCTTTAGCAGCGTTGTCCACGTCACTAAAACTTATTTTCTGTGACATGTGTCTTCTGTCACTGAATATACGATTTTAGTGATGTGCTGACCATGTCACTGAATATCTCTTTCAGCGACAACGGTTTGGATGTTACTGAAAGTATCTGTTTTAGTGACGTGCTATCAGTGTCACTGAATATCTTTTCAATGACAACGGGCCGGACATTGCTGAAAATGATCTTCAGTGACGTGTCCCCACGTCCCTACCTATTGCTTACACCGGCGTGTAGACGTCACTGAAGATTACTTTCAGCAACGTCTACAGTAGATGTCGCAAATACTTACGACTACGTAGAAACAGCGACGGATGCAGCTTCAAAGTTGTGCTCACCGATGAAAGTTTTACCTATGTAGGTTGTCAATCTATTCTATCAATTTAATTGTAATTAAAATGGAAATTTAGAACACAACCGACAGTAATTTAATAAACTAAAATATGAGGTCTCAAGAATACCAAAACTTACATTACCAAGTCCCGATTACAACAACCCGAGCTTAGTTGGCGATAGACAAGCACCTCCAAGCTCGAGGCTTGATCAACCGACCCTTGGTCTAACAAAGCTTAAAGGAAAACTTGAAAACTGAAGAGAAGGGTGGCTACAATTTGTAGAAATTAAGCTAATACAAGGATGATTCTAAACCTAAACCAAGACTCCCTATTTATAGAATTTCTTGGCCTTCAATTTGTGGTAACTTGGTGCTAAAGGGAGCTCTCAAACATGGAAAATTCGTGGTGCAAATAAGGAAAACTTCAATTTTGGAAAGTTGGCAGCGACGAGACGTTGCCCTCCATATAAGGAAAATATTGGCAGAATCTTGTCCAACGTCTCGACGCTGAGCCTTGGGTTTTGACTCCGAATTTTCTTATTTGTACAACATCTCGACGTTAGGTTGATGGGGTCTTGACGATGGCAAAGGCTCCAAGGGCATTTTGGTCTTTTACACTTTGGTTTCGTTCGTTTAAGCCCCGAATCGCTTCCAAAGCTCCGTTGAGGACCTATACACATATTATACTCATTTTAAAGCATTTGTGCAAGGAATACAACAAAGATGAGCGAATTGAGAGATTATAAACATATAACAATTTAGACTTATCAAGGAGAAATTAGAAGAGTTTTGTTTGGTTGGAGAGGAGAGATAAATGAAAAGGTGGGGAGTTGATGAAGAGAGAAAAGTTTGGTAACTTCTGTTTGTTCCTCAAGGCATGCACACCAACCAAAGAGTTTTCTTGAGGTTAAACAACTTTTTCAATTTGGAGCCCTTAATTTTTGGTGTGCGATAGGTCACAACCCACACATGCTAAAGGGCGGCCCTGATGTATATCTATTTTTCTTCACTATCGTTATTATTTAAATTATTTTATTATTAATTTTTAGATTGTTATTTTTTGTAATTCAACGGTTGGTGCATGCTAATTAAATTTTTATATTTTATTTTAAAATTTTGTTAATTCTTTTGTTTTTTTTTTTTTTTGAGTATTGTTAATTCAACTTTTAATTTGTTTGGTTAGATCATGAATTTTTTTTTAATCTACAAGGAGTATACATGTTTAGCGTTTTTGACAAAACATCAACATTTTATTTCAAATTACATTCATTAATATTTATTTGAATAAAGTATAAATTACATCATATTAATTAATGATTAATGTAATCCATATTTTATATTTATATAGAAGTTATTCATATATCATAGTAAAAATTTTGTCTATCATAAAATAAATTGATCATCTGTAATACATAAATTTGAAAACTATTAATAGTGAACAAAAATGACAGAGATAAAATTTAACAAATTAAAAAACATAAGTGCATCACATGTGGTGAAAAACTATCTCATAAAATGTGAATCTTTACTTATCTTTTCAATGTAGAATCCTCAACATGTCCTCTCAAGATGGTGCCTCTTTGAGTTCACCATTCTTGGATCGGATCTCAAATTTTTTTCTTAGACTGAATATCCGTTCGGGTTTCATGGGCTCTGACACCATATTAGATAAACATGAGATTCCATCTCAAAACCAACTGGTTATGAGAGGAGTAACTCATACATTGTATAAATTGTGAGATTTCCACTCATCTTTTCAATGTGGATTCCTCAATATACCTATAAGTTTTTTTTTTTTTTTTTTATCTACCTTTTTCCCATGTTTTCAAATAGTTTTTTGTTTTACACCGTTGGATGTAAGAGAGAGAAATTGTAAAACTACCTCGATTTTGTATCCAACGGTTACAAGGGACAGACAAATTTGAAGATATTACATCCAACAGTGTAAAACTACTCGGAATATTGCACCAGGAGCATCTAATAACGTTTCGGGAAAAAGAGTGTGCATCGTGAAAGGCCAAAAGAGTGATAAAAAAAATGATAAAACGTTGGCCAAATTAGGTTACCTGCAATAAATAAATTCAGACAATTTGTGTAGTATTCAGTATATATCTCTACATCATCCTAAGCTAAGCTATCAATTTGTAAAGATAGGGACCAAACTTTTCAAAAGTTCCAAAACTATCTAAAGTCGAAAATAGACGTTTTCGGAATATAGTTTACGATGTAAAATGGATTAAACATCATAGTTTAGTGACAAATATAGGCATTTTGAAAATTTAGGGACCAAAATAGTCAAGACTTTAAATGAAACATATTTTTGATATTGTTTTTTAAAAAGGAAGAAAACGAAAGGAACATAGTACATAGAATAAAGAAATGAGAAACAAAAAACACTGCCTTTTAGAAGTTTAGGCAAGTTGCATGTTGAGTGGTGCTTGAAATCATTCCTAAAATATTCTCACCCAAATTCACACACTATATATAAAATCCCTTTTCTTAGCCTAAAGTATTGATATCACATCAAAAGAAGATGAGCCAAACTGATAGCATTTGGGTAAAGGTTGAGCTGAAATCTCCTGCTGAAAAGTTCTATGGCTTCTTCAGGAACCATTTGGAGGATTTGGTCTATATGTTTTCTGAGAATTACGAGAGCATTCGGTTGGTGAAAGGAGACAATTTCTCTACGGGCAGTGTTGTACTCTTTAAATACCGTGTTGGTGAGAGTTTAATTGTTTTCTTTTCTTTCTCTATTTGTATTACTTTTATACTCTCTTAAGTTTTGAAAAAACAACTATTTGGTCTAAATTATTTAGGCCCCGTTTTTGTTTTTGGTTTTTGAAAAGTATACTTGTTTTCTCTCATTTTTCCTACTATGGTTTTCATCTTCACCTATGGCACATTTGAATTCCTAGCCAAAATCCAAAAACAAAAACAGGTTTTTGAAAACTATTTTTTTTAGGCCCCGTTTGATAACCATTTGGTTTTTTAAAATTATGTTTGTTTTCTCCCAAATTTCCTACAATGGTTTTCATCTTTGTTAAGAAACCATTTGAATTCCTTGTCAAATTTCAAAAACAAAAATAAGTTTTTGGAAACTACTATTTTTTGTTTTCAAAATTTGACTTGGTTTTTGAAAACAAAGAAGAAGGTAATACTAAAACAAAGAAACTCATAGGTAGAAATAGGTGTTTATAAGCTTAATTTTCAAAAACCAAAAACCAAAAACCAAATGGTTATCAAACGAGGCCTTATTGATAACCATTTGGTTTTTGAAAAGTATGCTTGTTTTCTCTCATTTTTCCTACCATGGTTTTCATCTTCACCTAGAGCACATTTGAATTCCTAGCCAAAATCCAAAAACAAAAACAAGTTTTTGAAAACTACTTTTTTTTAGTTTTCAAAAATTTGTTTGGTTTTTTAAAACATGGAAAGAATGTATTAGGAAACCAAAGAAATTTGTAAGTGGGAGTAATGTTTATAGGCTTAATTTTCAAAAACCAAAATCCAAATGGTTATCAAACGGGGCCTTAGCTATTATTTTAATACATAATATTTACTCATCCAATTCTTATTTCTACCAACTTATTTGACTCTAATATATATTAGAACAAAGTAAAGATAAGGATCAATATAGTTATTATTTTAAAGTCAAGAGATTAAAATAGATGTTTTTGTATATATTCAAGGGTCAAGATGGAAAAAATCCTAAAACTTCACTTACTGAAATTGAATTAAACTATTTTATTATTAGGGTTTGCTAGTTTCTCTTGTTTTCTCTACTAGAGTAAGTTTTTGGTTTTTTTATGTGAGATTTAAAAATGAGGAATGAAGAACAAAAAAGAACAAATATTATCCACCACATGCATATATTTTCAATCAAATATCAATTAGAGTAAAATTAATATCTAGATCAATAGGAGTTTTTTTTTTGTTTTTTTTAACTTATTATAATAATATGTTTATTTGTGAATTAATTATTGTAATATTGTAGTTTTTTTTACGTCAATCGTTTTTTTACGACTCGTTGACGTGGCACACTATCTATCCAACAAAATTAAAAAAAAAAAAATCTCGTTACATTAAAATTAGAAAAGAAAAAAAAAAGCACGCCGAAATAGGTTGGAGACGACCTGCACGCTCATATGTTGTATTATGCTATATGGTAATTAAGTTGGTAGGTTATTTCATTTTCTGGAAAACAATTGAAAGGAGAAGGAAAAAAAAGAAAACAAGGAAAAAAGAGAGGAAAGAGAAGAAAAAAAAAAAAAGAAACGAAAATATGCTGCAAAAAAAAAAAAGAAGAAAAAAAAGACAGAGAGAGAGAAAATAGAAGGAAAAAAAAGAAATAAAAATACGCTAGACTACCACATACCATAATAAGTGTGTAATTTGTCTCTTAAAGAGATGACATGCATTAACATTGTTTATAAGTCGTCTCTTGGAGAGAAATGACTTATTTTGAAAAGTTTTTTTTTTTCTAAATTTTAATGTAGGTCGTCTCTTCAATGAGATTTTTTTTTTCTTTTAATTTTGTTTGACATGCCATGTTAGCAGGTCATCTATACCTATTGACATAGAAAAAAAAACAAAATTAATATCAAATGGGTCAATTTTTGTTCAACATTTTTTTTTAGTACATCAACATTTGGGGGTGGGGATTTGAACCTCTAACCTCTTGGTCAAGAGTACATGTCAATTACCAGTTCATTAACTATTTGGAGCAAACTAATTAAAGAGACGGTTGTGTTTAATATGAACAACAGGAAAGCAATTAATAACAGCAAAATATTTGATGAGCGTTGTGGATGATGTGAAGAAATACATAGTTTTTGAAGCTGTTGAAGGAGATGTGCTGAAGCAATACAAAGTGTTGAACTTAAAACTGGAAGTTGTTGTTAATGGAGGAAGCTTGGCAAAATGGACTGTTGAGTTTGAAAAGGCAAATGAAAATGTGGCTTCACCAGAAAACTACTTGGAATTGTTTGCCAAGATTTCTAAAGGCATTGATGCTTACTTTTCCAAGAACTAAAACCCCAAAACCAATTAAGTGACCAAAACTTTGGGCTGTTTTCTACTTCATTTGTGTGTCTTAATATATGTAATATTTGTAATCCAAAATCTATCTATGTGTATGTCAAAGCTCTCAAATGTGTGTTATATCTAACAACACAACTCATGCAAAATATTGATGTAAGATATATGATTTGAGAATACTTTTCGTTTTATTTTTTTAGTTTAACAATATTTCGCGATGGAGAGATTTGAACATTTGACCTCTTTGGTCGAGCTATGCTGAGAATACTTTGTTGAAGAAATTGGCACAAAAGGAGAGAGATAAACACATGGAAGAAAGAAACTTTTATTGCAAAAGTACAAAGATGGACACTTTTAGTAGAAGATATTACAACAGAGAGTAAATAAACCTTTCATATCATTTATTGAATGAAAAGGTTGTATAAATAGCCAAAAGATAACAAGTGGTAATTACAGAATGTAACAAATCAATACAACTGAAATGTAACTATAATAAACTACTTATTGATCATACTCCCCCTCAAGATGGACAAAGAATATCAAGAATTCCCATCTTGGATAACAGAGACGAAAAAACTGGCAAAGACAATGCCTATGTAAAAATGTCAACAAGTTGAAGTTGGGGAGCGAATTGGTAGAAGCTTTATGTTATCTCAACAGCCCAAGCAACATAACTTAGATAGCTAACATTCAGAACAAACAAGCAAAGACCACAAGAACAAATTGGACGATAAGCAGCAAGTTCATTCCACAAGGTCTTCAATTTGACAAAATACGTTGTTACAGCAGAGTTCTGATCTTGAACAAGATTGGAGATCTCATAGCAAAGTTGAAAAATCCTCGATCGATTCTTGTGTTGATATAACACTGTTGAAGGTCAATCCAAATTTCTCTTGTAGAATCACCAAAATTAACACTACTAGATATTTCCTTTGATAAGCCGTTTTCAAGATCCAGGTCGTAACAACTGTATTGCAGATGATCCACACGATTTCTTCAAATCTCCAATCGGATGCAGAAGAGTGCCATCAACAAACTCCATCTTATTCTTGAAAGTGAGTCCAAGAATCATTGCATGACTCCAGGAGGGTCTAATTTGTTTTTGTAAGAAGATCAGAAACTAAAATCAAGTTGGTGCTATCAGAATGATGCAAGAAATATGGGGTTAACATATTGATCAACGATTGATTGTTTCATTGAATGATTTGAAGAAGAAGGATTTGGAGAGGGGATTGTAGAATTCATTTCCATCATTGAAAAAGAGAAATGAATAAAAGATGGAGAAACGCAAAACTTTTCCCACCTATAAGTTTATTTGTTTTGTTATCTACCTCATTCTCACGTTTTCAAAACAAAGTCAAGTTTTGAAAACTAAAAAAAAAACAATTTTCAAAAACTTGTTTTCGTTTTTTCAATTCAACTCAGAATTCAAATGTGTACTTAATAAAGAAGGAAACTATTATAAGAAAATTTGGAGAAAACAACAAAACTGTTTTTTAAAATTTTGATGAAGTTTCAAAGACCAAATTGAAACTTTTGAAAACATAACAATCCAATTGAAACTAAGCAATTTTTAAAACCATAAGGAATCACATCTTATATTCAACCTAAATCGGTACTACTCCCAATAATTATTTGTCATGTTAGTATCATTTAAAAATGATGTATAGTCCAATAACATAAATTATTTATGAAAGAATTTCAAGTGTAAATGCAAAGAGTAGATATTATGGAAGTACTAAAAAACTTTGAATTATCATCATGTCACATCTTTGTTGATATGCATGCATAAAATATGATTATGAGTCGTGTTTATGTTGCCAAAGTGAGAATAACTAAACGGAAAATGGAAATTTTGGAGGAATTGGAAATGCTCTCCCCAATTGATTGATTATTTACCATTACAGAAGAATGAATAAATAGAATTGTAGATGGAAAGATTTTTGACCGGTGAACAAAGGAACACGAATACACATAGTACAACCACGTTTCATACACCTCTATTCTAATGGTAATTGACATATATTCTCTACACAAGGTCAAAGATGCAAGATATAGAAATGATGATTGGATGAGTCTCTCTCTAGTTGTGAGACCAAAAAAAAACATTAGGCTAAATTATAAAAAAAAAATACCCCTCAACTACGGGGTTTGTTTCAAAAATGCTTTTGAACTTTAAAAAGTTTAAAAAATACCTCTGAATTTTAAAAAATGTTTCAAAAATACCATTGTCGTTAATTTTTGGATGGAAACCATTAAAGTTCCTATTTCATTAATTAATCTTGTAAATTGGACCAAATCCACAGTCTTATAAACATTTCTTCTTATCACTAACATACACAAATAGAGAAAGAAAATAATATACATACAAATATACATACATACATACATACATACATATATTATAGGTTGTTTTCACCCACTTATCTTCTTTACACTTTTTTAAAAGAGAAAACTCGATTTCAAAGTTTGTTTTCATCTGGTATTGTGTTCACACAACCTTTATAAGCAAAGTTTTGCATTAATTTTCATGGAAGAAGAATTTACGTTGAGAGGAGAAAAAAAGAAGAAACATTTTCCAATAAGGGTATTTTTTAATTTTTTTTTTTTAAAGTTCAAGGGTATTAATGAAACTAAAACTTTAACGGTTTCCATCCAAAAATTAATGACAATAGTATTTTTGAAACATTTTTTAAAGTTTAGGAATTTTTTTGAAATTTTTTTAAAGTTGAGGCACATTTTTTAAACAAGTTCATAGGTATTTTTTATAATTTAGTCTAAACATTATAAAGAATAGGAAAAAATACAATTTTGGTCCCTGAGGTTTGGGTTAGGTTTCATTTTGGTCCCTACATCCATTTTTCCGTTAAATACTAACGGATTGATGACGTGTCATTATTTTTTTTATTAAAAAAATTCTTTTTTAATTTTTAAAAATTAAAACAATAAATTATTAATATTTTTTTTAAAAAAAATTCTTTCTTCTTTCTTTCTTCTACCTCTTTTCTCCTTCTTCAAACCCTAAACTATCACCATAGCCACCATCACCATAGTTGTCGGCACCGACCGTCGGAGATTTTTTTTTTCTTTTTCTCTTTTTTTTTCTTCTTTCTTTCTCTCACCCTCTCTTTACCCATTTGAGTTGAAGAAGTGACCCACAAAATCTCCAAAAACCTCTGGGGGCGATCTCCGACCAAGGGCGGATCCACGTTGGGGCCACGGGGCACGTGCCCTCCTGAATTTATAGAATTACATGTATGTATAATATATTTAACAAATTTGCATATGTGAATCGTGGATCGTTGGTTCGAGGGGGGCCTAACTATGCTCTGATGGTGCCAGAGGTCCTAAGTTCAATTTTCAATTTTTTTTACGCATTTGTATACAAATATAAAAGGGGCAGTTGCATAGATGGCAAATTGGACCAAATTAATAGCAAATATAGCACAGTTGCAAACTAATTGCAAATATAGAAAAATTAATTGTACAAGACCAAAAAGCTGTTGTCAGGTTCTATCCGTGTCTATCACTAATAGACTCTAATTATTCAAAATATATCAGTGTCTATTGCGGATAGACTTCGATTAATCAAAATCTATCAGTGACTATCACTGATAGACTTTGATTAATCAAAGCCTATCAGTGACTATCACTGATAGACTTTGATTAATCAGAGCCTATCAATGATAGTCACTGATAGATTTTGATTAACCAGAGTTTATCAACGATAGACACCGATAAACTCTGAATAATCGGAGTCTATCAGTTGACTGATAGATTCTAATTAATCAGAGTCAACTCTGATAATCGAAGTCTATCAGATAGACTCTGATAGATTTTGCTATATTTGCAATTTTGTTTACATAGTGCTATATTTGCTATTAATTTGGTCCAATTTGCCACCCACTGCAATTTTCCAATATAAAAACAAAAAGCATAATCATTATTAAATTATTTTAGAAAAACTAATTGTATAAAAAAAAAAAAAAAACTTTATCCTATTTAAAAAATCTTAAATTTTTCAATTTTTATTCTTTGGAGTGGGTAGTTCTAAATTCATAATAATTTTGTAAATAATATTACTTAATCTAAATACTATACCATTGCATTTAAAATTATATTTATTTGAATGTCAAATTATAAGTTTAGTTCATTAATATTAGAATTTGTATCTAATAATAGGTCCTTAAATTTTCAATTTTTGTTTAATAAGTCTTTTAACTTTAAAA
Organism: Luffa aegyptiaca; assembly: GCA_017139565.1. Lineage (NCBI taxonomy): Eukaryota > Viridiplantae > Streptophyta > Magnoliopsida > Cucurbitales > Cucurbitaceae > Luffa > Luffa aegyptiaca. The sequence continues at coordinate 987,765 of CM029406.1, read as the reverse complement.
ATGTCTAATAGATCTATGAAGCTTCAATTTTGTATCCAATAGGGTATTAAACATATTAATTTTTTTTTAAAAAAAAAATTAACTATTCTATTAGACATGAAAAATTAATATTTTTATATAATTAAACCTTAAACTTTCAAATTTGTAACTAGTAAATACATTATTATTAAAAAAATGTTGAATGAGTTAAGAACTTGTAAGTTTTATTTATGTCTAATAGAACATTTAATTTTTAAAAAATGTCGAATGCATGAGTTAAGGACCTATTGAATACAAAATTAAAACTTTATGGATCTACTGGACACAAAATTAAAAATTCACAGACCTATTAGACATTTTTTAAAGTTTATGAATCATATAGACACAAATCTAAAAGTTTAAGACTAAACTTGTAATTTAACCTAATATGAACTTGTGCCCCCCTAACGTAAGATTCTGGATCTGCCACTGTCTCCGACTAGTACCCACGCTCCAGCAACTCGGATTCGCGCCCCACGCTCCAGCAACTCAGATTCGCCACACGCAAGATCCATGAGGTTCGCGCTCCAACAACCTCCAAATCTGAGTTTCTAGTTGGAATCGACGCTCCAACTGTTGGGTTTTATGCCCTAAAACTCGTAGATAGTGAATGTAACCGTTGACCGGATATTAATGAAATAATATTGATATATTTTTTTTCATTAATTGTTATTAGTTATTTTATATTTGTCTTTGCCTAATAATAACCCTAATCCAATAAACTAGACATCCAAGGCTGTAATATGAGTCTTGAACTATATGTAGCGACATATGGGATCATTGTTCAAGAAACAACCTAAAGGGTCTATAGTATAGGGATAAGACTGGGTGCCTTATCCTGGTGACACTATGGATACGGCCCACTTTGTATTTGATACAAACGCTGCGATCCAACGCGTAGTGTAGGAGACATGCGAGTGGGAGTATCCTATGCAATGAGTTTGCATAAGACCGGACCGCGAAATAGTAACCACTGGTTATAACACCGTTAACTAGTTGGTTTTCTATTTCACTAGGACGACCTAGACAACTTAGTCTTAATCCTGAGTTGATTATGGACTCCTGCTCATGAGAGATTGTCCTTTGATTTGTATGGGTGAGAGTGGCCAATACGCCGACTCAATAAGCCTACCACTTTGGGGACAAGACCGAATGGGGAGCTGGGAACATAATCGTACAAGATGGAATTCACTCCTTCCCGACTTTAGGGAAGCAGATGAGTGTTCCCTTAAGTGGTTACTCCGAGTCTTGAACAAAGGGCCCTACCCTCTCAATGGCACGAGAGGGTTTTCTGTTTGATGGTTGGACCACAAACAAGTTGTTCATTAGAGGAGAATTGGTACTCAAGGAAATAGAGGTAACCCAGGGGTAAAACGGTAATTTGACCCAGCTGGTGTTACGGACACTCGTGAAGGACTAACTAGTCGATATTGGTCTATATCCGTAGACACAGAAAATATGTCTGCAGTGAGAAGAGTGCAACTGTGAGTCTATAGTGGAATGAACACACAGTTAACAAATATTGATTAAAGTGGTTAATGAGTTTGACCAATTAATCTCACATCGTTGGAGCTTCTGATCTGCAGGTCCATTAGGTCCCACTGGTAGCTCATAAAGTAATTTGAGGCAACTAAGTAATAAATGTAAATTGAAAATGTTCAATTTACTAAGGGAAACAAATATAATATATATTGATATATTATTATGAGAGAAATTAATATTTGAAGAAATTCAAATATAAATTTATGGAAGTTTGAAAGAGTTCAAATAATGAATTAATTAATTTAAGGCCTAAAATGTGTTTGGGCAAATTAATTAATTCTAGGCCGGAAATTAAATATGTGATATTTAATTGGTGGTTAATTAATTAAAGAATTCATTAACCGGGAATTAATCAATTATGGAAATAATTAATCACTTAAGGAAGTGATTAATCATTTATGGAAATGATCTAATCACTTATGGAAGTAATTAGTCATTTGTGGAAAAGATTAATCAATTATGGAATTGATTGATCATGATTGATTAATTAAGGAATAAGATTGAATCAATTTTGGAAAAGATTGATTTAATTGAATATTTTATTCATGACCTCTCTTCTATAAATAGAACACTAGACCTAATTGGTCCAATATACTTGACACTTTGCTCTTGCTCTTAGACTCTCAAGACAAGACCTAGAATTCTCTCTAGCCTCCCTCTTAGAGAAAGACTCCCACAAGTCTTTTGCCTCCTAGACCTAGAGTCATACCGGTGTAACCTCTGTGGTTATTGTGTCATTCAAGAAGAATTTTCCAGCGATCACAAGACAAAGGAGGCTGCTGCGTTTTGTTCGATGGAGCATCGTTGGCGACGAACGGTCAAGTCTACAACGGAGGTTTGTAACGGTTCTTCCCCTTTTCTTTAGAAAAGCATGAAAATAAATTTAGATTTATTTTTAAGCATGTTTAAACTGATTTTCCAGCAACTTTAAAGAGTGTTTAAAGTTTGTTTGAGTTTTCGTAACGGTATTTTAATGTTAATTAATATACGGCGTAAGGTCCAATCGATGCGCTTCCGCTGCGTGGGGACTTTTATTCCCTTCACCAACAACCTCTAGATCTAAGTTTCAAGCTGAGTTCCAGATCTGGGCTCGAATCAGAGAGAGCGAGAGAGATCGAACGAGGGAGAGGATCTAGCCTGAAGAACAACGAAAAACCCATGGGTTTCGTTCCAGATCTTAGTTTCAAGCTGGAATTGACGCGGCACGACTTCAAGCGAACGACAGGGGAAGCTGTTGCTCTGCTTCAGGCTTGGTTTCGTGACCAAGAGAGAGAGAAAGGTTGTGGGTCTTTTGTTGTTCGGGCCGACAAGGAAGGAGAACGAATGAGAGGAAGAGAGTTTCGATTCTCTCTTGTCGTGGGTCGTTTGTTGACGATGCTAGTTCGAGGAAGGGGGTTTCGATTCTGGCGGTGGCAAAAAAAATTTCTGATGGTAGCAGCATGTCGGTCGACGGCGAAGCACACCGACAGCAGAGGTGGTCGGCGGGTTGGTGGCTGGACTCTGGTGGCTACACAAGAAGAAGAAGAATAAAGAAAGAAAGAAAAAGAAGAAGAGAGAAGAAGAATAAAAAAATATATATTTGTATTATTTTAATATAATCTTATTTTTAAAAAATAAAAATATATTTTTTAATAAAAAAAATAGGTGCCACGTCATCCTATAGTTAGTACTTAACGGAAATTTGGATGGAGGGACCAATAGTGTAACGAAATGCAAACCTCAGAGATGAAAATGTTAGAGTTTGGGGCAATTGGGACTTATGGGCCAATTTGATTTTTCATTTGTAAAAATAGGCTCAGTTTTTAAAATCTCTTATTTGGGGACCCCTGTGGTTGTGAAAAGACAAAATTAGTCTTGCCCTTTGCCCAAGTTATCTTCTTAAAAATCCCAACCGAAATTGGGATAAAATTTGTGCAATACGACAAAATTTGATTGAATTTAATGAATCCCGATCGAATTTTGACAAATAATCATGCAACCACGGACTAAATCTACCCAAAATTAATGAATTCGACCGAATTTAGTAAATCCCGATAAAAAATGACTGGGATTCATGCATTCCCAGTCGAATTTTGGCCAAAAATCATGCAAATTCGGCCAAAATAATGAATCCCACCCGAAATTCATGCATTCCCGCCGAGATTCATGCATTACCGACCAAAATTCGGCCGGGAATGCATGGAGCGCTTTTTTTTTTTTTTTTTAAGTGCCAGATGTTGGTTTCTTCTTTTCTTTTTTTTTCTTTTCAAATCAAGTGGTTTCTTCCTTTCTTTTTCTTTTCTTTTTTAAATCAGATGTATGTGTTTTTTTTTTTTAAATTAAGCGCCAGATGTTGGTTTCTTTTTTTTTTTTTTTTTTTAAATCAAGTGACAGATGTTGTTTTTTTTTTTTTCAATATTTTGAATTGTTTTGCCTCATATTGAAAATTGAAGAGAGATTATAATAGACTTTTTACACCTATTAAAGTCAGTAAAGGGTTCCCAAATAAGGGATTTTAAAAATTGACCCGTTTTACAAATGAAAAATCAAATGGGCCCATAAGTCTCAATTACCTTTGAAAACTCAGACACCAAAATGAAACCTAACTAAAACTAAAAGTGTATTTATCCTAAAGAATAAAAAACATGTCATTTGAGTGGGTCCCACTACAAGCTCCCAGGGCCCACAATCAGAATAGAAGTAGACCATTTTTCACTGTCTCACTTCGACGTGTCCCCTTTTCCGAATAAAGGCAACGAAATGAAATGGATATGCATTGGAAGGACCAGTGGGTCCCGCGGATAATTTCTTTCTTGAGGGGAATATTTTATATTGGGACAGAAGGGTGTTTTTGTAATTTTGCGCAGAATATATGCAAAGCTAGGGCATTTTGTTTTGTAATTTCATTGAATTCAACCCAGGCTACCTCAATTTTTTTCTTCTTCATTTTCATTGCCCTTTAACCTAATTTTGTTTTAATATATTTTTTTTATTTCTACAACTCGCATTCTCAATTCGGTGTACATTTTGGATATGGTTTTCATCACTTTACTTTTGGTTTCACTCAAAATATCTCATACTAATAAAGATATTGTCCCTTCTCAATTGTACATCTATGATTTTTCTCTCGTCTTATGACATTTTAAGAGTAAAAAATGAATTGGATTATCATAGATATAGATACATATATAAAGGTCGAATAGTTGGAAACTCACACTATTACATATCACACACTTTACTTTTTCGGTCATGATCCAGTACTAATTAAGTTCAACATCCATTACAAAAAGAGCTATCCTCAAAGTATATATATCCCAAATACATTTCACCAACAAAATTATTTATTTAATATGGTCACCGCATTTTTTTAGCTAATACGTTAAACCATAAATTTTAGTTTCAATCTCCTATCCATCTAATGAAATAAAATTGTCGACCACAGAATATTCTAATTTCTCAAATAATTTCTCAACTAATAATTAATAGTTAGTCGTCTCATATAATCTATCTCACTTGGCATAGTACCATTATTTCATCAAATCACTCAATGATTTATATAATAAATAAAAATCTTGATCTAATATTATTTTAAAATCAGTCTAAACATAATTAAGAAAAAAAAAAAGTCAACCATTTAAAGAATATTGGGATGTTTTGTTTTGCAGATTTTGTTTTTGTATGATTAGGAGATTCTTGCCAGATGGGAACAAGCTAAGAACAACATCCATGCATGGACTGTTCCTTTTCTTTGTTTGTTCTTTAATATTATTCTTCTCTTTTGCAGGTGCACAGAGCAGATAGGTTCCATGCAGCTTTTTTCTTTTTCCTTCCCTTTTCTTTGTCTCTTTTTCTCTTCTTAATTAAACTACTTTGGAATCCAACAACTCTTTGAATATTCCCATGCATGCAACAAATGCACCCAATTTTTTTGGTTAAAAGATTTTATCAAACTAGAGAGTAAATAAATTAAACTTGCTCAGTTTCTTTTATTCATCATGGCAAGCTGTATATATAACTTTAGTAAAGATGGCAGTTTCTAGGAAGTTAGAAAGCTGGTACAAGAGTTAACAACTTCTTTAACTAAAGCTATCTATTTTAATTCTTAAGCTTAAAATAAATAACCTTTTAGTACTTCAACTTTATAAATGACGGTTTATTTTAGTTTTTTAATTTTTAAAAAGATAAAAATAAATACAAATGGTGAATCTGGTCTTTAACTTTTAAAATTGTGTCTATTTAATTCTTACACTTTAAAAAGTTCAAAGATGTTTTTTTTTTTTTTTTTTTTTTTGAGTCCAATGGGATGTAATGGTTTGAACACACATTTTAGTAGTGTCATATAATATTATTAATAATATTTTATAAAGTTTCTTTTTAATTATGTTTTTTACAATACTGTTTTTTGGTTTATATATTTTTCTTTTCTTTTTCCTTTTTAGATTAATTTACGTGTTTAAATTTATAATAAAATAATTTAATATTTTAAAAATTAATTATTTAAATAAATAAATAATAATGATACTAACTTCAATAGGAAAGATGTGTAATTTATAATCTTTAATTAATTTCTATTAAAAAATTAATATTTTTAAAAGATAAAAGTCGAGGATTTTTTTTTTCATGTGGGGACTCGATCCTCGAATGGAGATTTCCTGACTCGACCTCGATTCTCCAAAACGGGTAATGCCGTGGGGACGAGGATAAAAAATTCCTAAGAAGACTGGGATGGGCAGTGCATCCTCGACCGCACCTCGCCCCATGCCATCTATGGCCAAGTCGAAGGGAAGCCCCCTCCCTTTTTCCTTCCGCTCCTATTTACATTTATCCAACATATATAAATAATAGGGAAAAATACACTTTTGGTCCCTGAGGTTTGGGTTAAGTGACAGTTTGGTCCTTGAGTTTTCAAACTCAACAAAAATACCCCTGAAGTTTGAGATAAGTAGCACTTTGGTCCCTGCCGTCTATTTTTATGTTAAATACTAACAGTTGTTGACGTAACACTATTATTTTAATAAAAAATTATTTTTTAATTTTTTAAAATAAAAACATATAAAAATAATAAAATATTATTATTTTATTTAAATTCTTTCTCTCTCTCTCCCTTTCTTTTCCATCTATCTTCTTTCTTTTTCCTTATCTCCTTCTTCTTCAGCTCCGGTGGCCGGCCGCCACCGGCTGCCGGCAAGCGGCCTCCGAAATTTTTTTTTTTAATAAAAAGAAGGAAGAGGGAGGAGGAGCTCCTCCCTCTTCGGCGCCGGCGACGGGGGGGCTCCTCCTCCCTCTCCCTTCTTTTTATTAAAAAAAATAAGAAGAAATGAATGAAAGAGAGAAGAAAGGAGTAAAGAAAAGGGGAGAAAGAAAGAAAAAAAAATTACGGAGGCCGCCGCCGCCGTTCGCCGGCAGCCGGCGGCGTTCGGCCACCGGAGCTAAAGAAGAAGGAGATAAGGAGGGAGAAAAAAGATGGGGGAGAAAGAAGATAGATGGAAAAGAAAGGGAGAGAGAGAGAAAGAATTTAAATACAATAATAAAATAATAATATTTTATTATTTTTATATGTTTTTATTTTAAAAAAATTTAAAAATAATTTTTTTAATTAAAATAATAGTGCCACGTCAGCAATCGTTAGTATTTAACAGAAAAATAGACGGCAGAGACCAAAGTGCTACTTATCTCAAACCTCAGGGGTATTTTTGTTGAGTTTGAAAACTCAGAGACCAAACTGTCACTTAACCCAAACCTCAAGGACCAAAAGTGTATTTTTTCCTAAATAATATAATCATAAATTTGGAAACCATCTAAAATTCATTGGAGGTAAATACTTGTAGTATGGTATAGATATTATATTATGTCAAAATTTATCTACCACTACAGGAAAAATCACATACGATAGCATTCAAAAAACGCTATCGTAAGGCTACGATAGCGTTTTATGAAACGCTGTCGTAGCCCATGTTATTGAAAGTCTGAGACTTTTGATAGCGTTTTTTTTCCGCTATCGAAATCGCTGTAGAAAGTCTTTATTTATTGCGTTATTTTAAAGTTATGGATACATTTCATAGCGTTGGAAAAAACGCTATGATTTCTCGTTAATAGCATTTTTTATAGCTGTAAAAAAATGCTATAAAAGACATATCATAGCGTTTTTATGACGTTGTAACCGATGTTATTGAAAGTCTCCAACTTTGCATAGCGTTTTTTCGACGCTATTAATAACGCTATAAAAAATTTATTTTTATTGCATTATTTTAATGTTATGGAAACTTTTCATAGCGTTGAAAAAACGCTATGATTTCTCTTTAATAACATTTTTTATATCCGTGAAAAAACGTTGTAAAAGACATATCATAGCGTTTTTGTCATGTTGTTGTAGCCGATGTTATTAAAAGTCTCTAACTTTTCATAGCATTTAGTCGACGCTATTGAAAATGCTATAAAAACGTCTATTTTTTATTGCGTAATTGTAATGTTATGAAAAAATTTCATAGCGTTACGGAAACAGCTATGATTGGTCTTAATAACATTTTTATAACGGTGAAATAATGTTATAGAAAATATAGATAACATTTTTAATCTTGCTATGATAGAAACTAATTGACTTTTAATAGTTTTTTTTTATATATACATATTATATTAGTTTGTTTACGTATATAGTTTTTGTTTCAAATGCATTTATATTGAAAAATCGTCTTAAATTTGTTTCTAATGTATTTAAATACAATTTCAAAAGTAAAAACATATATATCTAACGAAGTCGCTTGCCTCATTATGTATAGACAACTAAAAAATGCAAATCTTTAAATTTCTCATAAAGATACACAAAATCTTCAAATTTCTAACACAAAAAATTAAGTACTGCATTAATAAAATCAAAAGTTTGTTATAGCAAATAAATTAAAGTACTTACATATAAAGAAAATTGCAAATTCATAATCCAAATAACTAAAATAACTACATATATAGTCCCAAAAAAAGTTCATACACTAAAAAACAAAGAGGGTTGATGAAATGGCTCCGTACTAACAATTCTCCCATAAATATGCAGTTCCATGTGTGTTATCCTTTCATTCACCTAATAAATTAAAAAACCAAAATATCTTTTATAAATCATAATTTAAACTCTAACCCATGAACCAATATAACAAATAAATATTAAAACTCATACAAATAAATTCAACTGAACTTGGATGTTACTTTACTTACCTATTTTAACTTTATCAATTGACCATGCAATTGTAGTACCCACAACATCATTAATAAAAATAATATCAATGCAAATTGAAAGCAACTACAAAGAATGAACAAATTTGGTATGAGCTAGGTTGCTTCTCCATTGATTTGATCATTTGAACATTTTCTCCCTACAATTATTTCAAAGTTTCCTTACCAAACTTATAATATCCATTTTGACTTCCTCAAATAAAGGACCCAAAAACAAAAACACTAGTCAATAACACCATAACATAGTTACCCTAGAAAAATTGACATTCAACATCAAAATTTTGTAAATGGAATCGAATTAGTGATACCAAAGAAAACAGTTGTAATATTAAACTTAGTCAAGTAGAGATTCAAATACTAACCTTGAAAATGAAGAGCTGACGAATGATGTTCAATATAGATTTTGTTTGGCTGTAGAGAGCGAAAAAAACACTCAAATTAGAAGAATCAAAACACTACACAACCAAATGGATGATGAGCAATCTTCTATGTGAAACTATAAGGTGTAGAGGCAAGGCAGATAGGAGGAGATAAAAACTAAGAGGAAAGATTCACATTGTGTTTCAAAACCATATTAGTATTTCAAGATCATACTATTGAGGCATTTTTCACTATTTTCTGCTGGCAAGCAGTAGGGAAAAAAAAAAGATAAACTACTCATGAAAATCCAAGTGAGCTCCAAAGCCAATACGAAAACATTCCTAGTGAACTGTGGATGCATATTCTGTGCATTTAAGACTATAGGTCAAAATCCAAAATGTAAATTAATTAACTTAAATAAACTTGTAAGGGAGACTTCTTCAAGCAGTTACACCTTGCAACAAACAATAACAACAAAAAGACAAAACGATTGAATGTGTAACGTCTCAAGTTTCTATACCTAACCTAGCAACATTTCTAAAGCCCATATCTTATTTCTAACCAAACACTCCGAAAATTTCAGCAACATAATGACATACATAGGACTAACCCAAATTTTTTTAAACCTGTTAAACAAGATAAATGCACTTCTATATGAAAAACCGCCCAACTACAACCTCACAACACTTTAGGTTCACAACAAGACTCCAAATATACTCAAACTACGTGAGTCAGGTCACACATCTACTAATCAAGATCTAATCCAAGAATTGTAGAAATTTAATTTAAACGTAGGGAATCAATTGCAAACTATAATTTTAAAATCAAAATTCAAACCAAGTAATGAACTTTGAACATGCTTACATTACCAAAGTTATTAAGTCTTAAAACATGCTATACTTATTTCCAAAAGTCACAAGAAAACTTTTAGAATCACAAACCAAGCCACTGCAAATACTATAGTTAGTCACATCTACAAATCTAAACTACCATTGCAATCTATAATTTAAGCTAGAATCTCAAACTATTAAATCAAAATCTCAAAACTAACAAACCTTAGTCAAAATTATAAAACATGATCACACTCAAAACAAACAAACTTGGACCGGCAAAACTTGTTGATGGTACCATGGAAAGTGATGGTTTTCCTTGTGAAGTAGATGTCAAATATGGTTGGTTGGGGGGTTGCAATGTAATGTACATGGCAATGAAGAACTTGGATAACTTGTTGATGGTACTCGCATAAAACCATGGCCTTGGAAACTTTGAAGTTTGAAAAAGTTAGCAAAATTTTTAAGAATAAGAAAAATGTTAATTAAATAAAGTTACACAACAATTATGGCACAATCAAAAGAAAAATCCATAAGCTCAAAAGTTACCCAACTTTACTTTCAAATTTACATCCAATGAGTCATAACCCAAAAACAGTATATAAAGAACCAATTATGTAATTTAATCAATAATATGACGAGGGAAAAAATTATCATTGTAATTTTTTTGTAGGAATTGTAAACACATTCCTATGTGCAGAAACAGAAAAGAGAAACTTTGTGGTGGGGGGGGGGGGGGCCAAAAATTGAAAAGAAGAAGTTTATAGATGTATCGGTTAGTAGGCAGACTTATAAAGGGCAAAATTAAGCAGTAGAATAAAACTAATGATAGGTCATAGTTGTTTAATCAATCTTCTTGTTCTCGTGACAAAGAGATAAGGAGAAAAACCATAAAATAGATCAAGGTTGATGGAGAAAATGCTTTTTAACCACAAATATCCTAAAAAAAACTCATAATGCATATTGACAAAAGAAAGCAAAAGCAAGAAAAACTAGCAGTTGAAAGCTATAAGTATCCTTCTTCAACTTCAACCCATTTGAAAATTTTTCGATAGAGGTGGAAAACTTTTGGCTCAAAGATATCCTCAATAAGACCCTCAAGAGCTTGAGGAAACCCTTAGAGCCCTGCAAGAGCAACCCATTAACATAAAACTCAATTACTAGCACACAACAATACAAGTTCAACCAGAAGAGTACAAATTATAAGAAGACTGATGACTCCTCATTGACAAACTGCTCATTGAAATCAATATTGGGGGAGGAACCCACTTGGAAAAACTCTACTAGGGGAAAAGGTACCAGGAAATGGGGATCGATTATCAATAAAAAAAAGTTGACTAAATAAATCTCATTCTCTCCTCCAATACCAAGTTCCTCAGTTTGGTTACGCGTAGTGGTTGGATCCATAGAAATCACTGGTGCTAATCAACTAAAAGCTTCATAAAAATCATGTTGCAATGAGTAGATAAAATTAGTAAAGAGATTACATAAAAAAGTATCATCTTTTTATCTATCTTTTTTAGTTAAAAGTTAATCACTTTAATTAGTTATACCTTACACTACCATGAATGGATTACAACCCAACAAACCAAATTAGAGCCTTCTCAAATGAGTAATAGACACAACTACATTTATAAAGGACATGCCTTTTGGTTAATGAAATAGTGGCGTAGGTTGCTAGATTACAATACAAACGAAGTGGAAATGATCAACCAAGAACACAATGACAGACAACAATTTGAGCAGCAAACTTCCTAAAACAAACAACACAATAACATACCAACTAAGCATTAGAAGTATTTGACATACATGTAACAACCGAAAATCATAAGAAACAATCCAAAAATGAAAATGAATAGACATTACCTCATAGAAGTGGAATTTTGACATCGAAGGGTCTTTTCTTTGAATATTGTCCATAGTGTTTATGCATTTGTGGCTGATTTCCTAAAGAAAACACTCCTGGTCATCCTCCCCAAGTTAAAGAAGATGGAATCAAACCCTGAGGGAGAGAAATTGAAAGAACAAATAGCAAAACCCATGCATATGTCTTAGAACTTAAAATTATTCTAACCTGTAGAAGAACAAAAGACCATCTTCTGCTAATAAAGATTCACAAAAATTAAAGAAGTCTTCGATGAATTCATGACCACCCCTTTAATAACTACATGAAACAGAGATGTTTAATTTAAAACAAACCTGAAAACATAGAAATAATTCATGAACAAATTTACAACCTGATAATATAGTTCAAAGACAAAATTGTAAGACACAAATTTCATCGTTCAGTCAATTTCTTAAAGGCGTTTCAAAGGGAAATTCTTAAACATTCAAAAAAGGAAAGAAATATTTAAAATTCATATAATTTTAAGGGCCTCATCTATGAGACTTGGATAATACATTTTTTGGATCACAGAAGAGATTCAAAAAGAAACTTATCACCAATTGGAAGGCAGATAGACAAAAATGGGCTAAAAAACAGCACCCCTCAAAATGAGGAGGATGATAATGATTTTCTAACCTGGCTTGAAAACTTTGGTGCCTTTATGATTTAATTGGATTCAGAATTCAAAACCATTTAAGCTTTAACTGGTTTTTCCGAGGTTGATTTTAGTTATACTCGTTACGTATACTTTTTTTTAGCCAGCATCTCTTTGGTTTTACAATATGTCGGACATAGATATTTTTATTTCAAGTCTAACCTTAGACAAAAACATAAAATAATCCAAACTTAGGAAAGCAGAAATTATCTTAATTCAGGTCAATCTGACAGGATTTGGGTGCTTTTCAAGAAGCTGTGCAGAGTAATCCTTTCCTAACCAGGACCTACAATCTACCTAGGACCTATGCTTTCTCCATTTCCCTATTAAGAGAAACAAGCCTTTAATGTCATAAAATTAAGGTAACATCTACAACAAAAAGTACTTAAGTAAATGACATGAGATATCACCAAGTTGGCAACAGAGACATTTTCTTCAAGCATGCTCAAAGAGTGGCTCACCAAAAATCAAAACATAACGATTAAAAAAAAAAGATTCATAATATTCTGATAGGTAGTGTATTCTCCATATCTTTTAGACACTTCCATAGAAAAATCAAGCGTTAATTTGGCAATAGTTACAGCTGCTGCTTCAAACCAATGTTGTCTTCTACAGCAAAGACTCGCTTTTTAAACTTTTTCCCATGTCTATATATACACTAAATAATTAAAATGTTTATTGGTCAAACCTCACCAAGTGTATCAGTTAAATTCATATTTTATTTCTAGTGCATCTCATAGAAAGTGAATGTATGCACTCAACACAGTGCCAATTTACCAAAGTGCTTTTTATTCAACTACTTTTACTAGCATTTATTCTAAAAGCACTATCAAACTGCAACTCTAGTTCTAAACCATGTACTCTAAACTTAGATACAAAACAAGGGAAAAGAAAAACTCAGAGAGAGATTAAGAATTGAAACGTCATATTACATCTTCTCTTTCATTCTAAAAAGAAACTGAAAAAGACGATTGAAAACCTTGAAGTGGTTGAAACACAATTACTTTGCAGGAAAACATTGCAAGTTAATAACAAAAAGTTAAGCAACCAATGACTAATGAATAAATTCACAATCTCTTTTCCTTCATAAAAAAAAAAAAAAAAAAAAAGATGCTACTAATGGTATCATAGTGCACAGAGAAAAGACTACAAAAAATAAATAAAATGAAAGCTTGACTCTAGGATCTCCAACGATATAACCTATTAATCAACTTTACTGAACATACAATTCAATAAAGAGAGCTCATTGAGCTTACTTGTAAATGAAATTATGATCTCCATCAATGGGCTGCAGAAAAGAAAAAAGAAAAAAAAATCAACTTTGTTATTCTAGATACAAACAACTTCAAAATAAACACCCAAATTAGTCAACATCTAAACCAAAAGCTTAATTTCATAAAGATAACACATTAATTCTTTTTTACTTGAGAGATCATGTGTATGTGTAAAACGTATAACGTCCACACAAATACAATACCTTGCTAATCCTTCTGTTAGTCCTTTACCTCTCTAGCCTATCTTCTGGAGAAAAAGACAAGAGTGCGATATTCATAAAATTCTTAATTTTGAAAAGACATGGAGGAAGACTAGAAATCTTAAATAGTATAAACATGAGGTTGGAACTCATACCTTTACTTTGATCTAATCATTGAAATCAAGTATCAAACTTTAAACCTGCTTAGATTACCATAGTTATTAAGGAATTAAACATGCTATCTTGATTTTCAATGGTCATAAAAAAAAACTTTCAAAAACACAAACCAAGCCACTGCAAATACTTACTAGTCACACCCACAAACCAATCTACCATTGCAACTTAGGAGTCTTCTTTTTAAAACCTCATATCTGCAATCAAACAATTTATTAAAGACCAACACGTTTTAAGAAATTGGAGAGAAGTTGTGTTAAAGATATCATATAAAGGGGAAAAAAAGCACAAAGTTGGAGATTAAACCAAGGAAACACAATAAAAATTTAAATAACATCAAATAAAAAATAATAAGTAACAATTTAAAATCGCAAGCTTATGGATTAGGAAACAAGAAATTTCTCATTTATTTTTTTATCACGTGCAAGACCTCAACGTTTGTAGTACTAGTCTCTCCATCTCTGCTTAAAAATTCCTAACACCCTTCAATACAAATTCCTCGCTCTTATTACATAGCCTGATCAGTTAACAAAATTCTCCTTCTCATTAACTTTAATTGTCACTAACCAACTAACTCTAACATTTGATACACTTAGCAACTCTAGAAGTCTAGGCTCAATCAAAATCTGTAAATTAAAAACATATAAAAGGATTGCAAACAAACAAATTCTTGTTGAGAGCTAGGTTTGTCCACTATTGCTAATCTTTTAATCAAATTCTTCATTTAAATGTGACATCAACCATCTACATATAGACATTCAAAGTGTTCGAGTGATTTTACCTTTTGGTTGGTGGATGATCTTTGATCAGTCAAATATGCCATAGAAATTTAACATATAAGTAGACATTGAAAAGAGGAAATATGAAATATCGGTACCCTCACTTGAAGCTATGCTAGATTATGAATGAATTCAAAGTAGCCTTCATATCTACACAACTAAAATTAAACTACTATAATTCTAAGAAGATAAGAATCAATAGAATGATAAGCTAAAAGAGTGAAGATGAGAGCGGTTTCAATAGAATTGAAGATAATTTTGCAAAAGACTGATAACTTCAAAGAGATTCAACTAAAATGAAAAAATAAATAGCAGAAAGTAAAATCCTCAAATTTTAACAATAAACTGAATGTAATATGAACTTATACCTAGCTAAAGTACAATTATAACTCATCCACTAAACCCAAAAGAAAAAAAAAACATATAGTTCATAAAATTATTGTTCACGAATTTGGGGTTGAAAATAATTATGTGTCCACGAGCACAAAAAATTCTTATGATAGATCGTGCTCATAAAACTCCAACAACTACCACCCTATTTGAATGACATAAACAATTCAGGACTCTCAAACTACAAGTTTGAACCAACTGATTCCTTCTAAACACTAATTTTTAGTCTATTTTTAGGTTAAATTAATTACATGTGATTCATCCAAATTCCAAAACTAGTACACAACAAACTAGCAAGCAGATGCTCTGTTTTTTCGGAAATTTTTAACTTACCTTTCAATATTTTCTTTACAAATCTATTTTAAAAATAAAATAGTCCCGCATCTCTAAGTGTAATAGAAACATTGAATCACTTGCTAACATATTGTGGAATTGATGTGTTTGAACTACCTTGAAGCTAAACTAATTGGTGACTTTGATTTCTACTCTCTGACTCGTTGGTGGTTTGAGAAGCAACAAAGGAAGTAAAAAAACCTATCCATCGTTTTTAAAGCAATCAATTTAAAACAGAGGTGACAGATTCAAGAAAAAAAGTTAACAATATTAATTTGAAAAATCCATCGAATAGAGAGGAAACGATTAAAAAGAGAAAAGGTTAAGAGAAAGAAAAAAGAGAGAGAGAGAGAAAACATAACTCACAGTCTGCAGCAAAAACCCTTAAATCCCTAGAATGTCAAGTGTCGGCGGCTGCCAATTATGATCTTTCCAGATTCGACACTGTTGTACAACGAAGAATAGATGAAATGTCGAGTGCTCTAGTAATGGGGTTGAGGATTCTTCGACGAGGCTGGTGTAGTTGGTCAGAGAAGGTTCAGAGGTGTTGGCTTCGTCCCTATTGTGAGTGAGGAAGATGATGGTTTGGCTGTGACTGAGGGGGCAGAGAAGTCGTTCAAGCTTAGATGTCCCGTTGACGCCATTGATGAAGTGTTCTGGAGGTGAATCTTCTTCTTTTGTGCAGGCGATTCGGAGGTGTTGGGCATCGTCTCTAATGAAAGACAAATTTGAAGGAGAAGGAGAAGATGACGATTAAGAAGTTAAAAGAGATGATAACGAAGGAGAAGATAAACACGAAGGAGATAGGTTTCTCTGGAAAAAAGAAAAAAGACGAAGAATATAGAAAAGATGAATGCTAGGGCAGAGAAGAAATGCGCAAAGAATGGGTAGAAAAAAGACGTGAAGTGTAACCAGCGCGCTTATTTTTTTTATTTTTCATAATTCCCGCTTTTTTCCTTTTTTTTTCATAGCTTTTTATACAAAAAGCTATCCCAAAATGCTATTAAAAGTGGTTTTTGTTGTAGTGCACTTTCATAATCACAACTGTTGAGGATCCCGTATTGAAAAGATAAGTGGAGACCTCATAACTTATAAGATACATATAGGTAACTCCACTCCTTGTCAATTGGTTTTGAGATGAACCCCACGTTATCTAATAGCACCCAAAGAATAAGACTAAATTTTTCAACACAACATTTTAAGCTTACTTATTTTATACTGTCATATCTTGAGTATTAATTACCTCAACATAACTCAACGAATTAAGATATATGTTATCGACCAAGAAGTTAGAGGTTTTCAAGTTCGTTTATTATTTTTTTTTTCTGGCATGTTTTGAAGGTTTAATTGTATAGGACAATAATTAAAATGAAAACAATAACAAAATCAAAAGATGAAAGTTAGGTTAGTTTTGGTGTTATTTCTCATAAAAGGAAAGGAGTGAAAGCTACAAAGTAAAGTAAAGAAAGAAGGAATGTAATGTCACTCTCTATTTTGAACTTTTCATAAAAATTGAAGTTTTTGATGCCCAAATTAAACCTGCCTGCTTTTAATTTTCTTTTCAAGTAAAATCTTGAGATCTGAAGGCAAAACCTTTTGAAGGTCAAAGGTTTGTAGTATATATATAGCTATATATTTGTATGGGTTTCTAATACAGAAATGTTTGATTTTATTTTCTGGCATCAATTTTAAAAGTTAGAATGCACTTTTGCATTTTATTTATTTAGTTTTTTTTTCAGAATATATAATATCTTTTTTTTTTCACTGTATCAACGGTTGAAAAAGCCAGTGTACTCTTTGAAAATAATTATTGATATTTTTTTTTAAAAAAAAATAATCACTAATTGAAGCATTTTTAAGCCTCCTAATTTTGTTAACAGTAAGGATATATAAATTTTACAGAAATTATGGTAGATAGACTACTTTAACCTATTAATTTTAGCCAAAGCGAGTATAGCTGAGCCCCAAATGTTGTTGTAATTGACATATTGTTGGGTTTTATACCCTAAAACTCGTAGATAGTGAATGTAAACAAATTGTATACTTGTTTCAATAAAGTGTTATTGAGTTTCTACAATAAAGTGTTATTGTTAAATATTGCACAATTTGACCCAAATCCAATAAACTAAGATCCAAGGTTGTTTACATGTGACTTGAACTAGTATGTGGGGACATACGGGGATTGGTGTTCAAGTAACAACCTAAAAGGTTTATAGTACAAGGATAATGTTGGGTACCTTATCCTGGTAACACTATGTGATACGGCCCGCTTTATATTCGATACAGACGTATAAATCCAAGGCGTCCATGTAGGAGACATGCGAGCGGGGGTATCCTATGCAATGAGTTTGCATAAGACCGGACCACGAAATAGTAAACCACTAGATGTAACACCGTTAACTAGTTAGTTTACTGTTTCAATACGATGACCTAGGTAACTCAGTCTTAATCCTGAGTGTGTCATGAACTCCTTCTCATGAGGGATTGTCCTTTGATTAGCATGGGTGAAAGTGGCCAATACGCCGACTCAATATGCCTTCCTTTTTGGGGACAAGACCGAGTGGGAGGCTGGGGACATGACAACACAAGAAGGAATTCACTCCTTCCCACATCTAGGAGAAGTAGATGAGTGTTCTCTTAAGTGGTGACTCCGGGACTTGAACAAAGGGATCCCGCCCTCTCACTGGCCCGAGAGGGACTTTCTGTTTAATGGTTGGACCATAAACAGGTTGTTCATTAGAGGAGCGTTGGTACTTAAGGAGACAGATGTAACACAAGGGTAAAACGGTAATTTGACCCAGCTGTGATTACGAACACTCGTGAAGGATTGACTTATCGGCATAGGTCTACATCCATGGACACAGAAATGTTCTACAGTGAGAAGAGTTCAGCTGTGGGTCTTTAGTGGAATGACCCACAGTTAATGAATATTGGTTAACCTGATTAATGAGTTTAATCTATTAACCTCATATCATTGGAGCTTCTGATCTGTAGGTCCATTAGGTTCCCCTGCTAGCTCGTAAAGAGTAATTAGGAACAAATATATCTTGAGAGAATTTGAATAGTTCAAATTCATATTGGGAATTAAGTTAGTTGTACGAGATACAAATTAATATAATGTATAGTGATGCATTAAAATATAAAGTTTAATTTTAGATTAAACTTTATTATATTGAGAGATTGATATATTTGAAAGAGTTCAAATATATGTCTAATTAAATATATGGTATTTAATTAGAAGATAAATTAATTAATTATGAATTAATTAATTATTCAATTTAGTTTAAATTAAATGAGATTTAATTAAACTATAGTCTATGAGAGAAATAAATATTTGAAGAAGTTCAAATATTAATATGAATTTGATTCATATTAAATTTATAGGATATAAGAGAATTTGAAGGAGTTCAAATTTTAATATGAATTTGATTCATATTATAGAATTAATTAATTGAAGGTCTCAAATTAAATATATGATATTTAATTGGGTAATTAAATAATTAACTAATAGAAGGTCTGAAATTAAATATATGATATTTAATTGGTGATTAATTAATTAAAGAATTAATTAATTGGAAATTAGTCAATTATGAAAATGATTAATCACTTATGGAAGTAATTAATCATTTATGGAAATGATTTAATCACTTATGGAAGTGATCAATCATTTATGGAAAAGATTAATCAATTATGGAATTGATTGGTCATGGAATTGGTTGGTTATGGAATTGATTAATTATGGAAAAGATTAAATCAATTATGGAAATAATTGATTTTAAATGAATATTTTATTCATGGCCTTTCTCCTACAAATAGAACACTAACCCTAGGGTTTATGTGATACAACATATGGCCACCATAAGACCCTCTCATATTCTCTCAACTCAAGAACTCTAGGGAGAATTTTCTCTCTAGAGTTTTCCCATTCAAGATTAGGTAGTCCCACATCTACGTTCCTAATCTCAGAGTTATAGCGGGGAAGATCAAATGGTGGTGTTCTTCGTTGTTGCAGTACAATCAAGAATCATCCGTTGAAATATTCAGAGTCGTCAACGGAGATTTGCTTCTCTTTTCTTTATTATAGATTTAGATCTAAATTTTGTATGTTTAGCCTTAAGTTTCTATAGAATTTGTTCTATGTTTTAACCAACGCAATAGTATTTTTGGATAAACAAAATTAACTACGAATCGGTCCCAATTACGCTTCCGCTTTAACGGAATTGGGGAATTCCAAATCCTTCACATATATCCTCGACCAAGAGGTCAGATGTTCGAATCCCCCACCCCAAATGTTGATATACTCAAAAAAAAAAAAAAAAAAAAAACCTATTAATTTTAAATTTGTCTAAATCTTCTAAATTTAGTGTTGCAATTCAACTTTTGTTGGGTTAACTTGTTACATCCACTTATTGATCTTTAGCAACAATTAAGCTCTAACAAATTAATAGATAAAGTCCAAGTTCTAACAAATGAAGGCAAAAAATCAACTATTGAATAAAGATTCTAAAAACACACTTAAACAATAAAATCGACCTTAATAACAGAAGGTTCGGTGAAGAGAGAAGTGAGAGACGTAGCAAACAGAAGGTTTGGTGAAGAGAGAGAAGTGAAAGCGTAGAAACCGAGGATTTAAAAGTAAAACGTCATTTAGAATTGAAATGAGAAGCGAGAGCTTGAACCGAGAAAACGAGAGCTTGAAACGAGAGCATGTACTAGGAGAAATTTCTAAAATAATTAGATAAAACAAAAAGAAATTTGATAACAAATTAAATAACCTTACTTTTTTATGAAAAAAGAACAACTAAATAACCATCGACAAACCCTAAACAATTTGTCAATTCAGAGTATAGCTCAACCCTATAAAACACCAAGAGGTCAAAAGTTCAAATATTTCTTCCCATATGTTATCAAAAAAAAAAAAAAAAAAAAAAAAAAAAAAAAAAAAAAAAACCTAACCAACTTTAATTAAGAACTTTATTAATTAAAAAAAAGCATTAAAAATATGTAGTATCATAAAAATATTTCTTTTTTGGAAAAAGGAACAAAAATGAGTGGCCTTTAAAGGCAATCTATCTACTCTTTATTAATTTTAACTTAAGACCCAAAGATTGTACTGTGTTTATTATAATTAAATTTAATAAACGAGTTCTATTGGACCAACAACTTTATTAAATTTACATGTTAAAAAAAAAAAAAAAACTTTATTAAATTTCTAGAACACACTGGGTGTGTAGAGTAAATTAGACATGCTGTCCAGTGTCAAGCTTTATGCAATCAAATAATATTATTTAGTGGTTGATGTCCATATATTGGAGGAAGAGCTGTCTGTCTACAAATACTGCCAAAAACATGCCAACATTATTTTCATTCATAAAAATACATTTAATACTACTTTTAGTTCTATAAAATACTGTTTTTTTTACCACATTTATTTTTTTCATTTATTTAATCTATATAAAATTTAAGAGCAGTTATATATATATATATATATATATAAATTAGGATGGATTTTTCTTTTTAGTTTCCTTAAATAATTCTTTGTTTCCTTTCTTGTAAAATAAATTGGAAGTTGGTGTGCTGACAAATAAGATCCTAGCCATATGGATCAAAATAATTTATTTTTCTAAAATTAAATAAAAATAAAATGAGTGATTTTGGAATTTAAGATAAATAATTAAAGTAGATCAAATAAATTAAGAACGTAAAAACTAGGAATTATTGTCTCGTTGATTATTTCTTGGGTCAACAAGGAAGCGCATTTAGGTTTTAGGATTAGTTTGGGGTTGATTATTTCTTGGGTCAACAAGGAAGCGCATTTAGGTTTTAGGATTAGTTTGGGATTGCTGTAGCTTCTAAAATAATTATTGTTAACTTTGCTTTCAAGAAAATCAGTTGTACTATGAAGTAAATTAGTGTTTGGTAAATTTTTATTTTATAGATGAAAAAGTAAGTTGAGGTGTTTGGTAAATTAAAATTCTAAATTGTTACAACTTAACTATATTTTTTCAATAAATAAGTTTAATGTTGATATTTAATTTCAAAGCTTTATAAAATAATTTCAAAATTATTATATGATAATTATTTTGCGAAACATATGAGATAGTTATTTTAAATTTCATATGATTTAAAATATAATGTTATGTTTAACCTAAGATATTTTTATATTTTGCTAAGAAATATAGCTGGTTACTTGGATTGAAAAAAATATTATTTCAATTTAAATAAAAACAAAAACAAGTAATTTCAATTGAGTATAAGATAATAAAATAAAAATATTTAACTTAAATTACAAGAAAAAAGAATTGACATGAATCACGTCTCAAGAATGTGTAGATCAGAAAGATAAATAGTTAGTTACAAATTTAGATTTTGCAAATAAACGTAGTTGAAAAAGTACTTTTATACAAATTAATTTATAATCTGTTTTACCAAACGCTAAAAACGATTAAGATTCTTTTTTAATCGCTTCAACCTCTCCCAAAATCAATGCCAAACACACCCTTAATCTATTTGCATCAATTAAAACTAGAGGAACCAACATGGCTAGAAAAAGAAACATACGATTCATTTAAGTAAAGATTAAAATGGTTGTAAATTGTAATTAATTATGCCAACATGAGCATATGTTCAACTGACAGGATAACGAAGATGAATCTTCTCATCCTTGCATGTTGTAAAAAAATAATATAATTAATTAAACTATTTATCATAAACTATTTGAGCATGAAACAAACATAGATTTTTACCTTCCAAATCACAATTTTTCTTAATAACCAAAAAAAAAAAAAAAAAAAAGGCCCGTGCACCATCAAGAAAATATCTTAATAAGGAAAAACAAACAATTAAATTCATTTCGTGCTCGCAATCCACATAGAAACAAAGCTTCGACTATAATAAAACATCCTATACATAAATCTAACAACTTTTTTCTTACAACATATCGGAGATTTGAACCTCTGACCTCTTAGTTGATGGTATAAATTTTACGTCAGTTGAACTATACTCTTGTTAGCACAAATCTAACGACCTTGCTTAAAAAATAAGACTCCATTTTATAAACATTTGACTTTTGATTTTTGGTTTTTGAAAATTATACTTGTTTTCTCTCCTTTTCCTTACTATGGTCTCGGGATCAAAAGATTCAAAAGATTTTGAGGAGCCTAACCATCATCAACATTTCACAAAATAGCTTCAAGCAAAGAGAAGAATCTAGCAAATTATTTTCTAGTCATTTGGTCACGACAGCAAAAGTAAGGTATTTCTTTCATATCCAACGTATTTGAATATCTTAAAATATACATACATATATATGCATTTGCTACATTTGCTAAATTTAAATTAATTCGGTACGTTAAGGTTTAAATATCTTGTGATTGAAGTTTATTGTTGACAGACTTCTATCACTAATACACTTCAATTTTGCTATATTTACAAATAGGTTTAGATTTTGCTATATTTACAATTATTTTAGTCTACTTTTCTAGGTTAAAAATCACTTTTGGTCCCTAAACTTTTATGAAAGTAACAATTTGGTCCCCGAATTTTGATTTGTAACGATTTAGTCCCTGTACTTTCAATTTTGTAACAATTTAGTCTCTGAACTTTAATAAGTAACAATTTGGTCATTGTACTTTCAAATGTGTAACAATTTAGCCCTATACTTTCAAGTTTGCAACAATTTAATCCTTGTCGCAAAAAAAAAAAAAAAAAAAAGATCATCTAAATTAAATGTCGATTTTTATTATTTAACGGTTAAACTTTGTAGCTTATAAACATATTGGGTCCCAAATTAGTTTATTAATCTATCTAGGTAAGAAATTTCATTAAATCTTTACATTAAAGGGACTAAATCGTTATAAATTTGAAAGTACAGAGACTAAATTGTTACTTATTAAAGTTCAGGGACTAAATTGTTACAAAATTGAAAGTACAAGAGACTAAATCGTTACAAAATTGAAAGTACAAGGACTAAATTGTTACAAATCAAAGTTCAGAGACTAAATTGTTACTTTTATGAAAGTTTAGGGACCAAAAGTAATTTTTAACCATTTTTCTATTTGTGCAAACCTTCCTTAAACTAAAGCCATAGGAACGTTGTTGTTTGAGTATAGGCAAGAAAAACTTGAGTTATCAAGCCTGCCACCAAGTTTGAGGGAGACTGTGAAAACAGACCACTAAGGAAGCCCAACATAATCAGCCCATTTATGGGTCATCTTCATTATTTCCTTTCAAATGTAAATGGTTATAGCAACATTGTTGAAATGTCTTGTTTGGAAAATGACTTTCAAACGTCCTCATTATTTGATTTTTGGTTTTTAGTTTTTGAAATTTAAACTTATAAACACTGCGTCCAACTATAAGTTTTCTTGTGTTGTTATTTACGTTTTTTCCATGTTTTCAAAAACCAAATCAAGTTTTGAAAACTGAAAAAAAAAGAAAAAAAAAGTTTTCGAAAATTTGTTTTTGTTTTTAGACTTTGACTAAGAATTCTGATATATTCTTAACAAATAAGAAAACCATTGTAAAGAAAGCTTAATTTTCAAAAAATCAAATGATTATCAAATCAAATCCAAGTGTTTAAAAATATCCTTTTACATTTAAAAATACTTCTTTAAACTGTAAAAGATTATAGGACACTACACATATCTCCAACTTTGGACATAAGCCTCATGGCTTTGCTTTTGGTTCACCCCAAAAAGCCTCATACTAGTGGATATAGTTTTCCTCTATTATAAACCCATGGTCATCCCCTTATCTAGCCAATGTGGGACTTTGGTCACATTCCCAATATAAACGACTTCTTGATCGAGAGTATATGCCGTAATCGGTGAAAACTATCAGCTTGGTGTCTAAATTTATTGTTTAGAGTTGCATATTTTGTATATTCTTTCTCCACATACAAATCTGGAAACAGTTCTCTATACATACAAAGTCTGAAGCTGAGAAATATACAAATTCTTCTCTCTTTAACCCTGAATCTTGGCTTGCTTGAATGGATGGTTTAGGCGTTTTTATTCAGTAGTTTGATTTTGTAATAAACTTGGGCAGTTAGGAGCCCATTTGGTAACGTTCTCGTTTCTTGTTCCTAATTTTATTAAGAAATCTAAGCATTTAATAACTATGTAAGTTTCTTGTTTCTCATTTTTTAGAAACACTCCCAAAATTTGTATAGAACTTTTGGAAACAACTAAAACTAGTTTTCCCTTTTTTGTTCTTGTTTCCAATTTTTTCCAAACATAAATAAGAATATAGGTTTATTATTATTGAATGTGTTAGGGTCATGAAATTCTATTTTTCTTTATTAAAAATGAAGAAACGGAAACAAGAAACGTTACCAAACGGGCCGGTGTTTTCCTGACCACATTTTAAGTTGATTTATTATTATTATTTTTTAAATAGTTTTCAGAAACGCATAGCTCAATTTTATTAAATTAAAACAAGCTCAGTCCAAGGTGAAAAATTACAATTTTGTACTATTGACAAAAAAAAAAAAATAATAATTCATTGAGAGGGGAAAAAAAAAAGAAGAAAAAGAAAAAGAGATTGATCCAGCAATTTCGATTGCATTGCTTTTTCTTGATAATATTGGATGGGTATCGAAAATACAATACACAGAACAAGTACCTTAAATCAGAGACCTAATAATCTAATGTTCTATTCAATAATTTAAAAAAAAAAAAATCCCCAAACCCCAAAAAAGAAATTTAAAAAAAAAAAAAAAATAGCAGACTTGCCCAACATTTTGTTACACCTGCTTATTGCGTACAAATGCAATATATTTGAATGCATGCATTACAAGGTTGATATTTTCTTTAGGACCAAAGAGAATACAATATTATAGCTAAATCACCTTCATTTACTTTACTACCTTTCAAGTCCTCAGAAATCTACTAATTTACACTGATCGTGGAAAGCTGATTTCTGCAGGCTGCTGTAGCGTTCTTCCTTCAACCTGTTATTCCTTAACCATGCATTTGCACCTGCGCTGATGCTCAGTGAGTTCCTGTCGGGTTTCGGGAGATTTCAGTTTGTCGAAAATTCGAGGCATTTGAATTGTAACATATTACAGCAATAACTGAAGCAAATTCATCTAATGTTACCACGGATTAGGTGTTCGAATCGATGTCATTTGAAGTAATAGTCGAAGAAATTATTCTCGAGGTTCAAACCGTTTTCATATAACCTAGTAGAAAGTCAGAAACAGAATCTAGTTCAGTTGAATACCTGAATCTGCTTTTGAAGGTATTTGACATACTCTACTGCTTCTTCTAACATATCTGCAGTGTTCGTCTGCTGCAAGAACAGAAAAAAGAAAAAAATCAATTCAGGCTCCAGCTCCTCAAATTGAAGTTTCACAAAATCCATAAAGCAGATATTGGTTTCAGGTTTAAAGTTAATTGATATGAAACTATTGTCAATATCAAAAGAATGCAAACATAGTTTCACAAGAGTTTTTTTTTTTTTTTTTTTGGAAAAAGTTTAACAAGACTTAGAAACACTAAAGTTAGGAACACTAAGAAAGATCTTGAGTATATAAGCAAGTATACTATATCTTCCTTGATAAATTTGGGTAATATTAAAAAGCAAAATCATGAGGGTTCAAGCCCGAAATAGACAAACATTATACCATTGTGGGAATGAAAACGGTATGTTATCCTAACAGTAGTACTTTAAATATTCACAAGCTCTCATCTCAAAATCAACCATCCAAGGAAAGTTACCAAAACGCATTAAAGTTCTTCCAGGGTTCCATCCTTGATCAACCGTTATGAATTGCAGGTAGTCAAAATCATATTTGCTGATGAGCTTATTTGGTTGATATTTTAACGACTCCAAACAAATAAAAAATATTCAGAGTCAATAAATTGTAAATAGATAGTGTCCAAAAGAATTGTTTGAAATTTTCCTTTTTCTAAAAAAAGAAAAAAAAAAAACAGCATCCACCTAAAGGGGAGAAATTGACAGGTAGATGAACCTGAAAAAAGTTATAG
Organism: Luffa aegyptiaca; assembly: GCA_017139565.1. Classification (NCBI taxonomy): domain Eukaryota; kingdom Viridiplantae; phylum Streptophyta; class Magnoliopsida; order Cucurbitales; family Cucurbitaceae; genus Luffa; species Luffa aegyptiaca. The sequence continues at coordinate 961,134 of CM029406.1, read as the reverse complement.
ACAACTGAGACTTGCTCAAATGTTGATCAACAGGGTCAAACAACTAATGCTATGCATGAAGAAACGTAGGATTGTCATGACTGCCTCATATACATGCATACATACATTCATACATATATGATATATGATATATGTATGCATGTGTGAGTGTATATATAGAAAAAAAAATGCATACATAATGTAAATAATCCCAGCCTCGCCCTCACATGTCCAATCTTAAGTTGCTCTCTTCGTTGGCCTAATCTTCAATGGACTATTGGACATAAAGCATGTAGTCAAGGTCTAGATATGTTTGGTTAGTACCAATGTGCTCTCTCAACTTTGAAAGCTAGTTCAATAGATGAGTTTCTATTTTCTTCATATTAATAAACTGACATTCCCATCACAACCGATAAATGAAATACCTCAAATGAAATAAATTAACAAACATGTCACATCCATTTAACACCGACTCCAGTAAAATAGGTAAACTGTACTGGTGCAAACATAATTTGTAAGGTCGCTTTGTTGGCCAGAAGAGGAAAAGTACATTCATTCTTGTAATTGATTAACAGAAGCTATTACGAGGTGAAATGAATAAATAGATCACTCCTAATCTAATTGCTTAATCATCTGAAATTAGTCAGAATTATAAACAATATCGATGAAAGAGGTCGACCATCAGTTCAAACCACACAATCTTGTCCCCATTACTGAACTAATTGCCTACATGTTAGACTTCATTAATCATAAAGTAAAGTTCAAGTCAAAACTGGAAGCCAAGAACCGAATTCATAGTAGGAACTGCAATAATAACCACATGGCAGAACAAAGTACATAGTCATTTCTCAATATATATTATATACATAGCTGGTAGCATAAGATAAATCTAAATTCACTTGTATGCCTAATGATCAATCATGATATAGTTACCTTATCCATGTTGGGGACGACCTCCTGAAGCTTCCTTATTCTATCACTAATTTTAGTCCTCCGAACCTAACGCCCGTCGAAAAAACAAAAAATAAGTAATAGTCATACCTTTTATTGTGTGTCTAGTTGACATGAAGTAATGATTTGATATAAGTGACAACGAATAACACAAGGGGTGGCCAAAAATGGGAAAGAGGTAGACGGACAGAATATATTTTAAATTGAAGTTTATAAAGATGGAGAATCAAATAGACACACCCATCAAAGTTCATTAATATACAGAATGAATCCATCTCAAATTACTGTGAAAGACTGAAGGATGTCACCACAAGTTATCAACATACAGTGTTTGCATAATTAGTGAGATTGGTTATGGAGAAATGGAAGTTGAAAGAAGCAATTAGTCAACGAAAATAGTGAAGGAAGATTCAGGGGAAAAAGAACAAACCCTCTCAGCAATGCTCCGAGGATGCGTAGCACAGCCACGTTTGGCCCTCACCCGGCAAGGCACAGAGTCCTCCAATAGCTTCTCCATCTCCATGTCTATCAAACTCGAAACTCCACTTCCTTCCCTTTTCTGCCCAAAATTTCACTTAAGTAATTTTAAAACAGAACGAAAACAAACTATTACTCGATACACCATACCCAAAAGAAAAGTAGGCTGAAATCGAATAATTTCTAATCCTGATTCGGAATCGCGAAACAGAGGTTTCAAATAAAACGAATACCAGCTGAGGTGAAAATTTGGCCGGGAAGTTTTGGGCCTCGACTTCTCTGGCCCGCTTGGAGGTGGGAGAGATCTCGAGACTGGATGAGGAATTGATAGCATAGTTAGAGTAAAATCCGTCCCCAATTCCAGAGGCGGCGAGAAACTCCGCCGGAGAACTATTCTGCCTTTGGAAGGCGGCGGAGGGATTGGGCTCGAACAAGCCCTGATCCGGCGCAGAGGTCCCGGCGAGAAGCTGAGTCAAGCACTGATTGGGCTTAAGTGGGTCCTCCTCCTCGTCCTCCAAAAGCGCTTCCAACCAGGCAGCCGGAGCAGAGCGGAACCGAGCGAGTCCACTTCCACCGCCACCGCCGCCGCCGCTGGCGCTGGTGCAACTACCAGTAGCACCACCAGTTGTCGATTGCATCTGCTTCCCAGTGACTGGCTCAGGAGATTTCTGATGTGTGTGTTTATTTGTTGGTTATTTTTGCAAGCGAAAAGCAAAACTTCGGCGGTTCCTTTAATTTTGAGAATTCTATCTTTGGAAAGGGTCACAGGGACCAGACCAGATTGTTCCTCTGGGTTCTTTTGGAGAACGAAAAGAAACCGATCCCTGATCCTCTGCGGCTCAGGTGTACGCTAAGCCTCATTTTTGGACCGACTGATGATCATCTGCCGGAGATGGACGGTGATCCCAGCAATTTGATTTTTGACTTGTGGATGACGTGTTCACATGGACACAAGCAAAAATTAAATAAAAAGGAACGTCATTATTTTTCTGGATTTTATCAAACTGCCTTGATTCAATAAATACTTCCCCTACGCGATTCATAGCGCGTGACTCTGTACTGTTTAGTGTTTTTAACTTAATAATTATTGGCTATTTTTTAAAATACACATGAATATTATTGTTTTTGGTTAATCTTAGATAATTTAATGGGCCATTTGCACAAATAGAAAAAGCACTAAAAATATTACAAAAATAGTAAAAAGTAAAACTATTTGCTACTAGAATTATCAATGTCTATTACTTATAATCATGGATAGACTTCGATTAATCAAAGTCTATCAGTGATAGACACTAATAGAAAGAATTATCCGGAGTCTATCAACATAACAGTCTATCAATGTTTATTAGTGATAAGTGATGGTCACTAATACACCGAATTAATCGAAGTCTATCAGTGATAGGCATTGACACACTCAGATTATCAAAATCTATCAGCGATAGACACTGATAGAAGGGATTATACAGAGTTTATCAACATGATAGTCTATCAGTGTCTATCGGACTTCGATTAATCGGAGTCTATTAGTGATAGACACTGATAGACTCTGATTATCAAAGTCTATCAGTGATAGACACCGATAGACAGGAATGTATGGAAATTGGTAGAGTTCGCACACGAATTCAAAATTAAATAGGAGTAAAACGGGAATTATGAAAATTTATTCTAATAAATTGTCATATTTGCTATTATTTTTACATTGTGTTATATTTGCAATTAAAAGAACCTTAATTGCAACTTCATGTAATTTTCCTAATTTTTTACCTTTGAAATGAAAATAACTTTTTATTAGTTGAGTTATGCTCTTAAATTTTAGAATCTTACAATTTAACCTTTTAAAAATGTCTTTTTCTTAATTCTTGATGACAAATTTTTAACTTAGTTTATATTATTTTAATGATGATATCTCAAATAATTTTTTTTTTATATTATTTCTTAAAGATTTATTAAAAAAATGACAATGAATTTTAAAATAGGACCAAAATAAAATAAGCAGAAATTAAAAGCAAATAATGATTTAAAGTTTAAACTAAAATATCACTAAATTCACTAATCATTGAGTCAGGTTAGAAATTGGTATGAGGGAAGCATTTCTTTCCTGAGTTTGGAAGTAGTTGTGTATTTTAGAATTTGTATCATTTTATGTTTAGAATATAAAAATAAATTAATTTTAAAAGTCTAAGTTCATAACTTCATATCATATGGTCTTTTTATCTAATTTGTGGGTCGATATTTAGTAAAATTTATTATGTGATTTTTTAAATAAAAATAACTTCATTTAACAACCAACAGAGTTAGGTAAAACCACATCTTCGTAAATGAATGATAGCCACGGGAGAAAAGTATCTTCCTTAAAAAAAAAATGCTCTCTTTCAAAGAGGAAGAAGGGAATCGATTAACGCGATTTACAAAAAAAAAATCTCAAAAGAAGAAAGATCTAGGCAAAACCCAACCGTTGCTCGTGCGATGAGGTGAGTAGCTTTGTTGCTTGATCTTAACACAAGCTTTGGCAGCATCATCCAAAATCACATTTGCCTTAGAGAAGTCGTTGCTTTTGTGGTTGAGGGCTTTGATAACTTCAGATGAATCCACTTCCACGATTACTAGTATAGATTCACCACTCTTGATAAAATAGGAGTGTTGAGATTCCTTCTCTAATTGGTAGGGATTCCAGAGCCTTGATAGTTCATTTTTCTCTGTGTTTGTTTGTAGCCAACGCCATTCAAAGATTCTATCAAGTCATGAGCTATACAACAAATATTGTCCCTTCCTGTAGCTTCATTCCAAGAGGCATCCACATTAAGTTTTAAGTAGTTCAACGGTGAGGGGACCAAGCTTCATGACTCGAATGGTTCTTCGGGCTAGGGGTTGTCAGGTTCGTATTCCTATCGCTCAATTGCTCTTCAACGCATCTGTTGATTGTTCGGTATAGGTATAGTTTAATGTAACTAAATTTATGTACTAAATAATCAAGTTCGACTTTTCAAACTTGAAGTAATATTATTTAGGAAAAATTGTATGAACCACTTGAAATTTTCTGTTTGATCCATCAGCCTCCTAAACTTATGAAATTGTTGAAATTATACCCTTAAATATAACAATATGCACAAACCACTCCTAAACTAAAAGAGTTGTTTCAATCAAACCCTCAAACAATTACATTGTTATATAATAAAACCTCAACTTTTTGTTTTCTTAAATCCAAGATGGCAACTCAACATTGATACAAAACCAAAATTTTTAATGGTTAGTGTTAAAGTGTAACGTCCCCAAAATTTAACCTAACTTAAGGAAACGTCGTTACTAAATATTTACTCTCATGTCAACCTAATGCACCGAAAATTTCGGCAGCATGACGACATAACTATAGCTAACGAAAAGTTTTAGTCGCCTATAAAACGAAAATACACACTGCTCATCCAGATCACAACTCACTTCACTTGACAACATCCCAACATACTCAATGAATTAAGAACTAACTCCACATCTCAAGCAGATATAATACGAGTCAGATCTCGTAACAAGGACCACCTAAATAAATTAGAAAGTTCACGATGCTTAAAAGAAAAGACTTTTAACTTTTCAAACTACACTTAATACAATACAACCAAATTAACATCAACCCTTACTCATTCACAACTAGAAAAAATATCAACATCTTAGGCCACAACCTAACCTGAACTCAAACTAAGCACAAGTAATAAGCAAAGCATGAACAAGACAAGCTAGCTATGGTCTTTCCCTCATCACGTCTCCTTTTCATCACCAAGTTCGAGTATGATCTCATCACCTGTAAAACCTGGTGGTGGGTCAATACAAAAGCCACGGTACTGAGTAAGTGGCTCACACCTAAAGAACTATCAAACAACATACATATACAGGACGAGTATCATGCTTTTCAACTACAATATCATGCCTCATATACAAGGTGAGCAATCAACACATAGAAGCATACTCAACTAATACAATCGTGCAACAACCATGCACCTAACACATGAATTCCGCACCATGCAATGCACACTCAAAATAAATGAATTCCGCACCATGCCATGCATACTCAAAACACATGAATTCCGCATGATGCCATGCAATCTTAGTCTCCTCTCAAGCTCCACGAGCTCGCACAACACTCATAGCCCTCACAAAGCTCTTTGAGACTGACTCCTTCGAGTCATGTCGACCCCTGACCATATTACCCAGGGCCTTGACGCTTCTCTACGGCGCTCAGCGTTCAACCCTTGACCATATTACCCAAGGCCTCGAACTGTGCATCGCCCCTTGGCCATATTACCCAAGACACCTGATGACTTCACAATCAAACTGTACATCGCCCTTTGGCCATATTACCCAAGGTACCCGATGACTTTCACAGCGTATAGACTCATCACATCGCCCCTTGGCCATATTACCCAAGGCACCTGATGCTCCTCTTAATCCATTGGTGACATACCACCCCTCGACCATTTTTACCCGAGGCACCTGGTATTCACCTAACTTTCCTTTTTAATCACACAAGGCCCTTTGACCTCACAATTTCACTAGGATGCATGAATCCTACACATCATGCCACTATACCATGCTTTATGCCCAAAAACCATGACAACTATGCAGCACGCTCACAACATAAATAACATGCTCATTTAGGCAATCATAACAAAACATCAAACTAATCAACCAATGTCAATCCAAACGTCTCAACAGTCCAACATATCACAACAAACGTCCAACCAAAATCTCACATAACACATAATTCAAGAAGCGATATATGTAGATCATGAAAATATAACATGGACAAGACATACAACATGCTAGCACACAACAAACAGACTCCACAGACATCCACTAACTGAACGTTATAAAGCGCTCCTAAATTATCTTATTGAGTCCCTGAACAAGACAACAAGGTGCCAAAAGGCCAAACTTAGCTCGAAGACATTAAACATAATTGAGAAAGTTTAGGAGGATTAACCTTTCCCAAAATCCACCTTAAACTGAGCTCGACCACTCTGAAACTAAATTTCATCTACTGAATTTCGCTAAAAGGATTCAAAGCTTGCTAGAATATGATCGAATGAGTTCAAACCTACAAAAAGATGATCTCCCAGGGTCAAAGGCTAATCTACACTACACTAAATAACTTTCCAAAGGCTAAGTAACAATCTATAACACTTTACTTGAGTCCAAACGGGTTTAAAGAGTGTCGAAACTTACTAAACTTCACTAAACGAGGTTGAACGCTTGCTTGATGGTATTCGAATACATCAAAACATATAGGACTAAGCTCCAAAGACTAAGAGTAATCCAAATTGGGGCTGCCTGAATCGTGGGTAATAGTCGAGTGCCAACTTGTAGTCCAACAACCCGTTGTTTGGCATTCGAAGAAGTTTAAACCAGCAATTTGGAAGTCATTGAGGAGTGGGTAGTTTAGATCTAAAGCCGAAGAAGAGTGGGTAAGCGTTAAATCTTACCAAAAGCGAAGAAATCCATGGACGCCTGCTGGAATACACACAATCGTGCACGTGGAGGCGGGTTTATTCGCGAGTAGTCAACGAGCAATCGTATCTGAATGGTTCTCATACACAAGTCACAAAAGCACAAGCCAACAAGGACAAACACAGTTGAATAAAGCCGCTGCAAACCCCAATGCATGGAGAAAAGGTTGTCAGCAGCGTGGGTATCAATCTCGAGCATACCATCGACCAACTAAAGGGTTCGGGCTCGTGGGTATTTGTGCTACCGTCGTCGATGCCATGGGTCACGTCGTCGTTGCGGGAGCTATGGTCGGAGATGATGAAAGAAGGAGACAACGGCGAATGGTGTTGGCGGCTGGAGTAAAAGAGAAAGGGAGGGAAAAAGATGAATTCTAGGGTTCCTTTTCTTTTTACTTCAAATTACCTAAAAATAAGACCAATTTCCATCAAATTCTAATCTTCTAAGAACCCAATTAAAGCCCTAATTTCCTTTCTAAGATGAGAAAAATCTTGGGTAATTTACTTATTTCCATACCCATGAAATAGAGATTCAAATTTTGATCCTTAATCAAAATTTCCACCACTTAAATAATTTAGCAACTCCAACTTGAATTCCAATTTAAACTGAATAATTGATCCAAAATATCCTAATTTCGAAACGCGGGGCGTCACATAAAGTTTCTAAATTCTATAGAACTAAATTGTAATAATACTATAATTTAAAGAGTTGATTGTAATATTGTTATAATTTATGGATGGCTTGTGCATTTTGTGATATTTAAGGGCTCAATTGTAAATGCTAGAGGTGTATTTAATAAGAAATTTCAATCAATCATAAATTGTCACGTCATTATTCATAAATTAATGGCAAAACTTCATTTAGGACCAATTATAAATTAATGTGTTTCAAATTAAATCTAAAGATAAAAAATTAATAAATAAGTAAATCACAAATAATGTTGCATGTCTCCATTATGGCAATTTGATCAAGTTTAGCCCTATCAAATTAGGTCATACTACAATTGAGTCCAAGATCAAATAAACTCGAAAAGTTAGGCCAAAACTAATAGCCCAAATTCAAAATGGTTGAGCCCGAAAAACACCAAGATCCAAGCCTATAATATAGGGAAATTGTGTTGAATAGCTAGAAAAAAAAAGCCTTCTTGTTTTTTGGCTACGGGAGTTCAAAATTCGCAGGGCTGGCTACCGCATTTTCAGGAACTGTTTTCCAGATTTTTTTTTACATTTTTACCCCTAGTATATATGATTATAGACTAACGTCGTTAACAAATTTTTTTGTTTTCATTCAGTTTTCTCCCCCCCCCCCCTTTTTCGAGATGGATGAATCCCGATTTATAGGGAGTTCAGTTGGCAGTCTGTGTTCAACGATATAAAAAGATCTACCTATTTTTTAGGCTTAGGTTTCAGCGTTTCCAAGGGTAAAAAAAGATTTTATCCCTCACATTTTGCCCCTCATTATCCATGTTACAAAAGGACAACAATAAGGGTCGTAAGTAGCAGTACACACAGACAGATGACAGTGCATATAAACTGCAGCGTATATATAACTCATATGGGGGTGGGACTGGGGTAAGTATGCATACATACATGATGCATGCGGAACACGTATGTATGTAATACTATAGACAGATATCAGTTATGGCCTTCATCAGGTATTTGCATCCAGGTGAACATGGTACGGGGGTTATTATGGTTGCATATAGCAACACAGACAAAGACAGAGTGTATTTTTATTGGGCATTCCAGACATACACGATACAGGGGGTGATTAACTCAAATACAGGGGGGATTAAGTGTACACACACAAGTAGACACATCAGACCATTCCATGGATGTATATAATAGTACAGACAAATCAAAGCATTTTTTCTATTAGACATGCCAATGTGTACAATTGGGGGGGGGGGGGGACGCACACATACATATGAGTATACCACAAGCACACTTTTTCCAGAGAAGTTGCAATAACGATGAAATGGTATTTATCAGTACATACCGCTCTGACGGGTTCAACATTTAAGTTCAAATCAACACAACCCTCCACCAAAACTGCCTCCATGCATTTCCTCCCCACGCCCGTGCTTTTCGTCTTACAATAGAGCGGTATAATCGCAGATTGGAAGGAAAAAATGAATCCCTAAAATTGAGGGATTATGTATACGGTTGTTGCAAATATAAAGGAAATGAAGTCGTTATCTACATATCTTATTTTAAATTTTTTGGTGACAGTCGTTGTGGAGAAGAAGACTTAATGGAGCTTGTGGGTTGCGTAGAAGGCTCGTCGGCGCGGCGGGAGAAGCTTGTCGGCACGACGAAAGTGGTTCGTCGGCACGGTGTAGGAGATAGGAAGCGTGATACACTGGGTCGGGAAGAAGGGTACTCCTAACGGGATTGCAGCAGATGAGGTGGGAAATGGAGGTTTCCTTAGGTTTTGGCTCTCAAGTTTGCGAGGTGGGGAGGAAATGCATGAGGCGGTTTTAGTGGAGGGTTTGTGTTGATTTGATTTGTCATATTTGCAGCATTTAAATTCATTTTTCTTAGTTGTTTCCAATTTGGGGCATTTTTAACGCATTTTGCAGGGGGTATATCTTCTGATTGAGAGGGCTGATTTTTCAATCGACGCATTTGAAAGGTGTTTCTCCTGCTGGAGGGGTTGAATTTTGCATGTTTCCCCCTAATAAAGGTATCGATTGTTGAGTTTGTCCCGTGTGTTTTTTCCAGAAAACAGTTCTTGAGTACTAAGAAGATGTCACATCTAGATTTTCAAATTAGGTTGGTTTCTTGGATTTTTTGAATTTCAAGCTTCCTAGAATTTCTCTAACTTTTTTAGGTAGGTTGGTTCCTTGGATTTTTTTAATTTCAAGCTTCCTAGAAATTCTCTAACTTTTTTAGGGGTATTTTCTCTCTCATAAAGTCTAATTTTAATTTTAAACGTTAGGAACACCTTAGACAGTTTGTTGGGGGGCATTTTTGTCTTCTGCAAATAGAGATTTATTAATCATAAAATCAATTAGCCATCTATTTAATTTATAAACTTGTGTAGCCATTTTTCAAGCCACCTATTTATTTTTAGCCACTTTTCTTGTTGCCCCTATAATATATCCATAGGAAGTTCTATAATTAGAAGAGTCACCATCCATTTTAAAGGTTCAGAAAATTTAGAACCTACAACACTCATAAAATTTCTAGAAGATTAGAAGACTCACAAAGTTTTTTTGAATATCAAAGACTCTAAAAAAATATCTTTGAAGATCGAAGACTCTTTGAAGACTAAAAATGCTTTGAAGATCAGAAGGCTTCAAGATTTGAAGACTTTAAAGATAAGTTGAAGCTTCAACTTCGAGAACAAACGCTCCATTCCTTGAGTGAAACCTGCATCCATGAACACGAGATGATTGTTCAAATTGACAGATTTTATGATGTAATTGTAACAAAATCCTATATTTCATGGATGATTTGTGCAATTTCTCAAATTGTTTATATACATTCATCCTACAAGCCTATAGGCTCCATAGATTCATTAAAGAATGATATAGACCTTCAACCACTAGAATCTTCACTTTTTTAATTAACTATTAATGTCAATTTTTTAATGTTAGTTTTATTTATGACTATAATTAACCTTTTTCTTAGTACAAGATGTAACTAATTAAAAACTTATAAGAAAGAGTAAAATTTAATGTTATGGTTACATTAATAGTACTTTTTTCAAGTTTATTATAAAATTACATTCAATAGCAAATTATTAACGAATTATGTTAAATATAACACAATATAATATATCCTATTTCATTCCTAAAGTTTATACCCCTCTTTTAATAACATTATATTGTAAATGAGGAATAAAATTACATCTACAATCCATATATTTGGATTATGTTCAGGGAGTATGCATAATAATGAATTTTTATATTAAGAATTAATTAAATAATCAATTGATTCAATAAACTTTATTCAATAGCTAATAAGACTATGATATTATGGAATTTTAATTTAAAATAGTCTTACTATCTATTGAAAAACATTTAAATTAAAATGTATTTCAAACAGACTTTTTTTTTTTTTTTTTGAAACATCGGACCCTTAATCTCCCTGATAAAATACCTGGTTTGCATGTGGAACATTTGAAATAAAAAATAAAAATGAATTTGCTATAAATCATTTTTTAGGGAATTTTTATCTTTTATCACTTGCATTTAATTTAGCGGGTAAATCGGAATTTTTAATTCTAAAGTTGGATGGTGAAGATAACACCCTCTCCAAAAAGAAGCATGTAAGAGAATTAACTAAAAACAAAATAATAATTAACATAATTTGACCAATAAAAGATCCCAAGATCAATTACAAGATTATTTAAATCTAACAATAAAAGTACTCAAATTCAAACATAAAATTGAACAATAAAAAAGACACAGACTTAATAATAAAATATGTAAACATTTGTTTTAAAAAAAAAAACATTAGACACAATCATCAAAATCAACACCTACATAAGTAGCTTGTTCTCCAAACAAACAAACAAAAGTTTTGTTTAAAAAGTCATAATAGCTTTTTTATTTATTAAAATTCAGAATGGATGGAATTAAAATTTCAATTCACCAATCAAAAACAAGTTTTTTCCTAATTTCTGGGTGTAGAGTCAAACCGATAATCTATGGAAATAAAATGTGGGTTAAAAATCACTTTTGATCCCTGAACTTTTGTGAAAGTAACAATTTAGTCCCTGAACTTTCAATTTTGTAACTCTTTAGTCCATGTACTTTCCATTTTGTAACGATTTAGTCCATGTACTTTCCATTTTGTAACAATTTAGTTTCTAGACTTTAATAAGTAACAATTTAGTCCCTATACTTTCAAATTTGTAACGATGTAGTCCCTATCATGAAAATTAATGAAATTTTTTACATAGATAGATTAATAAACTAATTTGGGACCCAATATGTTTATAAGCTACGAAGCTTAATTATTAAATAATAAAAATCGACATTTAATTTTGATAATTTTTTTGTGACAATGATTAAATTTACAAATTTGAAAGTATAGAGACTAAATTGTTACAAATTTGAAAATACAAAGACTAAATTATTACTTATTAAAGTACATGGACTAAATCGTTATAAATCAAAGTTTAGAAACCAAATTGTTACAGTTTAAGGACACAGAGATGAGGAAGAAAAAAATAATAATAGTGATGACGTGCATTGCAGTTGCGATGGAAGGGCGCGTGGGATAGGGAAGGGTAAAGGCAAAAGTTGAGAGTTGAATGGCTTTTTGGTTAAGATTGTGTACTTTGTCTTTTAACTAAATAAATTTGTTGGTATTATTTGAGGTAAAATTAAGGAAGGAAAAAAAAAATAAAAAATAAAAAAAAATAAGGGGAGAGGAGACACCAACTCCCACACCACACCCATCCACATATTCATGGCAACGACTAACTTTTGCTTTAATTTTGGTCTCCACTATCATTCCCTTTTGGTGCTCCCCATCCCATCCCATCCCATTCAAAAACATTCATTTTCATTTTATTTTTCTTCCATCCCTTTTCAAGAGATGACTCATATTTAATTTTTTAAAATTGAAGTTGAAATATAGAAGAATTGAATATCAATTTTATAAGGATTGTTTGTTATGATAATTCTATAACTTTTTTTATTATGTATTTTGGAGTAGGTACTTTCTTTTTTTCCTTCCATTTTCATTTCTTTTATTTAACTAGATTTGAAAAAAAGATAGTTAGGTAAACATGCCTTTACTTTTGAAATTTGACTAAACTTAAACTTCTTTTTCAAAAATAAGGGATGACCCATTATCCTCTCGAACTCCCTAAAACAAGGCACCTAGTATTCAAAGAGTTTAGGGTCAACACTAATATGGAGCTGGTGAAGGAAGTTTGGACCACATTGTGTTTGCTTGTGTTGACATACCTAGCTCTAAGAGATGAAACATTAATTTTTGGGCTAGGTAAACAATTATGCAAAAAGGTCAAAGACATGGACCAATTATCAAACTTTTTAAGATCTTTTGTTGATCGTGGAAATCAACTTAGATGAAGTTCGTTGGTTAACCATTGAGATTAGAGTCAATCTCATTAATTTTTTTAGCTGCAAAGTGATAACACCTAATTCGTGTCATCTTATTACCGTTAATCTAAGCTTGTTAGAAGAATTTTATGCTTTACTTGTCTTAATTTCAGGTAATTCGAGCATAGGAAGCATTGAGAGCCGACCACACAATTTGGTGCTAATTCGGGCCAATTAGAGAGTTTTTGAGTCATCTCGAAGTTCTTGGACGACAGGGAGGTGAAAAGACCCGAGCGAATCGAAGCGGGCCTGAAGAATAGTACCAAGGAGTTAAAGGTTCAAGCCCAAGCCGAGAAAAACCGAGATAAAATCGAGAAAAAAGGCAACAAGACTAGAAAAGGAGTCAGCGTCTCGACGCTGACCCTAGCGTCTCGACGTTGACGTGATCCCACACGGAAAAATTATCCGTAGCGTCGAGACGCTGTTTTCCTAGTGTCTCGACGCTACGATGATTATTATAAATATAGGGTTTCGGTTTAGTTTGCTGTTAGGTGAGATTTTACGATTTTCTTTGTACTTAGTTCGTTTTTCTTTCATAGCTCTCTATTTCTTTGATTCCTAGAATGATTAGGATGTATTTCTTGATTAATTTTGGTTTGTATTCTTCCATTATGTTAGCTTAAACCCCTTTTACATTGGATTCTTAGGATGTAGTTGGATTGTATTGATATTTCATTTGGTTGAGATTGCTAGTACCTATTCGATTCTTCATTATCTTTATGTTCATCCATGTTTTCCTACTTAAACCATTGTCTTTGAATCATTCCTTTGCATTTTTCTATACGAACTTGCATAGCTCGCTTGATAGAACCTAGGATGCATGGAGAAATTGTTAGATTAATCTAGAAAAGTTCTTTCTTGATTTGAATTTGCAATTCCGGACCCTTGATCGTAATGCAACTAATTCGGTAAATAATTTCGCGGGCTAACGGGTTATTTATTCGGTTGGTTAGATTAGATTCGTGGGCTAGCGGTCTAAAGCATGAGGGGTAGCAGACGTAATTTTATATTAATCAATTAATTAATCACGCGGGCTAACATGTTAATTAGTTGATTAGCACAGATAAGTAGGATGCAGAATTTGAATTACCAATAAGCATACCGAGTTCATAGAAATATTGTAGGATTAATTTTTAGAGCAAGCAAGGAAACCAATTAATCAATCAATCCAATGAACCCCTAGAATCCAATGATTTTTTTCTTATCGATTGTTTCTGTCTTTTTAGTGTTTCAGTATATTTCGCCTGCATTTTATTTAAATCTCTTAATCTATTTTGTTCCCGTCTTTCGTTTTTGTTAAAATCTATTAAAAAATATCCACTGTTATTTCGCACAAAGGCCTATATTCTATTAGAACTCTCATTCCCTGTGTTCGACCCTGGACACTACTATTGCAAGTAGTTTAGTGCCATGGACTATAAATTTCATTTGATTCGGACCCTCGACAAGTCCCGTCACAAAGTAACATTTCAATCCAATTAATATGAGATGACTATGAGGTGTATAGTAGTCAAGGATGTAGGTGTTAGGTGTGAAATAATATTAAGAGAAGGATTTTACTAATGTGTAGAATAATCAGAGAATGTTCAGCCCAAGTATATAATGCATGCAATAGAAAATACCACATAGAAATAACTAAGAGGGCAATACAAAACAGAATAAGAAGAAGAATAAAACAAAGAAATAGACCATAACATTATCCCCTGTTATTATCCCCTGCAAGCGAACAAGTTGTGGACAAGATTATTGTACACTATGAGCTAGTGGTTCTTAAACTTTAAAACTGAGCTGTGGACAAAGGTTTAGTCATAACATTTGCAATTTGATCTTTTGAAGGAACAAAGCGAACTAAAAGTTGTTTATGTGAAACACTTTCTCGAATGTAGTGGTGATCAATCTCTATGTGCTTGGATCAATTACGTGAAACACGTTCTCGAATGAAGTGGTGATCAATCTCTATGTGCTTGGATCGATTACGTGAAACACGTTCAGTTGCAACCATTGTTCATTAAGAAATTTTTGAGGAGCTAGAAGCGAACCATCTAAGAAGCCATGGAATCCATTCGCGAGAACAACGTTCAACAATTGATTTTTCCAAAGAAGGAAGTTGCTATCATTGAGCTTGACAGTCCGCAGCTGAGGCAGGGTAGGGTAATGATTTGGGGAAAAGGGGTTTGAGGTGTTGATTTGGGTTGGGTGGCCGAGGATAAGGTTGGGGAGAGAAAATTTGAGGGCGCGGGAAGTAGGATTAATAAAATGATTGAGGATAAGTCTGATTTGGGTTTGGATAAGTTTGGGGAGGAAGAGGATTAGTAGCATAGAAAGGTTGTGACTAGAGTGGGACAATTGGGAGGTTGAGGTCGCGAAAGTGAAGGTGTGAGCAATGATGGCTGAACATTTTGATTTACTTGCAGGGTTATAGGGGTTACTACAAGAGTAGTAATTGGAGTAGAAGGAGAGGTGATAAGTGTCAAATATGTCATATATTTATCCCTTAAACTTAGCTTACTTCCTGTGAAAATGAACATATTTTATCATGTTCGTTGTTTCTCGAGCCTAAAAGTGAAAAAGTATGTGATTCGAGTCTTGAAGATTCTAATTATTCAAATTATGCATATTTATGGTTAAAAGAGCTATCTTTGTAAAGATTTGATCAAGTTTTTTGTTTTGTAGAAAATAGGGGAAAAAGCAATTATTTGAATAATTAGAATTTTGGACAGAAACTATCTTCCCAGAATTTTTGCGAGTCAACAAAATTTGAGCTTTTCACGCACCAAACCGCCGTCTTTGACTCTGATTCTACCTGAGCTACCTGCAATCATGAATTTCGGTAAGCTCTTAACCATTTGCACTCTATAAAAGGGCTCACAAACATGAAGGAAGCAAGCTGAACACGTAGGGGAAGATTTGGGTATCGTGACTGACCCTTATTCAATCCTAGAATCGTGAAGCCTCATTTCTCTCAAGAAGACCTACTATGAAACCTAGATTAAACCCAAAGCCGTGATTTTGGCCTGAATACCACTCATTTCCCTTGCAAGAGGAGGAGTAGAGTGGAGTGAGAGAGAGAGCTCTTGAGAGTGAAAACCCTAGATTTCCATTTACATTCTACATTTTTTCTTTTAGCTTTTGTATTCTTTGAATTCGTTTGTAATTATGATTTTGTATTCAATGAAAAGTTATATTGTCGTTTCATTTTTCATTATGAGTAGCTAAATTCCTTGAGGGATTTGGTTTAGTGAATACCCTTGTGGATGGATTAGCTTGAAAGTTAGTTTGCTTGTACCAAAGTCATTTATGCATTTCTCTCTTCATTGGTTTAATTGTTGTTTTGTTAAGTTTAAACTGGTCATTTAGATTTAGCATGTAAAGTGAGTCTAATACTGAAAGGGTTGGGCAATATCGGTGTTCGTAAAAGGGATATAGGAAAAAAGCCTATAGGGAATTTGGTGTTACGAGAAGTAACAATTGTAGGGTTAAAGTTTGCATGCATAATTTATCTATGTTAGAGTGTAGCCACAGACATGTGAGTCGACCTCGCTTAGCCTTCTAACGGTGTTTGAAATCAAGGCCAAATAGGAGTTAAATCAACCATCCAAAACCATTTCAAACACTTGGTTACTTTTGTTGTGCTTAAGAGTAGATTCTTCCTAAAATCTAGATTTAAACATAGCCTCTTTGGAATATTTACAAGTTTTTTTTTTTTTTTGAGTACAATATTTACAAGTTTTATTACTACATGCAATAGTGTGCACTTGCACTTTGACAGAAATCTTTTCTATATATTTTTCCAAGTCATTGCAACATTGCATGTTCTAGTCAAATCAAGAGGCTATCGGTATAGTTTCAGGTCCAAAAGAAGACGAAGAGGAAGATTCACTTGACGCCATGGATGAAGGAATTCACCCAAAGCTCTGATACCATGTGGAATAATATTTAGAGAAGGATTTTACTGATGGGTAGAATAATCAAAAGAATGTTTAAGTACTATTACAAGAATGTTTAAGTACTATTAGAGAAACCATAACCCAAGTATATAATGTAATAGAAAACACCACGTGGAAGCAGTTAAGAGGGCAATACAAAACAGAATAAGGAGAAGGATAAAACAGAGAAATAAATCATAATATACTAAGGAGAAATAACACTATATAATTAGGATCTCACCATCATGTTATGATGTACTTGTGAGAGAAAAGGACCATAAAGTGTCAAACTTATTATTACATAGACCATAACCCAAGTATATAATGCAATAGAAAACACCACGTGAAAGCAACTAAGAAGGCAATACAAAACATAATAAGGAGAAGGATAAAACAGAGAAATATAGACAACATAATATACTAAGGAGAAATAACACTATTATTAGGATCTCACCGTCATGCATATATTTGATCGTTGTATGCCATATCAATTGTCATATAGGCAAAAATATGACAATTAGAGTACCACATCATCAATGCCACATGTCACTATCACATAAGATTTTGCCTTCAATTTTCTTTTGTTAATACCTTTCTCGTTTGGGCTCCAATTCAAGTGATTCAAGAGGTATATTGAAATTATCTTTTCAAGTCTAAATTATAGGAACTCTGAAACACTAAAAATATCAAGAAAAATTAGATTTGTTATCATCAAAACATTTGGTTTGATTGAAGTCCTTCCATCAAGAGAAAATGTCAATTTTTATTATGTGACGATCTATTTCTAGTAGCTTATAAAAACATTTGGTCTCTAATCAACTAATTGACCTACACATGTAAAAAATCACATTAGATCTTAACAAGATTTTACATAGTAGGGACTAAATTGTTACAAATAAACTACAAGGAATAAATTGTTACATAAAGTTTATTAGAGATTTCATTTGTCACAAATTTAAAATTATAACACTAAATCGTTAAGTATTAAAATTTAGGGATTAAATTGTTATTTCAATGATTCTATAAAAATCGAAAATTATTTTTAAACATATTTTAGAATTTTAGATAAACATGTGTTAGCATGTTGGATGTGTTTTGACTACACCTATATATGAAAAGTTGCATGCAAATCTTAAATAATATAAACTTCCTTTAATAACCATTTGGTTTTTGAAAAAAATGTGCTTTTTTCACACAATTTCTTACAATGACGTTTATTTTTCCTAAGAAAATATTTGAATTATTAGCCCAATTCCAAAAAAAGAAACAAAATTTTAAGAATTACTTTTTTTTTTTTAGTTTTCAAAACTAGGCTTGGATTTGAAAAACATTTGTAAAGAGTAGATAACAAAACAAAGAATCTTACAAATGGAAGTAGTGCTAGTAAGCTTTATTTTGTTTTTTTTTTTAAAAAGAAAATTGTTATCAAACTTTTGGAAGTTGATATGAAGAAGTGATAAAGTATTGATATATTATTAAATTTATCATAACTTTTCAGCTTATTAAACTTTTGGTTTGATTGGTGATTTAACAAGAGTAGCATAAGGCTATTAACTTACACCCAATTAAGTAATGGAAGTTTTCATGATCTTGCTAGTGTTCACAAAAGATTCATAAAAGATTTTAGCACCCTTGCTTCACGTATAAATGAACTTGTCAAGAACAATGTTTCATTCGAAAAAAAAAAAAAAAAACTTGTGTAATTCTCGTGCTTTGCCCAAGGATTTGACATTTAAGATTAAATGTGATGCAAGTGGTGTAGGGATTTAATGTGATACTTATAAAGTCAACATGAACATAACTCAATTGATTTAAAACTTGTAATAATGACCAAAAGATTTGTGCATGTGGTTCAAATTCTCCACCACACATATTGTCAAGAAAAAAAAAAATTGTGATGCTTATAAAAAATCCAAGGCCCCAATCTTCATCAGTGAAAATTAGTTGAGTGGTTCTCCCTTGAAATATTCCACTTTGGGACAGAAAGTTTTATGCCTTGGATCTTTACAAATTCCACAACATTATCTTTCTCGAATTTGTCATCTACACGAATCATACAACTTAGACCACATAAGAGACCTCCTACCAACTGATATCAATTTTTGTGAATAGATTAAAAATACCTTTATTTTACTAACAATTTTAAAAAGAATAATACTTGGTTGCATACCGGTAGGTAGGGATCTCCTGCATATTTTATTAAAATCTTGACAACTAAGAAAGAGAAAGGTAGAAAATGAGATAACTTTTTTTATCTCTCCTAATTGTCAACATTTTAATGTCGGTATGCAGGGACATCCCTACATATCGGTATGCAACCAAACATTTTTCTTTTCAAAAAATATATTTTTTTTTATTTTAATTCAACGATAATTTTATGTAAAAACTTGTCCCTTGCATTTAAGGATGATTTAATAATTATTTTATTATTTTTATTTGCAATATTACTTTATACACTACATGAAAAATCTAAAGTTGTTAGTGTAATCTTGAATAGTACGTATGTGATCAATATACAAGAAGATAATTTTAAGAAATAACCTAAGGGGTCTATTATTGTATATGGATAAAGTTAGGTGTCTTATCATGGTAACATTATTGATACGACTTATTTTGTAACAGTTACAAATGATTTGACCTAAATTGTTGATCATGTAGAGACATGTGAGCAGGGGTATTATATAAATGAGTTTGTACACAAAACTTGTCCATGAAATATTTAATCTTTCTTTATAAATTCGTTGATTGAGAATATTAACATTTTACGAGACAATCAAATTTGCGACTCAATTTTAATCTGAGTGAGTTATGAACTTTTGTCTAGAAGGGCTCGTCCTTTAATTTGCATGAGAATCACTTTTGTAATCGATTCAATAAGTCTACTATTTTGAGAACTTGACCAAATATGGAGCTGGAAACATTAAGTTCACAAGATGGAATTCGCTCCTTCCCATATAGGTTAAGTAGATGAGTAGTTCCCTTAAGTTATGATTTCGGAAATTGAACAAAGGGGTACCCACCTTCTCACTTCTCCCACTGTCTGTGAGGGACTTAGTTTGTGATTGGATCATAAACAAATTGTTCACTAGAGGATCAATGACACTTAAGGTATAAAATGTAGTTAGAGGGGTGAAATAAACTTTTAACTCAAATGTAGAATTATAAACAACTTGTGAAGGATTGACTTTCATGTAATGGTTATATTCATGAACACAACTTTCTATAATG
Organism: Luffa aegyptiaca; assembly: GCA_017139565.1. Lineage (NCBI taxonomy): Eukaryota > Viridiplantae > Streptophyta > Magnoliopsida > Cucurbitales > Cucurbitaceae > Luffa > Luffa aegyptiaca. The sequence goes on along the minus strand of CM029406.1, from coordinate 941,001 downwards.
AATAAGAGTGCAACTCTAAATCTCTATAGTAGAGTGGGTTGAAGTTAATGAATGAAAATTAATTGATTAATGAGTTTAATTAATTAATTTTTTATTTTTGGATCTTATAATCTGTTCGTCCATAAAATCCTCTTCTAGCTTATAGTAATACTAAAAGCATCAATTTAGTTGAAAGAAAAGTTTGAAATGTTCAAATCAACATTTAATATATTTGCTATATTAAATATAAAGGGAAAAAATTAATTAAAATTTGAAATGTTGAAATAGATATTTAATATATTCAATATAAAAGAGGAAAATATATTTATTGTATTTTAACTATTTAGATACATTAAGGAGAAAATAAAGAGAATTTGCAATCAGTGGCAAATAAGATTTCTATAATTGCAAATATAGCACAATGTAAAAAGAATGACAAATATAACACAATTTATTGGAGTATATCACTGATAGACTCTGATTAATCAGAATTTATCAGTCTATTGATAAACTTCAATTCAGAGTCTATCAGTATCTATCGTTAATAGACTCCGATTAATCGAAATCTATCGGTGACTATCACTAATAGACTTTGATTAATCGAAATCTATCAGAGATTATCACTGATAGATTTTGATTAATTAAAATCTATCAGTGATGACAATGATAGAATCCAATTAATTGAAATATATCAGTGAGACATTGATAGATATTGATTAATTGGAGTCTATCAGTGATAGACACTGATAGAATCTAATTAATCAAAATCTATAAGTGATAGATAGACACTAATCTCCGAGTTTTTGAAATTTCACATGTATAAAAAATTTGAAAATTAAACAAAAAGTATAACCGTAACTTACATCATTCGCCCTTTTCAAAAAAAAAAAAAAAAAAAAAAACTTACATCATTTGCCAAGAATATCTTGAAAATTAAACAAAAAGTATAAAAAGTAACTTACATCATCTGCCAATAATCATTCGCCAAAAATATCTTGAAAATTAAACAAAAAGTATAAAAGTAACTTACATTATTTGCTAAGAATATCTTCTCGTTCATATTTTGTCAATCCTTGAGATTTTGTGATTCCCAACAAATTAGTCTTGGGCCATTAAATTCAAGTTGTTTTGCAAATTATGGAGTCTATCAATGGTTGATTAATTGAAGTCTAAATGACAATCAACAATTTTCTAAAAAGGGATTACAGCGTTTTGAATTGACTAGAGCAAAGTTTGTTGAAGTTAACAATCTATCTGTGACTATCACTGATAGATTCCCATAATTGGAGTTTATCTCCTATAATTAAAAATAATAATAATAATAAAATAAAACACTTCAATTATTGGAGTCTACCCGAGGTTGAAAAAACATAAATCAATAGAGAAACGAGATCAGCTGATTAGAACTGATTTTTTTAAAGAAAAAAAAAACTTACTGATTTTCTCAACTGAAATGCGAAAATGAGGGATTATGGTTTGCAGGCTAAAAACTGTCAATTGATGGGCAAAAATATTTGGGCTAAATGGACTTTCTGGTCTTTTACAACTAATTGTGCTATATATGCAATTAGTTTGCAAGTGTGCTGTATTTGCTATTAATTTGGTCCAATTTGTCATCTATGCAACTAGCCCAAAAATAAACATATATAAGAGATTTGAATGAGATTCTCAAATAAGTTGAATATATGAAGCAAAGATTCTGTCTTAGATAGTAAATAGGATCTTTGGATTCAGCAAAAAACACACATATATATGCCAATATATAATGTATATGCTTGTTTATATTTTTCAAATTAGTTTAAAAACCAATTAATTTACTTTTCAAATAAGTTTTAAAAAAGGAAAATTCATGTCGTTGGCTTAGATAATATCCAACTGCTTCATTTTAGTATACTTCATGGGATGGAAAGGGCTAGCTGACAGCTCCCAAAGAGAAATTACCTGTGGGACAGACTCCCCCGCACATATTAACTACATACCCAGTATCAGATGAATTAAAGGATAATTACCAATATGGAAAGGAATTAGTCCAAAACTCAGAAGAATTAAAAGTACAAGCTTGTTGGGCCAGATAATGGACCATTCCATTATGACATCTTGGAGCATAAACAACTTTCTCAACTGGATGAGCAGATATTAGGGATTTTTCCTCCACCACAAAACTATCTAGCTTCGTTGCATCCTGGACTTCATCGTTGAGAAGACGAACAAAGGTGAGCGCATCAGTCTCTACACGAACGAGAGGGGAATCAAATAGGATGCATTTCACTCCTTCACACACTGCCGAGGCTTCTAACCAACTCACCTTCCATCGTTTGCGAACACATTTGTATCCCGCACAAATAGGGGCGTCATTCGAAAATTGAAGAATCCACCCAATACCGCCTCGACCTTGTTTTCTCACACCAGGTAGCGTCACAATTTAGCTTCAACAGACCATTCGGAGGAGGAATCCAGACATCGACTTGGATTATCGCAACTTCACGCCTGGAGCTCGATCCAACATCCGAATCCAGGTATGAGGCTTATTGTCTTATAAACTCTGAACAATATTTGATGATTTGTTACTCCAAATGTTGAATGTCTAGCTGTGTTTTGTTGTGGAAAACATCATTTCTATGAGTCCAAATTTGCCAACACACCACGAGAAATCTTGCCATTCTGTCTTCATCAAACTCTTCTCCCCTTTCGGTCTTCCAAAAACCTTCACAGTAATCCGAAGGTGCTCATCCTGACCTGTCACCGAAAAAAAGTCTATTAGGAATAGGACAAAATCTCGACCAAAGTCCTCTTACCACTTTACATTTCCAGATCAAATGAGTTGTAGTCTCAAACATTTTCCTGCAAAGTTAACAAGTTGGGTTAGTGTCTATTCCTCTATTAATCATCATCACATTAGAAAGGGTAGGCAAAATATCATTGTAGATCCTCCATTCACAAATTTTGATTTTAGGAGGAAGATCGACTTTCCAAAATCTCTTCCATAACGCTTCTTGATGAAGAGAATTTGATGTGGATGCTGCCTCCAAATCTTGTATCTGTTGGGTTTTATGCCCTAAAACTCGTAGATAGTGAATGTAACTGTTGACCGGATATTAATGAAATAATATTGATATATTTTTCCATTAATTGTTATTAGTTATTTTATATTTGTCTTTGCCTAATAATAACCCTAATCCAATAAACTAGACATCCAAGGCTGTAATATGAGTCTTGAACTATATGTAGCGACATATGGGATCATTGTTCAAGAAACAGCCTAAAGGGTCTATAGTATAGGGATAAGACTGGGTGCCTTATCCTGGTGACACTATGGATACGGCTCACTTTGTATTTGATACAAACGCTGCGATCCAACGCGTTCGTGTAGGAGACATGCGAGTGGGGGTATCCTATGCAATGAGTTTGCATAAGACCGGACCGCGAAATAGTAACCACCGGTTATAACACCGTTAACTAGTTGGTTTTCTATTTCACTAGGACGACCTAGACAACTTAGTCTTAATCCTGAGTTGATTATGGACTCCTGCTCATGAGAGATTGTCCTTTGATTTGTATGGGTGAGAGTGGCCAATACGCCGACTCAATAAGCCTACCACTTTGGGGACAAGACCGAATGGGGAGCTGGGAACATAATTGTACAAGATGGAATTCACTCCTTCCCGACTTTAGGGAAGCAGATGAGTGTTCCCTTAAGTGGTTACTCCGAGTCTTGAACAAAGGGCCCTACCCTCTCAATGGCACGAGAGGGTTTTCTGTTTGATGGTTGGACCACAAACAGGTTGTTCATTAGAGGAGAATTGGTACTTAAGGAAATAGAAGTAACCCAGGGGTAAAACGGTAATTTGACCCAGCTGGTGTTACGGACACTCGTGAAGGACTAACTAGTCGATATTGGTCTATATCCGTTGACACAGAAAATATGTCTGCAGTGAGAAGAGTGCAACTGTGAGTCTATAGTGGAATGAACACACAGTTAACGAATATTGATTAATGTGGTTAATGAGTTTGACCAATTAATCTCACATCGTTGGAGCTTCTGATCTGCAGGTCCATTAGGTCCCACTGGTAGCTCATAAAGTAATTTGAGGCAACTAAGTAATAAATGTAAATTGAAAATGTTCAATTTACTAAGGGAAACAAATATAATATATATTGATATATTATTATGAGAGAAATTAAATATTTGAAGAAGTTCAAATATAGATTTATGGAAGATTGAAAGAGTTCAAATAATGAATTAATTAAAGTCCTAAAATGTGTTTGGGCAAAATTAATTAATTCAAGGCCGGAAATTAAATATGTGATATTTAATTGGTGGTTAATTAATTAAAGAATTCATTAACCATGAATTAATCAATTATGTAAATAATTAATCACTTAAGGAAGTGATTAATCATTTATGGGAATGATCTAATCACTTATGGAAGTAATTAGTCATTTATGGAAAAGATTAATCAATTAGGGAATTGATTGATCATGATTGATTAATTAAGGAATAAGATTGAATCAATTTTGGAAAAGATTGATTTAATTGAATATTTTATTCATGGCCTCTCTTCTATAAATAGAACACTAGACCTAATTGGTCAAGACTTGACACTCTTGCTCTTGCTCTTAGACTCTCAAAGACAAGACCTAGAATTATCTCTAGCCTCCCTCTTCGAGAAAGACTCCCACAAGTCTTTTGCCTCCTAGACTTAGAGACATACCAGTGTAACCTCTGTGGTGATTGTGTCAATCAAAGAAGAAATTTCCAGCGAAGAAAAACATAGGCGGCTGCTGCGTTTTCGTTCGTGGAGCGTCGTTGGCGAAGAACGGTCAAGTCTTCAACGAAGGTTTGAAACGGTTCTTCCTCTTTTCTTTAGAAAAGTATTAAAAATAAATTTAGATTTATTTTAGCATGTTTAAACCAATTTTACAGCGGCTTTAAAGGTTGTTTAAAGTTTTGTTTGAGTTATCGTAACGGTATTTTAATGTTAATTAATATACGGCGTAAGGTCCAATCGATGCGCTTCCGCTGCGTGGGGACTTTTATTCCCTACAGTATCTGCACCCCCAGTCTATAAGAACTCTTAATAGAGAAAAAATTCCTTTGGATCAATGTCCCAAAGGATCACGTCTTCCTTTTGCATTAGATTGATTGGAATGTTAAGAATGGTCAGAGCGTCACTTTCCAAGAATGAGCTTCGAACTAGATCTTCATTCCACTCTCCCTGTGGGTTTATGAATTGGCCAACAGTGAACTGTTGCACAGAAGGGTGAACTCTAATAGGAATGCACGATCCTTCCTTCGGAATCCAAGGATCCTTGGAAGCTTCAATACTGATACCACTCCCGATTCTCCATCTATAGCCCTTCTTAAAAAGTTCTTTGCCCCAAATGATACTTCTCCACGTATATGAAGGATTATTCCCCAACATTGCTTTAAGAAAATGCCCTATTTTAAAATATCTGCCCGTGAGAACTTTAGCCATAAGACTATTTTGGTACTAAATAATCCTCCAGCTTTGTTCTGCTAACATAGCCTGATTGAAAACACTTAGATCTCGAAAGCCCATTCCACCATGGACTTTATGATGGCATAATCATTTCCAGCTCCACCGATGAATCTTCCTCCCTTCTTCAGACGACCTCCACTAGAACCTAGTACAAAGAGAGTTTAAATTAACATAAGGACATCGAAAATTTAAAATAGCTCATTGCGTAATTTGAGATAGCTTAAGCCACTGATTTAATGAGAATTTCTCGGTCCGCAACTGAGAAGAACTTCCCTTTCCATCCTTGTAGCGCTTTCAAAACTTGATCCTTTATACTCTTGAAAATCTCCTTCTTGTTACGCCCGTTCTGCGAAGGTAAACCTAGATATTGACCCAGGATTTCCTTAAACTGGACACGCAAGATATCCTTAATAATGTTAGTACTCTCCCCAGAGGTGTTGGGGCTGACCATAAAGTTGGGCTTCTCAAAATTAATCGTCTGTCCTGACGCCTTCTCGTACAAGCTGAAAATTTCTTTTATGATCCTGCATTCTAATTCAGAAGCTTTGAAAAACAAAAGACTATCATCAACATAAAACAAATGTGTTAAGATAGGACAATATTTATTAATGTGCAAACCCGTCAGTTCCTTGTTATTTTTCGATTTATTGAGGAGGTCCGATAAACCTTCTGCACAAATTAGAAATAAATAAGAAGAAAGAGGGTCTCTTTACCTAAATCCTCTATTTGGTCTGAACTCCGCCCGTGGAATTCCATTCAGAAGCACTTGGAAGCTGACTGACTCAACACATCCCATAATCAAATGAATCAACCTGCTGTTGAAACCCATTTTTTCCATGATCCTGCAAATATATATCCACTCCACCATATCATAAGCTTTGCTCATATCTAGCTTTAGAGCTACAACCTCTTCCTTGCACTTCTTCTATTCTTTACAAAATGAATATATTCAAACCCGATTATGGTGTTGTCAGAGATAAGTCTACCAGGCACAAAAGTGGATTGGCTAGGTGAGATTATCTTATCTAACACCCTCTTCATTTTGTTGGCAAGAGTTTTAGCTACCACTTTATACAACACTGAACAAAGACTGATCGGTTGGAAGTCCTTCATCTGTTTACGATCCTTTACCTTAGGGATCAACACAATATATGTATTGTTTATATCACTCAAACTCTTCCCACCATTTAGAGCATGCTCTGCTTAAAAATTAATGTTTTTGGCAAACTCAAATATTATTGTTAAAGGATATATATATAGAAGTAAATGCATGTAACAACAAGGACAAAAATACTAACTCTACTTTCTTTAAATTTGTTTAAGCCAAAGTAGACCAAAAATACATACAAAAAAGAAAAAAAAAAGTTGTTTGAGAAAGCTTTCGAAATATTAAACTGTTGATCTTGCTACGGTGTATTTATATACATAGGAGTTAGCAAAATACAAATATAAAATTAATCCTACCTCACTAATACCAGCAAGAAGCCAATAAAAGTAATCAAGATGCGCTTTGTTTATATTGTTAGCAAACCATCCATCTCTTCCATTCCCACTCGTTGCATCTTCAATGGCAGACACAAGAACGCCGCTGAGCAAGTTCCCGACTCCGAAGATGCTCAGATTCAGTGCAAATCCCACGCTCTTCAGCTCGTTTGGAACTTGATCGTAGAAGAACTCTTGCAGACCCACTATCGTAAAAACGCTCGAAACTCCGAGCAGGAGGAATTGAGGAATCAGCCACCACACAGTGATTGGGATCACTGCATTAGGGTTGTCGGTCAAACCGTGTTCTCGAGCTATCTCTAGCCTTTTCACCTCAACAAGAGCAGCAACCACCATTGAAGTGGTGGATATGAACATCCCTACTCCGATTCTTTGCAGCGATGTGATCCCGGACGGTTTGAGGGTGAATGTTCTCGCTATTGGGACGACAACTTGGTCGTAGATTGGGACGAAGAGCACGACGCCAAGGCAGCTGAAGCATTGGATAGTAGCAGCGGGCATTTTGAAGCTTGGTGTGATTGATCTGTCCATGGTGGAGCCTTGCTTGACGAAGAAAGTAGTGCATTGTGATAAAACAATGGCATAAGCCAAGCTTGTTGCCCAAATGGGAACGAGCCTTAGGACTGCCTTTGCCTCCTCGACCTCGGCTATGCTACATGTCTTTCCTTCTTTATCGGAGCCAACGGGAGCAACCAAAGCCTTGTTGAGAAAGCTGCAAACAGTTAAAGATTAAGTGAGCGATGTTAAATTAAATAAACTAAACTAATAGAACCCTAACTTCTATGCTTATACCATTTCCATCCTATCTTAGCTTGAACACAAGAGACCATAGCCAGGTTTGATTAGGTATATAATACATTTAACATTTTCAGTTTTATCTAATAATCTAAAATGTGTTGTGTTTTTAACAGTTAGTATTGTAATAATATATTAAAAATTTTATATAAAATAATTGAATATATTGAAAGTTTTCACCTTAATTGCTCCTCCTAAATTTTAGAAGTGGAAATATTATATATACATTAAAATTAAGGCGGCAAGATCATGCCTTTCCCTAAAAAAATTTTCTAGCTCTAGCTCCACACTCTATGCATAAAAACCCATTAAAAATTGAACAAAACTTGTTTGTATACTGGTTTGTCTACATACCGTCTAAAGTCTTGACAACTAAGTTAGTTTCAAAGAAAAAAAAAATCTTGACAACTAAGAAAGAGGAAGGTAGAAAATGAGAAAAAAAAAAAAAATTATCTCTCATGGCGGTCAAGATTTTAACGATGATATGTAGGGAGATCCTTTCATACCGGTATGTAGCCCAAGTATTTCCCTTAGAAATTTTATCAAATTTTGAAAAAGGAAAAAAAAAATTGTCCTCTTAAATGATCAAAATCAGTAAAAAAATGTTGTATGCTCCACATAAATATCCATAAAAAACACAAAAAAATAGAATAGACATTCATATGTTGTGCTGCTTCCTACCATAAGAGACATGAAATAGACAAATACAGAATTGTCCCATTTACACAATTGGCTGCTTCCCATTATTAAGGGACATCATAGACCATTACCATGTTATCTTCACAACAACTCTTTCTAGAAATGGTTTAAGAAAATATTTGATTAACCACCTCTTTTAGAATGGAAGTAAAATTTTAAACATAGCTTTAAATGCATCCAAAAACAGTATCTTTTTTCTATATGGAAAACAATATATGCTTAATCAATAGATGAAAAATAGAAAGAAGAAAGGAAAATCTCAAGCTTACCTTAAGTGTCCACATCTTTGAGAAAGCATTGCATCTTCTTCACCTTCCTCCAGAACAACAATGTCGGAAGATATCGTTGTCCTCCAATTTTGAGCCGCATTGACGAAAACCCGACCAATTCTCACAAACGGTTTCACCTCATTGTTGGTTACGGTAACGAAACGATAAGTCGGAGTCCCGAGCAAGAAAATGATGAGTGCAGCTAGCAAGGAGATGAAGGGAATGCCGAAACCGAGAGCCCAACCGAGGTTATCTTGGATGTAGCTTAAAATGGTGAGTGAAATGAAGGATCCAACAGTGGTAGCAAAGTACCACCAGTTGAATAAAGAGCATTTGGCTCTGTATTCTTGGGGATCTTCTCCATCAAATTGATCACACCCAAATGCCTGAACACAAGGCTTGTGTCCTCCTTGTGCAAATGCCACCAAGTACAACGCGCTGAAGAAGAACACGACATCGAGAACAGGTGGAGATGAAGTTCCGGTCGAGGCTGAGGCAGCGGAGTCGTTATTCTTGCTTGGTGAAACAAGTAGAGCTGAGAGTGTCAGCAGGCCTAGTCCCTGCCATTTCAGTTCATTCATTATTTAACAAAAACCAACAGGTTTGTTTGTGAAATTAAAAAAAGAAAAAGAAAATCAAGAACGAGAACATAATTGTCAAAAAATTTAGAGAAAAAAAAAAAAGAAAATTATGAGAAAAAGATGTTTTTGAAAACATTTTGTATGTTATTCAAAACTATAGTACGTCCCACATTCCATCTCTAACAATTCTGAAAAATCCACTGGGCCGATGGGAATATATTCCATGATTTCGTGATTGTATTAATTATTGTATTTAATATTCCATCTCTAACTATTCTTTTAAAAAGTGTGTAATAAGTTTCAAATAGGTCGCTAAATTAACTTTAAAAATTTCTAATATAATCACTTTTAAAGTCAAAATTAACATGACCAAACATGACCTGGACCAACCTGGGCACAAAGGGTCCATTTAGGCTCTATTGAACCCTCTACAACATGGGCCTTGGTTAAAGACCCAATTAACCACCTTGGCCAAGGTGGGCTAAATGCATTGAGCACACCCCTACATAAACAAGAGGCCTTGGTTCGAGCCTCTCACAATCTAATTCTCGAAGGAAACGAAAAATTCTAGCTCAAAATTAAATAGTATATATAGGACAGTGCCACGTGCACGTTGAACAGAAAAAAATATGGAAATTTGAAGTTTGTAATTGATCTATTTTGTTTGGGTTGGAAATAAAACGACAAAAAAGAAACAAACCAGGATGTAAAGAGCGGAGGCGATGACAATTGTAAGGTAGCGTCCGAGGAAGGAATCCGCCAAAGAGGCGGCCAGCAGAGGCAGCAACGACGCCGTTCCGATCCAGAGGTTGACGTTCTCGGCGGCGGTGGCCATGGACTGCCCCATCTCCCCCGTCAGGTACGTTATGAGATTGGTGCCTATCCCGTAGAATGCGAAGCGCTCCGCAATTTCAACGGCTACTACAAAGGCGGCCGCCGTCCAGCGGCTGGGACGCCCTCGGTGGTCGAGGGAGCCGGGGACGGCGTCGTTTAAGAGCGGATAATCCATATGGAAATGAAGAGGGATTTAGAGTATTTAGAATTTGTAATTTTAGGATGGGGAGTGGGTTTAGGGTTTGGTAGGAGAGGGACACTTGGCTGAAAGCCTCGTCTCCACCAATTATACTTACATGCCTTCACTTACTTGTCTGTCTCACTGCATGTCTTCCTTCTCGAAACTACGCAACTTTCTTTCGACCAAGGGAGAGAATCTTTGTCCTTCTTATCATGCCCTTACATTTTTAATAAATTTCCATTTTGCCCTTCAATGATACGACATGACTCTTCAAATTGAAAAGTTGAATAGTTACAGTGTATATGTTTGTTCATTCAAATGTGTGCAATTAATATCGACAAGACAAGACTATTGGGTGGAGGTGGTTATACATCAATAGATGCATCCATTTGCGTATAATTGCAATCCATGTATAACAACATTGAACTACGTTATATAATTATTTGTTTCGAGTTAGTTCTTCATCCATAGTGATTTTTTCAAAGCATGTTGTTGTTGTTGAGATTCATGAATTTCGTAGTTATATTACTTGTATCTTTAGATTTCAGAGTTGTTATTTCATGAATTTCCTTTATTTCATAGGTATATTATCATTTTCTTCTGTTTTTTTTCACTCAAACAATCGACTCCACCATCTGAACTTCAATTACTTGTTTCGAAATAGATGAAAAAGTTTAGTCAATCATTGTATTCCTTTTCCCTTTTATTTTCATGTGGTTGGTTATTTGAATTTGATTTAAGATTGTGTATGAAATCGCAATAAATTTCTCTCCAAAAAAATTGTGGTTTGAAACTAAAAGTTAAAATTGCACTACATTTTTCATTCTTCATTCATAATGGAATTACAAGTTTCGTTCAACGTGTAAAAGTGGTAAATACTTTACTATAAAGTTGTAGATTGCAATTAATTTATGTGATATTTTACTATTGTGTATGCTACCCAAAACACACTGCATTTTGTCTTTGTGTTAAAATTCACTTTATCATGGAATTTTGATGAAATCTTATTTTTTCAGTTTGCATGAAATTTCATATTGAGATTTCTTTTTTATTGTTGATTTTACTGGTTGTGTTTGTGGTTTGATGGATTTTACATTATTTGTAAGTGATTGGTATATGATTAACTTTTTCTTTGACATGCATGTTCAACCGTATGCGTGGATTCTTATGCATATAATATGATTTATAAATAATTATCTTATCTAACAATTAGCAATCATCATTTGTGTAAATTTTTTTAATTTCTTTTTCACTTATTTGATGGAAGTTTCTTTTTCATTAGTGTAAATTTTTTAACTTTCACCATAAAAAATTATATTCCAAAGATTTCAAACCACGTGCAAAGTATTTCATTTTCATTCTAATTGAACATAGAACAAAATAATATATATAGTACTTTTAGACTTCTAGGCACCGTCTTTCTTCTTTTATTTTCAATTAAAAAATCGTGAAATTCAACGTGCATCGCACATGTCTTTAAACTAGTGTATACTAAAAACTAAGTTGAAATAGTCTTACAACTATATCCATCTCTAACTATAAAAAGTTACAATATACTTAAAGTACTTGAAATAAAACAACCTAACTCAAAATGTTGAATTATATATATATATATATATATATATATATATATATATATATATATATAAATCAACTAAATTGGGTTCATAGACTTTTACCTAAATTTGAACTAAATGTCTTAAAAAATTTACTTTTAATACAAATCCTCAATGTAATGTACACCAAATTTATCTTTTACTTTACACTTAAAACAAAATAGTAGAGAGAGGAAGAAAGAATTGCAATAGATTCTGTATTGATTATCTGAAGAATAACAGTGACCAATACATAGAATATAAAGCCAATACAAGGGTCCCATGGAGAAAACTAGGAGGCTAAACAAATAACAAACTTTTCAATACACATGAAGGATAAATGACATTCTATCATCTCGCAAGTGAAAACTGGCCAAGATTATTGTATTGAGAGCTTGGTACGTAAATTCTGAAATCTAGCAGTGGGCAATGGCTTGGTTCATATGTTAGCTAATTGATCTTCCGATGGAACAAAACGAATGAGAAGCTGTTTGCACATAACCTTCTCCCAAATGAAGTGGTGATCAATTTCAATATGTTTTGACCTACTGTGGAGAACCAGATTTGCTGCTAAATAAGTCGCACTGGTATTATCACATAATAACAGTGGTGGAGCAGAGGAGGAGAAACCAAGCTCGGTTAAAACATATTGAATCAATACCAATTCAACAACGACATTATAAACACCATGATATTTTGATTCAGGTTTGAACGAGAGACTACCTTTTGCTTGAGGACCATGAAATCAAATTATCACCCAAAAACACACAATAATCGCTCGTGCTTCTGTGATCATCAAGGAAATTTGCCCAATCAGCATCTGTATAGCAGGATAAAGAATAAGGACCAGAGCTAGTGAAGGAAAGACCAAGATCACTGGTTTTTTTGAGGTACCAAAGGATACGCTTAACCAAGTTCCAGTGAGCTGTCGTTGGAGCACGAAGAAACTGACAAGCTTTATTAACTACAAAGCTAAGGTCAGGTTGAGTAATAGTGCAGTACTGGAGCGCCCCTACAATGCTTTGATACGTCTTTGGATCAACCAAAAGCTCACCATCTCGAGCAGAAACCGTAGTACCAACAACCATTGGCGAGGCCATCGTCAAAGGAGATCAGAGAAGTACTTATGTTGACAAAGGTGTAAAGAATTAACATCAAGATAAACTTCAATTCCAAGAAAATTCGGCAAATTCTCGAGGTCCTTAAGAGCAAACATATTATTCAAAGAATTGATAAATTGTTGAATGAAAGAAGAGTTATTGCCAACAACCAAAATATCATCCACATAAACAAGAAACACAACAAAAATAGATTGTTGCTTGAAAATAAACAAGGAAGTATCTGATTTGGATGCCAAAAAACAACAATTTTGTAGACAAGAACTAAGTTTCATGAACCATTCTCTTGGACTTTGCTTTAAACCATATAAATCCTTTTGAAGTTTGCAAACATGATTTGAGTTATCTTTGTCAATAAAACTACGAGGTTGAATCATGCAAACATCTTCATGGAGATCCCCAATAAGAAAGACATTATGCACATCTAATTGTTTTTATCTTCCAATGGAATCGTACAGTGAGAGATAAAATTATTTGTATAGTTGTGGGCTTGATGAACAGGGCTAAATGTCTCAAAATAATCAATACCTTGAGTTTGATCAAATCCCTGAGCCACTAATCTTGCGTTATACCTTTCAATAGAACTATCCGACTTTAGTTTAATCTTGCATACCCATTTGCAACTGACAATCTTATAATTTGGAAAATTGGAAACAAGAGTCCAAGTATTATTTTGCACCAAGGCAGTATATTCTTTATGTTGGGTTTTATGCCCTAAAACTCGTAGATAGTGAATGTAACTGTTGACCGGATATTAATGAAATAATATTGATATATTTTTCCATTAATTGTTATTAGTTATTTTATATTTGTCTTTGCCTAATAATAACCCTAATCCAATAAACTAGACATCCAAGGCTGTAATATGAGTCTTGAACTATATGTAGCGACATATGGGATCATTGTTCAAGAAACAGCCTAAAGGGTCTATAGTATAGGGATAAGACTGGGTGCCTTATCCTGGTGACACTATGGATACGGCTCACTTTGTATTTGATACAAACGCTGCGATCCAACGCGTTCGTGTAGGAGACATGCGAGTGAGGTTATCCTATGCAATGAGTTTGCATAAGACCGGACCGCGAAATAGTAACCACCGGTTATAACACCGTTAACTAGTTGGTTTTCTATTTCACTAGGACGACCTAGACAACTTAGTCTTAATCCTGAGTTGATTATGGACTCCTGCTCATGAGAGATTGTCCTTTGATTTGTATGGGTGAGAGTGGCCAATACGCCGACTCAATAAGCCTACCACTTTGGGGACAAGACCGAATGGGGAGCTGGGAACATAATTGTACAAGATGGAATTCACTCCTTCCCGACTTTAGGGAAGCAGATGAGTGTTCCCTTAAGTGGTTACTCCGAGTCTTGAACAAAGGGCCCTACCCTCTCAATGACACGAGAGGGTTTTCTGTTTGATGGTTGGACCACAAACAGGTTGTTCATTAGAGGAAAATTGGTACTTAAGGAAATAGAAGTAACCCAGGGGTAAAACAGTAATTTGACCCAGCTGGTGTTACGGACACTCGTGAAGGACTAACTAGTCGATATTGGTCTATATCCGTGGACACAGAAAATATGTCTGCAGTGAGAAGAGTGCAACTGTGAGTCTATAGTGGAATGAACACACAGTTAACGAATATTGATTAATGTGGTTAATGAGTTTGACCAATTAATCTCACATCGTTGGAGCTTCTGATCTGCAGGTCCATTAGGTCCCACTGGTAGCTCATAAAGTAATTTGAGGCAACTAAGTAATAAATGTAAATTGAAAATGTTCAATTTACTAAGGGAAACAAATATAATATATATTGATATATTATTATGAGAGAAATTAAATATTTGAAGAAGTTCAAATATAGATTTATGGAAGATTGAAAGAGTTCAAATAATGAATTAATTAAAGTCCTAAAATGTGTTTGGGCAAAATTAATTAATTCAAGGCCGGAAATTAAATATGTGATATTTAATTGGTGGTTAATTAATTAAAGAATTCATTAACCATGAATTAATCAATTATGTAAATAATTAATCACTTAAGGAAGTGATTAATCATTTATGGGAATGATCTAATCACTTATGGAAGTAATTAGTCATTTATGGAAAAGATTAATCAATTAGGGAATTGATTGATCATGATTGATTAATTAAGGAATAAGATTGAATCAATTTTGGAAAAGATTGATTTAATTGAATATTTTATTCATGGCCTCTCTTCTATAAATAGAACACTAGACCTAATTGGTCAAGACTTGACACTCTTGCTCTTGCTCTTAGACTCTCAAAGACAAGACCTAGAATTCTCTCTAGCCTCCCTCTTCGAGAAAGACTCCCACAAGTCTTTTGCCTCCTAGACTTAGAGACATACCGGTGTAACCTCTGTGGTGATTGTGTCAATCAAAGAAGAAATTTCCAGCGAAGAAAAACAAAGGCGGCTGCTGCGTTTTCGTTCGTGGAGCGTCGTTGGCGAAGAACGGTCAAGTCTTCAACGAAGGTTTGAAACGGTTCTTCCTCTTTTCTTTAGAAAAGTATTAAAAATAAATTTAGATTTATTTTAGCATGTTTAAACCAATTTTACAGCGGCTTTAAAGGTTGTTTAAAGTTTTGTTTGAGTTATCGTAACGGTATTTTAATGTTAATTAATATACGGCGTAAGGTCCAATCGATGCGCTTCCGCTGCGTGGGGACTTTTATTCCCTTCAATCGGTATCAGAGCCATCGCTGTCCCTATTAATTAATATTAAAAGTTGCGATAGGCTCTAATAGGTGGGATTTATGCATGATGTATGTTCGATTTGCGTTGAACTGTTTAGGTTAATTTTATGGCCATAGATTTTATTTTTATGTGATTTTGATCATGTAAGGCCCGGTGTTTCGGGTATATTATGTAAAATCGAGTCCTATGTAAGTCCGGGTCTAGAATAAGTTTTGATGAGATGAAAAACGGAGCAATCGCCGCTGAATTCGGGGCCAAAATCGGAGAATCGATGCTGCTGCCGCCCAGATTCTGCCTCCAGACGCAACAGCGTCGGGACGCTACCTCAACAGCGTCTCGACGCTGTCTCGATACCGCAGGCGCCAGATATGGAAAGCTCGAAGCGTCGGGACGCTATCAACACAGCGTCTCGACGCTGTCACGATGGAGGCGCGCATTAGGGTTTCAACAGGCGCGGTTCAAGCTGTGGGCGGTCCGGTTCAGACCGGTTCGGCTGGGCTGGGACCTATTTGGTCCGGTTCAGCCAACTTTTGGTATGGTTCGTGATTTTGGAGGCCGGTTCGAGGTGGTTCGGGGTGGTTCGTGATGACTAGACAAGATTCCGGAGCTGTACAAGGATTTTAGGATAGAATTTAGCTAAATTAATGTAATTTAATGCTTTATTTTATCCCAGGGGCCAAAATTAACCGGTTCAATTGCTATTTATATGCTTTATGGATGTCATATAGAATAATTAATCCCACCTTAGGTTATAAACATGCTCATGCATTTTTTATATATTATAAATAGTTATAATGTATGTTTGAATGCATGGAATTGTTTTCATATTTTTAAATAGAAGTGTATATTGATTATATGAAAAATTTGGAAAGCATGATGCATGTCATTACTTAAATTAAATATAAATAGTTATGTTTAATGTAATGAATGAAGCATGCTTGATTGATTTTCTTGATTGGCTTATAATTGAAAATCAATATTGCATGAAGCATGAAACATTCATAGTTAATAATATAATAGTTATATTATTCATGCAATAAGTGTGGTTTAATTTTTTAATTTGAATGAGATTGTTAAATGAATTAAACCCTAGATTCTTGATTATAGGATTAATCATTAAAATTTGAAATAGTTCTTTAATATTAATGATTAGAAACCGTCAATCTATAATCAAGATTTGCATGCAAACATAAGATCATCGGATAAATTGGATTAATTTTAAATTGTTTAAAATTAATTAGACCTAGATCAGTTTCTAATAGGATTAGAATCTTTTCTTACTTAGAATTAAAAATAGTTTTAATTGACTAAGTAGGAAAATCATTGCTGTGATTATAAGGGAACTCCACCGGTAATGTTCTGTCTAAGGCTGGGGGTATTTAAGTTGACGGTTTACGGAACACCTCCTACCTGGGAACTGACCTGGAATACCGGAGTTGAATTAATCATAGTTAAATGTTAGCATGCAATGTCACTAGGTTTATTAAAAGTGTTTAATTCACCTAGATCTTTAGAGTAAAGACCCTACATTACTGAGGTTATAAGGGAACTCTCTCGGTAAAGTTCTGTCTAAGGTTGAGGGTATTTAAGTTGACGGTTTACGGAACACCTCCTACCTGGGAACTGACCCGAACATTGAGTTGAATTAACCATAGTAATGTTGACTAGCAATGTTGGGTTTATTAAAAGAAGTTTAATTCACCCAAAAGATTGCAGTTGAATCCTTTCCATAATTGTTATAATAGGATCAGACTTAGATAGATTGACTTAGCCGAATACTATCTAAGTTAAACAACCCTATATTAACCTTAGGACATTTTTAGTGGGAGGAAAGTTACAAAACGAGATTTAAATCAAGTTTTGCTCCTATGTCCCTATATTCACAACGTGAGATTCATGCTCGGCTTCGAGTCGCCTTAGGAGCGGCCTCCCTTCGGAAAGTGTTTGCATGGATCAATATCAAGGAGAATGGGAAAAATGTCTAGAGTAAGTGGGAGCGGGACACGTGTCAACGTATCCCTCGGTCTCCGCCCATAGTTCACACCGTGAGAGTCCTATGATCTGCCTGCAGGTTGTCCTGGCGCAACCATCCCTTCGGAGGGCCTGGTCATAGGATTCGGAACACCGTGAACTCCTGAAAAGGATAGGAGCTCTTAGGCTAATCACCAACAGTTGTCTTTCCCTTCGGTAGCCTGTTGGTGCGTGCCTCTGAGATCTGAAAGTGGGAGGGTTACACTTACGAGGATGAGTTAAAAGTGTTAACAAATCCTTGACCGAACAACAGTGGCTAATGTCTATAGGAATATGAGTTATTCTGGAATTAGAATTAGCTGAGAAGTGTCTCATTTCAAAGGAGGAGTGCCTGATCACCCTTCGGTGGCTGATATTCTAAACCTCTGAAACGTCGTTGCAAAACTAAATCAATAGTTTTAGGGTTCTGTGATTGTCTGTTTTGCTAAATTGATTGGATTGTGTGCAATTGTTTGCTTGTATGATGGGTTAAGGCAAAGATAACTAATACGGTCATTGTTTGTTTAAATTTCAGCAATGTCTTCCTCAATTGTCTCTCTGCTTAAAAATGAGAAATTAACCGGCGAAAATTATGCTACGTGGAAGTCGAACCTGAATACGATTCTTGTTGTCGATGATCTGCGGTTCGTCTTAACGGAGGATTGTCCTCCAGCCCCTGCTCGTAATGCATCCCAAGCAGTTAAGGATGCTTATGACCGCTGGACAAAGGCCAATGATAAGACTCGCGTCTATATCCTAGCCAGCTTATCTGAAGTTTTGGCTAAAAGGCATGAGGGCATGGTAACAGCGAGGGAGATTATGAACTCTCTCCAGGAGATGTTTGGACAACCGTCCTACCAACTCCACCATGACGCTCTCAAATACGTTTATAGCTGTCGCATGAAAGAGGGCACGTCTGTTCGGGAGCATGTCCTGGATATGATGGTCCAATTCAACGTGGCAGAAGCAAACGGGGCGGTCATAGATGAGCGTAGTCAGGTTGCATTCATCTTAGAATCTCTTCCGAAGAGTTTTCTGCAGTTTCGAAGCAATGCAATGATGAATAAAATAACATTCAACCTGACTAGCCTCCTGAATGAGCTACAGCTCTATCAGTCTCTTCTTAAGAACAAGGGACAGATAGAAGGAGAGGCAAACGTTGTTCACTCTAAAAGAAAGTTCGAGAAGGGTTCATCCTCTGGAACTAAATCTGTAGCCACTTCTTCAAAGAAAACTAAGAAGAAGAAAGGAAACAAGGGGAAAGCTCCCAGTACTGCTGCTAAAAGCAAGGGAAAAGCCAAAGCTATGGCAGACAAGGGCAAGTGTTTCCACTGCAATGTAGATGGACATTGGAAGAGAAACTGCCCAAAGTACCTTGCTGAGAAAAAGAAGGAAAAGGAAGGTAAATTTGATTTACTTGTTTTAGAAACATGCCTGGTAGAACATGATGAGTTAACCTGGATACTTGATTCAGGAGCAACTAATCATGTTTGCTCTTCTTTTCAGGAAAATAGTTCATTTCGGCAGTTAAACGATGGGGAAATGACACTCAGGGTCGGAACTGGAGAAGTCATTTCAGCTAAAGCAGTGGGAGCTGCGAAGTTATTTTTTAGAAATAGATTCTTACTTTTAGAAAGTTTGTTAATCGTTCCCAAGATTAAGAGGAACTTAATTTCTATTTCATGTTTGATTGAACAATCGTATACAGTTACTTTTGATATGAATGAAGCGTTCATTTATAAAAATGGTGTACTTATTTGTTCAGCCAAATTGGAAAATAACTTGTATGTTTTAAGACCAACCGAAAACAAAGCACTTTTAAATCACGAATTATTTAAAACTGCTGAAACTCAAAGTAAAAGGCAAAAGATTTCTCCATCAAGTAACAACACTCATCTTTGGCATCTTAGACTTGGTCATATAAACATCGATAGGATCGGTCGTTTGGTAAAGAATGGACTTCTAAGTAAGTTAGAAGATGATTCACTATCACCTTGTGAATCTTGTCTCGAGGGAAAAATGACAAAGAGACCTTTTACTGGAAAAGGTTACAGAGCCAAAGAACCCTTAGAGTTAATACATTCGAATCTATGTGGTCCAATGAATGTAAAAACTCGAGGAGGGTACGAATATTTCATCTCATTTATAGATGATTATTCAAGATATGGTTACTTGTACCTAATGGGACATAAGTCTGAAGCCCTTGAAAAGTTTAAGGAGTTTAAGGCTGAAGTTGAAAACCTATTAGGTAAATCTATTAAAGTACTTCGATCTGATCGAGGAGGGGAGTATATGGATCAAAGATTCCAGGATTATATGATAGAACATGGAATCCAATCTCAACTCTCAGCCCCTGGTACACCTCAGCAGAATGGTGTGTCAGAAAGGAGAAATAGAACCTTGTTAGACATGGTTCGATCAATGATGAGCTATGCTCAATTGCCTAGCTCGTTTTGGGGGTATGCAGTGGAGACTGCAGTATACATCTTGAACAATGTTCCCTCGAAAAGTGTTTCTGAAACACCTTTCGAATTATGGAAGGGGCGTAAACCTAGTTTGCATCACTTTCGCATCTAGGGTTGTCCAGCACACGTGCTTGTGACAAATCCTAAGAAACTGGAACCTCGTTCAAAACTGTGCCAATTTGTTGGTTACCCTAAAGAAACGAGAGGTGGTTATTTCTACGACCCACAAGAAAATAAGGTGATTGTATCGACAAACGCCACTTTCTTAGAGGAAGACCACATGAGAGATCATAAACCACGCAGCAAAATAATATTAGGAGAAGCTACTGAAGAATCATCAAGAGTTGTTGATGAAGTTGGACCTTCAACAAGGGTTGATGAAGGAACTAGTTCTTCAGATCCATCCCGTCCATCTCAAACGTTGGGAATGCCTCGACGCAGTGGGAGGGTTGTATTTCAACCTGACCGCTACTTGGGTTTAACTGAAACTCAGGTTGTCATACCTAATGATGGCATTGAGGATCCATTGTCCTATCGACAGGCAATGAATGAGGAAGATAAGGATGACTGGGTCAAAGCCATGAACCTGGAAATGGAGTCTATGTACTCCAATTCTGTATGGGAACTTACAGATCTACCAAATGGGGTAAAACCCATAGGGTGCAAATGGATCTATAAGAGAAAAAGAGATGCAGCTGGAAAGGTACAGACCTTCAAAGCTAGACTAGTGGCAAAGGGTTATACCCAAAAGGAAGGGGTTGACTATGAGGAAACCTTTTCTCCTGTAGCCATGTTAAAGTCCATAAGAATTCTCTTATCCATAGCCACATATTGTGACTATGAAATATGGCAAATGGACGTCAAGACTGCCTTTCTGAATGGTAATCTTGAAGAGAATATCTTCATGTCTCAACCCGAAGGGTTCATAGCCCAAGGTCAGGAACAAAAGGTTTGTAAGCTCAATCGATCCATTTATGGATTGAAGCAAGCGTCCAGATCATGGAACATTAGATTTGATACTGCAATCAAATCTTTTGGCTTTGACCAAAACGTTGATGAGCCTTGCGTATACAAGAAAGTCAACAAAAGGAAAGTAGCTTTTCTAATACTTTATGTAGATGATATCCTACTCATTGGGAATGATGTAGGATACCTCACTGACATTAAAAAATGGCTAGCAGCCCAATTCCAAATGAAAGATCTGGGAGAGGCTCAATACGTTCTGGGAATCCAAATCATTAGGGATCGTAAGAACAAAACGCTAGCTCTGTCTCAAGCAACGTATGTTGACAAGATGTTGTCTCGATATTCGATGCAAAACTCCAAGAAGGGACTACTACCCTTCAGACATGGGGTACACCTGTCTAAGGAACAATCTCCTAAGACACCTCAAGAAGTTGAGAACATGAGACACATTCCCTACGCCTCAGCTGTGGGCAGCTTAATGTATGCTATGCTCTGCACTAGGCCTGACATATGTTATGCAGTGGGAGTAGTCAGTAGGTATCAGTCTAATCCAGGGTTGGACCACTGGGGAGCGGTTAAGAATATCCTCAAGTATCTTCGGAGAACGAGGGACTACATGCTTGTGTATGGAGCTAAGGATTTGATTCTTACTGGATACACTGACTCTGACTTTCAAGCTGATAAGGATTCAAGGAAATCCACATCGGGGTCAGTATTCACACTCAATGGAGGAGCAGTAGTGTGGAGAAGCATCAAACAAGGATGCATAGCAGACTCAACCATGGAGGCTGAGTATGTAGCAGCTTGCGAAGCAGCTAAGGAGGCAGTATGGCTCAGAAAGTTCTTGACTGATTTGGAAGTGGTTCCGAATATGAACGTGCCCATAACACTATACTATGACAACAGTGGGGCTGTAGCCAACTCAAAAGAACCTCGAAGCCACAAACGGGGTAAACACATCGAGAGGAAGTATCACCTGATACAGGAGATTGTGCAAAGAGGAGATGCGATCGTCACTAAGATCGCCTCAGAGCACAACATCGCTGATCCATTTACGAAGGCTCTCACGGCTAAAGTGTTTGAGGGTCATCTAGAGGGTCTAGGTCTACGAGATATGTATGCCATCTAATCTAGGGCAAGTGGGAGAAATGTATAATGGGTATAAGGATGCCCTAGTTCATTGTATTATATACATGACATTTCCAGCTTTAGATTATTGCATTTACATCCCACTAACTAGTGTTTTAGTTCAAGTGGGAGTTTGTTGGGTTTTATGCCCTAAAACTCGTAGATAGTGAATGTAACTGTTGACCGGATATTAATGAAATAATATTGATATATTTTTCCATTAATTGTTATTAGTTATTTTATATTTGTCTTTGCCTAATAATAACCCTAATCCAATAAACTAGACATCCAAGGCTGTAATATGAGTCTTGAACTATATGTAGCGACATATGGGATCATTGTTCAAGAAACAGCCTAAAGGGTCTATAGTATAGGGATAAGACTGGGTGCCTTATCCTGGTGACACTATGGATACGGCTCACTTTGTATTTGATACAAACGTTGCGATCCAACGCGTTCGTGTAGGAGACATGCGAGTGGGGGTATCCTATGCAATGAGTTTGCATAAGACCGGACCGCGAAATAGTAACCACCGGTTATAACACCGTTAACTAGTTGGTTTTCTATTTCACTAGGACGACCTAGACAACTTAGTCTTAATCCTGAGTTGATTATGGACTCCTGCTCATGAGAGATTGTCCTTTGATTTGTATGGGTGAGAGTGGCCAATACGCCGACTCAATAAGCCTACCACTTTGGGGACAAGACCGAATGGGGAGCTGGGAACATAATTGTACAAGATGAAATTCACTCTTTCCCGACTTTAGGGAAGCAGATGAGTGTTCCCTTAAGTGGTTACTCCGAGTCTTGAACAAAGGGCCCTACCCTCTCAATGGCACGAGAGGGTTTTCTGTTTGATGGTTGGACCACAAACAGGTTGTTCATTAGAGGAGAATTGGTACTTAAGGAAATAGAAGTAACCCAGGGGTAAAACGGTAATTTGACCCAGCTGGTGTTACGGACACTCGTGAAGGACTAACTAGTCGATATTGGTCTATATCCGTGGACACAGAAAATATGTCTGCAGTGAGAAGAGTGCAACTGTGAGTCTATAGTGGAATGAACACACAGTTAACGAATATTGATTAATGTGGTTAATGAGTTTGACCAATTAATCTCACATCGTTGGAGCTTCTGATCTGCAGGTCCATTAGGTCCCACTGGTAGCTCATAAAGTAATTTGAGGCAACTAAGTAATAAATGTAAATTGAAAATGTTCAATTTACTAAGGGAAACAAATATAATATATATTGATATATTATTATGAGAGAAATTAAATATTTGAAGAAGTTCAAATATAGATTTATGGAAGATTGAAAGAGTTCAAATAATGAATTAATTAATTTAAGTCCTAAAATGTGTTTGGGCAAAATTAATTAATTCAAGGCCGGAAATTAAATATGTGATATTTAATTGGTGGTTAATTAATTAAAGAATTCATTAACCATGAATTAATCAATTATGTAAATAATTAATCACTTAAGGAAATGATTAATCATTTATGGGAATGATCTAATCACTTATGGAAGTAATTAGTCATTTATGGAAAAGATTAATCAATTAGGGAATTGATTGATCATGATTGATTAATTAAGGAATAAGATTGAATCAATTTTGGAAAAGATTGATTTAATTGAATATTTTATTCATGGTCTCTCTTCTATAAATAGAACACTAGACCTAATTGGTCATGACTTGACACTCTTGCTCTTGCTCTTAGACTCTCAAAGACAAGACCTAGAATTCTCTCTAGCCTCCCTCTTCGAGAAAGACTCCCACAAGTCTTTTGCCTCCTAGACTTAGAGACATACCGGTGTAACCTCTGTGGTGATTGTGTCAATCAAAGAAGAAATTTCCAGCGAAGAAAAACAAAGGCGGCTGCTGTGTTTTCGTTCGTGGAGCGTCGTTGGCGAAGAACGGTCAAGTCTTCAACGAAGGTTTGAAACGGTTCTTCCTCTTTTCTTTAGAAAAGTATTAAAAATAAATTTAGATTTATTTTAGCATGTTTAAACCAATTTTACAGCGGCTTTAAAGGTTGTTTAAAGTTTTGTTTGAGTTATCGTAACGGTATTTTAATGTTAATTAATATACGGCGTAAGGTCCAATCGATGCGCTTCCGCTGCGTGGGGACTTTTATTCCCTTCACTTAAGGAATCAAGATGTGTTATAGGGGTAAAACGGACCTTTTGACCTAGCTATAGTTACGAACGACCTATGAAGGATTGACTTACTAATCATGGTTATATCGAGTGGACAGAAATATATCTACAGTGAGGGGAGTTCAACTACTAGGGTACAGTGGAGTAACCCGGTAGTTAATGGATGTTGGTTAACTAAACCTCTGACCATTGGAGCCCATGATTTGTAGGTCCATTAGCTCCCCTTGCTAGCTTGAGAATAACCTTTGGAACAATATGATGGAAAGAATTAGAATAAGTTCAAATTCAATTTAGGAAAATGGTAGACCATATTGGATATTACCAACACGTTGAGTCTTGGATAAACCTAACTATGAGAGATTTAATATATTTAAATATGATTCATGGTTGAAAAATAACATTTTGAAAATGTTCAGGATTGGTAGCAATATATTAATTTAATATTAGATATTAAATTAATTATATATTTAATTATTTATTTAATAATGATTTTAAATTAATTTTGAATTAATTTAAAATTGAAAATTCAAAATTGGATTTAAATTTTCAAATTATTAATTATAAGAATTAAATAAACTAAAATTCAAATTAATTTGAATTAAGAAAATTCAAATTAAAATGAATTTTAGGAGGTGGAGTGCATGATGATTAAACCCATGCACTCCCCCTCATTAAGCCACCAAATTACCCACTTAATCTTGGGTAATTTGGTGTCAAATGTTGGTGCATCTTCTCAGCTTTAGTTCCTCTATAAATGGAGGTGAAATTGCTGAAGAAACTATGCTGAATTTGATAGAGTTATTCTGCCAAAATCTCTCCAAAAACCCATGCACTCCAACATTCTCTTGAAGCTTGTGTTTTCAAGCTCTTTCCCTTATAAATTCCATCACTAGAGGATCCCACAATCCGTTCCAAAGCTTGAGGATAGCAAGGAAGATCAAGTGGTGGTTCGTGACAAGTTGGTGAAGAAAAACAACCAACCAATTCATCCAATTTGAAGATTAAAGAGGTTGGTACTCACTGCCTCTGTTTTTCTTCATATGAGCAACATGCTTTGTATGATCAAATTGGAGTAATTATGTGCCTAAGATCCAAAATTGCTTCCGCATGTTAGATATTAACACCTTCATATAAAGCATATAATAGGAATACTTAGAATGAAGGACAGTGAAAGGTAATCGATTTATGATGTAAACAACAGTTTGAAAAGCAAAACTCCAAAAGGAAAGGGACAGACTAGAGTGAGCAAGCAAAGATAATACAATTTCTACAACATGCCTATTCTTTGTTTCTACACAACCATTTTTAGTCCCCGACAACTGCGCCAAAAACTTGATGTGAGTTTTGACTGAAGGTGGATGTTGGAAAATATGGTAAATAGTAATTAAGAATGAATTCAGTCAAGCTAAGTTCAAGTATACACTATCACATGCAGAAATAAAAACTCTTGAAGTATTCCAAAAGTATCGATCCCACAGGGACTAATTTAAACACATATTTGAAGAAGAAATTGCTCTTAAATTGCTTAAAAATGTAACCAAAGAAAATAATTGATGTTGGGGTTTTGGAAAATAAACAAAGCGAACAAAAGAAAGAATAAACAAACAATAATAAAAGTGAGGAATTCAGTAAAGTTTCATCTCAAAGGCAAATAACTCTAGTAATAGCTCATTTAACCTAAGTCTAGATATGTATTGGGTCAGGTTTAACTCCTATTTGGCCTTGCTCCCAAGAACCGTTAGAAGACTAAGCGAGTACCGTTATGCACATTTCTGTGACTCGACTCCGACATAGATTATTCATGCATGCAACCTATAACCCTATAGTTGTTATAAGCGACCATCCCCTATAACAGAGAATACACTCTTTTGAGTAATTTCTCCTATATAACCTTTATGAGAATCGATGTTGTTTGACCCTTTTAGTATCAAACTCACATAGCATGCTAAGTCTAAGTGATCAAGTTAAACTCAACAAGATTGGAATGATAATCAATAAAGGATGACATGCAGAAAATAGAACTTAGGTAAATAAACAACTTTCAAGCCATTTAATCCATAAGAATATTCACTATACCGAACCCCTCAATGGAATTTAGCTACACATGATGGAAAATAATGCAAACAAATAACTTTCCATTGAATAAAAGAATGATAAGTACAAGAAATAATAGAAAGACGAAATATTTGCTGGAAAATATGGTGCAGTAGCTAAAACTAGGGTTTTTCAATTTATTCAATTCCTCTAGAGTTATCACGACGCTCTACCCTCCTTTTACAAAGTGGAAATAGGGTGAAATCTCTACAAACACAAAGGTTTGATGTCTAACTAAGGTTAGAATTTAGTCTTTTAGCAAGGACCTCGGGCATCCCTACTCATGGGCGTCTACCAGGGTTCTGTCACCACCCTCTTCTTCCCAGTGAGTTCTGCTTGCATTTCCCTTCGATTTGTGGCCTTTTATAGAGTGGGGAGTCGTTGAGGAGTCACGAACATCATGCTGGAAGGTAGCCCCGTCAATTTCAGAGTCAAAACAACCGATTAGGTGCGTGAAAAGCTCGTTCAAAACGACTCGCGACGGACTCGGAATTTTCTGTTTCTGCTCAGAAATGCGGTCGCATTTCATTTTGCCTTGGCAGAAATGCGGTCACATTTCTGCTGTGTACTCTGCTTTCCTCTATTTTTCCTGCAACATGCAAAAATAGGTTAAATTCATACCAAATCAGTTCATTTAAGCACAAAAATGTATAATTTAACAAACATGACTTTCTAAGACTCAACTTACCAACTTTTACACTTTTTAGGCTCGGGAATAGTAAATTTGATCTAAAACATATAAGTTTCACAAGAAATATGCTAAGAATAAGAGGCAAAATATGTATATTTTTTGCATTTATCAATAGGCTTATTGAGTTGGCAAACTCGGGCCACTCTCACCTATGCAACTCAAAGGATAATCCCGAATAAACAGGAGTTCATAGTTAGCTTAGGATTAAGATCGAGTTACCTAAGTCATTGTACGAAATAGTCAGTCTTAACAGTAAACGGGGGTTATAAAGAAATAGTAACTTATTTCGCGGTCCTGGTCTTATGCAAACTCATTGCATAGGACGCCTTCACTCGCATGTCTCGACATGAACGATTCAGGATCACATCGTTTGTATCATGTACAAGTGAACCACATCCATAGTGTCCCCAAGATAAGGTACTCAGCTCTATCCCTATACTATAAATTGTTTTGGTTATGACTTGAACTTGATCCACTCTTATGTCTCCACATATAGTTCAAGTCTCCATACTATAGCCAAGGGTTCTTAGTTTATTGGAGTTGGGTTATCTAATGCATAATTCACTTATTCAATAACAACTTTATTGAATAAACCTCAATAACAACTTTATTGAACAAGTATATAATTTGTTACATTCACTATCTACAAGTTTTAGGGTATAAAACCCAACATTGTATCCCTTATGTTGATCACTATATCCAACAAATACACACTTTTTGGTGTGGAAATCAAATTTATGGTGCTAGTAACGACGAAGACATGGATAACATGCATCTTCAAATACTCGCAATTCAGTATACTTTGATACTTTCTTATGCAGCAAGTGATGTGGATTCTTATCGTCTCTGTAACGGGTAAAGGCATTCAGTTAATAAGGTGGACAGCTGTATGAAAGGCATGCCACCAGAATTTCAGTGGCATCTTGACTTGAGCTAGTAATGTTAGGCCAGTCCCAACCAAATGACGATGCTTCCGCTCAACTCTACCCTTTTGTGTTGATGTGTAAGGGCATGAAAGATGAACTTTAATTCCTTGCTCTTGAGAAAAATGAATGATTGGTTTAAATTTACCTCCCTCGTCACACTTAAGTGTTTGAATTTTGGTGTTAAATTTGAACTTAAGCTTGGGCTTGGAACTGTTTAAACACTGAGACAACACCACTCTTAACTTTCAATGGATATATCCAAGTATATCGGCTATAATCATCCAAGAGAGCAATGTAATAGTTATATCCATTTGGAGAAGAAATTGATGTCGGCCCCCACAAACCAGTGTGAATTAGTTCAAGGGTTGTGTTGCTCTTGATGTAGAAAGTGTAAATGGTAGTTTGTGAACTTTTCCAAACTTACATGTCTCACAAAATGTTTCCTTATGATTAACTTTAAGAGAAACATATTACATTCATGTAGAATTTGACTCAAAAAAGCATAACCAGCAAGATTTGTCAAATTCTTTGAAACATTTTTCTTCACAGTTTTCATTGGAGCTGTTGTAGCTATGATTCCTAGCTCAGATGCTTCCTTATTTCCCATTCTCAAGCTTCCCTTCCAAGATCGCTACCTTGGATCTCTTTTCCTTGACAAACAACACAAATCACAGAATTCAAGAAACACAGGACTATCTATGGTTAGCTTTGAAATGCTAATCAAGTTCTTTTTCATAAGTGAGACACATAAGACATCTTGAAGAGTAAGACTACCTTTTTGAGAATTCAAAACAGCAGTTCCAATATGTTTTGCAGATAATTTCATGCCAATATCTTATATCTTTTGGATAGATTGGGATTGGCTCATATTAAACTTTGTCCTACACCAACACCACCAATGACAGGGAAGCATTTCTCAATAGATCAAGGTGAACTTTGGGAAGATCCAGGGCTCTATCAAAGCGCCATAGGGGCATTGCAGTATCCAACACATACCATGCTAGAGATATCTTATATCATTAATAAGCTAAGTTTGATTGTGTCACTATTACAACATATTTTGTTGTGATTGAACTTGTAATCTTGATGATAGGAGATCCATGGTTGCATCCTGCATTTTCCTTGATGATTCTCTAATTTCTTGTTCTTCTGAAAAGCATGTGGTGGCTAAATCAAAATCTCAAACACCAAATGTGCTTAGTTTTGAAAACGAAATTCAATTCTCAGAATAGAAACTATGTTTAAATCTCAAAGGATAAAAAATATAGTTTATCTAATCTTCCCAGAGTTACAATTCTACCTAATAACCAAAGCTATTAAAATTGCATAATATAATTAAGGTTTAAATCTCATTTTAGTCCCTGAACTTTTAAGTTTGTTCTATTTAAGTCTTTAAACTTTCAAAACGTTCATTTTGGTCCTTGAACTTTCACATTTGTTCTATTCTAGTCTCTGAACTTTCAAAATGTCTATTTTAGTCCTTATACTTTTAAAAAATAATCATTATGGTCCTTGTTATGTTACTTTTATACTTCAAATTTGCTTTTCCTAATGTTTGTCTCTAATTTATTTGACTTGAAATCATGCTCATATTAACAATCTAATACACATACTCAAAGCTATGTCATTAATTTGTTAAAATTGAAATAAAAGTAAGGATTAAAATAATCATTTTTTGAAAGTTTAGGGACTAAAATATACATTTTAAAAGTTTAAGGACCAATATGGAACAAACTTGAAAGTTCAGGGACTAAACTGAATATTTTGAAAGTTGAAGGACCAAAATAGAATAATCTTTAAAGTTTAGGGACCAAAATAAGATTTAAACCTATAATTATATTATGATTTTTTTTTTTTTTTGACAATATGTGGGGCGGGATTCGAACCACAAACCTTGTGGTTATTAGTACAACTTTATGTCAGTTGAGCTAAGCTCTTGTTGGCCTATAATTATATTCTGATGAAGTCAATAATATTAAAATATACATTTAATCTACCTTCCATTACTATAATTTGTGAATGATGATTATGAATAATATCTCAATTAAATTATTATTGCATCCATGTCTTTTTTTTTAATTATTCAATTATTTTGCTTTCCCATACATTAGCATCTATCGAAACAGCAAATCATTATGTTGCTTATCAATTTTCAACAAATTTGAATTTCTATATATGCCAAATCAAAATCTCTACACCAGAAAATGTGTAGAGATTACAGGAAGGGAAAGGCATGACTACAATTTTTTTTTTTTTTTTGGATTTTTTTTTGTAATAAATGAAGCTTGTCATTGAGAAAATGAAAAGAGACTAACACTCAAGATACAAACAAAAAAGAAACCTAAAATAAAAACAACTAATTACGACGGAAATATAAAAGCATCCTAATTCAACATCTAACAAAGAAAAATCAACAAAAGACTTAGAAAGAGAACACCATGTTGAAGCTTTTAAAATGAACATAATTAGAATGATCGATTCAAAGAAGATGCTTATCCTAAAAACAATCCTCAAATTCCTTTCCATCCATATTTCTCAAAGAAGGGTTGTAATCGCAATTGTCCATAGAAGATGGGACTTCGATGGCAATGAAAACCAAGAAGCTGCAAGTGCCAATACTTCAATGAAAATGCACAGCTAAAAAATATGTGAAATAAACAATCTCCATTCTCATAACAAAGGAGGCGAACCGAAGGCATTAGAACGAAAAAGGAAGCTACCTTTGTAGAACTTCTCATGTATTTAGGCTGCCATTTAATAAAATCCATAGGAGAATGTTGATTCTCTTTGAACCTTTTGATCTCCAAATAGCTCAGAAAAAATCCTTCTGAAAAGGTGAAGATTCTGTCAACAGATGGGTCCAAAGACCACTTTCTTGATGCCCAACAAAGATTCCAAAGCTGGAATTTCAACATCCTTAACAACCATCTAAAGTAAAGGCAATGTTCAAAGAAGAATGTTGAGAATCCCACAAATCAACCATCGAGCCATCAGGAGATGTGGAGATGACATATAATTGAGGAAAGCGTACCTTCAAAGAGGATTCACAAGTCCAAATATCGGTCCAGAGAAAAAAAAAATCTGATTTCCAAAACCCAATTTGAAAGAAGCATAAGAATCAACTGGTTTCCAAGTCTTGGAAATACGAACCGAATAACTTCTGAGACTTAATCCTTGCTTAGGTGAGGTTCATTCATAATACTAACAATCAGCTTTCTCCAAAATAGGTGAGGTTCATTCATAAATCTCCAACCCCATTTGGAGTTCAGTTTCTATGTTTTATTGCACCAATACTAAGCCCTCCATCGCTTTCGGCTTTAGAGGATGATCGGATTTGCCCCCATCATTACCTTCTCAGAAGAAGTTATGCATCAGTTTTTCCAAATTCAAGCTCACTTGGGCAGGCATAAGAAATAACATGTAGTATAGATGAATATTCAAAAGCACCGAGTAACAAAGAGTAAACCGATCTCCACTAGATAGATTAAAACGCTTCCATCAATTGTGAGGATATGTTTTAATCCTAAAAACTAAAAATAGAACAGGATTGTAATTTGAGTCACCTGTTGTTATAAACGTGCGATTTGGCAACAAAAAGGAAGGCAATGAAGCCTAGAACACTAAGCCCAGCCAATAGCAAGTAAAAGTAATCAAGATGTGCCCTGTTAAGATTGTTGGAAAACCAGCTACGATGTCCATTGGCTTTAGTTGCTGTATCAATGACAGATATCAAAAGGCTACTTAAAATGTTTCCCATACCAAGGATACTGATAAAAATGGCAGGTCCAACAGTTTTCAAATCCTTTGGAACTTGATCATAGCAAAACTCTTGAAGGCCAACCACTGTAAAAACATCAGCCAAACCATTCAACACATATTGAGGAACCAACCACCAGAACCTCATTGGAATTGTGATGCCAGGTCTATCAATCAGGTCATGTTCGAGTGCAGTTCTCAAACGTTTTTTCTCAACAAGGGAAGCAACCACCATTGAGATAGTAGATACGACCATCCCAGTTCCGATTCTCTGCAATGTTGTTATGCCAGACGGATTTCCTGTAACTGTTTTGGCAATGGGAACAAATACAAGATCATAGACCACGATACAGATAACAATTGAAAAGGAAATAAGTGCTTCGAGTGAAGCGGCAGGTATGATGAAACCCGATAAAATTGATCTGTCCAATGTAGCTCCTTGTTTGGTGAAGAAGGTGGCATCTTGTG
Organism: Luffa aegyptiaca; assembly: GCA_017139565.1. Lineage (NCBI taxonomy): Eukaryota > Viridiplantae > Streptophyta > Magnoliopsida > Cucurbitales > Cucurbitaceae > Luffa > Luffa aegyptiaca. Next base: position 908,564 of record CM029406.1, on the reverse strand, counting down.
AGAACACAATGGTAAACACAACAACTGTAGCCCATATTAGAAGAATTCTGAGAATTGCCTTTGCTTCTTCAACCTCACTGATGCTACATGCCATTGCAGTCTGGTTTGAATCAATGGGAACAATGCAAGCTTTGTTGAGAAACCTGCCACACCAAAGTGGAACTATATGAAAACTTGCATCAAAAGTGAGCGTAATATGCATTATGTCAATAAAAAAACTGATTTACAACTACGATTATGAACCAATAATCTGCAAAAATGAAGGTTTTAGTTTGGCGAAAACTGTCACTTTTCAATCTCACTTTCACTGGTCAAAAGGATTTTGTAGCATTCTTACTTGAATTGTTGAGAATTAGACAAATCTTTGCCAGTTTTCTCCTCTTCAAAGGTGATTGTTGAGGCAGAAGCTCTCCAATTCCTAATAGAAGCCACAAACACCCGAACAATTCTCATAAATGGGCTCTTATCCGATTGCTTGATGGTATATCGATACGTCTTGGTCCCAAGTAGAAAAACAACGAAACCACTGAGCAGTGCAACACAAGGTATTCCAAATCCCACGCTCCAACTAAGATTCTCCTGTGCATATGATACAGTGGGAATGGCCACCACGATTCCGGAGCAGGCACCAAAATACCACCAATTGAAGAAGGAGCTCTTGAATTTGGCCTCTTGAGGGTTTTGGTCATCGAACTGATCCGCTCCAAACGCCTGCACGCAGGGCCTGTGCCCACCCTGTGCTATCCCAATTAGACACAGAGAGACGAAGAATAGGATGAGCTGAAGCTGGGGAGCGGAACAGGACGTGATTTTGTTAGGGATTTGGCAGATGGAGGTGTTTGCAGTAGGAAGCAGCGTAGACAGAACCAACAAGCCCAGTCCCTGTTCGAGATTCCCAAGTTTAAGAGGATCAGAACAGAACTTCGAACCAGAAGCCAAGAAAATATACATCGAACTCAATCAACTACTTAATTTGAATTAGTTAATTTCTCATACAAAGAAAAGAAGATGATTTAGAGAGAGTGATAGAGACCAAAACGTAAGAAATAGATGCAAAAACAATGGTAGGGTATCGTCCGAAGAAGGAATCAGCAAGAAATGCTCCCAAGAGAGTGAGGAGCATGGAGGTGCCAGACCAGACATTGACAATCTCGGCCGATGCAACCACGGAAATGCCAAGCGGCCCTGTCAAGTAGGTTATGAGGTTGGCGGCGATTCCATAGAAAGCAAATCTCTCAGCAACCTCCATCCCTAAATGGTTAACAAGGCGAATGAATTGATGAAGGAGCTTGTATGTATAGATGAGATATTAGAGAGATTTTGTTCACCTATTATGAAAGATGCGGATCTCCAAGTGCCGGAGGAGGATCTGAGGAGCGGCTGACCTTTATAATCAACGGCTCCGTCGACGGTGTCGCTAAGCAGCGGAGTCCGGTGGTCCGTCGAGTGGATGAGGTCCATATTTGGATGGAACAACAACAACACTGCGAATTCAACTGGAAAGCCGTCAGCCTGAAGTTGAAAGGAAAGAGAAAGTGGGCACTGGGCAGCCCACTTCTTTTGGATGCATATGCTAAGATTGACAACTTCAGATTGGACTGTAGCATATAATAATTACGTGCAGGACTGTACCATATGCTAAGATTGAGATTGGGTCCAACCTCCGCTTCCAAAAATGGACCGCCGAACTCCGCTGCTGGGCGAAACCGTGGACGGCGCCCTTGATTTTCAAGATCAGCCAGTCCTCCGATCCTCCTCCGGTGGTTGGAGGTCCGCCTCTTTCATGATAGGTAATACATTTACATTCTCCAACTGTTCCATGTATTTACTTGGTTTCTCATGGTGATGGTTGCCAATTTACGATCCATTTAGGAGTGGAGGTCGCCGAGAGATTTGCTTACTACGGAATCGGTTCCAACCTCATAACTTACCTGACCGGCCCACTCGGTCAGTCTGTGGCCACCGCCGCCGAGAGTATTAACATCTGGTCAGGCATCTCCATGCTACTCACTCTCCTTGGAGCCTTTCTCGCTGATTCCTTCTTCGGACGATATCGCACCATTCTTTTTTCTTCTGCAATTTACGTCTTGGTCTGCTTTCTATTTTTCTTCCTTGTTTCGTATTCGTTTCAATCAGAAATCGAACCATGTCTATTCAAAATGTATCTGTTCAGATTTCTGAGTTTAAATTCTGATGATTCCTAACAGGGACTAGCCTTGCTCTCTTTCTCTGCTCTGCTTCCTACAACAACCTCTTCCGACTGTCACAACCCTTACGAAATTTCATCGTGTTCTTCCACTCCCAAGTTTCAGCTCATGTTCTTCTTCGTCTCTCTGTATCTAATAGGGATAGGGCAAGGTGGGCACAAGCCTTGTGTACAGGCGTTTGGAGCCGATCAGTTCGATGCCCATGACCCACAAGAGGCCAAATCCAAAAGCTCCTTCTTCAATTGGTGGTTTTTTGGTGTGTGCGCTGGTACCTTTGTGGCTATCTTGGTGGTAACGTATACAGAGGAAAACCTCAGTTGGAGTTTGGGATTTGGAATCCCTTGTATTGTGATGGTGATAGCATCGGTTGTGTTTGTATCTGGGACAAAGACATATCGTTACAGCGTCAAAAAGTGTGATAAGAGCCCATTTGTAAGAATTGGTCGGGTATTTGTGTCTGCAGTTAGGAATTGGAGAGCTTCTTCAACAGTGCACTTTAATGAGGAAGAAGGTGGTAGGGATTTGTCTCAACAGAATGCTGGACAGTTCAGGTAAGAATGTTACAAAATTCTTGCCGCATAGGACGAAGATGGGATTGAGAGTACTTGTATACTTAAGATTATGCATTTAACCGATGTTTGTTAACAAATGTTGGTTCCTCAAATGTGGCAGATTTCTTAACAAAGCTTGCATTGTCCCAAATCATTCCAACCAATGCGGAACGGTGTGCAGCGTCAGCGAGGTTGAAGAAGCAAAGGCAGTTCTTAGGATCTTTCCAGTATGGATGACAGTCCTTGTATTTGGTATTGTGTTTGCACAAGATTCCACATTCTTTACCAAGCAAGGAGCTACAATGGATCGATCAATTTTATCAGGCTTTATCATTCCTGCTGCTGCACTGGATTCATTCGTTCCTCTTTCTATTGTTATCTTTATCACCATCTATGATCTTGGATTTGTTCCTGTAGCCAGAGCTTTTACAGGAACTGTTGATATGCCTTGAATCTGATATGAAGCGCTCCGAACGACCCAGTACGGGGGTCTCGCTGCCCGGTCAGCGAGTCGGGGTCCAGGGGCGAAGCGCCCGGTGGGGGTTCGGGGGCAACGCCCCCTAAGCTAAATTATGTATAGGGATTAGATGTGATATTTCCGTTTTGGGCTTTTATTTTGGGCCTATTATGTTAGGGTTAAGAGTGGTGCCATATATAAACCCTCTTAACCTATTCTTTGCCCTAATCTCTCTGTATTCTGAATACTCCTCACATAATAAGATCGTTCTCTCCCTCTGCCCGTGGACGTAGCTAACACACTGTTAGTGAACCACGTATATCTGTGTGTTGTTTCTCTTCGCCCTTTCGTTCTTGTTACGTTGTTACTGTTTTCGTCATAACAAGTGGTATCAGAGCCTCGGTTTCGTGTTTTTCCGCAACAGTTTTTCAAGCGTACAAGGATGTCAGCTATGAACGTGAAGATCGACAAATTCACCGGGAGGAACAGTTTTGGTCTGTGGCAGATCAAGATGCGATCTCTGCTAAAGCAGCAGGGATTATGGGCGCCGCTGTCTGGTACGAAGAAGGCGGACGCTGATGAAGAAGAATGGAAAACCTTGGAGGAGAAGGCCCATTCCACGATTATGTTATGTCTGGCCGATGACGTCATCATCGAGGTCGCGAATGTGGATACTGCCGCCGGGCTCTGGTCTAAGCTCGAGAGCCTCTACATGACGAAGTCTTTGACTAAGAAGTTGCTCTTGAAGCAACGTCTGTTCAGTTTGCGAATGCAGGAAGGTACGCCCCTTAGAGATCACATAGACCAGTTGAACTCTATTCTGTTAGATCTACGTAATCTTGAGGTTAAGGTAGATGATGAGGATGCTGCTTTGATTCTGTTAGTATCTTTGCCGTTGTCGTATGAGAATTTTGTAGATTCTTTTATTAGTGGTAAAGATAAATTGTCTCTAGAAGAAGTAAAAACTGCCCTTCTGACTAGAGAAGTCCGTCATAAAGTAGCAAGTTCGGTTACAGAAAATCAGGCATCTGGGTTGGTTGCTTCGAGTAGTAAGGGACATAGGAAATCTGGTAGAAAGAAGTCCAATGGTAAGAATTCGAAGCCTAATGAAGCTAATCCTAGAGCGAATGACATCTGTAATTACTGTAAAGAAAAGGGGCATTGGAAATATGACTGTAAAAGGAAGGGTAATATGTATAAAAAGAAGGAAGGTTCTGCTGCTGTGGCAGAAGCTAATACTGATTCAGATGATGACTTAGCCCTAGCTGTAAATGAAGAACCGTGTCTTAAAGATCTGTGGGTTCTTGATTCTGGGGCGTCGTATCATATGTGTCCAAATAGAGAGTGGTTTTCGACTTATCAGCAGGTAGATGGTGGTAATGTCACTATGGCTAACAACGCTGTCTGTAAGGTAGTCGGGATAGGCTCAGTCAGGATACGGACACATGATGGTTTTTTCTGCACTTTGGATGAGGTTAGACATGTTCCACTAATGACCAAGAGTCTGATATCTTTGAGTGTTTTAGACAGTAAGGGTTTCAGTTTCAGAGGTGAAGGTGGAGTTACTCATGTCTGTAAGGGTTCCAAGGTGGTTCTGAAAGGTGTCAAGCGTGGAACTCTGTATTATCTGGCAGGTTCTACGCTGACTGGTTTTGCTGCTGTTGCATCCTCTACAGTTCGCAGAGATGATATGACTAAGCTGTGGCATATGAGACTTGGTCATATGAGTGAAAGAGGGATGCAAATTTTGTCAAAGAGAGATCTTCTTTGTGGACACAAGGTGCAGGATCTGGGATTTTGTGAGCATTGTGTGTTTGGAAAGCTTCATCGCAGTAAGTTTCCAAAGGGTGTTCACAGTACGAAGGGAACACTTGATTATGTTCACTCTGATTGTTGGGGTCCTTCTCAAGTTGAATCTATTGGAGGTAGTAGATATTTTCTGTCTATCATTGATGACTACTCAAGAATGACTTGGGTTTTTATGATGAAGCACAAAAGTGAAGCCTTCAAGAATTTCAAGCAGTGGAAGACCTTAGTAGAAAATCAAACTGGGAAGAAGATCAAAAGGCTACGAACTGATAATGGTCTGGAATTCTGTGGGTCTGAGTTCAATGAGTTTTGCAAGAATGAGGGGATTGCCCGTCATCGCACCGTTAGAGATACACCACAGCAAAACGGGGTGGCAGAACGAATGAATCAGACACTTCTTGAGAGAGCAAGATGTATGCTTTCTAATGCTGGGTTACCTAGAAGATTTTGGGCAGAAGCAGTAAGCACAGCGTGTTATTTGATTAACCGAGGACCTCATACAGGTATTGATTGCAAAACACCTTATGAGGTGTGGTCTGGTAAGCCTGCAGATTACTCTTTGCTGAGAGTTTTTGGTTGTTCAGTTTATTATCATGTAAATGAGGGTAAATTAGAACCTAGAGCTAAAAGAGGTATATTTGTGGGATTTGGTGATGGGGTCAAAGGTTATAGGATATGGTCACCTTCTGAAAATAGAGTTATACTCAGTAGAAATGTTGTGTTTGATGAAAATTCTATGTTTAACTCTGTTGTGAAGCCCGTTGTTGCAGAAGAAAGTAGTGATGTTGATAAACAGGTGGAGCTGCAATTCACCTCTGGTCAGGATGAATTACAGCACCAAGGTGGAGAAGATCAACATGCTGCTATAGAAACTGCTATAGAAACTGATGTGCCAGTTGTTGATACAGGTACAAGAATAGATGAGCCAGAGTCTTCTAGTTCAGAAACAGCACGTCAGCCAAGTATAGCTCTTGATAGAGCTAGGAGAGTTGGCATTCGACCCCCACAGAGGTATGGTTTTGAGGATATGATTGCTTATGCACTACAGGTTGCTGAAGAGGTGGATCCCCATGAGCCGTCCACCTATAGAGAAGCTGTTTCGAGTAGTGAGTCTGCTCAATGGCTTGCTGCAATGGGAGATGAGATTGAGTCACTTGACAAAAATCAGACTTGGGAGCTAGTCAGACGACCTAAGGAAAGAAAGATTGTTACTTGCAAATGGGTCTTTAAGAAAAAGGAAGGAATCTCACCTACAGAGGGTATTAAGTTTAAAGCTCGAGTTGTTGCAAGAGGGTTTACACAGAGAGAAGGAGTTGACTACAATGAAATATTTTCACCAGTGGTCAGACATACTTCCATCAGGGTGCTTCTAGCCATGGTTGCACATCAGAATTTAGAACTTGAGCAACTAGATGTGAAGACAGCTTTCTTACATGGAGAGTTGGAAGAGGAGATTTATATGACCCAACCAGAGGGGTTTCAATGTCCTGGTAAGGAAGACTATGTTTGCAAGTTGAAGAAGTCTTTATATGGGCTCAAGCAGTCTCCACGACAGTGGTATAAGAGGTTTGACAGTTATATGATTGAGTTAGGCTACAACAGAAGTCCGTATGATTGTTGTGTGTATCACAACGAGCTTGGTGATGGATTGAAGATTTATCTGGTTCTGTATGTAGATGACATGTTGATAGCTGCTAAGTCCAAGTCTGATATTATGAAGTTGAAAGACCTTCTCAGTGCTGAATTTGAGATGAAAGATTTGGGTGCTGCTCAGAAAATTTTGGGTATGGAGATTTATAGGGAAAGAGATAAAAATAAGCTTTTCTTGTCACAGAAAGGATATATTCAGAAGATATTGTCCAAGTTTGGGATGTCTTCAGCTAAGCCTATAGATACTCCTAGTGCTGCAAGTGTTCGTTTGTCTTCTGTACTTGCATCACAATCTGAAGCTGAGAAGGAATACATGGCTCGAGTCCCATATGCTAGTGCAGTAGGAAGTTTGATGTATGCTATGGTATGCACTAGGCCTGATCTTGCACATGCTGTGAGTGTTGTCAGTAGGTTCATGGGGCAACCTAGAAAGGAACATTGGCAAGCTGTGAAGAGGATTTTTCGTTACCTTAGAGGTACATCTGATATAGGTCTCGTTTATGGAAGTGATACAGAATGTTTAGTGACTGGTTATTCTGATTCTGACTATGCTGGGGATGTTGACAGTAGAAGGTCCATGACTGGTTATGTGTTTACCCTTGGTGGTTCTGTTGTTAGTTGGAAGGCAACCCTACAGCCTACAGTTACTTTGTCTACTACTGAGGCTGAGTATATGGCACTAACAGAAGCTGCTAAAGAAGCAATATGGTTGAAAGGACTAGTTGGTGACCTTGGTCTTCATCATGATCAGGCTGTTGTATATTGTGATAGTTTGAGTGCAATATGCTTAGCCAAGGATCAAGTTCATCATGAGAGGACTAAACATATAGATGTTAGATATCATTTCCTGAGAGATGAGAAGAGGATTAAGGTGATGAAAGTTGGGACAGCTGATAACCCCGCTGATATTTTCACCAAGGCAGTCCCAAGTGGCAAGTTCCAACATTGTTTGGACTTGCTAAATGTTCTGAATTGCTAAGTGGTCCCTAGGGGACCTTATGAAGCAGAGGGAGAATCTGGTGACTTTTTTTAAGTTGCATCTGGTACTTTTCTTTGGGTACATCTGGTTCATCTGTTATGTGTGAGAGAGTTCAAGTCAAGGTGGAGATTTGTTGATATGCCTTGAATCTGATATGAAGCGCTCCGAACGACCCAGTACGGGGGTCTCGCTGCCCGGTCAGCGAGTCGGGGTCCAGGGGCGAAGCGCCCGGTGGGGGTTCGGGGGCAACGCCCCCTAAGCTAAATTATGTATAGGGATTAGATGTGATATTTCCGTTTTGGGCTTTTATTTTGGGCCTATTATGTTAGGGTTAAGAGTGGTGCCATATATAAACCCTCTTAACCTATTCTTTGCCCTAATCTCTCTGTATTCTGAATACTCCTCACATAATAAGATCGTTCTCTCCCTCTGCCCGTGGACGTAGCTAACACACTGTTAGTGAACCACGTATATCTGTGTGTTGTTTCTCTTCGCCCTTTCGTTCTTGTTACGTTGTTACTGTTTTCGTCATAACAGGAACCCAGTCTGGTATCACAACACTGCAGCGAATAGGAACTGGGCTGGTTGTATCTGCTATTTCAATGTTGGTTGCGGCTATGGTTGAGAGGAAAAGATTAAGAATTGCAGAAGAACACGGTCTAGTTGATAGGCCTGACATAACCATTCCAATGAGCTTTTGGTGGCTAGTTCCTCAATATACCTTGTATGGTTTGGCTGAATCTTTTACATTGGTTGGTCTCCAAGAGTTTTTCTACGATCAATGCCCAACAGATTTGAAAAGCATGGGGCTTGCCTTTTATACTAGCGTCCTAGGCATGGGAAGCATTTTAAGCAGTCTTTTAGTTTCTGTTATTGATGAAGCAACTGGAACCAATGGGCAGAATAGTTGGTTTTCCAACAATCTGAACAAGGCGCATCTTGATTACTTCTATTTGCTATTGTCTGGGCTCAGTGTTCTCGCGTTTGTTGCCTTCCTATTTGTTTCCAACTCGCATGTTCATAGCAGCTGAAGCATCAGTACAACAATTCTTATCTATTGTAGCCTTGTATTATACCATTTACACAGAAAGGCTATAGATTTAAACATCATTCAAGAACATGGATACTGTTCATAATGGTACTATGCAGACGAGTGCCAAAAGTTTTTGTTTTTGTTTTCCTGAAGCTTATTTATGCTGGGAAAATGAACTATAAATCTTGAAAAGCTGTAGATTCCTTCAAGTATGTAACTTTTTTCCTTCATTTTCCTGAATTTGTTGTGTCATTCCTCAACCCAGATGTAATATGGTTCCTTTTTCTTATTTTGGGAGTTATCCATTTGATTCAACCTTTAGAGGATCTCTCCCTTTTTCTTATTTATTTTTTGGGGCTATTTCATCTCCGAACAATCAACAATAGAAAAATATGTTGATTAAAGTTAAAATGCTCTATTTTTTTTTCTACTTTTTGGTTCCTCAAGTTGATTGTTCCGTTTTGTTTATGAAACTTTTAAAATAATAATCTATTTTAGTTAGTGAACTTTCAATCTAGTTCTATTTTGGTCTCTAAACTTCCTAAATGTTTACTTTTCTTACCGATATTGTGATTTTTAACAAATGGATAGTGCGACTTCTAATATAAGTACCAATATGTTGGGGTGGACGTATATTAAATGACAAAATAACAGTTTTGGATGAGAGATTGTTGCCAATCACAAATTGCCGTGTCTTATTTATAAATTAATGACAAAATTACATTTGTGACCCATTATAAAATAATATTTGTTTCAAATTAGATTTGATGACAAAAAGATGGTAAATTTGAAATGGTGCTTACATGTTTTTAATTATGATCCTTTGATCAAGTACGTCGAAGTCTGTGATTCGAATTTCTCATCCCCACATATTGTAAAAAAAAAAGTACGTCTAGCTTGGTCAAATGGGATAATATTGCAATTGAGCCAAGATCAAATAACCAAGAATAATTGTTTCAAAAAAAAAAAATAAATAACCAAGAATAATTTGGTCCAAAGCTAACAAAGTCTAAGACCATAAGATTGGCCCAAATGCCAACAAAGCTCAAATTCAAAGGGGCAGTTCATAGATGACAAATTGGACTAAATTAATAGCAAATATAACACTGTTGCAAACTAATTGCAAATATAGCAAAATTAATTGTACAAGACCAAAAAGCTGTTGTCGGATTCTATCCGTGTCTATCACTGATAGACTCTGATTATTCAAAGCATATCAGTGTCTATCGCTGATAGACTTCGATTAATTAAAATCTATCAGTGACTATCACTGATAGACTTTGATTAATCAGAGCCTATCAGTGATAGTCACTGATAGATTTTGATTAACCAAAGTTTATCAGCGATAGACACTGATCGACTCTAAATAATCGGAGTCTATCAGTAGACTGATAGATTCTAATTAATCAGAGTCTATCGCTGATAAACTTTGATAATCGAAGTCTATCAGATAGACTCGGATAGATTTTGCTATATTTGCAATTTTTTTTACATGGTGCTATATTTTCTATTAATTTGGTCCAATTTGCTACCCATTGCAATTTTCCAAATTCAAATGATTGGGTTTCAAAGCCCAAATCCATAATATATACATAGAAAAAATTGGGAGAAATCCTTAAAAATGGCCAGATTTACACTGTACTTATTGAAAAATGGCCAAACAGATTTTTTCAATGAAAAATGGCTAAACCGTTTTTTTAACCTATTTCGTCATGAATTATTCTTCCAATTATACCCCTCCCACTCCTTATTTCACCCCACCCCTGATTTTATGGTAGAATTAAACTATTTTTTTTATATATAAAAAATCATTATCTTCCTTGATTTACGAAATCTAGTTGGTTTGTTATATATTACTATATTTTTTCAAATAACCTGTATTAAAATTTGTCGTTTTTAATCCTCAAATCAAGCATTTCATTATCCAAATCGACATCTTTATTATCCAATTCAACGTCTTTCATCGTTAACCCAGAAATCATAGTCTTCTTCTTCAACTCAGAAGTCATCGTTCTAACAATCCATTGTTAAAAGGATTATCAATCATGAAACATAGGTATGTTATATACTTTATTTTGTATTTATCTATCATTATTTTACTCATCGTATATCTTTTTTTTCAACACAAAGTATTTTTCATTTTTTTTTTCAAGATCTTCCATGGTTTCCGAATGAAAGCTTTTGGAAGAAGATAATAATGGAGAAAGGTACCCAAGTTGAAGAAAATTGGAGATTTCTTAAGAATTTCGTTTGTAATTGCTGGGACGAGAAGATGATAATGGGAAAGACTGCAAAAACTCAAGAAAATTGGAAGAATCTCAAAGGTTTCAGAAAATTGTTGAAAAAAAAGGTGAATGCTAAATTCTAATTTTCGAATTAAGCTAAGGGAAATAGTGAATAATGATTTCTTCCATTTTTAGATGATTTGATGTTTACTATAGTGAAATTATTTGCATGTTGTCTAATAGGTAAGTCCACTGTATACACTGTATTTGCATAATTTTTCTTTTTGTAAACTTGAATTCTTTTTATTGTTACAGCAACATTTGTATCAAATAATTTCACTTATTTTTATTAATTTTAAATTTGAATACCGGTTGAATATATGTAGTTAAGATATAGGGAAAAATACACTTTTAGTCCCTGAGGTTTGAGTTAGGTTTCATTTTGGTCCCGAGGTTTCAAACTCAACAATTTAGTCCCTGAGGTTTGATTTTCATTACGCTTTTAGTCCCTCCGTCAAATTTTCTATCAAATGATAACAGATTGCTGATATGGCACTTGTTTTTTTATTAAAAAAAATTATTTTACATTTTTTAAAATAAAAATCAATAAAAATAACAATTTTAATATATTTTTAATTCTTTTTTCTTTTTCTTTCTCTTCAACCCCTTCACCAATCACCACCACCCTTCTTTTTCAACCTCTCGCCACCAACCTCTCGCCGGCGACGGCCGCTGGCAACCACCTTTGCCAGCGAACGGTCGTCGTCGCCGCCATTTTTATTTTTTCTCGTCTCCTTTCCTTCTTTTCTTTCCCCCTTTCTTCATTTCCCTCTCATCGAAGCCCTCCCCTCGAGCACAACCGCGAAGCCCACAAAAAACTGGCGACGACGGCGACCGTTCGTGGTCTGAGAATGAGGAGCTGAAACGATTCGTGGGCTTTGTGGTCTGAGAATGAGGGGCTGAAGCAATTCGTTTCAGACCGAAACCGCGAGCACAACATGAAACGAATCGCTTCAGTGCTGAGATCGTCCCCTACGAAGCCCTCCCCGTCGCTCCCCCGCGAGCACAAACAGATCTGGGATCGTCCTCGTCGTGGATCTGAATCGTGGTCTGAAGCGAAGGGGGAATCCCCTTCGTTCCAGAACCCCTTCGTTTCAGACCGGAATCGAAGGGAGCGGTGGTCGCCGGAGGATTCGTGGTCTGAGAAGGAGAAGCATCGACCACCAGCTTGCGGTTCAGAGGGAGGGAGATTTGCGTCGAGATGGAGGGTTGAACTAAGGCGGGGGAAGAAAGAAGAATAGGAAGAAAAAAAATTAAAAAAAAAAGTCGCCGGTGCCAGCCTGCCACCGGCGAGTGGTGGTCGCCGGCCGCCGGTCGCCTCCGGCAGATTTGAAGAAGAAGAAGATCCGCTGGCTGTAAGAGAAGAAGAAGAAGGAGTTAGTGGAGAGAGAAGAAATAAATTTAATATATTTATAATTTCAATATATTTTATCTTAAAAAATTAAGAAATAATTTTTTTAAATAAAAAAATATTGCCACATCAGCAAACCGTTAGTTTTTAACGGAAAAAATGGATGGAGGGACCAAAATGCTACTAAATGCAAACCTCAGGGACTAAAATGTTGAGTTTGAAACCTCAGGGACCAAAACGAAACCTAACCAAACCTTAGGGACCAAAAGTGTATTTTTCCCTAAGATATATTATAATCTTCATATTTTTATCTCAAGATTATAGGGTAGTTTAGATTTAACTATTAATAGTTATTGTTTGACGAAATAATAATTTCACTTATTTTATTAAACTAATCTGTAAATCCTAGATTCTCTCCATATTTTAGAGTGTATTTTAATTTAAATAGTCTTTGGAAATAGATTTCGGTTAGGGGCATTTTGGTCTGTTTCATTGCTAAAAAAACCTACTAAAAATAGAATTTGGCCCTTTTTCAAATGAAAAATTCAGATGGCCATTTTTCAAAACGGTCAATTAAAAATAGTCATTTATCTAGTTGCCCCTAGAAAATTCTATAAATAGAAGAATCATTTCACATTTAAAAGTTCAGAAGACTTTTAGAAGATCACAAGACTCCTTGGAGCTGTTAAAGACCAAATTCTCTTTGAAGATCTAAAGACTTTGAACAAATTGAAGACATGTAGTGCACAAGACCTCAAAACTTCAATTAATTCTTCAAGAAGATTAACAAGCCAAAGACAAATTCTAGTCCTTGAGTCAAGTACACATCTAGAGAAAGAGTTTGAGGATCATACATTAGAGATTGTACTCAACATATACAAAATTAAGTTCAATTACACAAATTAAATTTCTTTTTTACATTTCGTATGAACAAATTGACACGTCCAATGGGACAATCAATATCTCTCATCTCAAAACGGGAGTAAAGTGATGGCATCTAAGAAGAATTCTTCGAAAACTACAATTTCAAGTGACTCTTATACGAGACCAGTTACCTGCAGTCGTTCTCAAGGAATAGAGATAAAAGGAATATCAAACCCCTCTCTATTGCAAGTAGAATTTCAAAACTTATTAAAGATTTTAAAGGCAAGATCATCATTAAAGACAACCCATTATTTGGCAAATTCGCTCCTGATCAATTGAAGGATACATAAAATATTGATGTGATGTTTGTTATGATATTTGATATAGATCCTACTGAGAAGAGGACATATATAAATGGAAAAAAAGATCAACATCCTATAAAAGCAATTCGAGAAAGAAATCATGATTCATTGGTCATAAGCACATACTTTATGGTAGTTGAACTAAAAAAAAATCATGAAATTTCCCGCCTGAAGAACCAAATTTGAGGTGGAGAAACTGTTAAGTTAGATTTGTGGGCTAACGGATTATCTATTCGGTTAGTTAGATTTAAATTCGTGGGCTAGAGGCCTAATGCATGAGGGTAGCGGGCGTCGTTATCATCAGTGGCGGATCCAGAACTTTATGTGAGGGGGGGCTATATAGAAATAAATTTAGTCTATGCTTAAAATCGGTCTCTACCGTAAGTCTAAGTTAATTTTATCAAAATTTGTTAAATAGTATAAAAAAATCGAGGCCAATTTTGTTAAATAGTAATTTTCATACAATAAGAGACCCGATGTGAACATATTTCCAAAATTTCTAGAAAAAATACTAATAGAGACCAATTTTTTTTGAAGAAATAACAATAAACTTACCATAGAGACCTATTTTGAAGTTTATTGGAAGTACTTGGACTAAAATTGGACATTTTAACGTATGACTAGAAATGAAACAAAATCCAAAGTACAATAACCAAAATGATATTTTGAACATATTGATATATGTTATCAATCCGTACATTTTTATATTAAATTTGTTAAATTATAAATTTAGTCATTAAGTACTCAAGATTATGCTCAATAAATCACTAACCTCAAAAAGTTTTTACTAAGTCCCTTAACCTTCATTTTTCTATCTAATAGGTTTCTGAATTTTTAATTTTGTATCCAATAGTAAAAAAAACAAATTGTTTATTAGGTCACAGATTTATTAGACATTAAATTGAAAACTTTGAAACCTGCACGTTTTTTTTTTAATTCAAAAACCTATTACTAAAATTAAAAAATATTTTTATTGTTCCATATTTATTTGACTCAAAAAGACAACTAAAATTGAAAAAAGAACTATAATGCATATGTTTATTATTATTTTAGATTCATAAATACATAAATTTAATCTATTTTAAACCTATGAAAAAAAAAACAAAGAAAAATCAGAAAGAAAAAATGAAAACGAAAAAAGATGAGGAGAAGAAACGAAAAAAAAAGGCAAAAACAAAAAGAAGAAAAAAGAAACGGGAAAAAAATCGAAAAAGAAAAAAACAAAAACAAGAGAAAAAAAAAAGGAAAAAGAAACGGAAAGAAAAAATGTAAAACAAAAAAAAAAATCGAAAAAGAAAAAAAAACGAAACAGAAAGAAAAAATGTAAAACGAAAAAAAATCGAAAAAGAAAAAAAAAACAAGTGTTATGCACGCACTAGGGCTCGAACACAAGTGTGGGTAGATTTCAGGAGGGGCTAATGCCAGTAAAACCGCTCAACAACACGTTACATATTTTCGATTTCTAATATAAATATAATATCGCAATAACCTGAGGGGGGGCTCGAGCCCCCCCGGGCCCGTGGTACATCCGCCGCTGGTTATCATATTAATCAGTTAATTAATCACACGGGCTAACGAGTAATTAAATGATTAGCACAAGTTAGGCGGATGCAGAATCCAATTAACCAAGAAGCATGTTGGGTTCATAACAATTTAATGGAATTTTATATTTAGAGTAACGATGAAACTAATTAATAAACTAAATCAGCGAACCCCATAATCCGACGACCCCGTCTTCTGATTAATTTCACTCATTTTAGTGCTTTTGTCATTTTTTTTTTTTGCATGATATTTGATTTTCAAACTACTTTTACATTCCTGTCTTTTGATTTAGTTTGTGACAAATCTTTTAAAAACCCCTCATTTTTGTGTGACCGACATAAAAACCCAAATTTAATAAGAAAACACCCATTCCCAGTGGATGACCTGACCACTGCTGATGCAGAGTGGTTAGGAGCCGGTTATAAATTTTATTTGGTTGAGAGGTCTCGACAACCTCTCCATCAAAAATACCAAAAACAACTTTATTGGATAAACCTCAATAACACTTTATTGATAAATATAAGATTTGTTTACATTTACTATCTACGAGTTTTAGGGCATAAAACCCAACACGTTCAAATATTGAAAAAACGAGAAGAGGAAGACAAAGACCGAAAGGATTATTGGGCCAGCCCAATCCCTTGGCCTCGACCATGGTTAAGGACAACCCTTGGCCCACTCCCGTGGGTCAAGTCTTTTCCCCTCTGCTTGTTTCCTAGTGTCCTTGCTCAGCTTGGTTCGATAGAGATCAACCCGTATCTGTCTTCAGATGTTTAGAAACCCTAAAAGCTGGAGAAGATATATAAACCCTTCTTCAACCTAGAAGAGGGGATCCGAACTCTTACATTCTCAATCTTCTCTTCTTCCTCTAGATCTATTGTTTGTTCCATTGATCTTCCTCCTTACTGACTTAAGCATTGGAGTCGGTGTGACAAGCACCACACTGGTGTACAGGTATTTTTTTTTTTTCTTGCAGGTCAGGTCTTCCCCCTCTCAAACAAATTTATCGTTGGTGTCACGTGAAGGTCAGGTGAATTCTCTCTACCCGTATTTTGACATCAATATAAGTAACAATTTAGTTCTTGTACTTTCAAATTTGTAACAATTTAATCATTGTCGCAAAAAAAAATCATTAAAATTAAGTGTCAATTTGTATTATTTAATGATTAGACTTTGTAGCTTATAAACATTCGATCCCAAATTAGTTTATCAATCTATCTATATAAAAAATTTCATTAAATCTTAACATTTTCACGATAGGGACTAAATGATTACAAAATTTAAAGTAGAGAGTAAATTATTACATATGAAAATTTAAAGATTAAATTGTTACAAAGTTGAAAGTATAGAGACTAAATCGTTACAAATTAAAATTAAGAGACTAAATTGCAACTCCCATCATAGTTCAGGACCAAAAGTGGTTTTTAACCCAAACAAAAAAAACAAAATAATCATAATAAATATTTTCATTCTCCAAAATTTAAACTGTCACATGAATGAAGTTGAAAATCCTCCGAATGAAACCCTTCCTCTCTTTAATAAACCCAACTTATACCACACACTTCCCTTTTGTTCATAAACTTATTTCCCTTCTTTCTCCTTCTACAACCCACGAAAACCAGCTCTCCCCATCTCTGTTTTAGAAATCTTCTTGCAAATCCTCTCCTTTTTTCTAGAATTTCTTCAAAACAATTTCCCACCCATCTTTACATATATATGATAGAAACGGACAATTTTGCTTATTATTACTTTTCCCTTTTGCTTTTTTTTTTTTTTTTTTTTAGTACGTCAACATTTGGGGGTGGGGGATTCGAACCTCTAACCTCATGGTCGAGGGCACATGCCAATTACCATTGAGCTAAGCTCGCTTTGGCCACTTTTCCCTTTTGCTTTTATTGGAATATAAAATCAATGCATTAACCTTACTTGTTTATTCGATTGCTAATATGGCCATAAATCTTCCTCATTTCCCACACTCTTAGCTTTTAATTTTACTCGAGGAGGTTCTTGCTCAAGAAGAAAAACCCACAAATCTAACCCACTGAACAATTATATCCCTTCAAGATTTCTTATTAAAAAACTAGCCATACTTACCAAATTTTACTTTTCGTCTTTGATTCCTAAGGTCCCATTTGATAATCATTTCGTTTTTTGTTTTAGGTTTTTGAAAATTAAGCCTATAAACACTATTTTTACTCACAAACTTCTTTGTTTTTTTATTTACACCATTTCCCATGTTTTCAAAAACCAAGTCAAATTTTTTAAAAGTAATTTTCGAAAATTTATTTTTGTTTTTAAAATTTGGCTAGGAACTCAAATGTCTCCCAAACAAATTTGGCTAAGCTTCCTTTTTTTTTTTTTTTTCCACCTTTTCTTTTTAAAAGAAGCAAATGACTATTGGGTCCTACATGTTGATTACTAGTGCTATAATACAAGACTAGATAAGAATTGTTATAGTGATACTTCAGCTGCTATGAACATGCGATTTGGAAACAAATAGGAAGGCAACAAACGCCAGAAGGCTGAGCCCAGACAATAGCAAATAGAAGTAATCAAGATGGGCCTTGTTCAGATTGTTGGAAAACCAACTATTCTGCCCATTGGCTCCCGTTGCTTCATCAATAACAGAAACTAAAACACTGCTTAAAATGCTTCCCATGCCTAAGACACTAGTATAAAAGGCAAGCCCCATGCTTTTCAAATCTGTTGGACATTGATCGTAGAAAAACTCTTGCAGACCAACCAATGTAAAAGCTTCAGCCAAACCAAACAAGGTATATTGAGGAACCAGCCACCAAAAGCTCATTGGAATGGTTATGTCAGGCCTATCAACTAGACCGTGTTCTTCTGCAATTCTTAGCCTTTTCCTCTCAACCATAGTCGCAACCAACATTGAAATGGCTGATACAACCAGCCCAGTTCCTATTCGCTGCAGTGTCGTGATACCGGACTGCATTCCTGTAAGAGCTCTGGCTACAGGAACAAATACAAGACCATAGATGATAATAAAGATAACAATGGAAAGAGGAAGTAATGAATTGAGTGCAGCAGCAGGAATGATAAAGCCTGATAAAATTGATCTGTCCATTGTAGCTGCTTGCTTGGTGAAGAATGTGGAATCTTGTGCAAACAAAATACCAAATACAAGGACTGTCATCCATACTGGAAAGATCCTGAGAACTGCCTTTGCTTCTTCAACCTCGCTGACGCTGCACACCATTCCGCATTGGTTGGAATGATTTGGGACAATGCAAGCCTTGTTAAGAAATCTGCCACATTTGAGGAACCAATATTTGTTAACAAACATCGGTCAAATTTGATTGAACCATATATATTCCAACATTATAAGTTAGAAAATTTGCAATTTGATTGAACAGCACACGATTCCACCCACTTCAGTTCATGGTGAACCTATTAGTTGAGTAACTGAAATTCTTGATTAAGTCGATGAAAACTCTAATTATTGAAGTCATAAATTTGGTGCTGTACTTCAAGCATTATGAACTCTAACTCGTGTTAGCATTTCAATAATTGTACTCTCAATCCCATCTTCGTCCTATGCGGCAAGAATTTTGTAACATTCTTACCTGAACTGTCCAGCATTCTGTTGAGACAAATCCCTACCACTTTCTTCCTCCCCAAAGTTGACTGTTGAAGAAGCTCTCCAATTCCTAACTGCAGACACAAATACCCGACCAATTCTTACAAATGGGCTCTTATCACACTTTTTGACGCTGTAACGATATGTCTTTGTCCCAGATACAAACACAACCGATGCTATCACCATCACAATACAAGGGATTCCAAATCCCAAACTCCAACTGAGGTTTTCCTCTGTATACGTTACCACCAAGATAGCCACAAAGGTACCAGCGCACACACCAAAAAACCACCAATTGAAGAAGGAGCTTTTGGATTTGGCCTCTTGTGGGTCATGGGCATCGAACTGATCGGCTCCAAACGCCTGTACACAAGGCTTGTGCCCACCTTGCCCTATCCCTATTAGATACAGAGAGACGAAGAAGAACATGAGCTGAAACTTGGGAGTGGAAGAACACGATGAAATTTCGTAAGGGTTGTGACAGTCGGAAGAGGTTGTTGTAGGAAGCAGAGCAGAGAAAGAGAGCAAGGCTAGTCCCTGTTAGGAATCATCAGAATTTAAACTCAGAAATCTGAACAGATACATTTTGAATAGACATGGTTCGATTTCTGATTGAAACGAATACGAAACAAGGAAGAAAAATAGAAAGCAGACCAAGACGTAAATTGCAGAAGAAAAAAGAATGGTGCGATATCGTCCGAAGAAGGAATCAGCGAGAAAGGCTCCAAGGAGAGTGAGTAGCATGGAGATGCCTGACCAGATGTTAATACTCTCGGCGGCGGTGGCCACAGACTGACCGAGTGGGCCGGTCAGGTAAGTTATGAGGTTGGAACCGATTCCGTAGTAAGCAAATCTCTCGGCGACCTCCACTCCTAAATGGATCGTAAATTGGCAACCATCACCATGAGAAACCAAGTAAATACATGGAACAGTTGGAGAATGTAAATGTATTACCTATCATGAAAGAGGCGGACCTCCAACCACCGGAGGAGGATCGGAGGACTGGCTGATCTTGAAAATCAAGGGCGCCGTCCACGGTTTCGCCCAGCAGCGGAGTTCGGCGGTCCATATTTTTATCGGAAGCGGAAGGAGGAAGGAGGTTGAGTGCAATCTTAACAGCAAAATTAGCAAAAATTGAATGTTGAAATCAGTTTTTGAAATCACTTCTTTAAATTTTCAAAAGTCTCTCATAAAAGAACAGACAAATTTTTTAAACAAAAAGTGTATATATCATTTAATTATTGCATGATTATTTTAGAAAGTTAAATTATTACTTAATTAAGTTTAGGGGCAACAAGAAAAATGGCTACAAATAAAAAGGTGGCTTGAAAAATGGCTACAAACGTTTGTAAATTAAATAGATGGCTAAACCATTTATTAATTAATAATTCCCTAATTATACAAGACAAAAATGCCCCTCAACAAACTTCCTAACGTGTTGTTAACATTTAAAACCAAAATCATTTAAGAGAGATAAAAAAACACCCCTAAAAATAGTTAGAGACATTTTAGGAGGTTTAAAAATACGAAAATAAAAAAGACACACAACTATTTTGAAACCCAAATGTACCAGACCCTAGTTGTTCCCCGGGAATAGGAGTAAATACCTTGTCGGACAATGAGTACAAAGTTCAACCACCCCGTCAGTAGAGAGAAACACCTCTGAACTCCATTGAGAACCTCTGAAAAATTAAGAAACCGGAATTATGACACATCTGCTGAAAAATTAAGAAACCGGAATTATGACACACCAATGAGTACAAAGACCCTAGTTGTTCCCCGGGAATAGGAGTAAATACCTTGTCGGACAATGAGTACAAAGTTCAACCACCCCGTCAGTAGAGAGAAACACCTCTGAACTCCATTGATCAGGAACAACATCCCTGTCCATCTGCATATTTACTACCTGCACCTAAAACCTGTCCATCTGCATATTTACTACCTGCACCTAAGAACCTTGAACTTTGTACTCCTTCCCCAATAAAGGTATTTACTCCTTTATTTATTTAGAGCCATTTTTCTTGTCAAAGTTCAACCCCCTTCAGTAGAGAGAAACACCTTCGAACTCCATTAATCGGAAACAACAGTCCTGTCAATAGGAAGATTTACTACCTGCAACTAAGAATACCTGAAAATTTTTAAAAACAAATAAGAACACAGTAATTATGATACCTTAGCTGCTGCAATTATGAGTTGTCATAACACCGCCCACCCTCCCACTAGAACCGCCTTCATGCACCAGCCCGTCCGTCCATCTTCATCTTCCACAACCCTCCCTTCCCACCATTGCCCCCCCTTGAAAGACTTAATCCTCCATTTCCCACCATTTTCCACCCCCCAACACAGAGTGTATCCCAATCCCTACCTCTCGCATCGCGCCGGCGACCCACATCCGCCGTGCCGACGACCTTCTTCCGCCGTGCCGTCGAGACTCTTGCTTGCCCCACATCCTCCATCGATTCTCCTTCTGCACGAGGACTGTACAATTTCTCAGAAATTCAAACCAAGGTAACAGCTTCATTCTCATTCCCTTATATTAGCAACAAACTGATACATTCCCCCAAGATTTTAGGGATTTCGTTATTACATTCCCCCGAGTGGTATGTACTGATAAATACCATTTCTATTAGACATGAACAACTTCATTCCGATTCCCTTATATTAGCAACAAGCTGATACGTTCCCCCGAGATTTTAGGATTTCGTTATTACATTCCCCCGAGTGGTATGTACTGATAAATACCATTTCATCGTTATTACAACTTCTCTGGAAAAAGTGTGCTTGTGGTATACTCATATGTATGTGTGTGTACACATTGACATGTCTAATAGAAAAAATGCTTTGATTTGTCTGTACTATTATATACATCCATGGAATGGTCTAATGTGTCTACTTGTGTGTGTATACACTTAATCTCCCCTGTATTTGAGTTAATCACCCCCTGTATCGTGTATGTCTGGAATGCCCAATAAAAATACACTTTGTCTTTGTCTGTGTTGCTATATGCAACCATAATAACCCCCGTACCATGTTCACCTGAATGCAAATACCTGATGAAATGCCATAACTGATATTTGTATATAGTATTACATACATACGTGTTCCGCATGCATCCTGTGTGTATGCATACTTACCCTAGTCCCACCCCCATATGAGTTATATATACGCTGTAGTTTATATGTACTGTCATCTGTCTGTATGTACTGCTACTTACGACTTTTATTGTTGTTCTTTTGTAACATGGATAATGAGGGGCAAAATATGAGGGATAAAATCTTTTTTTTATCGTTGGAAACGCTGAACCTAAGCCTAAAAAATAGGTAGATCTTTTTATACACTTGAACACAAACCGCCAACTGAACTCCCTATAAATCGGGATTCATCCATCCCGAAAAAAGGGGGGAGAAACTGAATGAAAACAAAAAAAAATCTGTTAACGGCGTTTGTCTATAGTCGTATATACTAGGGGTAAAAATGTCAAAAAAAATCTAGAAAACAGTTCCTACTATTCCGGTAGCCACGCCTGCAAAGACCAAACTTCCGTAGCCAAAAATCAAGACCGCTTTTTTTTTGTAGCCATTTAACACAATTCCCCTTAAGTTTATATGTCCAAATATATTAATAAAACAATAAATTAGTATTTTTCAAAAAAAAAAAAAAAAACAATAAATTAGCAAGAGAAAGCTGTGTAAAGTTTTTATTTATTTATTTATTTTTGCTGGGCTTTCTTCGGATGAACAAGAAATAGATGTAAATAGATCTTTTGATTTCAATAGTAGTTATGGGGCCGTTTGGCCGTTGGTTATAATAGTGGGGGCTATTATAATTAACCCAGTGTTTGGGGCATCAACAAAAATAAGGGGTGGAGTTGGTTATTTTTCCCCCGGTATTGCTAGAGTAACCATTATTCAACCCACCCAATTATCTACAGTAATGACTTTTCTACCGACAACCGGCCGACGACTTTTCCGGCGATCGCCGTCGATTTTCCGACGATCACTTACGACTTTTCCAACACTTTTTTTTTTTTTAATCTTTCTTCTCATTTTCATTTCGAAAAATATAAAAAACGAAAATAAAGAAAAAAAAAACGAAAGGAGGTAGAAGAAAAGGAAAGGAAAAAAGAGGAAAAAAATTTTGGTCGCCGAAAAATTTGTTGATGGTCGTCGGAAAAATCGGAAAATTTATAGGGAGTTAGATACTAGGTTGTCTTTGTACATATATAAATATGGAGTTTTATTACATAATTACTTTTGATAATGAAGTATATGAATGTTTACCTTCATCGTACCATATTTTTCATTTCAAATTATACTTATCGTATTTAAGTTTACCTTGATAATAATAATTTTTTAAAAAATACTACTCAAGTTTTTATTTTATGTGATTTCTATTTTATTTGATTCTTTTGATAATGATGGTAAAATGAGTTTTGAATAAGCATTTACCATTTTTATGTTAGAAATACATAAATGAAACAAATATGGTTTTTCTATATGAAATCATAAAATGACTTATTTTTGTGAAAAAAACCATGACTCTGAAACAAAGAAAATCAACCCTTACTTTAGGTTATTTTTATTTCCTTTTAAGTTAAACACATAATTTAACCCCTATATCCAAGACTTTATTTTTTTTACAACTAAACCCAATTTTTTTTTTATTAATATTTGAAATACAAAGTTGTATGAGGAAAATAAACAAAAAAAAAGTCAAGAAAAAAAAAAAAAACAATCAGCTTGAACACATAGACTATTTGAACCCAAACTAAAATAATCTGCATCCCAAACACTGCACTCCAAACACAGACTATTTTATCCCAGACTATAATAATCTGCACCCCAAGCACAGACTATTATAACACCCAAACTATTGTAATCCCTAGACTATTATAACCCCCAGCTATTATAACCAACTCAGCGCTCCAAACAGTCCCTATGTTTAATGGGGTTGTTGGGTGGATAGTTGGTTGATTTTGGCTCGTTAAATGAAGTTTACTGTTTTTTTTAAATAAATAAATAAAAACAAGGGACAATTGCAAGGCTAGCAAATTTGTTTTTGATAATTGCAAGCGTGTCATCCATTTTTTAGGATTGCAATTATGGCAAAAAAAAAATTAGAGTTGAAAATAGCCTTCCTTTTCGCGTATTTTACTATTATGAAGTATATCATATACTGTTGATATACTACTGATATACCTAAAATGAAATATATTACTGATATACTACTAATATAGTATGGTATATCGCTGGAATGATATTTTTAATATGAACTATATATCAACAGTATATTAGTACTTCATATTTAATAAAAAAATATATACTTAAAATGAAGTATATCACAAATATACTGGTATAATATATCTAGGCTAAATTATAAAAATACCCTTGAACTATGGGGTTTGTTTCAAAAATGCCCATAAACTTTAAAAAGTTTCAAAAATACCCCTGAACTTTTCAAAACATTTCAAAAATACCCTTGCAGTTGATTTTTGGATGGGAACCGTTAAAAATGTTTTGAAAACCATTGTCGAAAATCTAGTCAAGCTCTTGAGATGATGTGTTGAAAGAGAAAAAAAAACTCATAGTGTATGAATACATGAAAAATAGGTAAAGCTTCTCATCAAATTTTTTTGCTATATTTGCAAATCTAAAAAACCAATGCTAAATTTGTAAATATCTTAATATTTTTTTTGCTACCCATTGCAATTTACCTAAAAAGAATAATTTAATAACATGCATTAAACAATTAACTTTAACAAATCTTTTATAGGACTATTATTGTTTGCTGATTTTTTTTTTTTTTAACAATTGTTGATTTCAATCTCAGGTTCTCTCACATGTATCACGATTTTTTTTTTTTTTTAAGGAAATCATGTATCACGATGTGTATTACAAAATAAAGTAAGAGGATTAGGTGAAGGATCGACTTCCTTCTATATAATATAATAAATATAGAATATTCTCCACTCCAAAAAACCAACGTGGAAATTAATGGGGTATCTACAAGAATGGGCTAAAAGCAGCCCATATATTTTACTTTTGTCCATAAACCTTTAAAATTTCATTCTAGTCCAGTCCGTTTTAATAAAATGTAGCTCATTTGCCGTTTTGATCCTCATATTCAAAATAAAAAATAAAAAATAAAAGACAGAAAAGGAAAAAATGGTTCGTATTTTGGATTTGAAAAAATCCCCAAAAACACGGTCTTCTTCCTTCCGAAAACGAAAGCGTCTTCTTCGACTTGCCACACCTCCTTAGTTTTTACTTCAAATTTTGTTCGTTTCTCCAATTTTCTTTACATTTGAACCTACAATAAGCTATTGGTTCGCAAAGCTGAAGGAGTGTTGCAAACTTGTAGTTGTTGAAGGTGAGTAGATGTTCGGTTTCTATCTTATTTTATCTTTTTTTCCCTTGACTTCACGTCCGTGGGGCACATTTCCTGACGGTAGAAACTGATCTAGACTATCGAGATTGCCATATTTTATTTCGTTTTTTTTTTCAATTTGCTTCTCATTCTCACAGCACTTGAAGGTTAGGGCTTCGTCTTCTTCAAAACTCCGGCAACAATCTTGTGGGTTTCACGGCAAAGTAAGTTACTGATTTTGGGGTTTTCGGTTTATGATTTTGCATTTTTGGGGGTTTTTCCGTGAGTTTTTAGGTTAAAAAATCACTGGGTTGCTTCGTCTGCTTCACTATAAACCTACTGATTATTAAGTTTTAGGTTCGAAATAAGTGAGTTCCTTCGTCTTCTTCACTATAAATACCTACGGTAAATTAAGATTTGCATGTTGCTCTGTTTTCTCACTGAAAAATCATGTTGATTCCAGTGATTTTTTTTCACATAAATCTCATACCTTCCATACATTATAAGGTTGTTATTGTTCATACCAGGTATGAATTCAGGTATATAAAAGGGTATTAAACATTTACATTATAAATTTGTAAATATATATACCACATACAAACAGGTATGAAATTAGCCAAATCATAATTTTTACGAATTCGTACCCCTCCTTATAGAATATTGGGGTCTTATACATGGAAAATAAGAAAATGAAGGTGAAAATGTTGTTGGACGATCTTCGACAAATGAAAAATAAATGGGAGGAAAGAACAAAAAATGAATTGAAAAGAAATTGTAGGGCAAACAGTGTTATTGGAGAAAATTTGTGTTATCCTTAAAGGGAGAAGGCTACATTCGAAAATGGTGAATAAAATGGCAGACGGTTGACGAAAGAAAATTAAAAGATCTTGCTACAGGAAAAGAATAAAATGAAAAGGAAAGTTTAATAAAAAAATATATATATAATTAAATTGAAAATGAAAATTCCAAATAGGAATTGCCGGTTGCAACAAACTAACGTGGAAGACGTGTAGGTGGTTCCTATTTTTAGGCAAAATGGTTTCAACAAACTAAGAAGAAAATATTATTTGACCTAAAGAAAAAAATAAAGTAAATAATAATAATAATGACAACTAAAACTTAAAATGGAAAATCCATACAAAATTAAGGAGAATAATCAAACATTAATTGCAAATTTCGTATTGGATCCGATTTTAGGATAAAAAAAAGTAAATTCAAAATATTTTTTTACTTTATTGTTATATTTAGTTTACAATATAATATAAAATTAAATTTGATTCCATTCATTAATGT
The DNA here is from genome assembly GCA_017139565.1 of Luffa aegyptiaca. Classification (NCBI taxonomy): domain Eukaryota; kingdom Viridiplantae; phylum Streptophyta; class Magnoliopsida; order Cucurbitales; family Cucurbitaceae; genus Luffa; species Luffa aegyptiaca. The sequence continues at coordinate 882,214 of CM029406.1, read as the reverse complement.
GAGAGTATTTTGGTAAGAGAAATAAACTAATTAATTGATAAAAAACCTACCAATAATAACTATATTAATTATGGACATTTTTGAAATTTGGTCATCAAAAGAACCTATCTGCTATAATTTCTGTATATTTTAATGTTTTGTTTTGTTTCTTTTTAGAAAATATTTTAATGTTTTGTTACCAACAAACACTAACATCCCACAAATAAAACAAAAACAAAATAGTAGAGATCTGGGCTATTTGCCAAAGCGAGTTTAGCTCAGCGGTAATTGGCATGTACCCTCGACCAAGAGGTCAGAGATTCGAATCCCCCACCCCTAAATATTGATGGACTCAAAAAAAAAAAGAAAAAAAAAGATATGGACTATTTCTCTAAACTGACCCGAAGGAAGGGCGACAAACAAGAAAACAAAATACAATCATTATTTATTATTTAGAAAGGAAACATATACATTATTGTAAAAATTGGATCCTCAACTTTTAATTGTAAAATTAAATTTCTTAAATTTTTAAAAGTGTGATAATGCAACAATTTTTATTAAATAATTTATTAAATAAATATGTTAATGTATTTGTGTTGTAATATGACTCTTTTATTTCACATTGAAATAACCTTAAAAAAATGGATTAAAAGAAACTTCTCATTTATTATCACAACGAAACTTTCAGAAACTTTCAATTCCATTATAGGGACATTAGGATAATATACTAATATAAAAAAAAAAAAAAATATGCAAGAAAATGACACTTATTCCAAAGATTATTTTGATATTGCATTTTTTCCTTCTAAGAACTAATAAATAGTTTGTAAAAGAAATTTTTGCTGATGTGTTACCAAATTTTTCAGATTTCATTTTCCCAAAGCGAGCTTAGCTCAGCGGTAATTAACATGTAGGTGATGTACTCAAAAAAAAAAAAAATAAAAATAATAATTCATGTGGTATTCCTCCTACTGTGGATGTTAGTTTCTGCAAATGGTAGGAAAGCTTTGTGAACAACCATCCTGAAAATCTGAGGACGATTCTAAAACTGGAATTCCTCATAATGAAATGAAGTTTGAAATGGTTCAATATCAATACATAATAATGCATTTCCAATCCCATAGTACGGTTGTATTCATATGGTGTTCCCCTTATTGTAGATGTAAGTTCTTGCAACACATAGAAAAGCAGCCAACCCAATAGCACTAAGCCCAGCAAGCAACCAGTAGAAGTAATCAAGATGAGCTTTGTTGAGGTTATTGTCAAACCAGCTTTCTCTGCCATCCCCACTGGTTAACCTTTCAATGGCAGAGATGAGAAAGCTGCTTAAAAAGTTGCCAACGCCAAAAATACTCAGGTACGGGGACAGACCGATGCTTCTTAATCCACTTGGAACCTGATCATAGAAAAACTCCTGCAAGCCAACCATGGTGAAAACATCAGCAACTCCAAACAGTACATATTGAGGAACCAGCCACCATATACTCAGAGGAACAGTCGCCTTCGGCAGATCAACCAAACCATATTCTTGAGCTGTTTTGAGCCTTTTTATCTCGACCACTGCAGCAACGATCATGGAAAGGACAGATACTAACATCCCAAATCCAATTCTCTGTAGCATTGTAATTCCAGAAGGTTTTCCAGTGAAATTTCTCGCAATCAGTATGAGTATGCGATCATATATCGGGAGGGAAATGACAATGGACAGACCGATAAAGGATTGAAGGGAAGCAGCAGGTATTTCAAATCCAGGAACTATTGATCTGTCCATTGTGACTCCTTGTTTTGTAAAGAAAGTAGAAAACTGAGAGAATACAATAGCATATGCTAAGCATGTAACCCATATGGGAGCAAGCCTAAGTACTGCTTTTGCTTCCTCAACTTCGCCGACACTACATGCGTGACTGTCTTCCTTTGAACCATTAGGTGCAACTAAAGCTTTGTCCAGGAACCTGCCAAATTAGAGGATCCAAAGGCTGAAAAGGATTATAATGATAGAAGCAAATTAAAATGGTTTATAAAGAAAAGTTGCGTTTTAGATCCATGTAATGAGTATCACCTTAATTGTTGAGAGGTATGGTGAGGTAAAAGGCCACGGATTTCCTCTTCATGAGCAATTTCTGAAGATTTTACATGCCAATTTCTTACTGCCGTGATGAACACCCGTCCAATCCTCACCAATGGGTTTTTCTCATCTGTTATGTTACTGTACCTGTACGTCCTTGTTCCAAGCAAGAAGACTAGGAATGCAAAGACCATAGCAGTACAAGAAATTCCAAACCCAAGACTCCAGCTAAGGTTATCTTGCACATAGTTCAAGATATTAACAGTTGCCAGAGTGGCCAGAGAGAGACCAAAGTACCACCAATTAAAGAAAGAGCTTTTAGCTTTGTTCTCTTCTGGATGTTGTCCATCAAATTGGTCGGCTCCGAAAGCCTGGACGCAAGGCTTGTGTCCGCCTTGAGCAAATGCCACCAGATATAAGGAGAAGAAAAATGAAACTAGTTGGACAAGACTGGGGGAACATGCTACGGATTTTTCCGTCGGTTGGCAGGCAGAAGTGCTGGGAGAAGGTAATGTTGCAGACACAGTCAACAACCCAAGCCCCTGAATTCCAAAAGAAAACTATATTGTGAAATTATCCAGTTTGTAGAGCCCTAATTAGAATAATCCCGAATTAGGAGAGCCCTAATTAAAGGAGAATAGAGTAGTGGAGGAACCAGGATGTAGAGGGCAGAGGAAAGAGCAATAGTGCGGTATCGTCCAAGGAAGGAATCGGCGAGAAAGGCGCCGAGAAGAGGTAGCAAGGAGGCGGCGCCGGACCAGGCATTGACGTTCTCCGCTGCAGTGGCCGTGGACTGATGGAGCTGGTCCGTCAAGAAGTTAATCAAGTTGGAGGAAACTCCGTAGTAGGCGAATCTCTCGGCAGCCTCCACTCCTACTCACAATTCGAGAGGGATACAAATATTGGACAGCGAATCAGAAGAAAGAGATGGGGCGATTGATGATATTTAGATTTACCTATGATGAGTGAGGCGGATCTCCAGCCGCCGGAGTTGGATCTGCGGACTGGCCGGCCACTGTAGTCGACTGCGCCCTCCACCGTCTCCTCCAACAGAGGAACCTCCATTTGGCTGAGCCGCCTCTACTCCCAATCTCCCAATTATTGGCTCCGTTTGCAATCAAGCTTATTTAATTTTTTGATCATAGAGAAACAGAAAGGCAACAAAAGACAATAAAAACAAAAGAAGAAGACATTAAACCACTAGCCAACCACTACCACTCCATCCATCTCTCCGCGTGCAAGAGAGTAACCATTTCCAAATGCCATCAACGCCTTCCATGGATGCTTTTGGCGCACTCTTTGTTAATATGTCTAAACAGTACCGCATTTGCCAATCTACCCAAATCAGACGAACAGCGCCGCCTCGGTGAGATCTACAGAGTCCCTCGAAACGAATAAAAGAGAAGAACAGAGTAAATGGACGGAGAAAATCTCTATCCCATTCAATAATTGAGCTCCATCAATTTACTTGGATGCAGCTACATATATACTGGTAAAAATAGAGATGAAAAACTCCTTATCTAGACTAAGAACACCAACGGATAATAAAAACAAAACTAACAACTCTGCCTGCTATCACAACAATTTGATTTCTACACTTGGCTTGCACATGGACTGAACCTTATCTCTTGGACTGATGGTCTTCATCTAGTGGGTTGGGGTTGCTTGCACATATAGCAAACCCAACTAAAATAATAGCAAAATTAGCAACATATTAAAGTATTTGCAAAAATAACAAAATTTAACATCTAACCCATCTAAATTACTAAAAAAAATACCTCATCTAAATTACTAAAAAAAACCCAATCTGACATGTTTACCCAACCCATCTAGCCTGTTTTTTTCCTTATTCCCGTTTCTATCAAGTCTATTAGTTATTTCTGCTTTTTGTTTGGAATTTGCTATTGTTTTCTGTCACGGATAGATTTAGTAAGGTGATTGGTTGTAGTTATTGAGCCCGTTTTTTTCCTTCTTCCCGTTTCTATCAAGTCTATCATTGATAAAATTCTATCAGTGATAGAATTCTATCAACTATTTCTGCGTTTTGTTTGGAATTTGCTATTATGTTTTTTTGTCACTGATAGATATAGTAAGGTGATTGGTTGTAGTTGTTCAAATTAGGTGATAAAAGGTTTTATATCACTGATAGAACCATCAGAGATATAAATCTTCTATCACTAATAGAAAACTATCATTTTTGTTTCTAAAACATATGTCATTGATTTTGTTTTAATTTTGTTTTTATAGATGTCGAAGCAAAACAATATGGAAATTGAACTGAAAGAAAAGAAAAACACAAATCAGAAGTTGAAATTTAAAGAAGGGGAGAAAAGATATGTACAAAATTATCACGTAATCAAATACACTATTGGTTCCTATCAACACCATTGATTTCTATTAGCGATAAATTTCTATCAATGATAGAAATCTATCACTGGATTTCTATCATTGTGATTCTATCAGTGATAGATTCTATCAGTGATAGAAATCTATCACTGATAGAAATCAAAACAGAGGCAAAATGGAAATTAAAAAAAAGGTTTAAATTTTTTTCTATATTTGCAATTTTTTTATAAAACTTTCTATATCTACAATTAACCATTTGAATTTAGCCATTGCCTGAACCTTAACACCCCTCCTCAAGGGACAACAAGAAAAATGACTAAGATTTAATAGAGGGATTTGAAAAATGGCTATAAAGATTTAGAAATTAAAAGACGGCTAAACATAATTTTAATTGCGAAATCAATAATTAAAATAGAGGCTGAGAAAGAAGGTTCTTCCACGTACTGAAACTGTTGAAGCATGGAAATGCAGTCATGTGTCAACCTTCCTGTCAAAGCATAGTTCTTATCCTTCTGGTAGCCAATCAAAATAAACCCAGAGCTATCAGTGACATCAGCCTTGGAAAATGGATAAATGAGCCTTGCTTTACTGACTCACCCTCTTTCACACTCTTCACGTAGTTGTTGACTAACGTGTGAATTTCCCTTCGAAGTGCCTCAGGGGATCGGGGTGTGGAACTTCCGCCAGTGCTGGCGCCTCCGGCAGCACCTCTTGAGCCGCCCCCGGTTATTGATTGGGGTTTTGATAGGGGTTGGACGACCCCAGGAACTGGCAGGATTCGTGGACGAAGCCGGAAGCTGTTGCACGACCTCTAGAGCGACTATCTTAGCCGTGGGATCGGCCTCGCCTAAGGCAGGTGCATGAAAGGGTGAAGTTTTGTTTTTCTCTCCTTTCTTATTAGCGAGTTTCGATCCTTTTGTTTGAAATTTCTTTGTTCGTACCGAACCGCTTGCAGACAATGAATTTCTTCAGAAAGCTCGATAGGGTCTTTTGATGGGTCAGTAGATCTACAAAAAGTTGCCCCTTTATCGCATCCTTTATCGCAAAAAGAGGAGTGAAACATTCTATGTCAAATTCTGACAGTTGTAACAACCAGTGGACCAGGTACAAAGAATGAATTTATATATGTGTACGGAAGTTGTTAGCCAGCGGCCGCTCAAGTGTTCGAGCATTTTCCTTTCTCTTATTATTAGAGTGGGGTGGTTGGTTCCGATTCGACAAGGGTCGAATACCTTGTCGAATCAATCGCGAGGGTTCCGGGCATGAGAACGGAAGCACCAGAATCGAACAAAATGTCTGAACGTCCGATCCTGGACATAATCTTCTTAGAAATGGGGAGCCCCTTTCCTCGCCTTTTCTAGCCTCTATTTCTTGCTCGCTTACCTAGCTCTTGTCTTAGCGACCCACATCGGATGGCTTGGAAATTTGGCACAAGGTATTCCAGTAGAGAGCTCTTGTCCTTCCAATTGGATTGGGAGTTTTTTAGATTGTTGGAGCTGCAAAGTTCCTCGAAATATTTGCATGCAAGAGAGATCCCAATTCCATGTATCCGGTTAAGCGAGCCCTGTCACTCACACACCGGCTGATGGAGGACAGGATCACATTCACTCGCTTCCCGCCCGACTCCATAGTAACTAAGTGGAAAGTATGCCCACCCCATAATCACACGGGAGGCTCACCTGGTCCATGCACATCGCTCTCTCCAGGAGGTTGGCCGCCTATCCTAGATCTTCCCATTTTCAAGAAGATCCGGGGCTCGATCTGGTTTAGTATCAAGGTGATTTTCTTTCTGTTTCTATATATATAGTGTAATCTTTCACAAATTGTACAATTATTATCAATGCAAAGCTGATGTACAGAGAGAAAGTTAGTGGAAATGTGAGAAACACATAAAAGATTGGAAAGATAAAAAGAAGAGGAGGAAGAGTATGGAAAAGTGCCTGAACCTACGTGAGAAATAGGAAGGGAATGTCCGTTACTGATAGCAGGCAGAAATGTCGCTATTTTAGTCCTAAATTATTAAGCTTTTGATTGCTTTTATTGTGTTTTTATTTAGAAAATCTAATGTAATTCATTATTTTGTCCCAAGGAAGCAAAACCAGAATTTTGAGAGAATTTGGATGATTTTGGAGGCTTTTGGAGCAATTTTGGAGAAGTCCATTGAAGACCCAAGCCAAAAGCCCAAGAAAAGAGCCCAAGATCCATTACATGAAGCATTTGGGCCAAAAGAAAGTTGGAAGCCCAAAAAAAAAATATAAGTAAAAAATGGGCCATTCTTTGAAGACCGAGGCCTTGCGTCGAGACGCTCAGAAGCAGCATGGAGAGTTCTGGAATCACGATAGCGTCGCGACGCTGCACCATCTTGAGCGGCAAGAAAAGAAGTGACGTCAGCGTGCAAGAAAGATCCAGAAAGTGGGTAGCGTCGCGACGCTGTCCATGTAGCATCGCGACGCTGCGATGACTTGCAGCCCAAGACAATATGACGTCAGAGCGTCGCGACGCTGCGCCTGCTGGGAGCCTATAAATAGAGCCATTTTCATCCAAGTTTGGTGTGCCAATTTGTGGGTTTTCACCCCATTCTAGAGTCCACACTAAAATTGGGGATTTTTGGGAGAGTTTTGGAGCTTTGTTGAAGATCTTTGGAGCTCGGGATTGAAGGAGGTCGTCGCAGGATCGAGGAGATCAACACTTTTATGAGCATTTCTCTTCCCTTTTCCTTTATGTTTTAGTTTCTAGAATTGTTGTGATTAGGAATTATTGAATTTTAGTGATTATGAGTAGTTAATTCCTAAATTCTATGAGTTTGATATTATTTGTTGAACCTTTGCTTGATTAATGAATTGATTTGGTTTAATTGTCATTATTGTTCATTTGTGCATTTTGCCCTTAATGCTTTTAATCAACTGATCACTGATTAAATGAATCGTTACTAAGTGGAGACTCGACGGAGAGAAGCTTAGACTAGAACTAAATACATGACTAACGCTATTTACCCGAGTGACACGGGATATAATAAATAACGTTAGAGGTTGTATTGAAGCGTCGTAATGCCATGCTAAGTAAATAAAGAGGAGACCGAAAGGAGATTCTTTATTGAAAGGTATGAGATAGGAGGAGACCGACAGGAGAGTCCTTGTCATTAGGCTTCTAGACTTATGAATCAAATGATTAGTTAATCCATATTAGTTAATTGATTAAGCATTAAAGGTCCAATTGATGAAATCAACCCTCTAAAAATTATCCCTCCAAATTGTGTCTCCATTTATCTTTTGCTTTCTAGATTAGCTTGTTAGTTTATCTTTTCTGCATTAGATTTTGTTCTCTAAATAAAGCATAGCAAGACTATTCATGGTAATTAATTGAATAAATCCAATCCCTGTGGAGACGATACTCTATACTCAAAATCACTATATTACTTGTGACGACCCGTACGCTTGCGGTATAAAATCGTGCAACAGTTACCAACAGCAACATTCTCTTCACCGTTGTACTCAGAGGAGATGGCCAAATTCGACAGGTCTGATGTAACATGAGCGTTGCATCTAGAATCAGCAAGCCATGGAGATCCAACCGCAGAGGTGGGAGAAAATTGATTATGCTGAGTAGATATATACTGATGATTCTATGTGGCTACCATTGCAGCTAACTGAGGAGGAGGATGCCTGCCTTGAAAATTGTAGTTCATTCGATTGTAACAATCGAGAGCCATATGACCAGGTCGGTGACAGATCTGACAAGCCGTTCGAAAATCAACAGATGATGGCGAAGAATTAGGAAAACCGCGACCTCGTCCAGGAGAAGTAAAAGTGCTAGAATTCCGACCTTGTCCTGAATTACGTCCTCCTCGACCACGACCACGAAAGGAAGATTGAGAAGAGGATGATGGAGGCGGACGAAACTGATTGGCTGAAGAGGCAAGCATCGTCGTAGGTTGAACAACCAGATCCTCTCGTTTGGCTTGTTTTTCAATCGCTGATTCCTCTTCTTTGAGTAAGACATGTAATTCAGCGAACGTAACGGATTGAGACCTGATTCGCATAGAACTTCGAAATGTATTGTACCCAACAGGAAGTCCATTGAGTGTATAGATGAGAAGATCGTCATCATTGACCACTGACGAAACATTTGCAAGTTTGTCCTTTATTTCTTTGATGCGCTTGATGTATGAATCAACAGATTCATCCGATTTCTTCGTGATAGACTGCAAATCAGTCTTAAGATTGACAATATTCGACCGAGTCGAAGAAGAATAGTGTTTTTCTAGGGCTTCCCACTTCTCTCTTGAAGAATTACAACCAACGATGTAGGCTAGGGCTTCCGCAGACAGTGTAGCATTGATCAAAGTCATCAAAGCTTGATCCTTAGCAAGCCAATCTTCATACTCAGGATTAAGATCAGTAGCAGAAGATTCAGAGGAAGACGATGCAGTAGATGATCCAGCAGAAAGAGTCTTCGGCGGAGCCTTGTTAGAGCCATCAACAAAACCAAAAAGTTTGTGTGCACGCAACATTGATGAAAATTGAAACTTCCACAAAACATAATTGGAAGAATCAAGACGAATTGAAATGAGATTACAGATATTCGTCAAGAGAAAGATCGGAGAATGATGATCTTTGAGAGAAGGAGTAGTGGTGGAAGCCATGATCAAGAAACAGAGGAAAAAAAAAATTTTGGCGCGAAGCGTGGGTTAAGGTAGACGTGAGTCTTCAACGCTCTGATACCATGTAATCTTTCACAAATTGTGAAAGTGTATTCTCATTAATTTTAAAAAGATACAAGATGGGTATTTATAATAACCCATGGATAGAGAATACAATGTAAATAATTGATAATAAAAGGGCTAAATAACAAACTGATACATCAGGTAATATATAGGTCATTGCAGCATTTCCACGATATCGTTATGATCAATTAATGGGACTTGGCTGGAAAGTGTTCTTGCCTCTATCATTAGCTCGGGTAGTCATCGTTTCTGGTGTTTTAGTCACCTTTCAATGGCTCCCTTAATTATGTGCGAGGAATTTCCCTATTCGAGTAATGGGAAGCGTATCTGCATGACCCCTACAGATTTGACTCTATCTACACTCGGAGCCAATCCCTTATAGGTTCTGCCACCACGCCATTGAACAGGAGCTCGTGTGGAACCTTTTCTTTCTAGCGTAACTGCGATGAAACGTAACAAAATCTTACGGTCGCGTTCGAAGTTCTGGGGTTAGGTCAGGTAGGACTAGACCCAATAGACTGGATCTGTGGAATCCAATCAGATCTGATGGTAGCTTCGAGCGATCATAGTACGACCGCTCATCAAATATAAAAAACATCTGTAGATCTCACTTCCCTTCCCCCATACCATAGCCGGTAGGGATAGCGTATCTATAGAAGAGAGCATATGACCCTTTACCCTTAATTTAGTTTAGACGCGCGCGACCTCTGGTGCGACTATCTTAGTCGCAGGATCGGCCTCGCCTAAGGCAAGTGTATGGGAGGGCGAAGGTGAAACTTGAAAGGAATTTACTTCATTTTCGCCTTCCTTCATGTTGTAGCCTTAGCTTATCGACAAATAAAGAGGCTGGTTATGGCTTTTCCAAGATAGGGCTCCTTCTCATCTATCTTGACCGGGAAGAGGGGGGAGGCCCTTGCGGAAGCCTTGCCCACCTTTCTCTATTGTTCTGATGGATAGGCTGGTTGCACTCCCTTTGAGGTAAGAACTGTTCCTTTTGATGGCAAATTACTACGATCTATAGATTCCCATCGATAGACAATCCCAACCAGAATAGAAGCGAGTCGTTGCATGTTCATACATCCATGTAATTAATTCACAACCCCAATAGGTGAAATCAATTCCCTAAGAGTTTTCACCATATTTGTTTAGCTTTTGTGTTTGGATATTTCAGTCTCACTAAATTTAGATTTATAGATAAAATCGAACAAAAGTATTCATGGTAATTAATTGAGCTAGAAAACCAATCCAGAGGACGACATTCGATTTTCAAATCATGATATTATTACTTGACTCGTACACTTGCGGTAGCAAAATTGCGCATTAGTATAAACATCTGGGCGTGGGTTTGAACTCGCGGACGTGATTGGGTCTTTCGGAACTCATGGGTATGAACATCTGGGTGTGGGTTTGTGTTGGGTTTTATGTCCTAAAACTCGTAGATAGTAAATGTAGCAATTGACCGATCATTAATAAAATGTTATTGATGTATTTTTCAATTAAGTGTTATTGTTTATATTATCTTTATCTTGCCTAAATAACCCTAATCCAATAAACTAAAATCCGAGGTTGTTGTATGAGTCTTGAATTGTATGTGAAGACATATGGGGATCATTGTTCAAGATATAGCCAAAAAGTTTTATAGTATATGGATAAGGTTGGGTACATTATCATGGTGACACTATGGATACAACTCACTTTGTATTTGATACAAACGCAATGATCACGCAATGATCCAACGCGTTCGTGTAGGAGACATGTGAGTGGGGGTATCCTATGCAATGAGTTTGCATAATACCGGACTGCGAAATAGTAACCGCCTATAACACCGTTGACTAGTTAGGTATCTATTTCACTAGGATGACCTAGGCAACTTAGTCTCAATCCTGAGTGGGTTATGGACTTTTGTTCACGAGGGATTGTCCTTTGATTTGTATGGGTGAGAGTGGCCGGTTCGCCAACTCAATAAGCCTACCATTTTGGGGACAAGACCGAGTGGAGAGCTGGGAACATAATCACGCAAGATGAAATTCACTCTTTCCCCGCTTTAGGGAAGTAGATGAGTGTTCCCAAGTGGTGTCTCCGGGTCTTGAACAAAGGGCTCTACCCTCTCAATGACACAAGAGGGGTTCCTGTTTCTTAGTAGGACCATAAACATGTTGTTCATTAGAGGAGCACTGGTACTCAAGGATGTAGAACGGTAATTTGACCTAGCTGGTGTTACGAACACTCGTGAAGGACAAACTGCAGATATATTTATGTGTCCACGAATATAGATCAATAACAGCAAGTTGTTTATGGTCAGAAGCTCCAACGATATGAGATTAACTGGCTAAACTCATTAACCAAGTTAATCAATATTCGTTAACTGTGGGTACACTCCAGAAATATATCTGCACTCGTGAAGGACGAACACAGATAACGAATATTGATTAACTTGGTTAATGAGTGATGTGAACCAAGGAACATCTATTGTCATGCCTCAGGGTCCAATTACAAGGTCGAGAGCCAAGAAGCTACAACAAGCATTAATCACCTATATTCAAGCTATGGTGAGCTCAACAAAGGACGTTCAAGGAGATGTTGGACTATTTCCCTACACTATTTCCAAAGTTGAAATTGAAGATGGAGATACATTAAATGCATTTTGACTTGCATTTAATGAACTTATAGTTGGCTTTATGGAACTCAAGTTCAAGCTACTCAAAGTGAAGCTTCAGTAATACATGGGAGGTTACAAACAACTCAAAGCTGACCAAGGAGCTCAATTCTCGGATATATGACTCTACATTATGTAGTTTTCAGTTTTTAAGACTTTTTCATAACTTTTAGGTTACATTTGAGTAGTGGCTGATTATGGGATTTAATATTGTGGAGGTTACACTCTTAAATATGTCATTTAAGCTGAATTTAGGTTATATTTTGAAGGCTATAAAAAGCCATCTTGGATGTAACACAAATCAGAATATTTTGAGTGAAATGTATTGAGTTTTCCCTTAGCTTTGTGTTGAGCTGAGTTTTCCCAAATTGTGTAATTTCTTGTGTTAGATCTTGCATGCTAGAGTCATTCAAGTGGTGTTGATCAAACCTCTTGTGGAGTGATTCGAATCACGAGTTTAGAAACAAGTTTTCTTTACTCTTGATATTGATCATCAAGGTAATCCGTTTCAAAACTTTTTCTTAGGTTGGTTCCATTTCGTTCTTTGGGGTTTTCAGATTTGAGATCTAAAGGTCTTGTTTTTTAGCAAGGTTGTTAGATCCATTTCTTGGGAGTTTCATAACATTTGGTATCAGAGCTACTTTGATTCATAACAATGAGTTTAGCCAGTTAATCTCATATCGTTGGAGCTTCTGATCTGTAGATTCATTAGGTCCCACCGATAGCTCATAAAGGGTATTGAGGTAATTAAAGTAAATTGAAAATTTCAAATTTACTTAAGGAAATAATATAATGTATGGTGATACATTATAATATAAAGTTTATATTTTAATTAAACTTTATAATATAAATTTATTTATTTTGAATTTGATTCAAAATTAGTTTATGGGAGAAATAAATATTTGAAGGAGTTCAAATATTAATTTTAATATGAAGTAAGTTCATATTAAAATTATAGGTTAAAATTAATGTGCATTAGATGTACATTAAAACTATAGGTTATGAGAGAAAGATAATTGAATGTGATTCAATTATAAGGTTAAATTAAATATGTGATATTTAATTTAATGATTAATTAATTGGAGAATTAATTAATTATTTAATTTAATTTAATTTAGTTAAATTTGATTTAATTAAATTGATTGAATTAAAACTATAGGTTATATGGGAAATGTTGATTTAAATATGATTTAAATGAAATGATTAATTAAATATTTATTTTACTTATTAATTAATGGTTTTTTAATTAATTAAATAAAATAATTTTAATTTTATTTAAATTAAAATTCACGATCAGTTGTTTCAAACTGAAGGGGCACGTGTTGCATCCATGTGAGTCCTCTTTCCCCTTAACCGATTCCTACACGTCTGGGAGGCGGTTGTTGAGTCTCTCCCCACTGTAGGCGTTTAGGGTTTTAGCAGAGAATGAAATTTTCAGTTGTGTGAAAAATATCCCTCTGCAAATTTTCTCTCTAAAGAGTTCTCTCAAAGATTTTCCCTTCCCTAACCCCAAAAAGGTTCCCACAAGCTTCCATCTCAATTACTCTTGAGATATACCAGTGGATCGCTATTTGGTGGTGTCTTGGTGTTCTCGGAGAATTCCAGAGAAGGAATTGTTCATTGCTTCCCAAGGAATTGGCGAAAATTCGATCAAGATGACAACGAGAGTAAGACTTGACTTCAATTCCTTTTTTTCTCTCTAATATGCATGATCAGGATTAGGCTGATCTTAATTCTGTAAAATATCAGCATGCTTTAAGCCTTATTTACAGTAGATTCATAGTTGCGTGGTTGCCGTAAATTGTTTTGCTAAACGTACGGTATTTTGATCGTTAATTAAACAGTGTTTTGGTCTCTGAAATCTTCCGATGCGCTAGGGATTTCAACCCTACAGTTTTGAACTCGCGGACGTGACTGGGTCTTTTCGAAACTCACGGGTATGAACATCTGGGCGTGGGTTTGAACTCGCTGCAAGATCTGGGCGTGCGTGGACTGAACGTGACTGGGTCTTCGATCTGGGCGTCCGTGGACAAGAACAGTCCGGACGTGGACTTAATCGCGGCGAGATCTTCGTGGCGTGATCTAGATCTTTGGCGTGCGTGGGTGGCCAGAGGGATGACGAGATCCAGATCTCCCACGTACGTGGGTGGCGAGAGGGACAACGAGATCTTTGGCATGCGTGGCGAGATCTGGACATGCGTAGAGAGCTTTCCGGCGAGAGGGACGGTGAGAGAGAAGGAGATGATGTGGGAAAGAGAAAGAAAGAAGAAGAAAGAAAGAGAGGGATGATGAGAGAGAAGGAGATGGTGAGGGAGAGAGAAAGAAAGAGGAAAAAATAAAGTCGCCGGCGGCGGTTGTTGGACGTTGATCGCCGGCGGCCAGTGTGCTTGAAGAGGAAGAATAAGAAAATAAAAATTTAAAAGTAATAATATTTTTATTATTTTAATATATTTTATTTTAAAAAATTAAAAATAATTTTTTTAATAAAAAAAATAGTGCCACGTCAACAAGTCGTTAGTTTTTAACGGAAGAATGGATGGAGGGACTAAAATGAAACGAAATCGAAACCTTAAGGGCTAAATTATCGAGTTTGAAAACTCAGAGACAAAAATGAAACCTAACCCAAACCTCAGGGACTAAAAGTGTATTTTTTCCTTATTATTATTATTTAATTGATTCTGATAAAATTTAACTTCAAACTTATTATAAAATAAAATAAGACAAGTTTAAAGAATTGATACTAAAATGTTATTTTGTTTTTTTTTTTCTAATATTATTAATTTTTGTATTGTTTTTATTCAAGTCAAAGCTTTATGTCTAACTTTGGAATGAAAAAGAATAATGCTAAAAATTAGTGGCAATACACAACTAGATTCTTATAAGATTTTGTATTTCAAATTTTGAATGGAAGAGATCAAAGCCACATTGATGATGGAAAGCAACGTTAAAATGTGAAATAAATAAACAGATAAATATTGAACTATTTTTTTTTATTTTGCAAGAAAAATATTTGTTAGTGTCAGAAATTAATAATGAGATATAATTTGGGGATCCTGATTTTGATGTTTCTCACATTATTCTAATTTTATCAAAGTTGTGTTTTGTGTGCCATTACATAGTTAGAATCTCATAAAAATATTTCTTTTAAAAGGAACTCACAGAAACTATTATTTATTTGTGTCTTGTGTTCTTTTTATGCCATCAATCAAAACTATGTTTGAATTATGTGTTTAATTACAACGTGCTTCTTATTTTGAACTAAAGGTGTTCAAAATCAGACCGAATCGACTCGACCAAATTGAACATGTTATGCCTCCATGATGACCAAATTGAACATGATGATATGCACTCCATGATGACAAAATTCTGGTGGGGTACGACAGAGACTAAAAAGCGAATACACTGGAAAAAATGGAACATGTTATGCCTTCCAAAAGAACTTGGAGGGTTAAATTTCAGGGATTTTGTGAATTTCAATAAAGCATTACTGGCTAAACAAGTATGGCGATTATTCATGAATCCAAACCTGTTGGTGTCAAAGGTCATCAAAGGTCGATATGCTCAGCATGAATCACTTATGCAAGCCCCAGTCAAAACAAATAGTTCAATATTTTGGAGGGGTTTTGTCTGGGCTCGCGAGTTATTGCAAAAGGGCATGCGCAAGAGGATTGGGAATGGATCGTCTACAAGTTTTTTCACAGATCCATGGATACCAAAGGAGGTCACCTTCAAACCAATCAGAGTTCCTGGCGTGGCATATCATGAAGCGGTAAGGGTTGCTGACTTTATCACCCCATCTCTTGGATGGGACATGGTTAAGTTGAGATCTATGGTGATTGGAGAGGATGCCAATATTATTGCCACCATTCCTATTAGTGCATGTAATGAAGATGACACATGGATATGGCATTACTGTTCTAATGGCCGATACTCGGTAAAAAGTGGATACAAGCTAGCGATGACATTATCAAATGGGCAAGTATCATCAAGTAACGAGGATTTGCGGCAATGGTGGACAACATTATGGAAACTCAAAACCCCACCAAAGGTAAAGATGTTTATTTGGAAAGCTTTTCATGGATGTTTGCCAACTAATTTTTGTTTATGGAAGCGAGGACTAGATACGGCACCGCAATGCAACTTGTGCAGATCGAAAATAGAGACAATTGATCATGCTTTGTGTGGGTGTAAACGTGCCAATCAAATATGTGATGCGATATTTCCTAGAGTGGACAACGTGATTCCAGTTGCAAACAACTTTGCGGACCGACTTATATGGCTAGCAAAAAATCTAAAGGGCATTGAGTTTGAGAAAGCATGCATTACATTTTGGTCGTTGTGGAATGACAGAAATAATTTTATTCATAATTTGGATTACATGAATTGGATTCAGCGTTGTGAGTGGATTCATGAATATTGGGAGAGTACTTGCGAGAGATGGAGGAAAAAATTATCTCGTTCAGTGTCAATGGAAAAACCTCCTCAGTTGGCAGCGACAATGGCTCATTTACACACAGATGCAGCAGTCGGACCATGTAATATAGGGGTAGGTTATGGGGCTATTATCAATGGAATGGATGGTAATATATGTGCAGCCTTGGAGATTATGGAGCAACATATCATACACCCCTTGCAGCTGAAGTGAATGCAATCATTCATGGTATTCGATTATTGCAACGAATGAATATTTCTAATGCTTGTGTTTTCTCATATTCATTAGTGGCAGTGAAGATGATTCAAGGAGAAATGCAAATAATGTCGGATGTTTATCATTGGATTATTCAAATCCAAGAGATGAAGCGTTGTTTTCAGGAATTATCTTTTTATCATATATCTCAAGATCATAACAGGAGAGCTGATTTCTTGGCAAGGGACGCCCTAGCTAGGAGACAATCTAGGCTTTGGTTGGAGAATTTACCTCAATGGTTGTCATCTATGAGTAATCATACTAATTGCAAATGTAATCTCCTTTGTACTTGCTCTTATTAATGAAATGTTTCTTGATTCAAAAAAAAAAAAAAAAAGCCTTTGAATTAGTGATCACTTGGTAAGATAATTCTCCCTTGACAATTGAATCCAATTTTTCCCATTATTTTCATTTTCGTATCCGGGTTTAATTTCTCATTTTATTGCATATTTCCTGCGTTATGTTTAAAACCAACATTAGTTACCTTTAAAACCTAAAACTAATTAGAAATAATTTTGATTTCTCTCTGTGTTCGACCTAGTCTACTAACCATTGCAAATAGTTTAGGATTAGTTATGACTTTAATTTGATAAGATCCTCAACAAGTCCTTACATCATAGGGACAACGTCTCGACGTTGTCCCAAACGCTACTGCTCTCATGAGTTGGACAGAGTAGCATCTAGATGCCATAAATAGAATCGAGACGCTACGAACAAAAACTTCTTAACACATGCTTTTCTAGGGGAACGCCTCAATGCTGGTTCTTTAGTTTGCCAATTAAAATATGGTGTCTTGACGCCATTTGTGGGGTTGAGACGCCATCCTCTCGGGATTTTTGCATATTTGAGTCTCCATCCATACTTAACCTCCATAAATCATCATTTTTAACTCCAAATTCATCAATAAATGCTTGAAAATCTCCGATTTTTCTCTTTGTGCCTTAAATCTACAAATTCAACAATAATAGACATCAAAACTCACAATTTCAGGACAAAAATAGCCATTTTAATAGCCTCTTGCTCGTTGTGTGCTCTCTGGAAAGAGAAAACAAAGAGAGAGAAAAGGGAGAAGAAATAAAATGAGTGAGAAACGAGATGAGAGAAAAATGCACGATTTCATATATAGAGTAAAATAGTAATTTTGCTAGGATGATAAAGTAAGCAAAAGGACATATAACCTTAAATTGAAAACAGAAATTATGGTGGATGAGCTATAACCCATTAATTTCAATTTTGTCTAAATCTTCTAAATTTATCAATGGTAAGATTTCATGCATTAATTCAATTTTTATTCTTCCCTAAATATCCTTATTTAATTTGGTAACTCTTATTTTATTAATTTATTTTAGTATTATATTTTTTTCTGTCAACCGGTAAAGGCAAGTACATAAATGAGCTTCTTAAACTCCTTCAATATCCGGTTGTGAACTGACAAAAATGTAAAATTATAACAAAATAGACACTTTTAGAATAAATGGGCTACTATTGTGTAAGTTACTCCTTCACGCACATCACTTTTTGTTAGTGAATTACTGTAGTTTTTTCAATTCTCTATTCATGAAACAATATTAGGGAATTACCCAGAGATGAGGTCAAGTTTCCAATCGTTCTATTTCTCTGTAGAACAATACTCCAATCCCTTATCTTTAAATTACAAAGCTCCTAGACGGTGGAGTTCATGTGGTATTCCTCCTATTGTGGATGTAAGTTCTTGCAAAAGATAGGAAAGATTTCTGAACAACCCTCCTGAAAATCTGAAGACGATTCTAAAAATGGAATTCTTCATAATGAAATGAAGTTTCAAATCATTCAATATCAATACATAATAATGCATTTCCAATCCCATAGCTTCAAATTACAATGCTCCTGAACGGTTGTATTCATGTGGTGTTCCCCTTATTGTAGACGTAAGTTCTTGCAAAACATAGGAAAGCGGCCAACCCAATAGCACTAAGCCCAGCAAGCAACCAGTAGAAGTAATCAAGATGAGCTTTGTTGAGATTATTGTCGAACCAGCTTTCTCTGCCATCCCCACCGGTTAACCTTTCAATGGCAGAGATGAGAAAGCTGCTTAAAAAGTTGCCAACGCCAAAAATACTAAGGTACAGGGAGAGACCGATGCTTCTTAATCCACTTGGAACCTGATCATAGAAAAACTCCTGCAAGCCAACCATGGTGAAAACATCAGCAACTCCAAACAGCACATATTGGGGAACCAGCCACCACACAGTCAAAGGAACAGTTGCCTTCGGCAAATCAACCAAACCATATTCTTGAGCTGTTTTGAGCCTTTTTATCTCGACTAATGCAGCAATGATCATGGAAAGGGCAGATAAAAGCATCCCAAATCCAATTCTCTGTAGCATTGTAATGCCAGAAGGTTTCCCAGTAAAATTTCTTGCAATTGGTATGAGTATGCGATCATATATCGGGAGGGAAATGACAATGGATGCACTGATGAAAGATTGAAGGGCAGCAGCAGGTATTTCAAATCCAGGAACTATTGACCTGTCCATTGTGACTCCTTGTTTTGTAAAGAAAGTTGATGACTGAGAAAATACAATAGCATATGCTAAGCATGTAACCCATATGGGACCAAGCCTAAGTACTGCTTTTGCTTCCTCTACTTCACTGACACTACATACATGACTCTCTTTCTTCGAACCATTATGTACAATTAAAGCTTTGTCGAGGAACCTGCCAAATTAGAGGATTCAAAGGCTGAAAAGGATTAAGATGATACAAGCAAATTAAAATGGTTTATAAAGCAATTATTATATGTTAAATCCACATAAGGACTACATTTCAGACGAGAACAGAAATAATCCAGTGGTAACAAAGCATACATTTTACCTGAATTGTTGAGAGTTATGATGAGGTAAAAGGCCACGGGTTTCCTCTTCGCGAGCTATTTCTGATGATTTTACATGCCAATTTCTTGCTGCCGTGATAAACACCCGTCCAATCCTTACAAAGGGGTTTTCCTCATCTCCTCTGTTGCTGTACCTGTACGTCCTAGTTCCTAGAAAGAAGACTAGGAGCGCAAAAACCATAGCAACACAAGGAATTCCAAACCCAAGACTCCAGCTGAGGTTATCTTGCACATAGTTCAAGATATTAACGGTTGTAAAAGTGGCTAAAGAGATACAGAAGTACCACCAATTGAAGAAAGAGCTTTTAGCTTTGCTCTCTTCTGGATGTTGTCCATCAAATTGATCGGCTCCAAAAGCTTGGACGCAAGGCTTGTGTCCGCCTTGAGCAAATGCCACCAGATATAAGGAGAAGAAAAATAAAACTACTTGGACAAGACTGGGGGAACATGCTAAGGATTTTTCGGATTGTTGGCAGTCAGAAGTGCTGGGAGAAGGTAATGTTGCAGACAATGTCAATAACCCAAGTCCCTGAATTCCAAAAACAAAATAAAGGAAAAGTTAAACACGCTTACTTTAAGCATGGTCTTGGAGCTCATGAAAAACTATTTTCTCAATTGCACAGTTCGTTTCGGCTAACTGGCCTGCCCAACCGCTTTATTGGAACGAAATTAATTCCGAATTAACAGTGCCCTACCCAATAACTTGCTAGTCTAAAATTTCATGGTTGGGAAATAGAAAATCGGAGTAAAAGAAGAAGAGGGTAAAGTAGTGGAGGAACCAGGATGTAGAGGACAGAGGAAATAGCGATAGTACGGTATCGTCCGAGGAAGGAATCGGCGAGAAAAGCGCCTAGTAGAGGTAGCAAGGAGGCGACACCGGACCAGGCATTGACGTTCTCCGCTGCTGTGGCAGTGGACTGCCGGAGCTGGTCCGTCAAGAAGTTAATCAAGTTGGAGGAAACTCCGTAGTAGGCAAATCTCTCGGCGACCTCCACTCCTAAACACAATTAGCATTGGATAGCAAAACAGAAGAAAGAAATTGTGGTGGTGTGGAAGGTGAGTGATGATTTACCTATGATGAGTGAGGCGGATCTCCAGCCGCCGGAATTAGATCTGCGGACTGGCCGGCCATTGTAGTCAACTGCGCCGTCCACCGTCTCATCCAACAGAGGAGCCTCCATCTTCGTGTGGACTGTGGTGGGAGAGCCGCTCTACTCCCAATCACCCAATCATTCATTCCGACTTTTTAGTCGGCTTACGAAGTATTAATAGATTCTTGGGAAAAATTTTTGGGTCCCCAGTTTTGAGAGATAGATGTATTTGGTCCCAAGCCTGTTAGGGCCTCCATTTTTTGAAGTCCTATAAAAAAACAGAAATTATAGGTTTTTACACATTAATTGGTATAAATTTGTTACCAAAATGCCTTCATTTAATGATTGACCTAATTTTAATTTAATAATATATTAGATTATATAAATTATTAAATATATTATTTTTGTTATTAACTCCCTTCAAGTATATCTTGTCGCCGAATCTTTACCAAAAAATTAGGGGATTTGGCCTTCAGTCATGGTAAGTATTATCCCAAATAATGTTTCCATTTTATAATTCATAAATTCCTTTTATTTGTTTTCATTTTGACGGCTCAATGTTAGAATCATCTTTTTTGCACGATTTCAAGATGCAGTAGTAGGTTTTCATGATTTTCGTTCACAATCGTCCATCACAAACCAATTTTAAATTTTAAAACAAATTTTTTGTCGTCTGCTTCTCAATTTGGCTGATTCAAAAATTCGATTTTCATGTTTTTTCTTCTAAAAAATTTGATTCTTTAAATTTCGTGCAGTCCCAAAATATAAGTTGTTCCAACCAATATTTGTATCTTTTTTTTTTCTTTTGGATAATAAACGAATTTCATATACCTGTTTGTAAGTGGTATATATAAACGACTTATGAAAACACGAATTTCATACCTGTTTGTAAGTGGTATATATTGGTACAGAATTATCATGTATGTATTATAATTATGAATAAACGAATTTCATATGTGCTTGTAAGTGGTATATATCGGTACAATATTATAATGTATGTGTTAGAATTATGAATAAACGAATTTCATACCCTATATGAAATAACTATGCCAGTTAGGTAAATAAAAATACCCAATATGAAATAACTATGCCAGTGAGAATTTATCTAAAAAACTAAAATTTGAGGCAGACAAAACTAATTACGGAGAAGTTTCAAAATCCATACCGGGTATTTTAAAATTCATACCCGGTATTTAGAAATCCATACCGGGTATTTTAACAGGGATTTTCTTTTATGGTTTTGTTGTAGGCTTGTGATGAGAGGGCATTTTTGTAAATAAACCAAGTTTGGAGTTAGCCCTAAGCTTTCCTTTTCCTTGTCTTTGAGCCACAGGCATAGCAGCTCATTCCTTCCTCCTTCACGACCGAACCCAGCGTCTCAGCTCTCTCTGCGTGTCCTGTTTCGGCCGGTCAGCATCATCTCTGTTCCTCGTTCTCGACGCCGGCGTCAGTCTTTCTCCGGTGAGCGTGCGACTACGGCGACGGCGTCTAAGACGCACGCGCGAAGGGTTTTCATTTGGATGGGTTTCCGGTGAGCGTGCGATTTCTCTCTTTAATGTCTTTCCCCTCTATACCCATCATATTTTCGGCGTTCTTCAGCGGTCAATAGCTCTCGTTCGCGTGCCAGCCATTGTTGCAGCGTGGGGGTCAAATGGAAGAAGACGAACGATTTTTTGGAGATTTTCTCAAATATCGTTTTTGGAGATTTTTGGAGATTTTCTCAAATATCGTTTTTTCCTGTTCTGTCTTTTCTTTTTTTTTTTTTATTTTGAATATCAGGGGTCAAATTGGTAAATGGGCTACAATTAATTAAAATGGGCTGGACTGAAATGAAATTTTCAAGGTTTTTGGACAAAAGTGAAATATATGGGCTGATTTCAGCCCATTCTTGTAGATACCCCTAGAAAAAACCCCAACTCAACGTTTGGCACCCGGTTCTTTGAAACCGGTGAGTAGGGTTTCATAACCCCCCACTTCACAACTCAGCTCCCCTCGTTTCTTTCTCCGTGTTGCCAGATCGCTCCCCCTGTTTCTCTTCGTTTTCTTTGTTTCCCTCCTCTCCTCTTCAGTGTTTGGTCGTCGATGTTTCTCTCTGTTCGGGTGTTACACTGCTACTAATACAGCAAGTGCACAGGCCGCAAGTAATATAAAACGAAAATATTCCGAGTATCGAATCCACAGGGAGGCGAAGCGAAATTTAAGCAAAGCAAAAATTCCTTGAACACTAAAGATACTTAAGAGAAATAATATTTAGGGACCAAACATGAAAATAAAATGATTTTTAAAATTAACGCGATTAAGGAAAGTAAAGTGATCAATCAAGAAAATAAAATATGGAGAAAGAGTTTTTAAAATGGGAAGTGGGGTCTTGAAACTTAATTAATAGCTAAATAATTATTACAATTAACCTATCTCGTTGCCCAACTAATCATATTCCTAGAATCTCCGTTAGTCACATAGGATCTCCTGTCGGTTTCCCCTAATTATAATTAATCCATTTTAACAACCTAAGTGTCCTTAGCGCCATTAAAATTCATTAATTATTACGCTCTGATTCATTTTAGGAATCTAAGTTTAATCAACTAATCTCGTTGTCACGACGGGCAATTAAACTAGTTGCATGGATTATGATCTATCCTAACTTCTCTCCGTCGAGTTTCCATTAAGAATCAGATCAATATACAACTGGCCAGATTGCATACAACATTACGAGCATCCATACAAATAATTAGTAAACAGGGCAAGAGATAGACAATTATAACAACTTTTAACTATAATTTCATTTCAAGACCCCAAATTGGGGTTTAGCTATACATAGCTAAAATATTGACAAAATATACAATGGAAGCATAATTAAGAGCAAAATAAAAGGGAAGGAAACGACCGTCGAAGACCCCGTTGCTGGCGCTTGGAGTCCCTCCGAACACACCTTGAGCCTCCTAGAATGCTCCCCAAAACTCCCCAAAATTTTCCCACTAAATAACTCTCAAAAAGGCTTAAAAGCCTTGAGAGAGGGCTCCAAAGGAGCCAAGAAAAGAAAGAATGAAGGAATGGAATGATGATTGATGCATAAAATGGGCACCAAGGGGCGCCTTTTATAGGCCCAAAACTTGGACAGCGTCGCGACGCTGTGATGTCAGCCAACTTGTTCGCCAAGAAATGGGACAGCGTCACGATGCTGTGCAGATTCCAGAACTGGGCAGGCGCGGTTTGGGCTTGAAATTGGGCCAACTTCAATTCTTTTTGGACCTCTTCTTCATGGTTGACTTTCTTGGACTCCCCCTTGACCCATGTATGGAATTTGGGCTTGAATGACTCCTTTTTGGGCATTTTTTTCACCAAAATCCATAATTTGCTCCTAAAGACCAAATAACAAAATATATTAAATTTCTTCACTAAAAACACAATTAAAGCCCCCAAAAGCTTAATAAATTAGGACTAAAATAGCGACATTTCTGCCCGCTATCACTCTCCCCCTTTCAGATCTAGGGTTTCGCCGTCGATGTTTCTCTCCTTGATTCGCCTTCTTCCCTCGTGTGGTTCATTTTCGGTTTCTAGATCGATGTTTTTTCATCAGATCTGAAACCCTTTTCCTCTACTCTCCCTCGCCGCTTCGAATAGGCTCCCCTCTTGCCGCATGCTTCTCATTCATTCGTGTCTTTGATGGTGCATGTTGCATTTGATGGGTTAATTTGCTTGGTAGGGGCTGAATGGAGTATATTCATGAGCCTGGTGGGGGAAGGTAATACGAAGGTGAGTCTTCTATCGCTATGTCCGATCGATGATGAACGTTTGTTATGATTTTTTTTTATATACACACATTCTTTGATTTTCGAAGGATTTGTATCTGATATGTTCTCTATGCTACTTGTACAAAATTTTCGTTGTGGTATCTGTACTTCCAGTTTGGTGAGTCTCTTCCCTCTATAGTAATGCATTCTAGATTTAATCTATCATCTCTGTAGGTACTTTTTTGTTTGCCAAGGTGAACTCCAAAATAAAATTCTTTTGCTTCTTTCTGGTATTTTGTTCCTGTGAATGTTCCAATCAGAATCTTTGTTCACAATATATGAAATTCAATTTCCATGAATGAATTTCAACTTTCCTGAGGCTGGTCAATTTTTATATATATGTTCTTTGATTTTAAATGCAATGTCCTGTTTTTTTTTTTTAAACCTATTCTCAGACCTTGAGGCAGCCCTCTACTTCTCTCCAGCTTGGTGAGTCTCCTCACTGTTGGGTTTTATGCCCTAAAACTCGTAGATAGTAAATGAAACAAATTAATCAATCTCAATAAAGTGTTATTTGAGTAATTCAGTAATTTGGTTATTGAATAATCGAGTTTGCATTAATAAACCCTAAATCCAATAAACTAAGATCCAAGGTTGTTTAAATGAAACTTGGACTAGTATGTGGGGACATACAGGGATCAGTGTCCAAGTAACAACCTAAAAGGTCTATAGTATAGGGATAAGGCTGGGTACCTTATCTTGGTGACACTATGTGATACGACCCACCTTGTATTCGATACAGATGCAATGATCCAGAGCATCCATGTAGGAGACATGCGGGTGGGGGTATCCTATGCAATGAGTTTGCATAAGACCGGACCGCGAAATAGTAACCACTAGATGTAACGTCGTTAACTAGTTTAGGTTTCTATTTCAATAGGATGACCTAGGTAACTCAATCTCAATCCTGAGTCTGTTATGAACCCCTTTCAGGAGGGATTGTCCTTAGATTTGTATGGGTGAGAGTGGCCAGTTCGCCGACTCAATAATCCTACTATTTCAGGGGCAAGACCGAATGGGGGCTGGGAACATAACAGTACAAGATGGAATTCACTCCTTCCCCTATTGGGGTAAGTAGATGTGTGTTCCCTTAAATGCTGATTCCGGGGCTTGAACAAAGGCGCGTCGTCCTCTCCTGGCCCGAGAGGAACTCCTGTTTAGTGGTTAGACCCTAAACAACTTGTTCATTAGAGGAATCAGTGGTACTTAAGGAACCAGAGGTAACCCCGGGGTAAAACGGTAATTTGACCCAGCTAGTCTTACGAACACACGTGAAGGATTGACTTACTGCTTGGTCGATATCCGTGGACACATAAATATTCTACAGTGAGAAGAGTGCAGCTGTGGGTCTTTAGTGGAGTGACCCACAGTTAACGAATGTTGACTAACTTGGTAAATGAGTTTGGCCAATTAGTCTCGTATCGTTGGAGCTTCTGATCTGTAGGTCCATTAGGTCCCACTGGTAACTCGTAAAGAGACTTGAGGCAATTAAGTATAAATTGTAAATTGAATGTGTACAATTTATTTGGGAAATCGTATAATGTATATTGATGCATTATAATATAAAGTTTATGAAACTTTATAATATAATTTTTGAATTAATTTCAAAAATTAATTCTTGAGAGAAAATATTTGAAAGAGTTCAAATAAATTTAATATGAATTGGATTCATATTAATTTTAATAAAATCCCTAAGATTAAATATATGATATTTAATTGGGTAATTAATTAATTATTTATTAAAATTAGAGACCTTTTCCTATTAGGAAAGAAAATATTTGAAAGAGTTCAAATAAATTTAATATGAATTGGATTCATATTAATTTTAATTTTAATAAAGTCCCTAAGATTAAATATATGATATTTAATTGGGAAATTAATTAATTATGGAATTAATTAATTATTTATTAAAATTAGAGACATTTTCCTATTAGGAAAAGGTCTTCCTTTTCCTATTAGGAAAAAGGTCTTGGCCTTTACTATATATAGGACCCCTGGGGTGGGGTGAAAGGCATCTCATTCATTCTCCTACTCTCAGAGAATTCCCCTCAAGGCTTCCTCTGGACTCCCACCAGTCTCCTGCCTCTAGAAGTCTCAGAGTCATACCGGTGTAGCCATAGTGGTGGTGTTCGCACTAGTTCGTGATTATTTCACAAGCAGTTGGTGATTTAATCTGAGTCGTCAACGAGAGTAAGTAATTTGTTACTATATAAATTAGATTTAGATCTAATTTTTGTATGTTTAGCCTTAATATAAATTTATAATAGTTCTAAATTTATTGCCAATGTATTGGTATTTTAGATTAAACAAAATTAATTACGAATCGGTCCCAATCACGCTTCCGCTTTACGGAATTACGGAATTCCAATCCTTCACTCACTATATAGTAATGCATTCTAGATTTAATTTTATATGTTTTGTGTGTCCTACACCCTAATTTTCTAACTTTAGGCTCTAAGATTTAGTTGAAACATGTAGATACCAACAAAAAAAAAAAAAAAAAAAAACAGATTTTACAAAGTTTGAGTGTAGAAAAAGGAACTTGCTAGTTGCATTTGAATTGGAACTTATGCTAACTTGAAATGGAAGAAAGAAATGAAAGAGTCTTCAATGACAGGGATAGACTTTGCTAAGAAGCCTTAGAAATAGTTAAATTTCAATGCTCACTTTGGAGTTCTTTATCTCCTTAATTTTGGAGTTTTCCCAAATGTATTTCATATGGGTTTGCATTTTTTTCACTGATGTCTAGATTGCTTGGTCAAAAATGCATAAAAATTTGTCTATATTTTTGTGAATTATTATGGAGACTATGCATATAGGATTAATGTTTAGCCTTTGCATGTGTTGCCGGATCTCGAATAACTGTCTTATGGCTTTGATCATTGAAGGGGAAGCAACCAAATAATTGTATATAAAATATAAATGTATGTATCTATATGTATATATTGCCAACTGATCCAACTACAATTGTTCAATCGACCCATTGGCATTAAATATCCTACACATAGAGGGATGTTGAATTTCTTAATTTTATGTTGGTTCTAAATAGTTTGTAACAATAAACTTGTGAATTATGTGTATATATAATGTATAACATTATTTCAGTTGGATAGCAACTCTTCTTTGGTTACATGTTACTTTAAATCAGTTTTGAACCACAAACAACTCAATTGAATTACAAATGAACAAAACATAACAAACTCAAATGCAAAATTATTGGGATTTGAAGGCATGAATTTGAGTTTAAGGAAGGTACAATGAAAGGGAGCAAGAAATCTTTGATTTTAAGTAGGTTGAAAGTGGGAATTGTCCTTTTGAAGCCTTTGCCATTTGGATGTTGGGAAACACTCTCTGCCCACAAAACAAAGTTCCCATGCTGCACAATTTTGACCTCCCATGTTGTTGATTGGCTATAAAAAATTGTATGTACTCGAGCATAACTCAATTAGTTAAAGAAATTAACACAATTGAAACTTGGATGGATGGTAGACTCACAATCGAATCTAACTTCTTTTTTGTTTTTTTTTTTTTTCATTTTTTTGGTTCATTTTAATTAAAATTGTGAATTAAAAGGAAAATGGTAAAGCATACTTAAAATCTGAATTTTACAATGGATGGGAAAACATTTTTTTTAAATTCAATTTGAAAGAATTGTATATTTTTTTTTAAAAAAAAAACATATTTATTTGATGAAGTCGAAAATATTGTTTTCAAAGAATTAAAGGGGAAAAAATATCAAAAGGAAGTGTTGGTCAAAATTTCTTGCATCAATTTCACCATATTTATGCATAAAATGTTTTGTATATGAGTTTTTTTTTTGGATTTTTAATCAAAATTGTGTGACTTAAAATTTCAATTTTATAATTAATGGAAAGAACATTTTGATTCATTAAATTTGGAAAAATTGTATAAAATAATAATAAAAAAAAAAGACACAACTAGTAGAAACTCAGACTTCACAACTCAGCTCCCAAACACAGACTTCATAACTCCAACTTAACAATTCTGCACTCCAAACACAGACTTCCTAACTCCAGACTTAACAACTCTGCACTCCAAACACAGACTTCACAACTCCACAGATTTCACAACTCCCCACTTCACAACTCCACCTCGTTGCCCCAAACACCCCCTAAGTTTTCAAAATTGACACTTTTAGTTTGTTTCAATTTTTATATAAAATTAATATTTTTTTAATTAGTTTTTAATATTGGATGATTTTTAAAAATTAAAAAAAAAAAAAAACAAAAAACTCTCACCTCTTTACCCCATTCTCTCTCCACTCTCCTTCCATTTTCTTTGCCTTTTCCCCTCCTTGCCGCCGTTTCTTCTTCCTCTCACCTCCTCCATCTCAATCTTGAGAAATCTCCAACTATTTTTCACCATTTTTCACTATAATCTTTTTCTAATTCCCAAACTTAAGAGACCAAAAAAAATGATCGATGGCTATCCAAAATCAACGTCGTCTGCAAGTTTAAATCAAGATCTACAGATTACTCTGATTTCTCATATATTCATCACTATCTCAGATTCAACAAACTCTCACGATTCCAATTAAAACAGATGTCTCGCGGCCCCGTCACCGCTATTGTTGGCTGCAGCATATTGAGAGGGAGAAGTGGAAAGAAAGAAGAAGATGGTGGGGAGAAGGGGAAAAGATGAAGAAGGGGAAAAGAACGTGGAGGGAGGAGGGAGGAGAGAGAGTGGGGTAGAGTAGGGAGGGCAAAGGTTTTTTTTTTAATTTCTAAAAATCATTCAATATTAAAAATTAATAAAAAAAAAATATCGATTTTATATTAAAAAATAAATAAAATAATAATAATGGCATGAGGGACCTTTTAAACCTATTTCTCAAAACTCAAGAACTAAAAAGGTCTATTTTGAAAACTCAGAGACCAAATGCATCTATCCCTCAAAACTCAGGGACCAAAGAGATATTTTTCCCTAGATTCTTTTAATTTTGCGA
Source organism: Luffa aegyptiaca (assembly GCA_017139565.1). Classification (NCBI taxonomy): domain Eukaryota; kingdom Viridiplantae; phylum Streptophyta; class Magnoliopsida; order Cucurbitales; family Cucurbitaceae; genus Luffa; species Luffa aegyptiaca. The sequence continues at coordinate 853,038 of CM029406.1, read as the reverse complement.
ATAGATTCTTAAATTTTAAAAAAAATTTATAGATCTTCAACTTTTAATTATTTTTTTTTCTCAAAAATCTTCAACTTTTAATTTTTTTAGTTAAGCTATCTCTACTTTCTGTTTTGTCTAATTTCAGTTGTAAGTTTATATTTTATGTACTTTTCGATTATCAATATAAATGCAATTTATTTCTTTAATTCGTGTACAATTTCTTTTATGTTTTGTACTTTATTTTCCTCAATGAGCTAAGCTTCTTCTCGGGTGTTCAAATATGTGGATTCCTTGAGTAGAAGAAAGTCCCACTAATGCAAATGCAACATTGTTTCTGAAGGAGTGTATGAGACACTAGTGGAAGCGATTTGGATCGAAAGCACACAAATTTCTTTAATTTTAGTTTAGAAAACATGCATCCAAACAACTGAAAAACAGAGAGATAAATGAACCAATCTTTTGGTACGAAATCAAGCTTTTCCTTTGGTGTTTTTGGATCACGAACCGGTTGTAGACGACCACGAGAGTCTTCCCCGCTATCCTCCGGCCTTAAAACATGTTGTGGGACACCAATGGTGATGAATTTGGGAAGTAGAACTTTGATAGACCAAAAGAAAGGTCCTATCTTTTGAGAGAGAAATTTCAATATGTTTTTGCATGAATCCTTCCAGCAAAAATCACTCTCCAAATGAAAGAGATGAAAGCTTATATAAGAAAGAATTGGATTGATAAGTCATAATGTAGGTGTCCAATTTTTGGTTTATGCATGAATGCCTTCATGTATTAAACCAACACCAATTTAATTCATTTTGCCAACAAATTCCACAATAAAACTAATTTAGATAATTAGTTTTAAATGAATAATTAATTAAACTTTTTAATTAATTCTAATTATTTAATTTAATATCAAATACCAAATTAAATAATTGCACTAATCCTAATTTCTCTCAAACCCGATTTCTAAATGAATCCCTATCCATATCCAAACCGAAATATGTATCGAATACATAATTCTAATATTTAAATCTAATTTAAATATTTGTGACTTTCTCTAATATAGTATTGTTTAATTCGTAATTAAACTTTAATGTTAAATTTATCGAACATAATTTAACGAAAACTCCCTATAATGAATTTGAACGTTTCAAATTCTTCATCACACTTGTTCTAAAGTTTATTCCGTATGAGCTAGCAGGGGGACCTAATGGACCTACAGATCATGGGCTCCAATGATCCGAGATTAATCGGCTAAACTCTTTTAACCTAGTTAACCAACATTCGTTAACTATCGGGACACTCCACTATAGCTCGATAGTTGAACTCCTCTCACTATAGATATATTTCTGTCCACCCGATATAACCATGATTAGTAAGTCGACCTTCACAGGTTGTTCGTAACTAGAGCTGGATCAAATGTCCGTTTTACCCCTGAAGTTACATCTTGTTCCTTAACCCCACTGAGTCCCTAATGAACAATTTGTTTGTGGTCCGACCACTAAACATAATACCTCTCGGGCCAATGAGAGGGTGAGATCCCTTTGTTCACGTTCTGGAGTCAGCACCTAAGGGAACAACCTCTCTACTATCCCTAAATCGGGTAGGAGTGAGTTCCGTCTTGCAGGACTATGTCCCCAACTATCTACCCGTTCCTATCCTTGAAATGGGGGCTTATTGAGTCGGTGATGATGAACCACTCTCACCCATGCAGAACTAAGGATAAGCCCGAATAAACAGGAGTTCATAGTTAGCTCAGGATTAAGATCGAGTTACCTAGGTCATTGCACTAAAATAAGTCAGTTTCAACAATAAATGACGTTATAAAGGAAATCGACTTATTTCTTGGTCCTAGTCTTATGCAAACTCATTTGCTTAGGACGCCCCCACTCGCATGTCTCTACATGAACGATTTAGGATCACATTGTTTGCACTATTTACAAAGTGGACCGCATCACATAGTGTTCCCAAGATAAGGTACCCAACCTTATTCCTATACTATAGACCGTTTAGGCTATTACTTGAACTTGATCCACTTTTATGTCATTACATATAGTTCAAGTATTCATATCATATAGCCATGAATGTTAGTTTATTGGATTTGGGTTATTTTAACGTGCAATTCACTCATTCAATAACTTAAGTGAACAAAAACTCGATAACGACTTTATCGAACAAGTATATTACTATTTGTTTCATTCACTATCTACGAGTTTTAGGACACCAATCCCAGCAGTTTCTTCTTAGCATCCATTTATGGGTTGAAATAGGTTTGCAATCTTAATACAATCCATTTATGGGTTGAAATAGGTGTCTATATCGTAGAATATAAGATTTGATAGTGTAATCAAGTCTTATAGCTTTGAACAAAACGTTGATGAACCTTATATCAACAAGAAAATCATCAACAGCTCAGTAGCTTTCTTAGTCTTGTATATGGATGATATCCTACTCATTGCGAATGATGTAAGTTACCTAGCTGACAATAAAAGGTAGCTAGCAACCAAGTTCCAAATAAAAGATTTGGAAAATTGCTTCGTATGTTCTTAGAATCCAAATCGTTCGGAATCATAAAGAACAAAATGCTGGCCCTGTCTCAAGCTTCTTATAATTGACAAATTGTTGGTTTTATATAAGATGCAAAATTTCAAGAAAGGTTTTTGTTGCCTTTCAAGTACGGAATTCAATTGTCTAAGGAACTATCTCCTAAAGACCCCTCAAGAAATTGAGGACATGAGAAATATTCCCTATGCCTCAGCAATAGGCAGCCAGGCCTGACATATGGTATGTATTAGGGATTGTCAGTTGATACCAATTCATTCCAAATTTAGATTACTGTACTGCAGTTCAGGAGAACGAAGGATTATAAGCTCGTGTATGGCACTAAGGATCTGATCCTTATAGGATACACTGATTCAAATTTGCACCGATAAGGATTCTAAGAAATCCATATCGGGATCAGGATTCACCCTTACAGGGGAGCTAATAGTATGACGTAGCATCAACTAAGGATTAGGAAGTTCATACAGGATTTGAAAGTTGTTCCAAATATGAACTTGCTAGCCACATATGAGGCAAACACATAGAGCGTAAATATTATCTCATTCTAGAGATCATGTTACGAAGAACCGTGACTGTCACGAAAATAACTTCGAAGCACAACATTGTTGATCCATTTACGAAGGCCCTCACGATTAAAGTGTTCGAGGGACCTCTAGATGGTCTAGGTCTACGAGTTATGTACAAAGGATAATCTAGGGCAAGTGGGAGATATGTAATGGGTATAATGGATGCCCTAGTTTATTGTATTTGTACTGTATGAATGCTAACCCACTATGTCTATGGATTGTTGTACAACCCACTAGAATTTTAGTCCAAGTGGGAGATTGTTGGGTTTTTTGTCCTAAAACTCGTGGATAGTAAATGTAACAAAGTTAATCGATAAAGCATTATTGAGGTTATTCAATAAGTGGTTATTGAATGGTTGTTTAATTATGCATTAATTAACCCAAATCCAATAAACTAGAATCCATGGCTATATAATGAACACTTGAACTTTATGTGTAGACATAAAAATGGATCAAGTTCAAGTTATAGTAAAAAACGGTCTATAGTATAGGGATAGAGGTTGGGTGCCACATCCTGGAGACACTATGAGACGCGACCCACTTTGTATTTAATACAAACGATGTGATCCTAAATCGTTCATGCGAAGACATGCGAGTGGGGGTGTCCTATGCAATGAGTTTGCATAAGACCAGGACCAAGAAATAAGTAATTTTCATTTATAACACCGTTTACTGTGAAACTGACTATTTTATGTGATGACCTAGGTAACTCGATCTTCATCCTGAGCTAACTATGAACTCCTGTTTATTCGGGCTTATCCTTAGATCTGCATGGGTGAGAGTGACTCAACATCGCTGATTCAATAAACCCTCATTTCAGGGATTGGAACGGGTAGATAGCTGGGGATATAGTCTTGCGAGATGGAATTCACTCACACCCACCTATAGGGATAGAAGAGGTTGTTCCCTTAAGTGCTGACTTCGGGTCTTGAACAAAGGCGCGCCGTCCTCTCCTAGCACGAGAGGATTTTCTGTTTAGTGGTTGGACCATAAACAAATTGTTCATTATAGGATCAGTGGAACTTAAGGAACAAGATGTAACTTCAGGAGTAAAACGAACATTTGACTTGCTGCAGTTACGAACAACCTGTGAAGGTTCGACTTACTGATTATGGTTGTATCGGGTGGACAGAAATATATCTACAGTGAGGAGAGTGTAACTACGGGCTATAGTGGAGTGTCCCGTTAGTTAAACGAATGTTGGTTAACTACGATTAATGAGTTTAACCGATTAATTTCGGATAGTTGGAGCCCATGATCTGTAGGTCCATTAGGTCCCCCTGCTAGCTCATACGGATTAAACCTTAGAACAAGTGTGATGAAAGAATTCGAAACGTTCAAATTCAGTATAGGGAATTTATGAAGGTGTTCATATAACACATGCGGAAGCAATTGAAGATCGGAAGCACTTAAGACATTCAATTTTGCTCCTAAAGCATGCATGTTCTATAAAAGACAGAATATAGAGTTGAGAGAACACCAACCTTTGTAGCTCACTTATGTGGAACTCCTTGTGGTGTTTGCCTCTCCTATGCTCCTTGGACAACCTCTAGAGTCTTCCTTACTATTCTCTTGGGCCTAGAAAGACTTGTGGGAGTCTATAGAAGAAAGATAGAAGGGAATGCTTGATGGTACAAGCTTTTGGAAGGAGATGAAATGAGAGAGAATTTGAGGGAGAAAATTTGCAGCATAACACTAAATGAAAGCTTTCTCTTCTTGAATCTAATTCAAGCCCCTTTTATAGACATCTCCCATGCAAAGACAAGCTTCATGACACTTAGCCACATGGCCAAGATGCAACTCAAAGTGGATTCTAGGTGTCTACTTCACAACACATGCATCTAGTGCATGGTTGTGTTGTTTTCCACTATGCATCATCATGCAAGAGTGGAAATGCCACTAAATCCATTATGAATTGTATCCTAGGAATCTTTGAACATTTTCTTCTTCAAATCTGTGTTTCCAATTTAGTCCTTGTGGGATCGATACCCTTGGAATACTTCTAAGGTTTTTATTACTACGTGTGATAGTGTATACTTGCACTAGGTTGGTTGAATGTATCTTGATCATTATTTACCATCTTTTCTTACATTCATCATTCAGTCACTGTAGCCGCACCAAGTTTTTGGCGCCGTTGCCGGGGACCAAAAGTGAAACCAGTTTTGTTTATTGAGATTGTGATTTGATTGCGCATTACTATCTCAAGAAGGAATTGACTTTGATTTGCAATTTTTCTCTTGCAGGTTAAGGTTAGTGCATGAACAAGGGGTCCACTCCTTGATATCGATCTTGAGATAGAAAGAACCTTTCGTCGTCGTCGGAAAGAGCAAAGACGAAAGAGAAAGGAAGAACAAGAGTCGAGCGCACAGGAACCTCTTGAAGAAGCTTCTTATATACAAGAATTTCTGATGGACCAACCTGGATTCGATCCTCAAGTTGACCCACAGAATCGTGGAAGGGAGCAAAATGGTGGGAGAATCCCTCCAGCACCTCCAGTTCCACCTGTGCCACCACATGAAAATCCAATTTATATTGCTGAAGACTGCAATAGAGCAATAAGGGACTATGCTTTACCCGTTTTTCAAACTCTAAATCCAGGAATTCTAGAGCCACCAATAGAAGCTCCACAATTTGAGCTGAAACCAGTGAGGTTTCAAATGCTCAATACCATGGGCTAGTTTTCCAGACTTCCAAGTGAAGATCCACATAAACATATCAAGCAGTTCTTGAGAATTTGTAGTTCTTTTAAAGTTACAGGAATGCCTGAAGATACATTGAAACTAAAGCTTTTTCCTTTTTCATTACAGGGAGATGCTGAAGCCTGGCTGGACTCATTCCCTCCAAACTCCATCACATCCTAGAATGACTTCGCTGAAAAGTTTTTAGAGAAGTTTTTTCCTTCTAATAAAAATGCTAAGTATAGAGCTGAGATTATTTCTTTTAGACAATCTTATAATGAACCTTTAGATGCAGCTTGGGAGAGATTCCAAAGGCTGGTCAGGAAGTGTCCTCATCATGGATTGCCTGCATGTATCATCATAGAGCATTTTTACAGTGGATTGGATCAAGCTTCAAAAGCTCTAGTCAATGCATCTGTCAATGGATCCTTCTTAAAGAAATCTGGAAATGAAGCACATGTCATATTGGACACAATTGCCACAAACAACAGACACTAGGGAGAGACGGAGCCAACAATTTTAAAGAATCCAGTTAAAGCAGTAGAGACGGAGGTGAATTCAACCATGCAAGCCCAGATCAATGCCATCCACAAAATGATGATGGGCATGACTATGACCAATCAAGCTAACATAGCCCCCGCCAATGCTATCTCTTCTCCCTGCTGTGATATTTGTAATGAAGAGCATGTTACTGATAACTATCCACTAAATCCTGCATCTGTTTTTTATGTAGGTCAACAAGGGAACCAGAACTAGAACCGATGGAATCCATACTCGGCTACATACAACCCAGGTTGGAGACAACATCCAAACTTCTCTTGGGGAGGCCAAACCAGTACGAGTAATTCCAATACAAATCAATTTGGGAAATCTTCAACAGGATTCAATTCCCAGCATACACAGCAACAGTCGCAAAAGAACTTCCAACCAGTCCAAGTGCAGAGACAAGAGTCAAATCTAGAGGCTCTGATGAAAGAGTACATGACAAGAAATGATGCCACTGTCAGGAACTTGGAAGTACAAATTGGACAGATCGCTCAAGAAATAAAAAATAGACCACAAGGGACATTGCCCAGCAAGACTGAAAACCCTCACCGAGAAGGTAAGAAGCAGTGCAAGGCTGTCACCTTGAGAAGTGGATTGGAATACGATGGACCAGAATACCCCGTGAATCAAGAAGTAAGGAAAATCCTAGAAAAAGCTCCAGAAGAAGTTCCAGAAAAGAAGTCATAAGTTACCACAGAAGTTTGTCAGAATAAAGAAAATAAAGAAAAGACCAAGGAATCAGAAGCCTTGGAAGAAAAAAGTGAAAGTGAAAGTTCAGAGAAAAAACAGGAAAATGCGACCGCAAATATGACCGCAAAACCTAAAAAGATTATTATAGATCCAAATTACAGACCACCACCACCATATCCTCAGAGATTCAAGTATGCCTCACAAGATGCACAGTTTAAAATGTTTCTAGATATCCTTAAGCAACTCCACATCAACATCCCGTTAGTGGAAGCACTTGAACAGGTGCTAACTTACGTGAAATTCCTAAAGGACATTTGTTCCAAGAAAAGAAGATTGGGAGAGTATGAAACAGTTGCACTTACCGAATGCTCGAGTGCACTGGTCAAGAACAAGATCCATCCCAAGTTAAAGGATCCAGGAAGTTTCACCATTCCATGCTCTATTGGAGGACGGAATGTTGGCAGGGCATTATGCGATCTAGGAGCGAGCATAAATCTGATGCCATACTCAGTTTTCAAGCAGCTAGGTATAGGAGAAGCTAGACCAACAACTGTAACTTTGCAGTTAGCCGACAGGTCACTAACACAACCCATGGGCAAGATTGAAGATGTGTTAGTCAAGGTTGATAAGTTTGTATTCCCCACAGACTTCATCATATTAGACTGTGAAGCAGATAAAGATGTGTCAATTATTTTAGGTCGACCATTCTTAGCAACTGGTAGGACCTTGATCGACGTTCAAAAAGGAGAGTTGACTATGAGGGTCAATGACCAACAAGTCACCTTCAACGTCATGAATGCACTGAAATATCCAGGAGATCTTGAAGAATGTTCAGTGATTGATGAGATTGACGAACTTTCTTTATCTACCTTGCAGGAATTATTAAAGGGAGAGACGCTGGAAGACATGCTTGAAGAGGAAGAATAAGAGGAAAAGGTGGGAAAAAGATTGAAGGAGTAGAAGAACCGACCACAAATGGATCGACAGTAGCAAGGATAGAAGCGTTGAGAGATTCCTTAGAATCAAACCAGGAAGAAGTCAAGCCGCTGCTGATAAGGGTAAAAAATATACCTATTTTACCCTTATATTGGCTCATTTCCTTTTCAAAAGGTGCATGTTTAGATCAATTTTACTATTCCCAAGCCAAAATTATGTTAAAGTTGATAAATTAGGGAGTTGAGAGTCACATTTGTCAAATTATGCTTATTTGTGCTTAAAAAGACTCAATTTGATATGAATTTGACCCAATTTGGTGTTGTGCAGGAAAACAGAGGAAACCTGGAATTTACCCAGAAATGCGACGCATTTCTGGGAAGGCCAATTTCAAATGTGACCGCATTTCTAGAAAAACAGAGGCCGTTTCGAGTCCGTCGCGGGTCGTTTTGAACAAGACTTTTGTGCACCTAACCGGCCGTTTTGACCTTGAAAATGACTGAGCTACCTACCAGCACCTATTTCGTGGCTCCTCAATCCCTCCCCACACTATATAAGCTCGTGATTCGAAGTCAAATTCAAGCATAACTCACTGGGAAAAAGAAGGTGGTGACAGGACACTAGTTGACGCCCATGAGTAGGGATGCCCGAGGTCCTTCTTAGATGACTAAATTCTAACCTTAGTTAGACATCAAACTTGAGTTTTTGTAGGGATTTTCACCCTATTCCCATTGTAAAAGGAGAGTAGAGTGTCGAGCGAACTCTAAAAGGATTGGATAAAAGAAAAAACCCTAGTATTTAGCTACTGCCATTATTTCCAACACTTGTCACTTTTCATTTATTTGTATTCTTTATATTTTATTTCAATGGAAAGTTGTTCATCTGCACTTTATCCCACCATGCTTAGCTAAATTCCGTTGAGGGGTTCAATGTAGTGAATTCCCTTATGGTTCAATAGCTTGAAAGTGTTTATTTGCTTAAGTTTTATTCAATGCATGTCATTCTTTATTGATTATCATTCTGATCTTGCTGAGTTTAAATTGATCACTTAGACTTTGCATGCTATGTGAGTTTCATCTCGAAAGGGACGAACGATATCGATTCTCATAAAGGTGATATAGGAGAAAAGGCTCGAAAGAGTGTATTCGGTGTTATAGGGCAAGCTGCCTAAGGCACCCTATAACAACTATAGGGTTATAGATTGCATTCGTGAATTATCTATGTCGGAGTCGAGTCACAGAAATGTGCATAACGGTACTCGCTTAGCCTTCTAACAGTTCTTGGGAGCAAGGCCAAATAGAAGTTAAATCTGACCCAATGCATTGAATAGGCTTAAGTTGAAAAATCTATGATTAAAGTTATTTGCGTTTGGGATGAAACTATATTGAACACCTCGTTTTATTTATCATTGTTATTTCTTTACTTATTTGTTTTATTTATTTTCCAAAAACCAATCAACAATTATTTCTTTGGTTACCTATTCTAGCAATCTTTGGACAGTTTCTTCTTCAAATTTGAGTTTCCAATTTAGTCCTCGTGGGATCGATACCCTTGGAATACTTCTAAGGTTTTTATTACTACGTGCGACGGTGTATACTTGCACTAAGGTTGGCTGAATCATTCTTATTATTTATTATCTACCATCTTTTCTAACAACTTCCATCATTTCGGCCGACACGCACCAGCTGCAGCCATCTATGATTGACGGGACCTCAGGAGGGTGTCGAATTCTTTGACTTCCGTGGTCAAATAAATTTATATTCCACAACCCCTAAAGCTAGCTTGTAGCAGTAGTGGCCGGGGTCGAACACAGGGAGCACGATTGTTAATTCGTCTTAATCAGGTTTATTGCGATGACGGGACTAAAAAGGGGGGTTGGATTTGGATAGACTGAAGTGCAAGGAAATATAAAATACTGAAAATTAAATTGCAGGAAAAGTAAAGACAGGAAAGTAAAGGGGTGGTTGGTTAATCTCACCTTGTCGATCACTGTAGCTGGAGACACTCGGATTCAGTACATTCGTTTTTACTCATCGATTAGCAGATAATGATTTACATGCATGTTGTCTATAGGTAATCTAAATCAATTGACTCGATCCCAACGTCCATCGACTCAATTACTAGCTATTAATCAACTAACCTCACGAACCCGTCAAGTTAATTAATCAAGCGACTGCATTAAGAACTAGATACCCCTAGAGCGCTAACCCAACGGACCCGTTGAACTAACATGCAATTAATCAATAAACTAACCTGACCATAGTCAATAAATCAATTAATCGTTGCTCTAGACTAGAACGCTCATAATCAACTAGAGGGAAATCTAATTAATCACAAGTATCGGCTTAGACCCTAGATCTATCGTGTCAGCAACAAAGTCAGAGTCTGCTCTTGGGACCCGTGCTCACTAATCAATCTAATGCTAACTATTGAACTAACCCTCCATTAGCTACTTGGAAATCAGTTCCTTAGCAAGTTATTAACATACGAGCTGCGAGTTAGGGCGTCAATCTAACCTACTGCGCATGCTAATTATAAAAGCGGGAATCTAAAGCCACAAAAAACAAGTAAAATATACATTATGCACAGCAAAGCCCAAGAAGAATATGCATTCAAAACAGTAAACTCGTTGAATCTCATAAAACTCAAATGTACTTACAATACTGAGGTTCCAACTACAGCAATCCAAGCTTAGACGGCCATAGACGAGCCTAATCTAAGCCCCCAAGGCTTGATTAACCTACCTAAAACTGATCTAAACTTGGGAGAACTGAGAAGTAGAGAGACAAACGAGAAACACGGCGAAAGAATCACTAAAAACAGAGTTCGAATGACCTAGATACGAAAGAAACAAATTTATAGTGTAGTCGTAGCGTCGAGACACCATAAGTAGTGTCAAGACGCTAGGCAATTCTTCTTCCGGGCATTTTCGTGTTGGCGTCTCGACGCCGACGGTAAATTTTTTTGGCTTTCCGTTTCCGAAGCGTCGAGACGCCTGAGGATGGCGTCTCGACGCCATCTCTCGGGTCTCCCTGACTTGGCTGCTTCAAAACTTGATCTGTTTGGTGTCGTCTTCGAGTCCTGAGCGCTCCACTTAGGTCTTTTCACCGTATCGGCATCCCACGGACTTCAAGATGGATCGAAACCACGCTAAAAACCTCGAATTAACACCGGAATTGAAAATGGGCTTCGTTGAAGCGTTTGATACCAAACCGCTACAAAACATAACTTTAAACAAGATAATTGTCATAAAACTAACAAGATTAAGGATAAATAATCATGGGCAGTTAGGTCCCATCAATGATCAACCCTCCGGATCTAAAACTCAAACCTCTATCGGAACATCTTAAATATAGTTTCCTTGGAGAAAACAAAACACTACCAGTTATTATATCAGCCTATCTCACTGACAAGGATGAAATGTCTTTGCTGCAGGTCCTATCTAGTCATAAAAAGGCAATAGGTTGGACAATTGCAGATATTCAAGGAATCAACCCATCATTTTGCATGCATAGGATCAACCTTGAAGAAGGAGCCAAGAATTCCATTGAAAGTCAGTGAAGACTAAATCCCATTATGAAAGAAGTTGTCAGGAAAGAGATTTTAAAATGGCTGGATGCAGGAGTCATTTATCCAATTTCAGACAGTAGTTGGGTCAGGCCAGTACAATGCGTCCCCAAGAAGGGTGGGATAACTGTAGTGGAGAACCAGAAAAATGAATTGATTCCGACAAGGACAGTCACAGGATGGCAAGTCTGCATAGACTATTGCCGCCTCAATAAAGTAACCAGGAAAGACCACTTCTCGTTGCCATTTATAGATCAAATGTTGGACAGACTTGCAGGGAAGGATTATTACTACTTTTTAGACGGTTACTCAGGTTACAATCAAATAACAATAGCCCTAAAAGACCAGGAGAAGACCACATTCACATGTCCGTACGGGACATTTGCCTTTCGAAGAATGCCATTTGGATTATGCAATGCACCAGCCACCTTTCAAAGGTGTATGATGGCTATATTCTCCGATATGGTAGAGCGAACATTGGAAGTGTTTATGGATGACTTCTCTGTCTTCGGTGAAATGTTTGCCGTGTGTTTACAGAATTTAGACCAAGTGTTGGAAAGATGTGAAGAAACAAACCTGGTATTGAACTGGGAAAAGTGTCATTTCATGGTACGCGAAGGCATAGTCCTTGGACACCAAATTTCTAGAAATGGAATTGAGGTAGACAAGGCAAAGATTGAGATCATATCCAAGTTTCCTTTTCCAAAAAAAGTTCGAGATATCAGGAGCTTTCTAGGTCACGCAGGTTTTTACAGAAGATTCATTAAAGATTTCTCTAAAATTTCTAAACCTTTGTGCAGGTTACTTGAAGTAGATAGACCGCTCGAATTCGATGAAGATTGTAAGAAAGCTTTCAAAACTGTAAAGAATGCACATAGTACATCGCCGATCATAATTGAACCTAATTGGACCCATCAAAACACAAAGAAACCAAAAACTCTCTGCACATTCCATCTCTTTCAAAAAGGTTCCCACACAACCAGTCCTTGCCAGAGAATAGCGAGGAAGAAATTTTGGAGGCCTTCGGTTCATGATCATTGTACGAGGAGGGAAAAGAAGAAGTATTGGTGTGAATTAAGACAGTCTTCAAAGGTATTAGATTTCTATTAGATTTCTCTACCCTGTGTTTTTCTTTAATGCTTAACCTGTAAAAATACATATTGTTTGTGTTTTCTTTTTCTGTACTATCATTCTAAGCAAAATCAAAGCAAATCGATCACTCACTTATGCTTAGTGGCGGATTTAGCTTGGGCCCAGGAGGGCTCAAGCCTTCTCTGAACTGAGACCACTTATATATTAGTATATAAAAGTTGGCTTAATTAACAAAATGTTTGGACTTGCTCTATTGGCAGTGGCGCCTGTAGACCTCCCATGTTGTTGCTAGTCCATGGTTTGATTTGGTTTTTACTTGTTTTATGTTTATCATTTCTCACATATTACATCTATATTATTGAAGAAAAAGAGAAAAGAAACAAAATAAGTAACTATGTTATTCATTTAAAAATACTATTCTTAAAATTTGACTTTTATAATTGACAAAATTGTCTAATAAGAAAAACAAAATAAATAACTATGTTATTCATTTAAGACTACTATTCTTAAAATTTGACTTTTATAATTGGAAACTTTGTCCAATAAGAAAAACAAAATAAATAACTATGGCCCCGTTTGATAACCATTTGGTTTTTGGTTTTTGGTTTTTGAAAATTAGGCTTGTTTTTTTTTTTTTTTTAAATTTCCTCACCATGGTTTTCATTTTTGTTAGAGACATACTTGAATTCTTAACCAAATTCTAAAAACAAAAACAAGTTTTGGAAAACTACTTTTTTTAGTTTTAAAAAATTGGCTTGGTTTTTTAAAACATGGGAAGAAGGTAGGTGAAAAGCCAAAGAAACTTAGAGTTGGAAGTGGTGTTTATAAGCTTAAAAACTAAAAACCAAAAACAAAAAACCAAATGGTTATCCAACGGGGCCTATGTTATTCATTTAAAATTACTATTCTTAAAATTTGACTTTTATAATTTGAAAAAATTGTCTAATAAGTGTCTAAATTTTAATTTTATGTCTAATAAGTTCATGAACTTCTAATTTTTTTTTTAATAAATCTTTGACCTATTCAACATTTTTTAAAATTCATGAATGGATTGAAAATAAAATTAAAATTAAAATGTTATATTAGACACAAAAATAAAATTTGTCTAATATATTTTTGTTATTCTTAAAAAATGTTGAATATTTTATGGATTTTCTTTTAACTGATGTCAAGGACTTGTAAGAAACAAAACTGAAAGTTTAGGTCCTGTTTGATAATCATTTGATTTTTAATTTTTGAATTTTGAAAATTAAGCTTGTAAGCACTACTTCTATCTAAAAGTTTCTTTGTTTTGTTATCTACCTTCCTTCCATATTTTCAAAAACCAAGTCAAAATTTGAAAACTAAGGTCTCGTTTGATAACTATTTCGTTTTTTGTTTTTAAAAATTAAGCTTATAAACACTTCTTTTATCTATACATATCTTTGGGTTGTTACCTATATCCTTCCCATGTTTTAAAAAACCAAGTCAAATTTTGAAAACAGAAAAAAGTAGTTTTCAAAACTTGTTTTTGTTTTTGGAATTTGGCTAAGAACTCTAATTTCTCCTTAACAAAGATGAAAATCATGGTAAGGAAATTAAGAGAAAACAAACATAATTTTAAAAAACCAAATGGTTATCAAACGGGGCCACTTTTTATGTACTAGATAATAAGGATTCTGTTGGTCAAGAACTGGAGAAGGCATTCGGTTGATGAGAATCACTGCTGTGTGGAACGCATGCCACCAGTATTTCAACGGCATTCGAGCTTGAGCAAGAAGGGTCAGCCTAGTCTCAACTAAATGGTGGTGTTTTCTCTCGACTCTCCCATTTTGAGCGGATGTATATGGGCATGACATTTGAATTTTAATGCCTTGGTCTTGAGCGTATTGGATGATAGGTTTAAATTCACCTCCCCCATCACACCTTAAAGTCTGAATCCGATTATTAAACTGAATTTCTGCTTGAGCTTTAAACTGTTTAAACACAAGGGTTGCATCACTTTTAGCTTTTAATGGATAAATCCAAGTGTATCGGCTGTAGTCATCTAATAAGGCCATATAGTAGCTGTACCCATCAAGAGAAAGGATTGGGGCGGGTCCCCAAAGGTCAGTATGTATCAACTCAAGAGGTTTAGTAGCCCTAGATGATGATAAAGTGAAAGGTAGCTTATGTGCTTTGCCAAATTTACAAGCCTCACAAAATGTTTCCTTGTCATTGACTTTGATAGAAGCTTTACATTCATGGAGAATTTGACTCAAAATTCTAGGGGATGGGTGGCCTAATCTTTTGTGCCATACATCCTTTGTACAACTCAAAAATACATAACTAACAATCTTTGCCACATTCTTTGATGCATTAGACTTCATGGTCTTCATAGGAGTTGTTGTAACTATGTTAACCACACCAGTAGCTTCTTTATTTTCCTTAGGTTGGTTTGAGGCTTCCTGCACTTCTTGTAGCTTATATAACCCATTTTCAAGCTTCCCTTCCAAAACCACTGCCTTGGACTTCTTTTCCTTAACAAAACAGCATGAGTAAAAGAATTCAACAATCACAGGACTATCATGAGTGAGTTTTGATATACTGATCAAATTCTTTTTCATAAGAGGGGCATGTAACACATCTTTAAGAGTAATACTACCATATTTGGAATATAAATCAGCATAACCTATATGTGAAATAGTTAATTTCATGCCATTTCCTACCATTATTTTGGTCATACCTGTGTAGTCACCCTTTAATGTCAGTTTAGCAATATCTGAGGTCACATGATTACTTGCCCCACTATCTAGATACCATGTTGGGTCTTGAACCGTCTCAGGATAAGCCATAAGTGCTGCTGGTCCGGATGAGGAGGAGGCAGAGAGGTTTGTTGATGTTGTTGGAATGGAGGATTGTGAGCCTTGACTTTGTTGCTCTCCTTTTTCATACCGATGATGACAGATGAGTGCAGTATGGCCTTGTTTGCCACATATTTGACAGGTGGGTCGGTTGTTGGAAGAGTATGATGAAAATCTTCCTCTTCCTCGATACCTTCCACCTCTGGATGACTGATTATATGATGCTCGACTTTGATTATTAGTAGCGGTTGCTCCAGGATTGGTTTTTTTTTGTTTGTCGGCTTGAGCTAGATTTACAGAGACATTTCCTCTCAATGCTTGAAGTCTCTCTTGTCGTTGCTCAAAGGTGAAGAGTTCACACTGCATCTCACTCCACGTGAGATTCTGACTTCGTATTACACACACAATAGGTGTATATTCCTCATCAAGTCCAGCTAGCACATAAGAAAAAAAACTTCGTAAATCTATGGGACAGCCAGCTACTAGAAGATTATCATAGTACCTCTTCATGGTTGCAAGATAATCTTTCATCTTCATTGCTCCCTTCCTCGTTTGTTGTAGCATTTGTCGTAGCATCTTCATTGCTCCCTTCCTCGTTTCTTGAATGGTTGACCAGAGGGCTTGCGCTTCATCATAACCCATCACTTGAGCTGCTACTTCCGGTGTCATGGAGTTGTAAAACCAACCCACGAGAAGCTGATCTGCCGCAAGCCACACATCGTGCTCAGGATTGGGAATTTTCAGTCCATTTGGTTCTTCTTCAGATGGAGGTATTATGATAGTCATTTCTGGACAGGGTGTTTTTCCCGTAAGATGGCCATCGAGTTTGTAGCTTCTGAGGATGGGCAAGACAATATTTTTCCACAACAGAAAATTTCCTCCATCCAATTTAATGGAGGTTACCTGGTTCAACAAATGTGTGAAGGTAGGGTTGCCGATGGACACTGTGCCTGAGCGAACTTCGTACCTGGGCCCTTCTATGGTCACAGCTTTGCTAATTCCGTCTTTACTCCCTTCTAGTTCTGTGGTTTCTTTGGTCAACGTTGGGGTAGAGGAATCTTTGTTGGTGTTAGCCATTTATGGCTCTGATACCAGGAAAGCTTTTAAGCTAATGTCAACGAGGATTAAGGCCAGAGAGAAAATATTGATGAAGATGATTCATTCACTTGTTGAGAAAATTTACAGCAAATGACTTAAATAGACTCCATAGATGAGAGATGATAAGCAGACTACACAACCCAAGGAGAGTTAGGTGAAAGAGTATGAAATAAGTTTAGACTTCCACCTACTCTCATAAGTACAGATTAGACATAAAGAATAACAGTAAACCAAGCTAAAGAAAATTATGTCTTAACAAAAGGGCCCAACTTTCTAAAACTAAAACTCCAAGGGCCCAACTTTGTCAATTTTCCAATTTTCAAAAACAAAAAACTGAAAACCAATGCCCCGTTTGATAACCATTTGGTTTTTGAAAATTAAGCTTATAAACATTACTTCCACCCACAAGTTTCTTTGTTTTCCTAATACCTTCTTTCCATGTTTTCAAAAACTGAGCCAATTTTTGAAAACTAAAAAAAGTAGTTTTCAAAAACTTGTTTTTGTTTTTAGAATTTTCCTGGGAATTCAAATGTGTCCTTGACAAAGATGAAAACTATGGTAGGAAAATTAGGAGAAAACAAACATAATTTTAAAAAACAAAAAACTAAAAACAAATGGTTATCAAACGGACCAAATGATTATCAAACAAGATCTTAGAAATCTATTTGATGTTTTTAAAATTCAAAGACATATTGACACAAAATGGAAAGTCTAGGAATAATATATTAAACACAAACATGAAAGTTTAGGGACTAAACTTGTAAATTTGACTTAATAAATATATAATATTATAAATTATTTTATGTTTTAATTTATTCTTTAAAATTTGTTTTTTATATCGAATATAAATGGAAATGTATAAAAATATTTTAGTTATTTTTAAAAAAATTATCCCATGATATAAAAGTGTGTAGAAGACAATGACGATGAATAAAATTAGCCGTTCAGTTTCATTTACGAATTTTTTGGATTGCTTACTTGTATATTACTTTTATGAGTTTTTAAGTGAAGCCCCCTCTAAACAAAATTTTTGGATCCGCCACTGCTTCTACTGCAGGATTCAATCCCTTCCGTTATATTATTTGCCTTGCATTTTATCAATAAATGTGCAAGAGTTATTTACTCTTTGATTTCGCTTGTTAAAACTTAAACAGAGTAGCCAAAGTGAGCTTAACGCCTCGATCAAGAGATCAAAGGTTC
The DNA here is from genome assembly GCA_017139565.1 of Luffa aegyptiaca. NCBI lineage: Eukaryota > Viridiplantae > Streptophyta > Magnoliopsida > Cucurbitales > Cucurbitaceae > Luffa > Luffa aegyptiaca. Next base: position 835,308 of record CM029406.1, on the reverse strand, counting down.
ATATTCCCACATCTCCAAATATTGTTGAACCAAAAAAAAAAAAACTTCAGATACAGTAGAGAGATGAAGGTCAGAGGAGTTTGTAGTAGTAATAGGAATAATCGGTAGAAGCAATCCTAGTTTTGTGGTTGTAGTTTATTTGGGCGATTGTATGATTGAGAAGTCTACTGCCATACACTGCGAAAATTTCATAAACCTCGAATAAATATCCATGATATTCAAAGAAAGTTGAAGTGTTGCTATCAAAATCAAGACATGGAGCTGACTCCGTTCCTGACAGACGCCGTGGCGGTAGATGCCGTTGACTATAAAGGTCGGCCAGTCCTCCGATCTGACTCCGGTGGTTGGAGATCCGCGTTGTTCATCATAGGTAATACGTTCTGGTTCTGTTTTCTTGTTTTTATACTTACTGGAGGATATATGGGTTTGTGATGGGATGAATTGGATCGTGGATTTAGGGGTCGAGATCGCCGAGAGATTTGTTTACCAGGGAATTGCCACCAACCTCATTACATACTTGACTGGTCCACTCGCGCTGTCTGTGTCCACCGCCGCCGAGAGCGTCAACCTCTGGTCCGGCATCTCCATGATTCTCACTCTTTTCGGAGCCTTTCTCGCCGACTCCTTCCTCGGACGATATCGTACCATCGTTCTCGCCTCTGCAATTTACGTCTTGGTCCCTCTCTCTCGGTTTCTCTCATCCATTTCATTTTCCAGTTTCCTGCCCTAAATTAACTGCAAATTTTCAAACAGGGATTGGGCTTGCTCACTTTCTCCGCGCTGCTTCCAACAACCAACTCCTCCAACAAAACAGCGTCCTCCTCCGCTCCCAAGCTTCAGCTTGTCTTATCCTTTGTCTCTCTGTACGTGATTGGGATAGGCCAAGGAGGCCACAAGCCTTGCGTCCAGGCTTTCGGGGCCGACCAGTTCGATGACCACAGCCCACAAGAGGCCAAATCCAAGAGCTCCTTCTTCAATTGGTGGTTTTTTGGCACCTGCTTTGGTTCCTTTGTGTCCATGCTCGTCGTTACATATGCAGAGGAAAACCTTAGTTGGAGTTTCGGATTCGGAATTCCTCTCATTGTAATGGTGGTCGCATTCATTGTCTTTCTATGTGGGACCCACACCTACCGTTATAGTGTCAAACAGTATGATAGGAGCCCCTATGTGAGAATTGGCCGGGTGTTTCTGTCTGCACTTCGGAATTGGAGACCTTCTCCTTCAACCATCATCGTTCAAGAGGAACAAGGCAGCAGCGATTCTTCTCACCAAAATGCTGGACACTTCAGGTGAAAATATCTTTTCTAATAAACCATTGGGATATAATATAATTAACCCTACATCAACTAAGTTGTTACTTATTTAAAAAAGAAAGTTCATGGGCTTATCAACAACTAAATCTTTACTTGAATGAGACTACAAGTACATGAATGTTTTCTGAACCACCTTTTAGAGTATTAAGATTGGACAGAATTATGGTTAATTAGTCGTTTGTTTGTGGCGTGTGGACTGGTTAAATTAACCAAATAGCTCATCAGAGGATGGCTTCCAAGAGTAGAGTTTTCATCAAGCTTTTCAATTGCTGAACTATATAATGATTTGTGTCAACTTTCAATTGAGGTTGGAAGATTTGCTGACTTATAATATATATTATGAACCCTTTTCTTTTCTTATTTTTGAGCTCATCAACGGTATGAAACTTGGATCATATTCAGTTAGAATCAAATTAGTTAACTTTCTCAAGTGTGAAAGTTTCATAGAAAGCTTGCTTTGTCCTGAATCAATCCAACCAAAGCAGAATGGCGTGCAGCAGTAGCGAGGTTGAAGAGGCAAAGGCAGTTCTTAGCATTTTGCCAGTATGGATTACAATCATTGTGTTCGCCATTGTGTATGCACAAGAAACCACCTTCTTCACCAAGCAAGGAGCTACAATGGATAGATCAATTTCATCAAGCTTCACTATTCCTGCTGCCTCATTAACATCCTTCGCCCCTCTTTCCATTGTCATCTTTATCTCAATCTATGATCTCGTATTTGTTCCCATGGCAAGATCTCGTACAGGAATACAGTCCGGCATCACAACACTGCAACGGATTGGAACTGGGATGGTCATCTCTGCCATTTCGATGCTGGTTGCAGCCATGGTTGAGAGGAAAAGATTGGGAGTTGCAGAAGAATATGGTGTAGTTGATAGGCCTGATATAACACTTCCAATGAGCTTTTGGTGGCTGGTTCCTCAATACTTGTTGCTTGGTCTGGCTGATGTTTTCACGGTGGTTGGTGTTCAAGAGTTGTTCTATGATCAAGTTCCAACAGATTTGAAAAGCATGGGGCTTTCCCTTTGCACAAGTGTGTTTGGCGTAGGAAGCATTTTAAGCAGTCTTTTGGTTTCTGCAATTGATGAAGCAACTGGGGCCAATGGCCACCGGAGTTGGTTCTCCAACAATCTCAACAAGGCACATCTTGATTACTTTTATTTCCTATTGTTTGGGCTGAGTTTTCTGACCTTCGTTGTCTTCCTATTTGTTTCCAGATCCCATGTTTATAGGAGATGAAGGAATTCCACTGAGATAAGGTTGTCTTTGCTCTTTAAAAATCATTGTGAACCTGATTTTAGGGTATGTTTGGCATGCCAAAAAGTACTTCTTCCAAGTACATCCTCAAGTTGTAAATCTATTTTCCCTTTTGCCTTTAGGTTTCAAAAGGTTACATTTTAATTCTTGATTTTTAGTTTAAGTGGGAGTTTGTTGGGTTTTATGTCCTAAAACTTGTGAGTAGTAAATGTAACATTTGACCGAACATTAATAAAATGACATTTGATGTATTATTCGCTTATTATTGTTAGTATTATGTTTGTTTTGCCTAAATAAACTTAATCCAATAAACTAAAAACAAGTATAATTTTCATAAACCAAAAACTAAAAACCAGATGATATGACAAGATCCACTAATGGGGCTCTGAGCGCTCACCATCTCTCTCAAAGAGACAGTGAAGTTCATGAGCATTGGGGCAACTAGTTTGCACTGCGGGATCCTTTTGTGATCTTTTTGGGTTCAGGAGGGTACTTCCAATAGAGGAAGATATAGTTCTTAAGAAGCTTGGGAAGATGAAGCAAACAGAGGAGGAAAAAGGTGGCTTAGTGGAAGTGGAGGATAACGACCTTGATTCCACGGATAAGGACGTTGAAAACATCGCGGTGTGCAAAATTCTATCCTCGAAAGGAATCAACGCAAAGCACTTTCAGAGACTTATTCCCAAGATTTGGGGAGCTGAAGGAAAGGTGCAAATGAAAAAAATCAGGGAAGAACACATACATATGCAAGTTTAAGAATAGAAAAACAAAAAAAAAGGGTGATAGATGGAGGACCTTGGATATACGACAAAGCAATAATCCTCTTTGATGAACCAAAAGGGGATAAAGGTATAAAAGCGTTGGAGTTCAGGTACGTCACCTTCTGGGTCCATTTCCATAACTTACCTGTGGTTTGCTTGAACATGAAATATGTCGTAGCATTGGGCAACTCAATTGGCTCTTTTGTTAAAATGGGATGAAGAAGATGATGAAGGAAGAGTCTGGGGAGAAACACTTAAGGTCAAAGTCAGGATGGAAACAAAAAAACCTCTCCGAAGAGGAACGAAGATAAAGGTGGGCTCTATGGCTGAAGAAGTTTGGATTCCAATAACCATAGAGAAACTTCCAGATTTTTGCTATCAATGTGGAAGGCTAGGTCATGTCATGAATGAGTGCGAAGAAGACGACAGTGAGGAGGAAGATGAGGAGGAAAACCAATACAGTCCATGGATGAGAGGAAGTTCAGTGTTCAAGGCTGAGAGCGAAGGGAAAAAGAAAAGAGGAAAAAAAGACGAGGAGAAGGAAGAAATCAATAAACAAGAAACCAACGGCAGCAAACACCGAACGCCAACGGCAGCAACGGCAGAGGAAGTTCAGTGTTCAAGGCTACCGTTGTTATTGTTGAAGAAATAACAAGGAAGATAGCAGAAACCGTCGGAGTTAAGGCTGGAGAAGAAGACCGATCGAAAAACCAACGGTAGCAAACAGAGGATGTGGGATCAGAGGACAAAAGGGACAAAAAGAAATTATTACAGCACACAGCGATGTCAGAAAAAACAGATATTATAGCCGCAGAGGATCCAAATAAGGAGAATAATCAGGTACTAGAAACAAGGCACATAGACACAAAAGACATGACTCAGTGGGCCTCATCTGGGAAGAGAGAATAATCCAAAAGTCCAACGGGGGAAAAGGCCCTATTAAAAAGGAAGACCAAAGTAAATAGAATGAGGAAGGTAAAAACGGAAGGAAAGTAACAGAAGGGAAAGAAATTCAAAGCCCAAACAAAAAGAATCTCCAAAAATGGAAAAGGTTGGCCAGACATGAACCCATGCAACAAGATGACTTTGACGAGCTAGCCAGCCTAGGGGGAAAAAGCATGGGCGGAAAGAAAACAGTTCAGTTGACACAGGGAAGAAACCGAAAACTCTTTGCTCTGAGGATCTCGGAGGGATATCGACGGAGGTTGAAGACCAGCCCCACCGGACGCCATGAAAACCTTACGCTGGAATGCTCGAGGGATGGGGAATCCTCGAGCGATCCGAGCGCTCTGCCACATAGTGGGATCTAATAAACCCCAATTAGTCTTTTTAATGGAAACTAAAAGTGACGTGACCAAGGGTGATAGGATAAAAAGTAACTTAAAATTTTGACTTCTGCTTTTGTGTCCCTAGCATCGGGAATAACGGGGGGACTGATACTTCTTTGGAACTCGAGCACTGACGTGAGGATCAACTCATTCTCTCAAGGGCACATTGATGCAATGATTAAAGATGATTTGGCCAGTTGGAGATTCACTGGATTCTATGGAAATGTAGAAACTGACAGAAGGAGGTTCTCTTGGGATCTTCTTGAAAAGTTAAACGACATGGGAGGTTGGCCTTGGTTAGTCGGGGGGGGGGGGACTTTAATGAAATCTTGTCGATGGATGAGAAATTGGGGGGGGGGGGCGCCCAGGAATCAAAACCAGATAAGTGGCTTCCAAGATGTTATTCACAAATGTAAGCTAATTGATGTTGGGTTCTCAGGGAGTAAATTCACGTGGAGAAGGGGGAAAACAAAAGGAACTAGATTAAAGAGAGGTTGGACCGGTTTTTCTTTAACTACCCCCTGGCCCTTCTGATCCCGAACATAAAGGTGACTCATTTAAACTTCTTCACCTTTGACCACAGATCGATATTGGCTAGCTGGGATGTCATAGACAAGCAAAAGCCAGTGTGTAGAAGTGGCCAAGTGGAGAGATTTGAGGAATCTTGGACTAAGCTCGAAAAGAGAAAAGATATAGCTATTGATTGTTGGAGAACTATGCGAGTTAACGGTGCGCAGAATTTTAGTGTGAAAATCTAGAGGTGCATCCATAAACTACATATATGGAATAAAGCTAGATTGAAATGCAGCATTAAAAGAGCTATTTTGGGGAAAGAAGAGGAGCTCCAGAAGCTGGAGGCAGAGGACAATGAACAAAAATGGGAGGAAATTCCCAAGGTGGAATCTGAACTTGATGAGCTTCTTGACGAAGAGGAAGAATTTTGGCGGATCCGGTCTAGAGAGGAGTGGCTTAAAAGCGGAGATAGGAACACAAAATGGTTCCACGTAAAAGCCTCCCAAATAAGGAAAAAAAAAACAGAATTGATGGTCTCTTCTCGACTGAAGGAGCTTGGGTGGAAGATGAAGGTGAAATAGGCAAAATAGCGACTACTTCAAAGATCTTTTCAAATCGACAAACCCGGAGCCTACAGCTATCAATAGAGTCACTGAGTGTTCGGTCTTAAAGCTGCCGGAGCAGCTCCAAAAGGAAGCTATGAAAAGCATAAGGCCAAGTAAAGCCCCGGTGGTGGATGGTACTCATGCATGGATAAGGGTAAAAAATATACCTATTTTACCCTTATACTTAGCTCATAATCTTGTCAAATATTGCATATTTAGATTAGGGTAAAATACCTTTTTGGTCCCTCATGTTTCGAGTCAGTTTCTAATAGGTCCCTACGTTTCAAAATCGGACAATCAAGTCCCTACTGTTCCGAAAATGGTTCTATTGAATCCCTCTAGGGCTGACGTGGCAATTTAAAATAATAAAATATTGATTTTTAATTAAAATAATAATATAATAATAATAATAATAAAATATAATAACATTAAAAAATATAATAATAATAATAATAATAATAATTATTATTATTATTAAAAAAAAAACTTTTCTCTCTCCTCTCTCTCCCCACCCCCGAAATTTCTTCCCACCTTCCTCTCTCTCCTCTTTCCCCACCCTTCCCTCTCTTCTTCTCTCCTTCCTACCGCTGGAGCTCCTCCCCGCCGCCACCAGAGGATAAAATCCCACACCTCATCGCGCTCTCCAGCGATCTTGCAATACCTTCGCTTCGCGCAGTGGCAAGGCTTCGAAGAGATCTTGCAAGCCAATCGAGAGCTATCTTCGCACTTTCTCTTCGACGACAACAGCGGCTTACCGGAGGAGACCGCCGACGTCGTGAAGAGTGAAAGACCGAGCTTCCCGTTCGAGACGCTGCCATCGGTGGTGACGGTGGACATGAAAGACGACGTCGTGGTGGACTCAGTCGGAGCTCTGGAATCGGGCGATTTGGGCGGAGTGAAATTGGGTTTAAGGAAATCGACTGTGGAGGTCGGATTGGGGGATTTGAGCGGCGGATCGAGGGAATTGAGGATGGGATTGGGGGAATCGGAAACAGGGGAGGGGCCGCGACGGAACCTGGCGTGGCCGGTCCGGTTGAGGAGGGAGATGAGTCGTTTGAATTTGGAGACGGTGAAATCGATGACTTGGGAGTAGTCGAGATGGTGGTGGTTGAGAGTCGGAGAGGATTGTTGTTTGGATAAGAGGCGGATTAGATGCTCCATGCTCTGTAAACCAGCCGAGGCGGCTTCTTGGTTGGCGGAGATGATCGGAATGTTGCGGAGAGTGGAAGAGAGAAGTGGAGAGAGGGAGAGAGGTTAAGGGAGAAGAAGATAAAGGGGGTTTTATCCTCTGGCGGCGGTGGGGAGGAGCTCCGGCGGTAGGAAGGAGAGAAGAAGAGAGGGAAGGGTGGGGGAAAGAGGAGAGAGAGGAAGGTGGGAAGAAATTTCGGGGGTGGGGAGAGAGAGAGGAGAGAGAAAAGTTTTTTTTTAATAATAATAATAATAATAATTTTATTATTATTATTATATTTTTTTAATGTTATTATTATTTTATTATTATTTTAATTAAAAATCAATATTTTATTATTTTAAATTGCCACGTCAGCCCTAGAGGGATTCAATAGAACCATTTTCGGAACAGTAGGGACTTGATTGTCCGATTTTGAAACGTAGGGACCTATTAGAAACTGACTCGAAACATGAGGGACCAAAAAGGTATTTTACCCTTTAGATTAATTTTGCTATTTTCGTGCTCAAAATATGTTAAAGTTGATAAGTTAGGGTGTTGAGATTCACTTTTGTCAAATTATGCTCATTTGTGCCTAAAAGGACTCAATTTTAAGAGAATTTGACTAAGTTTGTTGCTGTGCAAAAAAACAGAGGAAATGCTGGAATTTGCCCAGAAATGCGAGAAGGAAAAATGAAATGCGACCGCATTTTTGGAAAAACAGAGGTCGTTCCGAGTCGTCCGCGGGTCGTTTTGAACGAGATTTCTTCGCACCTAACCGGCTGTTTGACCTTGAAATCGACTGGGCTACCTACCAGCACCTATTTCGCAGCTCCTCAACCATTTCCAACACTATATAAGCTCGTGATTCGAAGTCAAATTCAAGTATAACTCATTTGGAAGAAGAGGATGGTGACAGAACCCTAGTTGACGCCTATGAGTAGGGATGCCCGAGGTCCTTCTTAGATGACTAAATTCTAACTTGAGTTAGACATCAAATCTTAGGGTTTGTAGGGATTTTCACCCATTCCCACTTGTAAAAGGGAGTGTCTAAGCGAACTCTAGAAGGATTGGATAAATAGAAAAACCCATAGTATTTGGCTACTTTCATTATTTCCAGCTTTTGATACTTTTCATTTATTTGTATTCTTTACATCTTATTTTCAATGGAAATGTATTCATTTGCACTTTATCTCACCATGAGTAGCTAAATTTCGTTGAGGGGTTCAATATGGTGAATTCCCTTATGGTTCAATAGCTTGAAAATGTTTTATTTGCTTAAGTGTTGTTCAATGAATGTCATTCTTTATTGAATATAATTCTAATCTTGCTGAGTTTAAATTGATCACTTAAACTTTGCATGCTATGTGAGTTTGATCTCGAAAGGGACAGACGATATCGATTCTCATAAAGGTGATATAGGAGAAAAAGCTCGAAAGAGATTGTTTGGTGGTATAGGGCAAGCTGCCTAAGGCACCCTATATCAACTATAGGGTTATAGATTGCATTCGTGAATTATCTATGTCGGAGTCAAGTCACAGAAATGTGCATAACGGCTCGCTTAACCTTCTAACGGTTCTTGGAAGCAAGGCCAAATAGAAGTTAAATCTAACCCAATGCATTGAATAGACTTAAGTTAAATAATCCATGATTACGGTTATTGCCTTTGGGATGAATCCATGTTGAATACCTCGTATTATTCATTGTTGTTATTCTTTACTTATTTGCTTGTTTTATCTATTTTTCTAAAAACCAACCATCAATCATCTTTTTTTGGTTACCTATTTTTAAGCAATCAAGTTGAGCAGTTTCTTCTTCACATCTGAATTTTCAGTTAGTCCTCGTGGGATCGATACCCTTGGAATACTTCTAAGGTTTTTATTACTACGTGCGACAGTGTATACTTGCACTAGGGTTGGTTGAATCTATCTTTATTATTATTTATCATCTTACCTCACATCCATCATTCAGCCGACGATACACCATGCATCCTTTTAAAAACACTATTGGGATGTGGTGGGAGATGACACTATTAACGTTTGCCTCAAGATATTGAATGAAGATGGAGACATAACTCTGCTGAATAAAACAACCATAACCTTGATTCCAAAAGTCCAAGATCCTAAATGCATGCAGGAATTTCGCCCCATAAGTCTATGCAATGTGAGCTATAAGATAATAGCAAAAGCAATCGCCAATAGGTTTAAGAAAGTGCTGGATTTAATTATATCCCCCCAGCAGGCAGCCTTTATCCCTGGAAGATTGATCTCCGACAACGTGATAGTATGTTTTGAATGTATCCACGCTATCAACAACAAGAAAAAAGGCAAGGAAGGTCAGGTGGCTATCAAGCTTGACATGAGCAAAGCATACGACAGAGTTGAATGGATCTTCATTAAGGAAATGTTGGCTAAGATGTGATTCAACACAAAGTGGATTAACAATATTATGAAATGCGTGGAATCGGTATCGTTCTCAGTCCTGGTCAATGGCATCCCTCAGGAGGAGTTTCGACCATCCAGAAGCATCAAACAAGGGGACCCGCTATCGCCTTACCTATTCCTAGTGTGTGTTGAAGGTTTCACGAGCCTCCTAAACAGGGAAGTTGAACTTAAAAATCTAAGTGGTTTTCACATCAATAACCATTGCCCTATCATCTCCCACTTGTTTTTTTTTTTTTTTTGCTGATGATAACTTAATTTTTTGTAGGTCAAACAGGCAGGGAATGTCAAACGGTGAAAGATATCTTTAAGAGTACGAGGACGCCTCGGGCTAAGCGATAAACCTGGATAAATCCATGTCTATGGTGAGCAAGAACGTCTCAAAGGAGGAAGCCCTAAGAATCAGTAGAATCCTTGGCATCAAGAAAACTAACTCTTTGGGTGTGTACCTTGGAATGCCCTCTCAAAACAGTAGAAGTAAACCAAACTATTTGAGAAGCTTCAAACCAAAATAGAGAAAATGCTTCAAGGATGGAATGAAAGATTGTTCTCTACCGGTGACAAAGAGATTCTTATAAAGGTTGTTATCCAAGCAACCCCCACATACTTCATGAGCTGCTTCAAGCTCCCAAAAGGTCTATACGAGGATATTAATAAAATGTGTGCAAGATTCTAGTGGGGTGCAATGGGGGACAAGAAGAAAATTCACTGGACAAAATGGAAGAACCTCTGTAAAAGTAAAGATATGGGAGGATTAGGATTTCGGGACATCCACACTTGCAACCAAGCTCTCTTGGCTAAGCAAAGTTGGAGGATAACCCGAAACCCCGACAGTCTCCTAAGTAAAGTCCTAAGAGGTCGGTATTTTAGAGATGAGAGCTTTCTCAATGCACCGGTGGGGGTTAATTCCTCTTTAGTGTGGAAAAGCATTGTTTGGGGAAGGGACCTTTTCAAAGAAGACTTTAGGTGGAGGGTGGACAATGGGAATTACATATACATTGATCTAGACTCATGGATTCCTAGACAAGGGATCAGAAGCCTTTTGATGGTGCTTGAGGAACTACAGGGAAAAAGAGTGAAGGAGCTGATTTTGGAGAATGGGGAATGGAATGAACCTCTAATAAAAAGGATGTTTCTTCCTTTGGATGCTGATGATATCTTGGCTATCCCTGTAGGCAACTGCAATGAGAACGACGAAATAATCTGGAATCCAGACTCAAAAGGAAGCTTCAGTGTTAAAAGTGCTTACCACATGGCCACGAACATCCATCAAGTAAAAGAATCTACAGGTTCCTGCAACAAAATTCAAAGGAAAAGATGGAAGAGCATTTGGGGTGGGTCTGAATATCATCCCAAGGGCCAAGATTGGGCTATGGAAACTCATTAAAAATCTTATACCTTTAAAAATTAACTTGGTTTCCAAAGGAATGGACATTAATCCTACTTGTGATTTGTGCAGGTGTGCAAAAGAGAGTATGAGTCATATCTTTTGGAGCTGCAAGAAGGTAAGAATAATTTGGTCTATGTTCTTCCCAAATCTTCTGGATTTTTCAGGGCTTTGCAGGGAGAACAACAACTTGGGAGAATGGTGGGATGAAATATCAAAGCATTTTAGTAGAGAGGAATCAGAGAAAATAGCGATTATCATATGGACAATTTGGAACTATAGGAACAGAGTCACAGCCAACAAGGAAAATGCAGACGATAGCCTTCTCGTGCGGTGGATTAAAAGGAATCTAGAAGAACAGAGAAAACGTACCTCCCACCATCTTCAGACGGAATTCAAGCTGGAGGCCTTAGGAATCATGAGAAGTGGACCCCCTCCGAATTGCCTGAAATTAAACTCAGATGCATCCTGAAATGAAGAATCATCCTCTGGGGCATGGGCTAGATAATCAGTGATTCCTTAGGATCTTTAGTCGAAGCTGGGTGCAAGCAAATCAAAAGGCGGTGGTCCATCATACCTTGCCCGGAATCGAGATCGGAGCGATCCTATGATAGTGGAGGCAGATGCTCTTGACATTATCCTTGCTCTGAACTTCGAAATTGCCTTCATCTTTGAAACAAAAATCGTGATGAACGAGGTGGAGGATTTGGCGGCGAAAGCAAACGTGATCTCCTTCATCAAATGCCCTAGATTAGGGAATTGGATTGTGCACTTCCTTGCGCGAGATCACCTCTGTCGCCTGGAGTCGTCGGTGTTCTCTCTGTCGCCCGTAGTCGTCGACAAAATTTTTGAATCGCCCTCCTCTTCCATGTTGGAAGACATATTTTTTTTTGTAAGGGAGATCACCTCCCCTTTTGGTTATCTTCTTTAATTGAAGGGGAATTTGGTGTAACGAACGTTCAACAACTTTAATGAAGTTATTCAATTTCAAAAAAAAAAAAAAAAAAAACAACCAAAACCTAAAAACCAAATGATTATCAAACGAGATCTTAGAAATCTATTTGATGTTTTTAAAATTCAAAGACCTATTGGCACAAAATTGAAAGTCTAGGAATAATATATTAAATACAAACATGAAAGTTTAGAGGCTAAACTTGTAAATTTGACTTAATAAATATATAATATTATAAATTATTTTTTGTTTTAACTCATTCTTTAAAATTTGTTTTTTATATCGAATATAAATGGAAATGGATAAAAATATTTTAAAATTTTTGTAGTTATTTTTATAAAAATTATCCCATAGTATAAAAGTGTGTAGAGGACAATGATGATGAATAAAATTAGTAGTTCGAATTTTTTGGATTGCATACTTGTATATTACTTTTATGAGTTTTTAAGTGAAACTCCCTCTAATCAAAATTTTTGGATCTGCCACTGCTTCTACTGCAGGATTCAATCCCTTCAGTTGTATTATTAAGTGTGCAAGAGTTATTTACTCTTTGATTTCGCTCATTAAAACTTAAACAGAGTAGTCAAAGTGAGCATAAAGTAATTGACATGTACTCTCGATCAAGAGGTCAAGGGTTCGTATCTTCCCAACTCCAAATATTGTTGAAAAAAAAAAACTTAAAACAGAGTAGAGAGATGAAGGTGTGAGAGGAGTTTGTAGTAGCAATAGTAACAGTCGGTAGTAGCATAAAAGTAAACAAGGTATTCAAAGAAAGTTGAAGTGTTGCTATCAAAATCAAGAGATGGAGCTGACACCGCTGCTGAGAGACGCCGTTGTGGTAGGTGCTGTTGACTATAAAGGTCGGCCAGTCCTCCGATCTGCCTCCGGTGGTTGGAGATCCGCGTTTTTCATGATAGGTAATACGTTCTGATTCTGTTTTCTTATTTTTATTCTTACTGGAGGATATATGGGTTTGTTATGGGATGAATTGGATCCTGGATTTAGGGGCCGAGATCACCGAGAGATTTGTTTACCACGGAATTGCCACCAATCTCATTACATACTTGACTGGCCCACTCGCGCTGTCTGTATCATCCGCCGCCGAGAGCGTCAACCTCTGGTCCGGCATCTCCATGATTCTCACTCTTTTCGGAGCCTTTCTCGCCGACTCCTTCCTTGGACGATATCGTACCATCATTCTCGCCTCTGCAATTTACGTCTTGGTCTCTCTCTCTGTTTCTCTCATCCATTTCATTTTTCAGTTTCCTGCCCTAAATTAACTGCAAATTTTCAAACAGGGATTGGGCTTGCTCACTTTCTCCGCGCTGCTTCCAACAACCAACTCCTCCAACAAAACAGCGTCCTCCTCCGCTCCCAAGCTTCAGCTTGTCTTATTCTTTGTCTCTCTGTATCTGATTGGGATAGGCCAAGGAGGCCACAAGCCTTGCGTCCAGGCTTTCGGGGCCGACCAGTTCGATGACCACAGCCCACAAGAGGCCAAATCCAAGAGCTCCTTCTTCAATTGGTGGTTTTTTGGCATCTGCCTTGGTTCCTTTGTGTCCATGCTCGTCGTTACATATGCAGAGGAAAACCTTAGTTGGAGCTTCGGATTCGGAATTCCTCTCGTTGTAATGGTGATCGCATTCATTGTCTTTCTATGTGGGACCCACACCTACCGTTATAGTGTCAAACAGTATGATAGGAACCCCTATGTGAGAATTGGACGGGTGTTTCTGTCTGCACTTCGGAATTGGAGACCTTCTACTTCAACCATCTTCGTTCAAGAGGGACAAGGCAGCAGAGATTCGTCTCACCAAAATGCTGGACACTTCAGGTGAAAATATCTTTTCTAATAAACCATTGGGATATAATATAATTAACGCTACATCAACTAAGTTGTTACTTATTTATAAAAGAAAGTTCATGGACTTATCAACAACTAAATCTTTACTTGAATGAGACTACAAGTACATGAATGTTTTCTGAACCACCTTTTAGAGTATTAAGATTGGACAGAATTATGGTTAATTAGTCGTTTGTTTGTGGCGTGTGGACTGGTTAAATTAACCAAATAGCTCATCAGAGGATGGCTTCCAAGAGTAGAGTTTTCATCAAGCTTTTCAATTGCTGAACTATATAATGATTTGTGTCAACTTTCAATTGAGGTTGGAAGTTTTGCTTACTTATAATATATATTATGAACCTTTTTCTTTTCTTATTTTTGAGCTCATCAACGGTATGAAACTTGGATCATATTCAGTTAGAATCAAATTTGTTAACTTTCTCAAGTGTGAAAGTTTCATAGAAAGCTTGCTTTGTCCTGAATCAATCCAACCAAAGCAGAATGGCGTGCAGCAGTAGCGAGGTTGAAGAGGCAAAGGCAGTTCTTAGCATTTTGCCAGTATGGATTACGATCATTGTATTCGCCATTGTGTATGCACAAGAAAGCACCTTCTTCACCAAGCAAGGTGCTACAATGGATAGATCCATTTCATCAAGCTTCACTATTCCTGCTGCTGCATTAACATCCTTCGTCCCTCTTTCCATTGTCATCTTTATGTCAATCTATGATCTCGTATTTGTTCCCATGGCAAGATCTCTTACAGGAATACAGTCCGGCATCACAACGCTGCAACGGATTGGAACCGGGATGGTCGTCTCTGCCATTTCGATGCTGGTTGCAGCCATGGTTGAGAGGAAAAGATTGGGAGTTGCAGAAGAATATGGTGTAGTTGATAGGTCTGATATAACACTTCCAATGAGCTTTTGGTGGCTGGTTCCTCAATACTTGTTGTTTGGTCTGGCTGATGTTTTCACGGTGGTTGGTGTTCAAGAGTTGTTCTATGATCAAGTTCCAACAGATTTGAAAAGCATGGGGCTTGCCCTTTGGACAAGTGTGTTTGGCGTAGGAAGCATTTTAAGCAGTCTTTTGGTTTCTGCAATTGATGAAGCAACTGGGGCCAATGGCCACCGGAGTTGGTTCTCCAACAATGTCAACAAGGCACATCTTGATTACTTTTATTTCCTATTGTTTGGGCTGAGTGTTCTGAACTTCGTTGTCTTCCTATTTGTTTCCAGATCCCATGTTTATAGGAGATGAAGGAATTCCACTGAGATAAGGTTGTCTTTGCTCTTAAAAAATCTTTGTGAACCTGATTTTAGGGTATGCTTGGCATGCCAAAAAGTACTTCAAGTACATCCTCAAGTTGTAAATCTATTTTCCCTTTTGTCTTTAGGTTTCAAAAGGTTACATTTTAATCCTTGATGTTTGAGTTTAGTTTTTATTTGATCGCTTAGTTTTAAAATGTTGTATTTTTACCCCTAAATTTTAAGTTTAGTTTCATTTGATCTTTAGGTTTCAAAAGTCTTTACATATTTACTCCTATGTTTTCACTAATGCTTATTTTTTGTCCCTAACATAATAGAGAACCATTTTATAACCCTAACGGAATGCTAACTAAGATGCTAACTTGTCTATTTAATATTATTTTATCTTATTTACATGTGCTTACATGGTAAAAATATATCTACTTTCTTATAGTTCAATAAGTGATCTCTCTCTCTGATAGACTAGATTGTATGTGATCTATTTGAAAGAAGTGTGTTGAAAGTAAACTCAGTCGAGTGCACACTGTCAATAAGTAGTAAGAATTAGGAAATATTCAAGGTATCGTATGCCAAGAGACTTGCTAGCAAAATTCAAAGTTAGATAAAAATGTATCCCAAGTGCAATGAAGATAAGCATAAATTAGTTTGAGAATGATTGGTGATATAAAATTAAAGAATACCAATTTAAATATGGGATCCAATTTAGTTTCAACCCCAAGTAGAAAAGCTTGCAGATTGCACCCACATAGTTAAAGGGAATTTCAACTTGTGTAATGAATCGGGTTTAACTCCTATTCAACCTTTGTGTGAAGTGCCCTTAGGAGACTAACCAATTAAATCTATATTTTTATGGCTAATGTTAACTTTGATTATTAAGCATGGAACCCATTAATCATATAGTTGTACCTTATCTCTAAGGTCAACAATGAAGTCTTATATCTAGGCTCTTCTCCTATATCCCTTTACGAAAACCATCTATTGTCCATTCTCTTCAGTGTTGAACGCAACATTAAATGCTAAGTGACCCATTTAATCAACATTTAAGCTCTAAAATTAGTAAAGTGGAAATGCACAAGTGAAACGGACAACAAACAAGTACAATTTTATTAAGTTGTCTCATTCAAGGACATTCACCAAATTAAATCCCACAAAAAAACTTTAACTTCTACTCATACTAAGATAAATAAGACCAACACTTTATTGGAAGGAAATAGATAAGCACAAAATGAGTCAAAAGTTAAAGCAAAACAGCAAATGACAATAATGGTGAAAAAACTTCTTGGACAAAAGTAAGGCTCAAGGATCTCTCTAGCTTAATTCAACCTTTGTTACGGTGAATTAAGCTTACAAGTCTAAATCTTGAGTAAAAGGTTAGGACTAAAGCAATAAACTAAAGTACTTGAGTGGGTGTAGTCAATTTCTCCTCCATGTGGATCTATCTAGGGTTTCGAGAGTTCTCCTCGGATTCCTCCTTCTCTTGGAGATTAGAGTGTCTTTTATAGACTCAAAATGGTTGGATAGTTGTCAAAATCCATGCTCCATGCTTGACTTTGGACTCTAGGGAAGAAGTTGTGAAAATAGTTCGATTGGTTTTAACTCACGAATATTTTGCTGAAGTAATTTTAGGGTAGATTGTGGTTGCAATTGATTTTGCCTTTAAAAGATTTTGGCTGCAATCTGGACTTTCTTGGTAGATTTCTATTAAACACCCAAAATTAGTTCATTCTTACCTAAAACGACTCTTTTACCCTTAAATAAACTCAATTACGACTCAAAACACATGACTTTCTTACTTTTACTCATTTAAGCTCAATTAAATATAAATATAACTCAAATATATTCACTTTAACGAGAAAACTCAATTTTAGCGGTAGATAGGTTACATAGGTGATGTTCATCACTCTTCTCCACCCCATCTTCCATCTTTCCCTACTCTTGTCGTCGACCATTGGCCATCACCGCCTACCAACCCTTTTGCGCTAAAAAAGTAAACAACCATTTTCTATTGCTTTTTCTAGCAATTGTCAATTGCCTCTTCTTTACCCCTCTAGAATTAGAGCTCTTCAATTATTTTTTTCTTATCAATCATTGCATTATGTGCGAGAATCGGAGTGTGGAGATGTTTTTTTTAATTACGTTTTATTGATGCCAAAATCCGGACAGGAAGCTCATCCAACCTTCACGTGACAACCTCAGTGAATTTGTTTAGTAGAGGAAGACGTGATCTACAAAACGACCAAACACTATACACAGTGTAGTGCTTGCCACACCAACTCTGATGCTTAAGTTAGCAAGGAGGATGACTGAAATTGACAAGTAAGAGCTAGAGGAAGAAGAAAGTGCAGAAAAGTTAGGGTGGAATCTCCTTTCCAGAGTTAAAGAAAAAAATTTATACCTCTTCCTCTTTTTTAGGGATTTTACTTGTCTTAGGATGATTTAGGGTCCAATTCTATCATACTGGACTGGCTGGAGACTTAGGAAGCGAATGTAGGAAAGGCAAATTAGGCAAGCCCAAACTTTTAGTCCTGGTTAGCCTCGGCATGGCCAAGGCTGTGGTTTAGGCTTGACCCAAGCTTTTTGGGTCCTCCTTTCCTCTAGACCCAATCTCTTGTGACCCCATTCGTGTTGGATCCATGTAGCTATGTTCCGTTTCGTTCCTCCGTTACCAGGTTGGTGCAAATTTACCCATAACATGCTTGATTTATAATATAATTTTTATTATTTTAATTGGAACTCCTTTGTGATAATTTCAATGAATGGGACAAGTGATGAAATAGGGGTGGTGGTTAGGGTTGTACACAAATTTTGGACCAACCCAAAAATTTCGGATGGTCAAATCCCCAACCCAACGAACCCTATTCATGGAGGCAACCCAACCCAACCGATTTTATCCGGGTTGGGTCACCGGTTTCTTTTTTTTTTTTTCTTCTTAAAATTCATTTTGTATTTAAAATAAAAGCTTCCTGCAATCCTTCTAAAAAATAATAGTTTCCTACTGATTTAAAATGAGAGCTTCCTACCAATTTTAACTTTTCTTTTTTGCAATGTTTCCACCACACACGACGAAGAAAACTTCTTTACACAAAGTGAGATGCATTACAGATCAATAAAAAAATTAATACAGATAAATAAGAACATTTAAATGAAAGGCAAAAAAAAAAACATTTACATTGATTCTGAAACTTGAAAGTGAAAGGACGGAGCGACGTTTTGCGAATGTGCGATTGAGAGGGAAAGCGATTGGGAGAGAAAGGCTGAAGTGAAAGAAAGAGGCGTGGAAAGGAAAAAAAATGAAGAAACTAAGACCAAAGTTTCAAACGGAAAAAACGAGAAAGGAAAACCCAAAATCGATCTTACTGGCTGTTGCGATGCGTGAACGACGGTGGTGGTTGAATGGCGACGATGGTTGAACGGTAGCGGTGGTTGAAAGGCTGAAACTTGAACGTGAATGGAGGGAGGCTGGGGGCATCATTTTTTCGATTGGGAGGGAAAGGCTGAAGCCGCTGAGCTGAAGTGAAAGGAAGAGGCGTCGAAGTGGAAAGAAAGGAAAGGAAACTATTGGATATATGTGTATTGTTGTAAATTTCTGTGTATTTTTTCTTAATTATTTTAGTAAGCCTTTGCTTACTCATCTCTGTATAAATACTATTGAGGTTTCATTAATAAAGTGAGATGGATTTTATTTACTTTTGAGTGAATCATCATGGTATTAGAGTTTCTTTGACAAGCGTCTCTCTCCTACCACTTATTTTTTTTCTCTTGTAACTTTACTCCTGTCTTCCACTTAGAGTACTACTGCGAATTCATCTCCTTCTCAAGAACAGTCTCTCAGTTCTCCAATTGTTCTTTTGACGAACATAAGCAATTTGATCACCGTTCGTCTGGATTCGTCCAATTACGTTCTATGGCATTTTCAAATTTCTCCACTACTCAAGGCGCATAAATTCTTTGGATTTTTGGATGGATCAATTCCTGCTCCATCCAAAACTCTAAAGATTGATGATGTATCAAAACCTAATCCAGCTTATGAAGCTTGGTTTGAAAAGGATCAGACTCTCATCACTCTGATAAATGCAACCTTGACGCCTCCTGCACTCGTGTATGTGATAGGACCTAAATAGTCCTATTTTATCGCCTCTAATCTAAGCTTGTTAGAGTCATTTTATGTTTTACATGTCCTATTTACATGTTAATTGAGCTTAGGTCGTGTCAAGAGCCGATCACGTTAATTGGTGTTAATTCGGGCCAATTATAGAGTTTTTGGAGCCATCTCGATGTCTTGGACGGCAAGGAGGTGAAGAGACCCAATTGTGCTTAAGCGGGCCTCAATCGTGACATCAAAAGCCAAAGATTGAACCCCCGAACCGAGAAGAATCGAGATCAAACTGAGAAATTGAGCAGGAAATCGAGTCATGAGGCTGGCGTCGAGACACCGGTCTTGGCGTCTCGACGCCGACGCGAGTTCGAGCCGAAGAAGAATGTTCGCAGCGTCGAGACGCTGTTGCCTTGGCGTCTCGACGCCAGCGTGTTTTCTATATATATGTAGTCTCGGTTTAGTCCGCCGTTAGGTTAGAATTTTGGTCCCTTTTACGATTTCTTTGCATCTTTTACTTTCCAGCACTCTTGTAGACCATTGTTGGTCATATCCTATGGATTCTTTTATGTTATTTGTTGTTATTATTTCATCTATGCGTAACTAAATCTTTTAGATCTTTGGATTGGATTTATGTCTTGATTCTAAATAATATTGGCTGAGTTTTTTGGTTTATACTTGTTGTTCTTACTGAGTTTTTATTGAGTTTTGCATGTTATCCCGTTTAAACCAATACATGAGGCTAGTCAATTAAGATTGACGCCCTATGCGATTACCGCTTGTGTATTCTATCAGTTATTTTTAGATAGCCACTAGGTTGAGGCAAGCCACTCTCTACGCGAGACGACCTTGATAGGTCTAGGCTGCATGTTAAAGGTTGTAGGAATTAGATTTAAATTGTATTTGAATTTAGTTCTTGCGATTCCGAACCCACGATCCTAAAGCGGCTAGTTTTAATAGGTGGTTGTAAAATTGCTTGTTAATAAACTAGTTAGATATAAGTAGTAACCGTTGCAGAGGTCTCAGATGGTTGCTACATTATGCATAAGGGGTGACGAGCGATAGAGTCTATATTAATTAATCTTGTTAATTTCCGAATTCACAATTAGCGAGTTAGTTAGCACAGGTTTGTGTAGGGGGGTCCTCCGAGTAACCCAAAAGCCGACCAGACTAATAAAACCAGTTTAGAGTGATCATTAGAGAAAACTAGGAAACCAATGAATTAGAATCAAGCATAATAAATCCCAATCAAACGATCTCTTTTTATGTTATTGATCTCGTCTAATTTCTCCTTTGCAAGTTTAGTTTTGTGCCATTTAAAATTCAGCATTCAGTTATTTTATTTTATTTCTCTTGCTTGTCTTTCATCATAAAAAATCCCCCCTGTTTTCATAAGCACAAAATTTTACACTTACTAGATCCCCTTCCCTGTGTTCGACCCCGGCCGCTATTGCTACAAAATTAGTAGTAGTGTCGTGGATTAAAAATTTTATTTGACGACTTATGGAGAATTTGACACCCTCCTGGCGGTCCCGTCAGTATGTCGTTGGTTGTGTTACTTCGCAACAAGTTTGGTCTCGTCTTGAAAAACATTTTTCGTCTTCAACTCGATTGCATATTGTTGGTTTGAAGTCAGATCTACAGAGTATTTCGAAGCTTTCCACTGAATCGATCAATGTGTATGTTCAACGCATCAAAGATATAGTCAATAAGCTTGCTACTGTTTTTGTAATTGTTGATCAAGAAGATGTGGCTATTTGTGCTCTCAACGGTCTTCCTTCTTCTTATAATGTCTTCAAGACTATAGTTCGCACGCGTTCTCAGGATCTCACATTTGAGGAACTTCATGTTCTTATGAATTCGGAAGAGCGTACACTTGAACAACAGGTTAAGAGTGAAATTTCTTCTCAATCTCTTGCTATGACTGCTAATTTCTCTAATTCTGTTTCTAGTCGAGGAAGTTCTGGAAATCGTGGAGGTCGATCGAATGGCCGCAGAGGTCGATCAGGTCATGGTGGTCTTTTTCAGTAGTTGATGAATTCTGCCTTACCGGTTCCTTCTGGTAGTGGTCGAGGCACTGGTTCTTCTCCTAAGCCTGACTCGTCCAATAGTTCTCCAAAAGTTGTTTGCCAAAGTTGTCAGTGTTATGGACATAATGCTCTTGATTGCTACCATCGGTATGGCTTCAATTTTTGTGGTCGACTTCCACCGAATCAGTTAGCCGCTCTTGCAACATCTTCCAGTTATGGTCAGATATCGTCTGCCTCTGCTTCTCCGAGTACAAATTCTCAAGTCTGGTTATCAGATTCTGGCTGAAACGCACATCTGACCTCTGATCTTGCTAATATGCAAGTTTCCACGGAATACAATGGTGAAGCGAATGTTACTGTAGGAAATGGTCAAGCTTTGCCAGTTACGCACACAGGTTGTTCCACTCTTCACACTGACTCTTCTTCTTTTATTCTTTCAAATCTATTTCGAGTTCCACATATATCCTCCAATTAATCTTTTGTCTGTACATTAGTTCTGTGTTGACAATAATTGTCTATTCATCTTTGATGTTAATTCCTTCACTATTCAGGACAAATGAACGGGTCAAACTCTCTTCCATCGGCCTAGTATTAATGGTTTATATCCATTGACCTCTCAAAATAGTCCTACTGTTCCTAGCAATGTCATTGCCCAACTAGGTACCTGTAGGGAATAAAAGTCCCCACGCAGCGGAAGCGCATCGAAAGGACCTTACGAAGTATAGTAATTAACATTAAAATACCGTTACGAAAAGGCAAAATAAACTGTAAACATGCTTTAAAGTTGCTGGAAAATAGCTATAAACATGCTGAAAAATAAATCTAAATCTATTTTCATGCTTTTCTAAAGAAACGGGAAAGAACCGTTACAAACCTTCGTTGTAGACTTGATCGTTCTTCGCCAACGACGCTTCAACGAACGAAAACACAGCAGCCTCCTTGTAGTTTCTTTGCTGGAAAATTCTTCTTCAAAGACACAATAACCACAGAGGTTACACCGGTATGTCTCTAAGTTTAGGAGGCAAAAGACTTGTGGGAGTCTTTCTCTAAGAGGGAGACTAGAGAGAATTCTAGGGTCTTGTCTTGTGAGTCTAAAAGCAAGAGAAGAGTACTGAACCAATTAGGTCTAGTGTTCTATTTATAGAAGAGAGACCATGAATAAAATATTCAATTAAATGAATCTTTTCCAAAATTGATTCAATATTTATTCATTTTTAATCAATCCAAGATGAATCAATTCCATAATTGATTAATCTTTTCCACAAATGACTAATTACTGCCATAAGTGATTAGATCATTTCCATAAATGATTAATCACTTTCTTAAGTGATTAATTATTTTCATAATTGATTAATTCCCGACTAATGAATTCTTTAATTAATTAACCACCAATTAAATATCACATTTAATTTCCGGCCTTGAATTAATTAATTTTGTCCAAATAGATTTTAGGCCTTAAAATTAATTAATTCATATTTGAACTCTTTCAAACTTCCATAAATTTAGTGTGACTCAAATTTATATTAATATTTGAATTTCTTCAAATATTAATTTCTCTCATAATAATATATCAATATATATTATATTGTTTCCCTTAGTAAATTGAACAATTTCAATTTACATTTATTACTTAGTGGTCTCAAATTACTTTATGAGCTACCAGTAGGACCTAATGGACCTGCAGATCAGAAGCTCCAACGATGTGAGATTAATTTGTCAAACTCATTAACCAAATTAATCAATATTCGTTAACTGTGTGTACATTCCACTATAGACTCACAGTTGCACTCTTCTCACTGCAGACATATTTTCTGTGTCCACAGATATAGACCATTATTGACTAGTTAGTCCTTCACGAGTGTCCGTAACACCAGCTGGGTCAAATTACCGTTTTACCCCTAGGTTACTTCTATTTCCTTAAGTACCAGTTCTCCTCTAATGAACAACCTGTTTGTGGTCCAACCATCAAACAGAAAACCCTCTCGTGCCATTGAGAGAGTAGGGCCCTTTGTTCAAGACTCGGAGTGACCACTTGAGGGAACACTCATCTGCTTCCCTAAAGTTGGGAAGGAGTGAATTCCATCTTGTACGATTATGTTCCCAGCTCCCCACTCGGTCTTGTCCCCAAAATGGTAGGCTTATTGAGTCGGCGTATTGGCCACTCTCACCCATACAAATCAAAGGACAATCCCTCATGAGCAGGAGTCCATAATCAACTCTGGATTAAGACCAAGTTGTCTAGGTCGTCCTAGTGAAATAGAAAACCAACTAGTTAACGGTGTTATAACAAGTGGTTACTATTTCGCGGTCCGGTCTTATGGAAACTCATTGCATAGGATACCCCCACTCGCATGTCTCCTACACGAACTCGTTGGATCATAGCGTTTGTATCAAATACAAAGTGGGCCGTATCCATAGTGTCACCAATATAAGGCACTCAGTCTTATCCCTATAGTATAGACCCTTTAGGTTGTTTCTTAAACAATGATCCCCATATGTCGCTACATATAGTTCAAGACTCATATTACAGCCTAGGATGTCTAGTTTATTGGATTATATTTTAGGCAAAGACAAATATAAAATAACTAATAACATTTAATGGAAAATATATCAATATTATTTCATTAATATCCGGTCAACGGTTACATTCACTATCTACGAGTTTTAGGGCATAAAACCCAACAAACTCCCACTTGAACTAAAACACTAGTTAGTGGGATGTAAATGCAACAATCTAAAGCTGGAAATGTCATGTATAATGAAATAATACAATGAACTAGGGCATCCTTATACCCATTATACATTTCTCCCACTTGCCCTAGATTAGACGACATACATATCTCGTAGACCTAGACCCTCTAGATGACCCTCAAACACTTTAGCCGTGAGAGCCTTCGTAAATGGATCAACGATGTTGTGCTCTGAAGCGATCTTAGTGACGATCACATCTCCTTGTTGCACAATCTCCCGTATTAGGTGATACTTCCTCTCGATGTGTTTACCTCTTGTGGCTTCGAGGTCCTTTTGAGTTGGCTACAGCCCCACTGTTGTCACAGTATAGTGTTATGGGCATGTTCATATTCGGAACAACTTCCAAATCAGTCAAGAACTTTCTAAGCCAGACTGCCTCCTTAACTGCTTCGCAAGCTGCTACATACTCAGCCTCCATGGTTGAGTCTGCTATGCATCCTTGTTTGATGCTTCTCCAAACTACTGCTCCTCCATCGAGGATGAATACCGACCCTGATGTGGATTTTCTTGAATCCTTATCAGCTTGAAAGTCAGAGTCAGTGTATCCAGTAAGAATCAAATCCTTAGCTCCATACACAAGCATGTAGTCCCTCATTCTCCGAAGATACTTGAGGATATTCTTAACCGCTCCCCAGTGGTCCAACCCTGGATTAGACTGATACCTACTGACAACTCTCACTGCATAACATATGTCAGGCCTAGTGCAGAGCATAGCATACATTAAGCTGCCCACAGTTGAGGCGTAGGGAATGTGTCTCATGTTCTCAATTTCTTGGGGTGTCTTAGGAGATTGTTCCTTAGACAAGTGTACCCCATGTCTGAAGGGTAATAATCCCTTTTTTTAGTTTTGCATCGAATATCGAGACAACATTTTGTCAATATATGTTACTTGAGACAGTGCTAGCGTTTTGTTCTTACGATCCCTAATGATTTGGATTCCAAGAACATATTGAGTCTCTCCCAGATCTTTCATTTGGAATTGGCTGCTAGCCATTTCTTAATGTCAGTGAGGTACCCTACATCATTCCCAATGAGTAGGATATCGTCTACATAAAGTATTAGAAAAGCTACTTTCTTTTTGTTGATTTTCTTGTACACACAAGGCTCATCAATGTTTTGGTCAAAACCAAAAGATTTGATCTCAGTATCAAATCTAATGTTCCATGATCTGGACGCTTGTTTCAATCCATAAATGGATCGATTGAGCTTACAAACCTTTTGCTCCTGACCTTGGGCTATGAACCCTTCAAGTTGAGACATGAAGATATTCTCTTCAAGATTACCATTTAGAAAGACAGTCTTGACGTCCATTTGCCATATTTCATAGTCATAATATGTGGCTATGGACAAGAGAATTCTTATGGACTTTAACATGGCTACAGGAGAAAAGGTTTCCTCATAGTCAACCCCTTCCTTTTGGGTATAACCCTTTGTCACTAGTCTAGCTTTGAAGGTGTGTACCTTCCCAGCTGCATCTTTTTTTCTCTTATAGATCCATTTACATCCTATGGGTTTTACCCCATCTGGTAGATCTGCGAGTTCCCATACAGAATTGGAGTGCATTGACTCCATTTCTAGGTTCATGGCTTTAACCCATTCATCCTTATCTTCGTCATTCATTGCCTATCGATAGGACAATGGATCCTCAATGCCATCATTAGGTATGACAGCCTGAGTTTCAGTTAAACCCAAGTAGCGATCAGGTTGTAATACAACCCTCCTACTGCGTCGAGGCATTCTCAACATTTGAGAAGGACGGGATGGATATGAAGAACTAGTTCCTTCATCAACCCTTGTTGAAGGTCCAGCTTCGTCAACAACTCTTGGTGATTCTTCAGTAGCTTCTCCTAATATTATTTTGCTTCGTGGTTTATGATCCTTCGTGTGGTCTTCCTCCAAGAAGGTGGCGTTTGTCGATACAATCACCTTATTTTCTTGTGGGTCGTAGAAATAACCACCTCTCGTTTCTTTAGGGTAACCAACAAATTGACACAGTTTTGAACGAGGTTCCAGTTTCTTAGGATTTGTCACAAGTACGTATGCTGGACAACCCCAGATGCAAAAGTGATGCAAACTAGGTTTACGCCCCTTCCATAATTCGAAAGGTGTTTCAGAAACACTTTTCGAGGGAACATTGTTCAAGATGTTTACTGTAGTCTCTACTGCATACCCCCAAAACGAGCTAGGCAATTGAGCATAGCTCATCATTGATCGAACCATGTCTAACAAGGTTCTATTTCTCCTTTCTGATACACCATTTTTTTGAGGTGTACTAGGGGCTGAGAGTTGGGATTGGATTCCATGTTCTATCATATAATCATGGAATCTTTGATCCATATACTCCCCTCCTCGATCAGATCGAAGTACTTTAATTGATTTACCTAATAGGTTTTCAACTTCAGCCTTAAACTCCTTAAACTTTTCAAGGGCTTCAGACTTATGTCCCATTAGGTACAAGTAACCATATCTTGATTAATCATCTATAAATGAGATGAAATATTCGTACCCTCCTCGAGCTTTTACATTCATTGGACCACAGAGGTCTGAATGTATTAACTCTAAGGGTTTTTTGGCTCTGTAACCTTTTACAGTAAAGGGTCTTTTGGTCATTTTGCCCTTGAGACAAGATTCACAAGGTGGCAGTGAATCATCTTCTAACTTGCTTAGAAGTCCATTCTTTACCAAACGACCGATTCTATCGATGTTTATATGACCAAGTCTAAGATGCCAAAGATGAGCATTGTTACTTGTTGGAGAAATCCTTTGCCTTTTTCTTTGAGTTTCAGTAGTTTTAAACAACTCGGTGTTCATGATTACTTTACTCTCGATTGGTCTTAAAACATATAAATTATTTTCCAGCTTTGCTGAACAAATATGAACTCCCTTTCTTGAAATGAATGATTCATTTACTGAGAAAGATATGGAGTAATCTTGTTCAAGCATACAAGATATAGAAATCAAATTCCTTTTGATCTTTGGAACAACATACATATTATCTAATAATATGTATTTATTCTTACTGAAAAATAATTTGATTTTCCCGACTGCAATAGCTGAGACGACCTCTCCTGTTCCTACTTTAGGAGTCATCTCATCTGCTTCAAGCTGTTGCCAGGAACTCATTCCTTGAAAGGAAGAACAAACATGGTTGGTGGCCCCTGAATCTAGTATCCAGGCAGCATCATCATTTTCCACTAAGCATGTTTCTAAGACAAGTAAATCATATTTACAGTCTCTGGAAATATTCCTTTTTGCTAGGCAGTGTTTTGTGTCATATTCATTATGAACATTTCTTAATGAATTAGAAATTGGGGATTGAGGACATTCCTCAGTTAAGACTAATCTTAAATCATCTATAACCGGAATCGTATTCAGGTTAGATTTCCACGTTGAGTAAGTCTTTTCGGTTAACTTTTCGTTATTAAGCAGAGAGACTATTGAGGAAGACATTGCTGAAATTTAAACAAACAATGACCGTATTAGTTACCTTTGCCTTAACTCATCATACAAGCAAACAATTGCACACAATCCAATCAATTTAGCAAAACAAGCAATCACAGAACCCTAAAACTATTGATTTAGTTTTGCAACGATGTTTCAGAGGTTTAGAATATCAGCCACCGAAGGGTGATCATGCACTCGTCTTCTGAAATGAGACATTTCTCAGCTAATTCTAATTCCAGAATAACTCATATTCCTATAGACATTAGCCACCGTTGTTCGGTCAAGGATTTGTTAATTAACACTTTTAACTCATCCTTGTAAGTGTAACCCTCCCACTTTCAGATCTCAGAGGCACGCACCAACAATCTACCGAAGGGAAAGACAACTGTTGGTAATTAGCCTAAGAGTTCCTATCCTATTCAGGAGTTCACGATGTTCTGAATCCTATGATCAGGCCCTCCGAAGGGATGGTTGCGCCAGGACAACCTGCAGGCGGATCATAAGACTCTCACGGTGTGACCTAGGGGGGAGACCGAGGGATACGTTGACACGTGTCCTGCTCCCACTTACTCTAGACATTTTTCCCATTCACCTTGTTATTGATTCATGCAAACACTTTCCGAAGGGAGGCCGCTCCTAAGGCGACTCGAAGCCGAGCATGAACCTCACGTTGTGAATATAGGGACGTAGGAGCAAAACTTGATTTAAATCTCGTTTTGTAATTTTCCTCCCACTAAAAATGTCCTAAGGTTAATTTAGGGTTGTTTAACTTAGATAAAATTCGGCTAAGTCAATCTATCTAAGTTTGATCCTATTATAACAATTATGGAAAGGATTCAACTTCAATGTTTTAGGTGAATTAAACTCCTTTTAATAAACCCAACATTGCAAGTCAACATTACTATGGTTAATTCAACTCAAGGTTCGGGCTAGTTCCCAGGTAGGAGGTGTTCCGTAAACCGTCAACTTAAATACCCCCAACCTTAGACAGAACTTTACCGAGAGAGTTCCCTTATAACCTCAGTAATGTAAGGTTTTTACTCTAAAGATCTAGGTGCATTAAACACTTTTAACAAACCAAGTGACATTGCATGCTAACATTTAACTATGATTAATTCAACTCCAGTATTCCGGGTCAGTTCCCAGGTAAGAGGTGTTCCTTAAACCGTCAACTTAAATACCCCCAACCTTAGACAGAACATTACCGGTGGAGTTCCCTTATAATCATAGCAATGTTTTTCCTACTTAGTCAATTAAAACTATTTTTAATTCTAAGTACGAAATAATTCTAATCCTATTAGAAACCGATCTAGGTCCAATTAATTTTAAACAATTTAAAATTAATCCAATTTATCCTATGATCTTATGTTTGCATGCTATTCTTGATTATAGATTGACGGTTTCTAATCATTAATATTAAAGAACTTATTTCAAATTTTAATGATTAATCCTATAATCAAGAATATAGGGTTTAATTCATTCAACAATCTCATTCAAATTAAATAATTAAACCATACTAATTGCATGAATAATATAAGAATTATATAATTAACTATGGATGTTTCATACTTCATGCAATTTTGATTTTCTTTTAACATAACAATTATAAGCCAATCAAAAAAATCAATCAAGCATGCTTCATTCATCACATTAAACATAACTCTTTATATTTAATTTAAGTAATGACATGCTTCATGCTTTCCAATTTTTCATATAATTAATATACACTTATATTAAAAAATATGAAAATAATTCCATACATTTAAAACATACATTATAAAACCTTATAATATATAAATAAATGCATGAGCATGTTTATAACCTAAGGTGGGATTAATAATTCTATATGACATCCATAAAGCATATAAATAGCAATTGAACCGGTTAATTTTGGCCCCTAGGATAAAATAAAGCATTAAATTACATTAATTTTAGCTACATTCTATCATAAAATCCTTTTGCAGCTCAAAAAATTGGTCTAGACAGCACGAACCGCCCCGAACAACCTCGAACCGGTCTCAAAATCACGAACCAAGCTGAAATTCAGTTGAACCGGACCGAATTGGCCCCAGCCCAGTCGAACCGGATGAACCGGACCGCCCTCCCTTTGAACCGCGTCTGTTGAAGCCCTAATTTGCGCTGTCATCGTGATAGCGTCGAGACGCTTGCATTGCAGCGTCTCGACGCTATGTACTTTCCTTACCTGAGCGCCTGCGGTATCGAGACAGAGTCGAGACGCTTTTGGAGTAGCGTCCCGACGCTGTTGCGTCAGGAGGCAGAATCTGGGCAGAAATAGCACGATTTCTTCGATTTTGGCCTCGATTTCAGCGGCGATTTCTCCGATTTTCATCTCATAAAAAACTATTCTAGACCCGGACTTACATAGGACTCGATTTTACATAAAATACCCGAAACACCGGGCCTTACATGATCGAAATCACATAAAAATAAAATCTATGGCCATAAAATTAACCTAAACAGTTCAACGCAAACCAAACATACATTATGCATAAATCCCACCTATTAGAGCCTATCGCAAATTTTAATATTAATTAATAGGGACAACGATGACTCTAATGCCGATTGTAGGGAATAAAAGTCCCAAAGCAGCGGAAGCGCATCGAAAGGACCTTACGCCGTATATTAATTAAAATTAAAATACCGTTACGAAAAGGCAAAATAAACTTTAAACATGCTTTAAAGTTGCTGGAAAATAGCTATAAACATGCTGAAAAATAAATCTAAATTTATTTTCATGCTTTTCTAAAGAAACGGGAAAGAACCGTTACAAACCTTCGTTGTAGACTTGATCGTTCTTCGCCAACGACGCTTCAACGAACGAAAATGCAGCAACCTCCTTGTAGTTTCTTTGCTGGAAAATTCTTCTTCAAAGACACAATAACCACAGAGGTTACACCGGTATGTCTCTAAGTCTAAGAGGAAAAAGACTTGTGGGAGTCTTTCTCTAAGAGGGAGGCTAGAGAGAATTCTAGGGTCTTGTCTTGTGAGTCTAAGAGCAAGAGAAGAGTACTGAACCAATTAGGTCTAGTGTTCTATTTATAAAAGAGAGACCATGAATAAAATATTCAATTAAATGAATCTTTTCCAAAATTGATTCAATCTTTATTCATTTTTAATCAATCCAAGATCAATCAATTCCATAATTGATTAATCTTTTCCACAAATGACTAATTACTTCCATAAGTGATTAGATCATTTCCATAAATGACTAATCACTTCCTTAAGTGATTAATTATTTCCATAATTTATTGATTCCCGGCTAATAAATTCTTTAATTAATTAACCACCAATTAAATATCACATATTTAATTTCCGGCCTTGAATTAATTAATTTTGTCCAAATAGATTTTAGGCCTTAAAATTAATTAATTCATATTTGAACTTTTTCAAACTTCCATCAATTTATTGTGACTCAAATTTATATTAATATTTGAATTTCTTCAAATATTAATTTCTCTCATAATAATATATCAATATATATTATATTGTTTCCCTTAGTAAATTGAACACTTTCAATTTACATTTATTACTTAGTTGCCTCAAATTACTTTATGAGCTACCAGTGGGACCTAATGGACTTGGAGATCAGAAGCTCCAACGATGTGAGATTAATTGGTCAAACTCATTAACCAAATTAATAAATATTCGTTAACTGTGTATACATTCCACTATAGACTCACAGTTGCACTCTTCTCACTACAGACATATTTTCTGTGTCCACGGATATAGACCATTATCGACTAGTTAGTCCTTCACGAGTGTCCGTAACACCAGCTGGGTCAAATTACCATTTTACCCCTAGGTTACTTCTATTTCCTTAAGTACCAGTTCTCCTCTAATGAACAACCTGTTTGTGGTCCAACCATCAAACAGAAAACCCTCTCGTTCCATTGAGAGGGTAGGGCCCTTTGTTCAAGACTCGGAGTGACCACTTAAGGGAACACTCATCTGCTTCCCTAAAGTCGGGAAAGAGTGAATTCCATCTCATACGATTATGTTCCCAGCTCCCCACTCGGTCTTGTCCCCAAAATGGTAGGCTTATTGAGTCGGCGTATTGGCCACTCTCACCCATACAAATCAAAGGACAATCCCTCATGAGCAGGAGTCCATAATCAACTCTGGATTAAGACCAAGTTGTCTAGGTCGTCCTAGTGAAATAGAAAACCAACTAGTTAACGGTGTTATGACAAGTGGTTACTATTTCGCGGTCCGGTCTTATGAAAACTCATTGCATAGGATACCCCCACTCGCATGTCTCCTACACGAACGCGTTGGATCATAGCGTTTGTATCAAATACAAAGTGGGCCGTATCCATAGTGTCACCAGGATAAGGCACCTAGTCTTATCCCTATACCATAGACCCTTTAGGTTGTTTCTTGAACAATGATCCCCATATGTCGCTACATATAGTCCAAGACTCATATTACAGCCTAGGATGTCTAGTTTATTGGATTAGAGTTATTTTAGGCAAAGACAAATATAAAATAACTAATAACATTTAATGGAAAAATATATCAATATTATTTCATTAATATCCGGTCAAAGGTTACATTCACTATCTATGAGTTTTAGGGCATAAAACCCAACAGTACCAAGGTCCATAATCTCATATGGCATGATCGGTTAGGCCATCCTAATCACTCTACTTTTAAGAATGTCTTGCGTTTGTTAAATGTTACTACTGCCTTTGATTCTTCTACTTGCATTCATTGTTTAAACGGAAAAATGTACAAGCTTACTTTTCGTATGTCTACTTCTTTCTCTACTTCTCCTATAGAACTTGTTCATAGTGATGTATGGGACCCTTCCCCCGAATTATCAATAAATGGTTCAAGATACTATGTTTCCTTTATTGATGACTTGTCTCGCTACACATGGATTTATCCTCTTGCTCATAAATCCGATGTCACTACTGTTGTTTCAAAGTTTACTCCATTTGTTGAAACTTTGTTCTCATCTAAGATCAAATTCTTTCGTAGTGTTGGGGGGGGTGAATATGTTAATCATACTCTTGGTGCTTATTTGGAGAAATGTGGCATTACTCTTGGTGCTTATTTTGAGAAATGTGGCATTACTCATAAAAAATCTTGTCCCCATACACCCGAACAAAATGGTGTTGCTGAACGAAAACACCGTCACATTGTTGAGATGACCCTTGCTTTATTGTCTAAATCTTTTGTTCCTCTTAAGTATTGGTATCATGCCTTTGCATGTGCTGTCTTCCTTATTAATCGATTGCCATCTCCTGCTTTGGGTAATCGGTCCCCTTTTGAAATTCTCTTCCATAAGCCTCTCGATTATACACATTTGCGTGTTTTTTGTTGTGCTTGTTATCCTCTTCTTCGTTCCTATGTCACTCATAAGTTACAACCTCGCACAACAAAATGTGTTTTTCTTGGTTATCCTCTTGGATACAAAGGTTACTTGTGTCTTGATCCACTCATCGAACGCATTTATATTTCTCGACATGTTGTCTTCGATGAACATGTTTTTCCTTTTTCTCAGCCTTTGTCACAATCTCTATCTCAACCCTCTCCTATTGTTTCTTCACCTATTCCTTCTCTTTTTCACATCTTTCCCCATACTGTTGATTCAGTCAGTGAGGAATCACCTTGTGTGCCTACTGTGCAAGCTCCTGTTAGTCCTACGGTTGATTCTTTGATTGAATCTCCTAATGTTGATGATTTGGTAAATGTGCCTACTGTTGAACCTCCTACTTTCAACACACCAAATAGTGCTACTGTGTTAGCAACTCCTAATGCTGCTGTTGAAAGTATGTTAGTTCCTCATGCTACTGTGTTAGCTCCTACTATTGAAAATGTTGAAAATGTTTCCAGTATACCGGTCAGTGTTTCTACCAATGTTCATCCAATGCAAACACATCTTAAATCCGGTATTGTTAAGAAGAAAGTTTATCTTGCTAAGGTTGATTATTCCCCTGTTTTGGAACCATCTTCCTTTACACAAGCATTCAAGGTAGCTGAATGGCAAAGGGCAATGGCTGATGAGTTTCATGTCCTTTTGCAACAACAAACATGGACATTAGTTCCTCTACCTCCCTCTAAAAATGCCATTGGATGAAAATGGGTTTATCGTATAAACGAAATCCCAATGGTAGTGTGGCTCGCTATAAAGCTAGGCTTGTTGCCAAAGGCTATCATCAAAGGGAAGGTTTCGATTATGATGAAACTTTTAGTCTTGTGGTTAAAAAGCCTACTGTTTGCATTGTGTTATCATTGGCTGCACAATATAATTGGGATCTTCGCGCCAACTTGATGTAAAAAATGCTTTTTTACATGGTGATTTGAAGGAAGAGGTCTACATGCAACAACCTCAAGGGTTTGTTGATAAGAAGTGTCCTACTTATGTTTGCAAGTTGAACAAGTTGTTATATGGTCTCAAAGAAGCCCCTCGTGCATGGTTTAAGTGTTTTACCTCGTCACTTCTTAACTATGGGTTTAAGGCCTCTTTATCCGATCCTTACTTACCTCTTGTTGTATGTTGATGATATAGTTCTCACTGGTAATGATGTCTCTTATATTGATCATTTAATTACTCAACTGAAGACTCAGTTTGATATGACTGATTTGGGGAGCTTATCTTACTTCATTGGCCTTGAGATCAAGTGACTGTCTTCGGGTATTTGTGTAACTCAAACCAAATACACCAAAGATCTTTTAGTCAAATTTGGCATGGTAGAAGCAAAGGTTTGTTCTACACCTTGCTCCACTGGGTCTTTCATTGATTCTATTTCTGATAAGGCCTTATGTTCTTCGAATGATGCTACTACTGCTTATAGGAGTATTGTGGGTGCTTTACATTACTTGACCTTTACTAGACCTGATATATCATTTGTGGTTAGTAAAGTCTCTCAATTTATGCATTCACCTACATATAGTCAGTTGGCCTCTGTTAAACGCATTTTGCGTTATATGCGTGGTACATTACATCTGAGCCTTCATTTGCGTGCTGGTACTTTAAACTTGAGTGCCTTTTCTGATTCGGATTGGGCTGGGAATCCGAATGATAGACGATCTACTACTGAATTTGTGGTGTTTTTGGGTGCAAATCCAATTTCCTAGGTTGCTAAAAAGCAGACCACGGTTTCTAGAAGTTCAACGGAAGCTAAATATCGTGCTCTCGTTGCTGCCACCACTGAACTTTCAACTCCAACAACTTCTTAAAGATCTTTCTGTTCAGGTACCTTCACCTCCTGTTCTTTATTGTGATAATCAGTCTGCTCTTCAACTTGCTCGCAACCCTATTTTTCATGGCCGAACGAAGCACATTGAAGTGGATCTTCACTTTGTTCTTGAGGGTGTTGCTTCTCAGTCTTTGGTTCTGCAATTTTTACCCATAGTTCATCAGCCTGTTGATCTGTTTACCAAAGCTTTGTCTACTGATAGGTTGTTATTTCTTCTTGCCAAACTCATGCCTCAATCACCATTCGTTTGAGGAGGCATTAT
Source organism: Luffa aegyptiaca (assembly GCA_017139565.1). NCBI lineage: Eukaryota > Viridiplantae > Streptophyta > Magnoliopsida > Cucurbitales > Cucurbitaceae > Luffa > Luffa aegyptiaca. The sequence goes on along the minus strand of CM029406.1, from coordinate 800,669 downwards.
TGGATATATATGTATTGTTGTAAATTTTTGTGTATTATTTCTTAATTATTTAGTAAGCCTTTGCTTACTCATCTTTGTATTATTTCTTAATATTATTTCTTGAACCCGATACCCAAACCGACCCGGTCGGTTGTTTTAAAATAAAACCCAACCCAACCTTTCAGATTTGAGTTGGGTTGGTCGGGTTTTTCGGGTTATCGAGTTAGTTGAACACCCCTAGTGGTGGTGGCTGTCATTTTCAAGGTCCTTTTTCTTCAAAAGCTCATATCTTATTGACAATGTATGAGGGCTCACCAAACCCCATTATTGATTGTGTTGAGAAGAAAGAGTGGCAATGTGAGGTAGGGGAACAAAGGGAGGGGGTGAATGGTCGTTAAGGGTCGAAGGAGGCTGATAGCCATTGGACCCATCAACATCTTGTTAGCATTTTGTTAGGATTACCAATACTTATGTCATAGACTAACAGTGAGAGTATTAGTGAAAGATAAAGGGTAAAAGTATAACATTTTGAAATTTAGGAGTCAAATAGAAACTAAACTCAAATCTCAAGGGTAAAAGTGTAATACTTTACAACTTGGAAACTAAATGAAACTAGACTCGTAACTCAAGATAAAAGTGTAACATTTTGAAACCTAGGAACCAAATGAAAATTAAACTCAAAACTCACGAACCAAAGGAGTATTCTTTCTCTCTTTTTAATACATAATTTTGGTGTGGTATCATTTGATAACTATTTTGTTTTTTATTTTTTATTTTTGTTTTTTCATTTTCTAATATTCAAGTTTGGTTTTCATTTCAGTTTTTTATTATTTAGATTTTGAAAAATGTTTTTGAAACTTATTTAAACTTTAAAATATAATATTTCAGGAAGGAGAAGAATGTTTGTAATGCTCAGTGCAATCAGAGCAGGGCACTGTAGCTGAATTATATAACCACCATAAGGGACACTTGTCCAAATACAATAGGAAGACGGTAAATTAAAGAAAGCCACAGTAAAAACAAATAACAGAAAACAGTAAATAACCAATACAGAGAATATAATAGTGGTAATATCCCCCCTCTAGCTAACTCGGTTTAGAAATTATATTGAGTTTCGTGCGAAGGCTGATGAACCGAGGTGATGGTAGTCCTTTAGTCATTATATCAGCGAGTTGATCTTCAGAGGGCACAAACCAGACAGTGAGTTGTTTTCGAGCAACTTTCTCCCTGATGAAATGATGATCTACTTCGATGTGCTTAGTTCGTTGATGCAAAATAGGATTTGCAGCAATGTAGGTAGCACTCAAGTTGTCACATAACAGTAGAGGAGAAGGAGTGAAGATGTTAAGCTCACGGAGAACGGATTGAAGCCAAGAAATTTCAACAGCCGCATTTGACATTCCTCTGTATTCAGACTCAGCGCTAGATCGAGATACCACCTTTTGTTTAGAAGAATTCCACGAGATCAGGTTATTACCAAAAAAGGCACAAAAGCCGCTGGTACTCCTCCTATCATCCGGACAGCTAGCCCAGTCGGCGTCCGTATAGCAAGTTATAGATGGAGTCGTCGAAGATGAAAGGATGAGGCCTAGATGAGATGTCCCCTTCAGATAACGAATTAATCGCTTAACTGCCTGCATATGTGTAGAGGTTGGAGCATGGAGAAATTGACATAGTTATTAACCGCATAACATATATCAGGACGAGTTCAAGTGCAGTATTGGAGAGCACCCACAAGGCTACGATACTCAGATGGAGAGTCCAACAAAGTGCCATCATTCAGTGATAGGGGTGTACCAGCAACCCTGGGGGAAGAAGTAGCCTTGTAGGAAGTTAAATTTGCCCTTGAAACAATATCTGCAATATACTTCTACTGACAGAGATGAAAGCCACCAGAAGAACGGCTTACCTCTATGCCAAGAAAGAAAGACAAGTCCCCCATGTCCTTGAGAGAAAATAAGCTATGAAGACTGGAAATAAACTGCTGAATTAGATGAACAAAATTGCCGATTACCAAAATATCGTCAACATAAATAAGGAAAATAACAGTACATGAACTATCCTTGTAGACAAACATAGAGGTGTCAGCCTTGGATGCCTCAAAGCCCCAACCTATTAAACTGTTGCTCAACTTCGAAAACCAAGCTCTAGGACTCTGCTTGAGGCCATACAATGACTTGTGTAAACGCAGAAGATGATTGGGAAAAGAAGGATCCTCAAAACCAGCGGGTTGTCTCATAAACACTTCTTCCTTTAGATCACCATGCAAGAAGGCATTATGCACATCTAACTGCCGAACGATCCAATTATTAGTGACTGCCAAGGACAAAACAATTCTAATAGTGGCCGGCTTGACAACAGGACTAAACGTCTCAAAGTAGTCAATTTCATATGCTTGAGTATATCCTTGAGCCACTAAACGAGCTTTGTATCGATCAATGTCACCATTTGGCTTTAGTTTGACCCGAAACACCCACTTGCATCCAATAATCTTTCGATCAATTGGTAAAGGAACTAAGGACCATGTGTTATTACGAATTAGAGCCTCAAACTCAGCATCCATTGCTGCTTTCCATTTAGGATCCTGTATTTCAAGCCTATGATTTTTCGGTTCAGAGAAAGCAGACACCTGTGGATTCTTAGTGGCAAGCCAGGCATTAGGTTTAAATATGCCGTCTTTGGATCTGGTTATCATGGGATGGGTGTTGAGGGGAAGAGATACTGAAGGGTGAGGAGAATTTGGAAGAGATGCAACGGAGCCAGAAGATGGAGATGATGGCAAACTCTATGAAGGTGAGCTCAAGATGGGAGAAGGGGGTATAGAACTAGGTAAGGGAGCAGGCGATGAGTGATGAGAGGGGAAAGATTGGTCGCTCGTAAAGGGAGGGATGGGAGGGTCTAGAGAACGTGAGGAAACTTGGTTCTGATTATTTAACTCAGTAATGGCAGGGGAGGAAGTAATCGACAATGATGTGGGGGACACAGGATTGACGTTTAAAGGGGAGGGAGTATAAGAATATAAAGAAAAAAGAGAATCAGGAGGAAAAAAATAATTGGGAAAGTTTTGAGAAACAGACAGAGGAGCCTTAACCGAGTTAGATTGAAAAGGAAACACTGATTCATTAAACACTACATGGCGTGAGACAAATAATTTTCCAGAAGATAAGTCAAGACAGAGATACCCCTTATGAGAGGAGCTATATCCGAGGAAGACACACTCTTTATATCGAAATTCAAGCTTATGGTTGTTGTAAGGTCGCAAATAAGGAAAACAAGAGCAGCCAAATGTTTTAAGAAACGAGTAAACCGGAGGATGGTTTTACAGCATGAAGTATAGAGATTGGTAATTAAGGACAGCAGTGGGAAGCCTATTTATGAGGTACACAGCCGTTTGAAAGGCATAGGACCAAAATTGTTGAGGCATATGTGAATGAGCAAGAAGGGAAAGACCAACTTCTACAACATGCCTATTTTTTCTTTCTACACTTCCATTTTGTTGGGGAGTGTAAGGACACGAGATTCGGTGTAAAATGCCATGTTGAGTCAAGATGGGTAGTAATGGTTTAAACTCAGTTCCTCCATCAGTTTGTAGAGATTTAATACGAGTGTTAAACTGATTTTCAACCATTACTTTGAAACCAAGGAATATAGGCAAGACATCACTTTTTGATTTTAAAAGGTAAAGCCATGTATATCTTGTATAGTCATCAACGAAAAGTAGAAAATATCTAGCTCCATTTATAGATAGTAAAGGGGAGGGACCCCAAATGTCAGAATACACTAAAGCAAACGGCTCACACGACCGATATAAAGACACTGAAAAGGGTAGTCTATGACTCTTTGCTACTTGACAAGAGTCGCAAAATTGGCTACCCGACTGTTTAAAGGAAAGATTACAAGTTTTTAGCACTTTTTGAACAATCGGAAATGCTGGATGGCCTAAACGAGAATGCCACAGCTGTACATCTTGAAAGGTTGATAAAAAAACAGCAGGCGGACTTGAGAAACCAGGAGACCGAGGTGAAGAGGTTGAGAGCTTGTAGAGACCGCCATCAAGACGACCCCGAAGTAGAATTGTCTTGGAAAGAAGATCCTTCACAAGAAAATGGTCATAGTAAAACTCAACAAATGCACTATTATCGAAGCAAAGTTTAGCAATACTGATGAGATTGTGCGACAGATGAGGTGTATGCAAAACAGAATGTAGTTTAACATGTTTAGAAGGGATAGAAGATGGAATTGAAGTTGAACCAACATGAAGGACTGGGATACACTTACCATTGCCGATTACAACCTGTTCATTGCCATAATATGCAGTGGATTGTTGAAGGTTTGCTGCATCAGGGGTCATGTGGTGAGTTGCCCCGGAGTCCATGAACCAAGATTCGTCAGGGTGTGGTGATGGAGCAGAGAAGTGAGAATTGGATGCATTGTCTGGTGTAGCAGCCGAAGAGGAGGTGGAGTTGGTAGAGGATTGAACTTGGGTGAAAAAGGCTTGAGGGGTGGGTGGATTTGAAGCATGATATAATGGATTGTGCCGATTATAACAAACGAGGGCGGTATGGCCAAGTTTTCCACAAATTTGGCACTGAGGGTGGTTTGAATTGTTGTTAGGCCATTTTGGGGGGCGCGGAGTTTGTGGTCGACCTAATACACCCGGTCCAGAAGAGGGGAAAGGCTGGGAAAAAGGAAAAGAGGGAGGTGTGGGAAAGAAGGGACGCACAGATTGACTAAAATTTGGTCGAGTGTTTGCAGAAGGACGAGTCTGTCGTTTGGCCATAGAGGAGACAGAGAAGTTGGCCAGGTTGGCTTGTATAAGATTTAAATTATCCACAGAGGTCTGTTTTTCTAACCTAGCATCATACGCAAGCAAGAGACTCCTAACATCAGCTAATGAAGGTCGATCTGTTCTATTCTGAATTGAGGTGACAAATGGGTTATATTCCGAACCAAGACCTTCCAAAATGTAAGCAAGATGATCCCTATAGGACAGAGGTTCCCCTATTGCAGCAAACTGATCTGTAATGTCCTTAATTTTGGCAAGATACTGAGATACAGTGAGACTATCTTTCCTAACTTTTTGCAACTGAGAACGTAAAGCCATTAAACGAGCAGTAGAAGAAGACTCATAAACCACACGAAGATGTTTCCATATTTCAAAAGCAGAACTACAGCCAATAATCTCACCTATTTTATCTTCATTTAAGGACAAGTACATCCAGCTCATCAGAATGCGATTATATTTTTGCCAAACTAAGTAATTAGGGTTTACCTGGGTTTGAGCCACATCAAAAAACTTAATAGGAGCAGGAGTTCCGTTGATCAAACTCTCCATGTCGAAGGCGATAATATGGTTGAGAAGCTGATTCTTCCAGAGCAAGTAGTTGGAGTCTGATAATTTGATATTCAAGAGAGGGGTTAGGGTAGGGAAATGAGGCATTGGTTGAGCAGCAGGGTACGGCTGATTGCCATTGAACTGAGGAAAAAATGAGGGGAGAGACGGTTGTGATGGAGGCGGATACTGAAAACCAGCAAAAGACGAAAATTGAGGCTGAGATTGAGGATACTGGGTTGGGTTCGTAGTGAAAAAAGAAGGAACGCTGGGATTCAGAGGACGAGTTGGGGTATGAGGTTGAAACCGCTGAGGTAAGGTAGTGGGAGTTTGCTGAGCTCGATTTTGTATGATGGGAGTAACAACGGTAGAGGTTACAATCGGAGTATTAACCAGCGAAGAGACAGAGGAGGTTATCGGTGGTATGACAGTGCTGTCGACAGAAGACGAGCTGGAAGAAGAAGCCATAGAGAAAAAATTGACGCCTGAAGCTCTGATACCATATAATATTTCAGGAAGGAGAAGAATGTTTGTAATGCTCAGTGCAATCAGAGCAGGGCACTGTAGCTGAATTATATAACCACCATAAGGGACACTTGTCCAAATACAATAGGAAGACGGTAAATTAAAGAAAGCCACAGTAAAAACAAATAACAGAAAACAATAAATAACCAATACAGAGAATATAATGGTAATATAAAAACAAAAATTATTTTGACATTGTCATATTTGTGTCCAATAAGGCATTATCATATTTGATCTTCCCATAAATTTACAAATTTATGAGACACAAAATTAAACTTTGTGTTATAGGATTCAAACTTTTCAATTATATGCGGTTGATTTCAAATTGAAACCAAATAAATTATATAATATACTCCTAACGTATGTGGTTGATATCCCTAGTAATTTGAAACTTCTAGTGTCCTTTTTTTAAAAAAAAAAAAATTAGGAAGGTTTCTTTTTAGATGAAGTATAAGATTAAGGATAAATTTTGAAATTTTAAAAGTTTAAAAATTTAAAATGTAAGAGGATAAAATTGAAACCCAACACATACATTATAGCATTTTGTATAATCTAGCTTCTTAAGAGCTAAAAAGTATTGTCACACCTAGCGTATATTTTATGTGACAATATTTAATATCATCAAAACATGCTAGCATTACTTACCTTCCCTATATTGGGACTATGTGATATGTTGTCAGAGAAACTGATAACTCTTAGAAATAAGACTTATTAGCTAGTTTTGTAGACTTGAGCTTTGAGATTCGTGAATAACTTGTTGTATTCTGATGCATGATTGTGGAAATTTAGATTAAAAAGCTGATTAGATTAGTTTGAATGAATGTGGTAACCTTTGAGTGTATCTTCTGGATTGTAGTGCTAATCTTGGGTTGTGTTTTGATCAGATAATGTTGGAGAGCATTAGTCAAGAAAAGCAGTTCCCAAGGAGCTGAGAGCAATTCTTCACACGAGGCTTTGTATGTGAGAAGCTCATTAGTTGAGCTGACACTTCTGGAGTTGAACCGAAAGATTCTAGCCAATGAAATTTGGCCATGGGTGTGAAGTTCTCCAATTAGCCTTGATTTTGATGAAGAAATAATGAAGATATAAAAGGGCTAAGCAACCACTTTCGGAAGAGAGAACCGAATAGTAGGAAACAAGGTATGAGAAGGGTGACTTTTACGATAGAGAAGAAAATGGAGCAAAAGGAAACTACTGAAAGAGGATATTTTCAGCATGGGAAAGCAAGGATCATCTATTAGAGTCTTCTTTCTTAGTTTTCTCTTCTCTTTCTTGTCATTTCTCTCTATTAGTTTGTGTTAAAGTTTATAATTTTGATTGTTATGGCATTGTCTTCATGTATTAATTGTTTTTCTTCTTTAATCATGAGCTAATCCTCTCGAGAGGATTAGGGGACTTTGTACTCAAACCAATTGTCGAACTGAGTTGAAATTTGTATATTTCAGTTTAAATTAGAGTGTTCTTCATTAAAGTTAGAAATTCGTTTTGCCTGTCATTTTCTAGCATTGTTATTATTGTGTTGGTAAAAATTAGAATAGTAATCGATTGCTCTAATTTAGATTAGTTTGTTTAAAAGTGGTTTCTAGCTAGTGGGGAAATCAGGGATGATCATCCACCTAATGTACAAGTTAGTAGCTTAATTAGAAGTGGTTTCTAGCTAAAAGTAAAGGGGACCTTAGAGATTGAAATTGAAATATGATGAAATTTCAAGGACTAAATTTAAATACAACCTTATATATATTTTTTAAGGGGCACTTGCACATATACCAAAGTAGGTCAAAATAATTGCAAATATAGAAAAATCTAAAACTATTTACAAATATAGAAAAACCTAATAATCAACCTGTGTAAATGACTAAAAAGCCCATAAAACATATTATCACTGATAGAAGCCTATCAACGGCTATCAATGGTAGTCACTGATAGAAGTCTATTACCAACTATCAGTGATAGAATTTTGTCAATGATATTAGTGATTATCACTAATAGAATTTTATCTGTATTGAAGTCTATCAACGACTATCACATAAAATTTAGTTCAATTTGAGTATCTAAGTACATATCAACGTTTTCATTATATGTCTTGATATTTTCTTAGGATGTGCACCAACTCACTTCTCAAAACCAACATAATTAAGATATTCTCGTATAGTAGCATGTATCAACTTTATCCATATCATATTATAATCAAATTCGTCCATTATACAAACTTTTATCTAAGTAATATACATCTTTACAATGCTTATACAAATAGCAAAGTAGACTCTTTCCATCACTTATAAATTAATAGAATTCTATTTGTATTGAAGTCTATAGTCACTGATAGAATCCTATATCTGTATTGAGGTATTGAAATCTATGAGTATCACCAATGAAATTAATCGATCTATTAAATAATAGAAGTCTACTAGTGACAGTCATTGATAGAATTCTATATGTATTGAAGTCCATCAATGATAATCACTTATATAATTATATTTGTATTGAAGTTTTTTAGTGACTATCAACGATAGACCCAATGCAAATAGATTTCTATTTGTGGTAGTCATTGATGTACTTCAATAAATAAAATTTAGTTCAGTTTGAGCATTACTAATATGTTTAGCTGATAAACTACCATTGTGAGTGAAATCTATTAGTGATAGAAACCTATCGCCGATAGACTCTAATCACAATTGCAATTATATCAGTGATTAAAGTCTATCACTGATAAGTGATAACTCAACTGATAGACTTTCATTACTATCAGTGATGGCCATCAATAGACTTCAATACAAGTGGAAATCTAACAAAAATGTTTTTTATAAAATGCATTCTTGAAAAACATTTAAATTAAAATGTATTCCAAACGAACCCATTATATACTTAAAAACTCTTTTTAAAAAATTTGGTTTTTAGTGTTTCTCTTAAAATGGTTTATTTCTTAATCTCATTTTTTAATAAGTCATTTTTAGTAGTTGCCAAACACTAGAATTTTTTTCAAAATGATTTTTTTTTTCAAAATTAAACACTTGAAAAGTTAAACCAAACACACCCTTACTTTTAAATCATGGGTATTTTAGTCCCTTCATTTTTCTAATTTGATGTTTTGATCCAAATTTTAGCATGATACTCGTTCAATAAATTTGTTGAAATGTAACAATAACTTTATATTAAAAGATTTCTGTCAAGTATAGAATTTGTGTTAGTATTTTGCAAACAAAAATCAAAATAATCACTTTTTAAAAGTTCTGGGGATCAAAATAGATATTCTAAAAGTATAGAGACATAAATAAAAGTAAAAATACATGAGACTAAAATGACATTTTGAAAGAGATATACTAAATAGAACTAAAGCTAAAGATATAGAAACTAAAATAGTATTTAGACCTTCCTTTTTCGTTTCTTTATTGCCTTAGTTTGAGTAATTTTTAAATTTTGGATTTAAATGAAATGATTGTTGGTAGTAGTTGAGCTAGTTTGTCATCAATGGCATCTCATCTGATTGATTGGGTAAACCTCAATCATCAATCACACTTTAATTCGGATATAGATTCCTTTAAGCTTTTTCTAAAAAAAAAAAAAAAAAAAGAGATTCCTTTAAGCTTTTATTCATTATGGTTTAATAAGTAAGGGGTGGTTGCACCAATAGCAAAAGGGAAATTTGTAATTGCAAGCGTGTCTTTACTTTTTGAGGATTGCAATTATGGCAAAAAAAATTTAACCCAGCCCAAAACGCAAATAGAAAAAGTCAAAAATACCCTTTCCAAAATTTTCCCGTGTTTTACTGTTATGAAGTATATCAGTGGTATATCAAATATATTGATATACTACTAATATACCTAAAATGAAACTACTGATATACTTAAAATGAAATATATCTGATATACAACCAATATACTTTACTATGGTATATTAGTGGAATGATATTCCTAATATGAATTATATTAACAGTATATCGTTATTTTATATTCAATATATCAGATATAACTAAATTAAAGTACATATACTATTAATATACTCTGATATATCAGTGAAATGATATTCCTAATATGAATTATATATCAACAGTATATCAGCACTTCATATTCAATATAAAAAATTATACTTAAAAAAAGTATGTCACTGATAATTAAAAATATATATTAATGATTTTTTTTTATATAAATAACAAGTCTATCGTTGATATATTTAGTCACTCATAATCAGGTATATTAATGTTATTAATTATTTGAGTAGTATAACAAAAGAGGTATATCAATGGTATATCAACGTTCATAACAAGTATATAAGACAAACATTTTATGTTCTAAAAAACAAACATTTCGTTTAAAATACGTAAATAACACAACACAATTCAATAAAGAGAAAATGAAACATAACAAATATAAGTAAAGAAAAGTAACATTTCATATATCAAGTATATCATTCTTATATCAATACGTATAATCAGGTATATCATAGGTTACGTTTATCAAATTAAGTATATATTAGATATATAATTGTATTCATTCGAGTATATCAAATTCGGTATATCAGTTAACTGTTATACTTTATATTTCGTATATCAATAAATATAAAGTATATCAGATATACTACTAATATATTAGTTGATATACTAACAAGGGTAAAACTGGAATAATAAAAAAAGCGAAAATCAGATTTTAAAATTTTTGCTATATTTGCAAATCTCAAAAAGCATAGCTAAATTTGCAAATGTCCTAATATTTTTTGCTACCCATTACAATTTCCCAATAAGTAATTATATTCTATAAAACCCTTTTCAATATATATATCAAGCCTTCCAATGTCAACATTTTAAATTCAATTTTTTTTTTGTTTTTTTGCAACTTATTTAAATTCCGATAACTATTTGGTTTTTTAAAATTATGCTTATTTTCTCCAAGTTCTTATCATGATTTTCATCTTTGTCAAAGGACACGTTTGAATTCTTAGCCAAATTTCAGAAACAAAAACAAGTTTTAGAAAACTACTTTTTTTTTTTTAGTTTAAAAAAATTGAGTTGGTTTTTAAAAACATGGGAAGAAGGTATTAAAAAAAAAAAAAAAAACTTATAAGTGAAAGTAGTGTTTATGAGCTTAATTTTCAAAAACAAAAATATAAAATCAAATGGTTATTAAATTGGACTAATAATTTAAGTTCGATATTTAACATATATATATATATATATATATATATATTTAATTATATGAAGTCTTTTCATAAGATTTTTTTTTTTTTTTTTAAAAAAACTATATTAATTATTGGGGCAGTTACATAGATGGCAAATTGGACCAAATTAATAGCAAATATAGCACAGTTGCAAACTAATTGCAAATATAGCAAAATTAATTGTACAAGACCAAAAAGCTGTCGTCAGATTCTATCCATGTCTATCACTAATAGACTCTGATTATTCAAAGTCTATCCGTGTCTATCGCTAATAGACTTCGATTAATCAAAATCTATCAGTGACTATCACTGATAAAATTTGATTAATCAAAGTCTATTAATGATAGTCACTAATAGATTTCGATTAACCGGAGTCTATCAACGATAGAAACTGATAGACTCTGATTAATCGGAGTCTATCAGTAGACTGATAGATTCTGATTAATCAGAGTTTATCGCTGATAAACTCTGATAATCGAAGTCTATCGGATAGATTCTAATTAACCAGAGTCTATCACTGTCTATCAGTAATATACTCTGATAGATTTTTCTATATTTACAATTTTTTTTTACATTGTACTATTTTTGCAATTATATAATTCTTATTTGCCACCCACTGCAAATTCTCTTAATTATTTATCTAGCAACATTTTATTAACTGTTTCAATGATATTTTCATACAATTTTATCACCAAGGTATCATTTTTATGAACCTGATTGCATATATTTTAGGTAAGAAGTTTCTATCTTCGAAAAAAAAGTAGAAAGAGTTTCTTTTCAAAACACGGTGGCACAAGAGCTTAGAAAAAACATATTAAGATATTTTTGGGTAAAAAACATATATATATATATATATATATATATAACTCATGATCTCTTAGTCATAAACACACATATATATGTTTTTATGTTTATGAATTTCCTTCTAAAATCATATGTTTGTGAACATTAAATTTAACGTGTATAATAAAGTTAACAATTACGAGTCAACTATTTGAAAAAAAAAAAAAAACGATTACGAGTCATCTCATCACAAATTTGAAATAGTTTCCAATATATATATATATATATATATATATATCTCTACTATATATAAAAGGGGCTTAGAGGGGAGAATTTTTACATTCCCTTATTGCCCCTAACATTTTAAATAATGACTACTTTACCCTTTTACCCTAATTAATGATATCTATATTTAATTAGAGTGGAGGCATCGTGAAATCGTGAGGGCTCGCTAGCGTGAAGACAGGGCTGACGAAAACGGGGGCAAAATGGTGACGATGAAAGCATGAAAGCAAAATTTATTTGGCAAAATGGTGTCTCTGTTTCACATACAGGCCGATACGGTTACCAAGCGTCTCTTCTTCATCATCCTCTTCTACAATTTTTTTTCTCATTGTGTCAGGAAAGGAAATTTAAGAAACTATTTAGCTACAAGTCGCCCAACATCGTGACCAGTTTTCATCAATATTAGATAACTAGCCATGATTATAACTACCCACTGAGCAATGAGATCTGACCAGACGAAGAAACAGAGTTTTTCCACCGACAAACCTCTTCCACTCTGCAACAAGAATCAAACTCAAAAACGAAAAAAAAAACGGCGAAAATTCATTTCCTGAACTCACAATACTCACAGGGCAGCCATGGATGTTCTTCGAGAAATAATCCTTGAAAAAATTCGCTCTCTAAATGCGATACTTCGAGGAGATTCTCCAAGAACAGGCAGAAATATGGCGGATTCAGTGAGAGCGAGGATTATTTACAGAGAATCGAAGGATGCGAAAAGGTTGAGTAGCGAACATTTACTTACAAAGCTTGGCTTTCAATCACTCAGAAACGTCGGTACTCAGAAATTTTTGAAGTCAGTTTCAAAAAAGAAAATAAAAAATAAAAAAAATCGCAAGCACTGACGTGGGGGAAAAATGGATGAGTTTGACTCTGACGATTCATCTATTGGCTGTCTCCAAGCCTTTCAATGTGAGCTACGACCATAGTGCTTTGATGGAAATTGCCGCAAGGAAGGTGGGGCGGATTTTTTTCCATTTCAGTAATTTTTTTTTTCTTTCTTTTTATGTGTGGGTCTAAGTGAAAAGTTTGAATTTGGTGTCTTGGGGGCCGAAAGTTTGATGCTTTTATTTTAAAGAGGTGCAATCCAGTGAGGATTTATGTTGAAGTTTTTTTTTTTTTTTTTTTTTTTTTTTTTTTTTTTTTTTTTTTAAGATGTTAAAGTTTGCTTTGTGTTGTAGGTTTTCGATCTTTTGGATGTGAAGCCTCATGAATAGATATCTTTCCAGGATAAGTTAAAACCTTCAAAAGCTTTGATGAGGCAATGGATGATACAAATGCCTACTATCAGGAAGAATTTTTAAATTCTTTGCTACCAAATGGAATACCACCACATAAACTTATACTAAAGGTTAATTGTCCTATTATTTTATTGAGAAATTTAGACCCATCCAATGGATTGTGTAATGGAACAAGAATGATATATCAATCATTTGGAAAAAACATAATACATGATGAAGAAAAAACATAATACATGATGAAGAAAAAACATAATACATGATGAAGTAGCAACGGGAGAACATGCAGGAAAACAAGTTTTCATACCACAAATTCCATTAAGTCCACCTAATGACGAAGGGTATCCATTCAAGTTCAAAAGGAAACAATTTCCTTTCCGATTATGGTTTGTGATGACAATAAACAAAGCATAAGGACAAACTGTTCCTAATGTTGGAATATATCTTCGTGAACCTGTATTTTCATATGGACAACTTTATGTTGCATTATCAAGAGGAGTTTCAATGTCAACAACAAAAGTTCTTATCAAATCACTAGAGGATCCAAATTTGTCTTCTATAGACATACAAAGAATGTTGTTTATAAAGAGGTTCTCCTTCAAGGTTCGGTTAATTAAATACTTATTTAATTTTTTTTTATAACATCGAGATATATTATTCTTATGAAGTGTTTTTTTTTCTCCCGTAATCAATCTCTTTCAAGAAACACCAAATAATTACCCTTGAGGTAATAAGTTGTCTTATTGTGTCACAATCTTTATAGCTTTTACTTTACAATTTTTATTTCAATCATATGATTTTTTTTTTATTCACCTATCTATTTTTAATATTTTTTATTTTTCATAACTTTTTCCATGAATGTGTTTTGGATGATAAAATTCATTTTAAACCTTTTCCAACTAAATGAATATTTAACCACGTGCATCGCACGGGTATTCTACTAGTATATATAAAAGTTAAAAGAAAAACAGAAAAAACTTTTGAAAAATAATTTACGGATAAACCTTTATTTTTATTTTCTTTTCCAAAAGCTGCCTAGTGCCGAGTATAGATTTTTTTTTTAAATTATTATTATTATTATTTTAAAACGTAGTGCCAAGTATAGCTAGAAAGAAAAAGGCCTGAATTTGAATCATTAAGGTCCCGTTTGATAACCATTTGGTTTTTAGTTTTTAGTTTTTAGTTTTTAAGCTTATAAACACCACTTTCAACTCTAAGTTTCTTTGGCTTTTCACCTATCTTTTTCCCATGTTTTCAAAAACCAAGCCAATTTTTGAAAACTAAAAAAAGTAGTTTTCAAAAACTTGTTTTTGTTTTTAGAATTTGGTTAGGAATTCAAGTGTGTTTTTAACAAAAATGAAAACCATGGTGAGGAAATTTAAAGAAAACAAGCCTAATTTTAAAAAACCAAAAACCAAAAATCAAATGGTTATCAAACGGGGCCTAAATGGGAAATGTGTTTCAAGTTTAAGACTTTATTAGCTGGATTGCCAGATCACTTGAGCATTAAATTTCTTCGTTCCGTTCAATAACTATTTGGTTTTTGGTTTTTGGTTTTTGAGAATTAGGCTTGTTTTCATTAAATTTCCTCACCATGGTTTTCATTTTTGTTAAAGACACTTGAATTCCTAACCAAATTCTAAAAACAAAAACAAGTTTTTGAAAACTACTTTTTTTAGTCTTAAAAAATTGGCTTGGTTTTTGAAAACATGGGAAGAAGGTAAGTGAAAAGCCAAAGAAACTTAGAGTTGGGAGTGGTGTTTATAAGCTTAAAAACCAAAAACCAAAAACAAAAAACCAAATAGTTATCAAACGGGACCTTAGTTTTTTGGGACAATTGTTTTTAGTTATTTAATGACAAAATAATGAAATAAAAGGTGGTATAACAAAAAAAAACTAAGGTGAAAAGGAAAAAGAGAAGGGAAAAAAAAAATCTTGAAATGGGACCAGAAATTCAGAATTTCTAATGCAACTCAATATGGAAAAAATGTCTTATTTTGAAATCTACAGAGTTATAATGGGAAATTGTGGTAGATAGCTAGAAAATATAAGCCATTGCGTTTTTTGGCTAAAAAAGTTTCGTATTTTGGGGTGTGGCTACTGTGAATCAAGGAACGACCAACCGATTCTTTTTTTCCATTTTACCCCTGGTATATACGTGTATATACAAACGTTGTTTACAACGTCGTTACATGCCCGAGATCCTTTTTTCTGAATTTCATGGGATCCTCGTCGTTTTGGTCTCCAACTGAATTCCATAGATTTCGTTTTCTTCTCCATTCGAACAGTAAAAAACGGTTTTCCTTATATTTCCATTTTCTTCTCCTTCTCCAACCGTCAAAAAGGATTTTCTCTCTCTTAATTAGTGTTTAAACCTCATTCAAATATATAGCTTAATCCAGGTCTTTTCATAACATGTTGAAAATAGTGTCTGTCATACTTTGATTGGAAATTTTCCCAATAACACAAAATGACGGTACAACAGATTACAATTCTGTTCAATGGTATCTGGAATGTCGCGGGGCTCTACAGTGATTTCAAGTCTAGAACTGTGACGGTTCCTTGTGATTCTAACCTCTCTCAACTCAAGGTATGTGCTGTGAACTACCTCAATCTGTCTAACAGTAATAGTATCTGTCGGTTAACACTCTTCAGGGACTGGTCAAGCAACCCGATCAATATAGTCCTTTCGGAAGATAGGGATGTTTTTCGGATGGTCAGCGAGTTTCAGAATGGTACGTACAAGGATTGCTTTGTAGTTGTCGACGTGCAAGATGTAGATACTGGTATACACAACCGGGGGGCAGTTACAAGCTCATCTTGGGGGGGGACAAATTTTGAGTTTGTTAACTCAGAATGGTACGTACAGGGATTGACGTGTAGTTGTCGACGTGCAGGATGTAGATACTGGTATACACAACTGGGAGGCAGTCTCAAGCTCATCCCGAGGGGAGACAAAATAAGTCAGTTACATAACAAGCGTGTTAATCGTATATAGGCAAAAAAGAATTTGAATCCCTGAAAACAAGGGATTATGTATAAAGTAGTTTCAAATTTGAAGGAAATTCAGCCGTTATTTACATACCTCAGTCTCTCACCTTCTGAAAAGCTTTGCTGACAGTTGTCGGGGAGAAGAAGCTTTAACCTTAATCGAGCTAGCGTTTTTGATAGGACCAAAATAGTCCTATTTTATCACCTCTAATCTAAGCTTGTTAAGGGAACTTTATGCTTTACTTGTCTCACTTACAGGTACTTTGAGCTTAGGCGATGTCGGGAGCCAACCACACTAAATTGGTGTTAATTCGGGCCAATTATGGAGTTTTGGAGCCATCTCGGTGTTCTTGGACGACGAGGAGGTGAAAAGACCCAAGTGTATTGAAGCGGGCCTGAAGAACGACACAAAGAATCGAAGGTTGAAACCCCGTACCGAGAATTAACGAGACAAAATCGAGAAAAAAGACAGCAAAGCTCGGATTAGGGATGGCGTCGAGATGTTGCTCCTAGCGTCTCGACGGCGGCGCGAATACGTCACGGAGATCAAAGTTCGTGGCGTCGAGACGTCGAGCCTAGCGTCGAGACGCCACGACGTTTTCTATAAACATAAGGCTTCGGTTTAGTCCGTCGTTAGGTTAGAATTTTGGCCCTTTTCGATTAGTTTCGTCTCTTTTACTTTCCAGCTACTATATAGACCTTTCTAGGTCATATTTTATGCATTCTTTTGTATTTGTTTATGGTTTTCATTTGTTTACGAGTAGCTAAACACTTTTGTATCGTTGGATTGGGATTATGCTCTGAATGTTATTGATTTTGGCTGAGTTTTCTAGTATGTATGTTCTGTTCTTGCTGTATTTTTATTAAGTTTTGCATGTAATCCCGTTTAAACCAATGCATGAGATTAGTTTCTTAGGCTTGACGACCCTAGGAGATTTCTATTTGTGCATTCTATTAGTTATTTTTAGATAGCCTCTAGGCTGAGGCAAGACAATCTCTACGGAGTGACGACCCTTGATAGGCCTAGGATGCATGTTAAAGGTTGAGTTAATTAGATTTTAATTGAATTTATGTTTAGTTAATACAATTCCGAGCCCACGAACCTAAAGCGGCTAGTTTAAGTAGGTAATTGCAAGGTTTCAGATTACTTATTTTAGATTAGTTAGACATAATTTAGTAGTCATTGCGAGGTTTCGGATGGTTGCTACTTTATGCATAAGGGGCAGCGGTCGATTATGATAATTTAATTAATCATGTTAATTGCAGGATTTTGGGTTAACGGGTTAATTAAACACAGGTTAGTGTAGGGGGTCCTCCGAGTAACCAAGAAGCCAACCGGACTAATAAAATCGGCAAAGAATGATTTTTTAGAGAAAACTAGGAAGCCAAGTGACGGGAGCGACTTGTCGAAGGTCGTGTCAAATAAATTTATAATCCACGGCACTACTACTATTTTGTAGAAATAGTGGTCGGGGTCGAACACAGGGAAGGGGACCTAGCAGTTGTAGAATTTCGTGCTTACGAAAACAGGGGGATTTTTAGAACGAATGACAAGCAAAAATAATAAAATAATTAAATGCTGAATTTTAAAAGACAGAAAACTAAGCATGCAAAACAGAAATGAGACGGGGATCAATAACATAAAAAGGGATCGTTGGATTGGGATTTCTTATGCTTGATTCTAATTCGTTGGCTTCCTAGTTTTCTCTAATAATCATTCTATGCTGATTTCATTAGTCCGGTCGGCTTCTAGGTTACTCGGAGGACCCCCATACACTAACCTATGCTAATTAACTTGCTAACCGTGAATTTATAATTAACAAGATTAATTAATATTAACTTTATCGCTCGCCATCTGAGACCTCTGCAACGGTCACTAATTATATCTAACTAATTTTAGATTAAGCAATTTCACAATCACCTAATTAAACTAGCTGCTTTGGGATCGTGGGTTCGGAATTGTATGAACTAAATTCAAATGCAATTCAAATCTAATTCCTACAACCTTTAACATGCATCCTAGGCCTATCAAGGGTCGTCTCGCATAGAGAGTGGTTTGCCTCAACCTAGTGGCTATCTAAAAATAACTGATAGAATACACAAACGATAACCACATAGGACGTCAATCCTAATAGACTAGCCTCATGTATTGGTTTAAACGGGATAACATGCAAAACTGAATGAAATAGACAGCAAGAACAACAAGATAAACCAGAAGACTCAGCCAATCTTATTAGAGATCAAAGCATATACCCAATCCAGCGATCTAAATACGATTAGCTGTCACACCCCTCCCGAACTACCTGCTAGCTTAGTCCGGAAGACGGCGTGAAGCCAACAGACATCGTCCTCTTCTAACGATACTTGTTGACTCTGCTGAACCCTTGAACCTGATAAACATGCTAATCTTAGATATAAAATACTTTACATGCAACACAACATAGCGGAACCTTGATAACCTTTAGACATACCAGAAGCGTAGCCCTGACTTAACTCACTTTGGAAAATAAACCTGATAGAGACATCACAACAAAAAACATATCCAACTAGGGTTTACACAACCACAACATCTAGAGCTTACACAAACTGTAACCTATCCAATCCTTACAAAGACATTTACAATATAAACAGACTCGATGTACAACTCCACCCACGTACTGGAAGTCGATCTGGAGCTTTTAGCAGACTATGGCAGTTTATCAGGCACCGGGAGCTCGATCTCTACCTGGAAAGTGGGAAAACATTTTGAAAGAGTGAGCTATGAAGCCCAGTGAGTGACTAAATTTAAAATTGTTAATCCACAAATCAGAACACATGATAAACCTTAAACATATAAATCTGTTTAATCAAAGCGTTAAACATAAACGTGTAATGATAAAAGCTTTCTCAAATACTCCGCAAGTACGTCATTAAAATCTAGCAAGGCATATCAAGTATATCAAACATTTTAACTAACATGACAGATCTACGTTGTGTAGGGCACGCCCAGTACAACCAACGTTTACTAGCTCTACGATGTAGTGGGGCCTGCCCAACACTTCCATCATCTTTGTCGTAGTGGGGCCTGTCCAGCACTCACGACAGCATCGTTGTCACGGAGTACACTCAATGTCAACAACGGAATATAACCTGTGTGCACACGGTACCATATAGCCTCGGGCTCAATATCTCAATCATGTAGTCAATAGAAGTCTCAGAAAATCACATGAAAACACTAAAACATGCCTGCTTATCTTTATCTTTCGTAAAACTCAAGCTTACTCAGCTTGCTCGTGGAAAACTGAAAATCTTTAAACAATACTCGCTAATACATACTTTGCTTAAAATGATATCGTTTCAACTACTTTTAAGAAAGTCAATAATCACGTGCTCATATATAAATCTCATTAGAAAATCTAAGCTCGAAAATTATGCTTGAAAACATTCATAGAAATCATGTATCGTTCATAAGTTCAGATTCAAGCATGTAAAACATTTAATCATAAACAACAATTTAGAAATAATTTTCCAAATTTGTTTTGTCACTCACAGCCTTGGCTAGTTCCCTAGTCTCTAGACTCAACCTATTTCCTCTTGGCCTGTCAAACAAACCAAAACCGAGCTCAGAACCATAAATAGTCTTGTCTTTCTATGCTCATGAATTCTAAACTCTAGAAATAAAATCACATTCCACACTTTTTTCCAGAATTTTCCAGATTCAATACCCTAACGTCAAACACTCATAACTTCCTCAATAATTGACCAACATTAATGTACTGTATATCCAACTCTTCATTTTGGAACCCTCTACAACTTACGTGAAGGAATGAAAATGAGATTCCAAATGGATTTGTCCAGAAATCCCCCGAACACAACAATTCCAAATTCGTGCTTCTCTGCTACCCTCTACTTTGCTCCTGAAATTAAACCTACTTCCAGTCATTTTGGGCTCATGAATTCTTCATGAAAGTCATCGGAAATTAAATAAGATTTACAACCATACCAAAATGAGATTCTAATTCAATTTGTACACCCCGGAACGTTCGAAAAACCAGAGAAAATCAGAGCCCCTTCATATTTGCACGAAAATTCTATGCTTTGTTTTCCTCTTCAAAAACCATTAACTTAACATCAAATTAGCTCAAGCTTCCTTCATGAAATTTGTTAGAAAATGAACTAACTTTCAAGAAAGTCAGGCCTCACCTCTTAGTTCTTCTTGTGTAGCTCAAACCGAATTAAAAACCAGAGATAGGCAGATTGAACCAAGATTCTGCCATGGTTGCACTTGCATGAGCTTTCCCCTCTCTTCTTCAACCTCAAACCTCCATCAAGCTCCCTCTTCTTCTTCCTTCACTCTCTCTCTTGAAAGGTTCTGAAAATTGGATGGGAAATGAATAGAAAATGGGTTGGGAATGTACCTTAGGCGATGGGTTTTTAAGCACCGAAAACATTTTTCTTTTCATTTTTTTTTTCCTTTTCCTTTTTCCTTTTCCTCTTTTCTTTTCTTTTCTTTTCTTTTTTCTTAAATTAATAATTTCCAACAACTTTAATCCAACAATGAAACCACAATGAAACCACAAAGCTTTGCCATTTTTCTTCAACAATGAACAACAACAACTTTAATCCAACTTCCTACAATATGTGACAAGAGCAAATAATCCAAGGAAGGTCTCGGGTTTACAACTTACCTCCCCCTTATGAAATTTTGTCCTCGAAATTTAGAAGTCCTTAGGTGAAGAGTGTCGGGTAACTTCTCATCATCTGGTCTTCTGACTCCCAGGTTGCCTCCTCCACTTCGTGAGGTCTCCAAAGGACCTTCACGAGTGGGATCGTCTTGTTCCTCAAAATTTACTCTTTTCCGTCGAGGATTTGAACCGCTTCCTGTTCATAACTCAAGTCTTCTTTCAACTCAACCGGTTGCGCTTGCAACACATGTGACAGATCTGGAATATATTTACTCAGCATGGACAAATGAAAAATATCATGTATTCGAGCAAGTTCTGCTGGCAACGCAAGTCTATAGGCTGCTGGCCCAATTCGTTTTGTTATCCAGTAAGGATCAATATATCTAAGACTCAGCTTACCTTTCCTCCCAAAGTGAAGAACACCCCTCCATGGAGATAACTTCAAGAAAACTTGATCTCCAACCTGGAATTCTAAGTCTCTTCGTCGCTTATCTGCATAGCTCTTCTATCGATCTTGAGCTATTTTCAGGTTCTCTCTAATCAGCTTAATATTGTCTGTCGTAACTTGTACCAACTCAGGACCAACTAGCTTTCGCTCTCCCACTTCGTTCCAGCACACAGGAGTTTTGCATGGTCTGCCATACAAAGCCTCAAATGGTGCCATGCCGATACTAGACTGATAAGTGGGTATCCCAACTTCCCTTAAACTGAAGGACACATGCTCTCAACATGTCCACTAAGGTCTGGATGGTCCTCTTTGACTGGCCATCTGTCTGGGGATGGAACGCTGTACTGAACTTCAACTTTGTTTCCATTGCTTTCTTCACACTAGGATAAAACTCAGAAGTAAACCTCGGATCCCTATCTGAAACTATGGATACTGGCACTCCATGTTGACTCACAATCCTGTCGACGTATAACTTAGCTAGCTGATCTAGTGTAGACGTCGCTTTAATCGGTATAAATCGCGCTATCTTGGTGAGTCTGTGTACTATTACCCATCTACCATCATGTCCACTAGAAGTACAAGTTAATCCAAACAGAAAATCCATGGTAATATGCTCCCACTTCCACTCCGGCACTGGCAGTGGATTAAGGAGTCTTCCTGACCTCTGTCTCACCGGTTTAACCTGTTGGCAGATCAAACATTTATCAACATATTCGGCTATCTCCCGCTTCATACCAGGTCACCAATAAGTTTTCTTCAGAGTTTTCTACATCTTGGTGCTTCCTGGATGCATAGCGTAAGTTGAACTGTGAGCTTCCTCTAGTACAACACCCTTAAGCTCACTAATACTCGGAACGCAAAGTCTTCCCTACTTAACTATGGCTCTGTCTGCTCTCAACTCATATTCTGCCTCTGGGCCTTGCTTGGACTTTTCAAGCATCTTCTATAAGTTACTATCCTCTAGCTGTCTTCTCACAATCTCTGCTACTAGAGAAGACCTAACCTGAAATTGAGCTAAACGATTCCCTGAACTCTCTACAGTCCCAACCGCCCTGAAACCTCTTAACTCACTTAGCAAGATTGCTCGAATACCACACAAGGCACTCTTCGGAAGTCTCGACTTCCTACTTAATGCATCTGCTACTATGTTAGCCTTACCCGGATGGTATTCTATGGTACAGTCATAGTCTTTAATCAGTTCTAGCCATCGCCTCTGTCTCAGATTCAGCTCTTTCTGATCAAAGATATACTTCAGACTCTTATGATCTGTGAAAATGTGGCACTTCTCACCAAATAAGGCTTCGTTTGGGGTTGTTGTAGCTTCTAAAATAATTGCTGTTAACTGTGCTTTTAAAAAAAATCAGTTGTATTACGAAGTAAATTAGTGTTTGGTAAATTTTAGCTTTATAGACGAAAAAACAAGTTGAGGTGTTTGGTAAATTAATATTCTAAATTATTGCTGCTTAACCATATTTTTTCAATAAATAAATTTAATGTTGATATTTAATTTCAAAATTTTAAAAGATAATTAAAAAATTATTTTAAGATAATTATTTTTTTGAAACATGTAAGATAATTGTTTTAAATTTCATATGATTTAAAATATAATCTTATGTTTAACCTAGGATGTTTTTATATTTTGCTAAGAAATATAATTTGCTACTTGTATTGGAAAAAAATATTATTTAAATTTAAATAAAAATAAAAACAAATAATTTCAAATGAGTATAAAATAATAGAATAAAAATATGTTAAATTAAAAAAATGATTCACATAAATAAGTCTAAACAACTAGTAGGGAAGGTGAATAGTTAGTTACATATTAGATTTTTAAGGAAGCTAAACGGAAAAGCTACAATTATTGGATTTTGCAAATGAACGTGTTTGAAAAAGTACTTTTATAAAAATTAATTTATAATCTGTTTTACTGAACGCTAAAAACAATTAAGATTCTTTTTTAATCACTTCAACCACCTCCAAAATCAACGCCAAACGTACCCTAAATAATGTCTCCAGATCTTCAGTGCTAAAACAATTGCTGCTAGCTCAAAATCATGGGAAGGGTAATTACACTCATGCTTCTTCAACTGCCTTGAAGCATGAGCTATTACCTTTCCTTCCTGCATAAACACACAACCTAATCCTTGCCTCGAAGCGTCACAATAGATCACATACTCCTTCCCTATTACAGGAAGTGTCAGAATAGGTGTTGTCACTAATCTCTTCTTCAGCTCCTGGAAACTCTGTTCGCATTTATCCGACCACTCAAACTTAGCATTCTTCCTTGTCAAAGCTGTCAAGGGTAATGCTAATCGTGAGAAATCCTCAACAAAACGTCTGTAGTATCCTGCCAGGCCTAAGAAACTACATACCTCTGTTGCACTAGGTGGTCTCTCCCAGTTGACAACAGCTTCCACTTTCTGCGGATCAACACTAACTCCGTTCGCTGAAACTACATGCCCAAAGAACACTACCTGTTTCAACCAGAACTCACATTTGCTGAACTTAGCTTACAACTGTTTATCACGTAGTGTCTGTAGAACAATCCTCAAATGTTTCTCATGGGCTTTCCTGTCAATTGAGTAAACTAGTATGTCATCGATGAACACTATCACAAACTGATCTAAATACTGATGGAAAATCTTGTTCATGAGGTCCACGAAAACTGCTGGCGCATTCGTTAAACCGAATGGCATCACTAAAAACTCATAGTGCCCATACCTCATCCTGAATGTTGTCTTAGGAATATCTGATTCCCTAACCTTTAATCGATGGTATCCTGACCTCAAATCAATTTTAGAGAACACTGCTGCTCCCCTTAACTAGTCAAACAAGTCATCGATGCGTGGTAGAGGATACTTGTTACGTATCGTGACCTTGTTTAACTGTCTGTAATCAATGCATAATCTGAGGGTACCATCTTTCTTCTTCACGAATAACACTGGAGCTCCCCAAGGCGATACACTAGGCTTGATGTATCCCTTGTCAACTAGTTCTTGTAACTGCACCTTCAGCTCCTTAAGCTCGCTCGGAGCCATTCTGTACGACGCCTGTGAAATAGGAGTTGTTCCTGGTAACAATTCAATAGTGAACTCCACCTCTCTATTAGGTGGCAAACCTGACAGATCAATTGGAAAAACATCAAGAAATTCGTTCACTACAGGAACATCTTCCGGTTTCAGCTTTTCTTCCTGCACCTGTACTACGTGTGCAAGAAACGCTGTGCAACCCTTTCTCAGCAACTTCTCAGCTTTCAGAGTTGAAATCAAACTCGTAGGAATAATCTTCCTCTCACCCTTGAAAACCACTTCAGCCAAACCTGGTTTCCTGAAAATCACTTCCTTCCTATGGCAATCCATAGAAGCATAGTGAGTGAATAAGAAATCCATTCCCAAGATTACATCCAACACCTGCAACTCTAGTGGAAGAAGATCCACTAACATACTGTGACCTTCTACTAACACCTCACAATCACGCAACACTTCATTGACTAGTAAAACGTCACCAACTGGAATGCGAGACCAACTTCGTTGTCAAAACTCTTCTGTCCTGAAAAATTTTGTTCTTTGTAGTAGGCCAGTTGAGTCTCAAGATCACTTGTTTTTTTAGTGCCCATAAGCAGGTCAATTTTGAAAGAAGTGTTCTTCTTGAGTCACTCATCCCATCGAACTTCTTATTGGATTACGAAGCTTGGTTTGGATCTATCATCTCAGTGTAGTCAAGCATACATTTGCGTCATCGAAATTAACGTAACTTTCGAGTCCATGGCTCCAATCTCTATAGCCCCCTCAAGTTCTTCTTTAGGTTGTGCAGTCAGATGGCTGTATTAGCTGCTCCCGAACTTCTTTAGGTTGTGCAGTCAGATGGCTGTATTAGCTGCTCCACTTGTTTGAGTGCATCTACTATGGGTGTGTCAATGGGTTTTCCTCCCCCAGGATCTTTTCTTATGAGTTTTCGTCTCTGTGTTTTCTTGTTTTCTTTGTTCGATTTGTGAGTTTCTTTGCCTTGGTCTTTGGTTTTGTTCGAGTTTTCTTTTGTTGTGCACTTTTGCCTTGACTTCAGGTTATGAAGTCCTTCGTTGTTTTCTTTTCTAATACACTATCTTTGGAAAAAAAAAATAAATGAATAAATAATTATCATAAGATGTAGTTTTCATGATACCCCAAGATATTTAGCCTTGAAAAAATATTTTTTCACGTTCCAAATATTGATTAGGTCAAAATATTGAAAATTTTAAAATTCAAAATAGCACTGAATTATTAAGGTAAAGAACGTGAATGCAGATTAATTTGTTTATTTTGATATAAGTTTAAAAAAAAAAAAAAAAGACAATATTTAAATGTTTATATGCAAATGGCCATTTGGGATGATAAAATAGTATAAAATAATCGAGATGAGTAGAAGGGTAATAAGAAAACCAACCTTCATGTGTTACTATCATATTGTTGTCCAAGTTATTGTGTTCATTCTTCATGCCTATCAAACTCTAGCTAGTTTTTCATATTCACATTGTTTTGGATATTATAGTCATTCTCATCATAAGATCAACGCTATTATTCTTTTCAATTATGAAAATGATTTGATGAGTATAAAATTCATATCTAACCAGTAGGTTATTGAAATTTCAAAGTCTAAGTACATTTGGACTAAACAAAAATAAAGAAATTAAAAGGAAAGAAAGAGAGACAAGAAAAGCAAACAATAGGATGAGCTAATATATTATCCAAACAATTAAAATTTTTGCAATGAGCTTTGGTTTTATATAGAAGAAATGTCAACTATAAGAAAAAATAATAAAGA
Organism: Luffa aegyptiaca; assembly: GCA_017139565.1. Lineage (NCBI taxonomy): Eukaryota > Viridiplantae > Streptophyta > Magnoliopsida > Cucurbitales > Cucurbitaceae > Luffa > Luffa aegyptiaca. The sequence continues at coordinate 774,473 of CM029406.1, read as the reverse complement.
TATGCTAAATATGCTAGTATGAAACAAAATTATTAAATACATTAAAAAGAAAATGACAGACTTAAAATATGTGATTATGTCCTTTCCAAGGATACTCTTCTTACCTCACCAGGTACTTCATCTCAAGTTAGTTCATTACTACCCAACCTAACCTTATATCTCCTGGATTCTTTAGTATCCATGGAATCTTATATATTAAAGATCCACTTGCAATAATAACTAACAAGTTTTTGATTTAGTGGTTTATCCACCAAGTCCTAGGTCCCACTCTTATTAGAGAAATCTATCTCATCTTGCCCTACACAGCTATCACTTTGTCTTTCTAAGTTGAATTTATTGTTTCTTATGAGTCTAGTTCATCATTTGGTTATTCTATTTTACTCTTCAATGCATACTAACGCATATTTCATTGGGCCAACAAGAACATAGCTCAACTGGCATAAAATTGTACTAATAACCACGAGGTCTGTAGTTCAAATCCCCCCACCCCCATATTGTCAAAAAAAAAAAAAAAAAACAACACATATCTCGTTGGTGGCCACGCTTTCTTCTCTATCTCGGGCTAATTGGTAGTTTTAAAAATAACTAGTCTTTTAAAATGTGTTGGGAACCTTGTATTTTTATTTTGTTTTATCCTGTTTTAGATTTAAAGCATTTATAAACCTTCAAAATACCAAAATAACATAACTTAAAATAAAAGATATACATTTAAAGCATGCTTAGACATTGAAAATACACTACAATAATCTTAAGCGCTTAGTACTATATATATATATATATATATATTTTTTTTTTTTTTAAAAAAATTACGATAACCATAATCCAAAAATAACGATAGAGGTAAGAGAAAATTATGTTGTGTATACTAAGTATTTTTCTTAAAATATATTTATATCTTACCTATTTGAATCATCCTCTATAATTTAAGATTAATATTCTCTAGAAATAATAGAAAAAGCAAAAGGGCAAAAAGAATATGAAGAATAAGAAAATCAGAGGGCATAGCTCTTTATTCAAAAACCGATACAATAATGTTAATGGTATGGTTTCTTATTATTTTAAGAAGAAAATAAGGAATTATTTCAAAAAAAAAAAAAAACAGAAAAGAAAACAAGGAATATAATGATTATCATTATAAATAGAAGGTAAATACATGCCAACAAGAGCATAGTTCAATTGACATAAAGTTGTACTTGTTGATGCCAAAATTTGGTCAAGGGACTCACCTGACCTTCACGTGACATCAACGGTAAATTTATTTGAAGGGGAAAGACGTGGCCTGCAAAATAAGGGAAAACTGAGCACCGGTGTGGTGCTTGCCACACCGACTCCGATGCTTAAGTCAGTTAGGAGATCGTAAGCAAGCAAGTAAAATAATGATATAGAGAAAGAAAATAGATACTAAGTTTCGTCCCCACTACTTTGGGGTTAGTCACTTCTATTTATAGTTGAAATTAGGGTTTCCCCTTCCTTTTAGGATAGGGAATAACCCTAGAGATTGATTCGGGCCCAATGGGCCTTTGTGGGCTTGTTTCTTCTCTGGGCTCTCGTCATTCTGACTTTCTTAGAGCTAGGTTTAAATTCACCCATAACATTAAGCCCCCACTCTTGAATTGGGATTAAAGGATGACCTGTTGCTGTAGGTCAAAGCGCCCTAAGCCCAATTTAAGAGTATAACTCTCACTCGTGCCGATTTGTGTGCTGGTTTCCTCTTCACTTCACTTGGGCAGTTACATAAGCTCTTCTAAGCTCAAATATTCCAAGGTTGGCCCTAGATGCTTTATCGTGAGGGTCTCTTCCTCATTTGGTTACGGTCGGCTTCGAACTTCGGATGATCAGCTTCAGCCCTTGGAGGGTTAGTCTCGGTTCCGTTTTCTAAACCCCTCGGTCAACTCCTATTGTCTTTTGTTTGGTAGGGAGACATATCCCTTCTTGCCTTTTGTTTAATAGGGAGTACATATCCCCTATTGCTTGTTGTTTGATAGGGAGGTATATCCCCTCTACAGCCCCCAATCTCAAGTAAAGCTTCATTTAAACATAAAGTATAGTTGAGTAAAGGGAAGAACACCTTGAGGGTTTGTGCTCGGACTCGGCAAGATGTGCCCAACCAGATGAGTTTAGATAACCCGTGACCTTGAGGAGGTTGTGGAGATGCGTCAATCTCTCTACAGGAGTCGATTTCTTCCCAAGGGTGAGTACACTCTGTTGGGGACCTAGGGAGGTTGAGGGCATGCGTCAACCTCTTTGCAGGAATTAGTCTCTTCCCAACTGGGAAAGTACGGAAGTTTGGCCTCTGCAAGAATCATTCTCGTCTGGCCACATGCGCCACATCCTATGGAAGAATGTTGGGCCTTTTTGGGTGGAGCTCGACCTTGGCCTCTGGATCGTCGGCCTCGGCCTTGACATGATGCCGACCAGCTCCTCTGTGTTGTTTGTTTGTTTGCTTTCCATCCCAAGGGTGTCTGCACTCAGTTAGGGACTTGGGGAGGTTGAGGGAATGCGTCAACCTCTCTTCAAGCATTGTGTTCATCCCAGGGGTGTGTACACTCTTTTGGAGAAAACTTGGGGAGGCCGAGGAAATTCCCGAGCCTCTCTTCAAGTATTGTATTCATCTCGAGGGTGCGTACACTCAGTCAGGGAAAACTTGGGGAGGCCTAGGAAGTTCCCGGGCCTCTCTTCAAGCATCGTGGTCATCCCAGGGGTGCGTACACTCTTCTGGGGAAAAGCTTGGGGAGACTTAGGAAGTTCCCGGGCCTCTCTTCAAGCATCGTGGTCATCCCAGGGGTGCGTACACTCTTCTGGGGAAAAGCTTGGGGAGGCCTAGGAAGTTCCCGGGCCTCTCTTCAAGCATTGTGGTCATCCCAGGGGTGCGTACACTCTTCTGGGGAAAAGCTTGATGAGGCCGAGGAAATTCCCGAGCCTCTCTTCAAGTACTGTATTCATCCCGAGGGTGCGTACACTCAGTCGGGGAAAACTTGGGGAGGCCTAGAAAGTTCCCGGGCCTCTCTTCAAGCATCGTGGTCATCCTAGGGGTGCGTACACTCTTCTGGGGAAAAGCTTGGGGAGGCCTAGGAAGTTCCCGGGCCTCTCTTCAAGCATCGTGGTCATCCTAGGGGTGCGTACACTCTTCTGGGGAAAAGCTTGGGGAGGCCTAGGAAGTTCCCTGGCCTCTCTTCAAGCATCGTGGTCATCCTAGGGGTGCGTACACTCTTCTGGGGAAAAAGCTTGGGGAGACCTAGGAAGTTCCCGGGCCTCTCTTCAAGCATCGTGGTCATCCCAAGGGTGCGTACACTCTGTTGGGGTCTTAGAATCTCATCTCGAGGGTGCGTACACTCAGTCGAGGTCTTGGAATCTCATCTCGAGGGTGCGTACACTCAGTCGAGGTCTTGAAATCTCATCTCGAGGGTGCGTACACTCAGTCGAGGTCTTGGAATCTCATCTCGAGGGTGCGTACACTCAGTCGAGGTCTTGAAATCTCATCTCGAGGGTGCGTACACTCAGTCGAGGTCTTGGAATTTCATCTCGAGGGTGCGTACACTCAGTCGAGGTCTTGGAATCTCATCTCGAGGGTGCGTACACTCAGTCGAGGGCTTGGAGAGGTTGAAAATATGGGGGACCCAACCTTTGCAAGGATTAGTCTAAACATAGGCTTTTCATAAGCGAGTGTATCATTAAGCTTCTAGCCAATCAAACTAGAATAAGAGCACATATTAATAAGAAAAAAGTAGTACCCTTACTCAAGAATATTTTAGACATAGGATCAGAGTCAAGTAGTTTAGGAACGTAAATACTAAATCTTTGAAGATGTAGATGACATAAATACCTGGATCGAGTTCTTTATGGAACTGAGAATAGTATGAGTTTTTATGACCACACAGTCACGAGGCCAAACTTGCTACCTTTCTGACTGTTCTTTACTTAATTAGGGAAGCATATTTCCTGTGCAGCCCCCTACTCAAGCAAGGTTTTTTTTTCGAAGTAAAAGTTATGCTTGAGTAATCGACGTTGACATACCTTAGCATTTTCATGTCGCATAACTCTCCCTTATTGGCATTTGTGGGCCTTGGCCTCCTAAGGATCAACCTCAGTTCCTGGCATGTCGGCTCTGTCATTGTTACTAAGACTTCCAACATCATCATTCTCGAGCGTTTGTTGACTCTGCTAAGGTCGTTCCATAAATCGAGTACCTTGGAGAGTATAGGTCTTTTCCATTCTTGCAAAGGACATTTTGTTGGCTCAGCTACTCAGGCTTTCAGGAGCTCCATTTTGTCTCCTCGTGAAATAAGGTTAGTAGATAACATTATGTAGATATGAGAAAAAGACTAGTCATTGATAAAAAATATAAGTATGTTCTAAGTAGCTTGCAAACTATGAATGATATATATTTAATAAATCAATAGAAACACATAAGGTGAAAATTGTGTCAGAATTCGTAGTTACGAATTGAGTAATAACAGATAGACATTTAGTAAATAGGAGTAGGTAAAGAACATACCCACAATGTTAAGCCAATGAAACAGTAAGACTTTTGTTCAGCTAATATGAGCTATCTTCAACTTCCTTGAATTTTTCACTCCATACACTACAAGAAATTCACCTTTTCCCGACGGGCAAAAGCGTCGGCAAAAGTCAGTTTTCGCGTCGGCAAAGGTTCTCTCGACGCATTTTATGGCGTCGGGAAGAAAGTCGAAAAAAGGTAGTCGGCAGAACCTCTGCCAACACCACTTTTAACGGCGTCGGCAGAACCGGGGTCTATGCTGACGCCATTTTACGGCGTCGGCAGAAAGTCATCCGGATTACTTTCTGCCGACGCCACATCAATGGCGTCGGCAGAGATAGTCTCTGCCGACGCCATCGATGTGGCGTCGGCAGAAAGTGATTTTTTTTAAAAAAAATATATATATATATATAATTAATTAATTAATTTAATTAAAAAACACAATTAACAAAATTGCATTTTATTTATTTCCACAAATAAAATACATATGTTCATACATGATTCCTAATGAGCACATAAATTAAATACATAAATACAAAAGTTGGTACACAAAATTAAAGAGTTATTAAATGAAAAATAAAAGCGTGTAAAAAGTCTTTCGTCACTTAACGAGCTCTTTGTGGACTCCAAAAGATACACATGTGTCCAACCATCCACTCTAATCACCTATATAAAAGAAAAAAGAGATGTTAATTATGTTAATATAAGTAGTCAAACAATTTAAACACAATAATGAACCTAACTTCTTAATAATGTATACCAATCTCAATATTGAAACTTAATAACATAATAACATAAACCAATCAAAAGTGAGAAAACACACAGAGCAAAACTCACTCATAATCCACCAAAAAATATAACAACCTTCAACTTATCTCATAAACTAAAACTTAACAATCTCATCAACTAAAACACAATAACTATAACCAACAAAAGAAACATAATAACTTACCACTAAATGAAACACAATAATTATAACCAACAAAGAACTTAAGAACTTATAAAATAGTCATGTTTATCTCTCTTACCACCAACTAATAAAACACAATAGCTATAAACTCTCAACCTCAAGATTGAACCATAATATAACCAACAAACAATTTAAAAACTTATCACCATAATATAACCAACAAATAACTTAAGAACCAACAAAGAACGTAAGAACCAACAAATTACTCCTAACAAGCAATCAAACTCTCATAAAACATATCAATCTAAACTTGAACATAGTCCTACAAATGTCAAACTTATGACACCCTCACCCCCAACTCAAAGTCATCTAAGAACAAAGTTAAAGTCATTTAAGAACAATCTAACTAAAGGTAAGAAATTGAACAAACAATTCTAGCTTAAAAAACTAACTACAATATATTTTGCTACCATAGCTGCAGGATAGCAACAATATAAACTGAAACTAAAAGAGCATTCAAAAGGCATAATCTTACCCAAAATCTCGGTTCAACTTAGTTCGAACGTCTCGCCAAGCAAACACATATTTTCTTCTCTGCTTTAAACACATAAAAAAACATCTATGAGCCCAATGAAAAAATCTAGACCATACAATAATTTTCATCCTATGAATCCATATATATACGTACCTACAATTAGTCCATCTCAATGAACATTACAATAAAAACTTAAACTTATAAACAATCTCTCTAAGCAACAACCCACCCCTTACACTCAAAGCAATTTCTCACCCCTCCTCAAATCAATCTCTAAACATCAACCCTCTACTCAAAAGGTTTTTTTTTTTTTTTTTTTCCATTGCATCAACCATTAAAAACAAAACATATTGCCAACTATAATGAACAATCAAAATTTTATAAGTCTAAGATCAAAACATATATACAAAAACAACCAAAAACTTCAAACCTTTAAAAAATAATAAACATAACATCAACGAACTATCATAAACAAAAATAAACGTAAACAAAAACATATCCTTTTATACATCAAACACATTCAAGCATTTTGTGTACACTTCACACCCAAACTTCCAATGGACATTGAATGATGAACCATAAATAAGAAACGAACAAACCTCTCGAAGAACATAATTATAAGAACACAACCGGCCCCTAACTCGACTTAAGCCAATCCTATTAACTAGAACTCTCAAGTCAATCTCCTTTGCATAAGTAAGATCACAATAACGAACACATTAACCTCCCTCCCTAATTCTCAACTACATTCACTAAATTCTAATGGACGTAAAAACTATCAATCCTTCCACTAAAACCACATTTACAAATCTCACTACTAACTCTACTTAAAAGATAAATGAAACAACATCTCCCTTTTTAAAACATAAGTAAAGTGAAAAAACAACAAAGACTCCCCCCCCCCCCCCCACATTTTATTCATGTTTTAATTACACAAACATGTTTCACATCACACTTTGAACACAATTTATCAGCACAAGTAAATTTAAAATCATACTTAAATCATACAAGAAGCTCAAAATCGAAATTTAATCACATAAACAACCTATAAATCACATTTTAATCACAAAAAAAAAAAAAAAAAAAAACTCAAAAATGAAGTTTAATGATTTAAATAACATCCAAAGCACACTTCTAATCACACAAATAAGCTTCAAAACTCAAAGAAGGTTTCATTCAAGCATTACATCAAACACATTGAGGGCACCAACTCAACCCAATTCAATAGAACCCAATAACATCTTCTCAAACCATAAACATATCGCCAACTAAGTTAATTTTTCTCAACATTCTCACAACCACAAACTACACAACTCAATCTCAAACTTTAAACTCCAAACTTCCAACAAACAATCTCAAATTCAAAAAACAACTACAATAAGTTTATCCTAACATATCCAACCTTATAAAGTTAACCACTAAACTAATAGCTTGACATAAGAACATGAATCTAAGAACTAAGTTAGCAAAGAAATCAATAAAAAAAACTAACCCAAATGAAGTGCTTTAACGAAGAGAGTGAGGCGGCAGAGGGCGACGGACGACGAGGCGAACGGCGACGGAGGGCAAGACGACGGAGAGAGAACAGAGAGCTCGAGAGGGGGTTGTCAAAATCGAGAGAGAGAGGCGAAATGAGAAGAGGGAAAAAGTTAGGGCTTTTTTGCCCAGATTTTTGCCGACGCCATTAGTAACGGCGTCGGCAAAAACGACCTCTCTCTCGACGCCGTCAGACAGCGTCGAGAGAGAGTTAGTTTCTCTCGACGCCGTTTTTAAGTGCGTCGAGAGAGACCATTTCTGCCGACGCCGTCACTAAAGGCGTCGGCAGAGGGCAAAGACTAAAATTAAGTGTTTTATTTTAGGGTTTTTTTCGTCCAGATTTCTCTCGACGCCATTTTGACGGCGTCGAGAGAGAGTCATCCCACCATGTTTCTCCCGACGTGATTTTTTTGACGTCGGGAGAATAGGTTCTCGCGACGCCATCTGCTGGCGTCGAGAAAGAGTTCGTCGGCAGAACCATTTTTTCTTGTAGTGATATTGTTGTATTCAAAATTAGAAATAAATAACAAACTTCATAATCTTTGTAGTCAGACATTTACAAATATGCCATAGAACAATTTCTGTGCAAGTAAATAATTAACTTGCTTTACAATAGTCTACTTTAATTTCGACTCTTCATTTAGTTCAAGTAACTTTATAAGATTGGACTGAACAAATTTAATTGTGTGGTTTGAAATATGATCGGTCGGTCTATTTATTCATTGAATAAATGACCAAAATGATAGATACATCAAATCTACAAATTTTAAATTAGATAAGTCCAATCTAAAATATGAATTATCAACAAAATATCTTCAATGAAGTATCTAATTGAAATTATAAATTAGAGAGCAAATCAAATCTTTTCATTTAAATCAAATCATATATGTATATATATGATGAAGCTTAAATCTACAACTTTTTAGATTAGGTATTTGATAATTTAACCAAACACAAATCTAAACATAGTTTGAATCACTTCTAATATTATGCATTTAAATCTACGTAGATTTATCTCTTATGCATTTAAAATCTCATAGATTTATCTCTATCCATTATACAAAACTTGAAACCTCATTAGTTGGCATGATCCTTTAGCTGACAATACTAAACTAGAAGTTTGCACAACGAATGTTAAAAGTAAAAAGTTGCAGGATGCTCATAACTTCTCAATATCAGCATCATATGGAATTACCACAGGCTACTTGCAAGCCTAAGCAAGAGCAACTATAACAAAACTTATGGCAATGCTTCCAACACTTTTAGTTCAATAATAGCATCCAAACACATCAATAAGTTCAATTCAATTAGAACCCATCAACCATTAATGCATAAAGGGAAAGAAATTACCTTCGAAGGGTGTGGGCTCTGCAAACCTAAAGTCCTTCAGAGTATGGATGGTAAATTGACTCAAATCAAGTCAAAGAACAATACTCACAAAATTTTCTACATGCTTATTGTCTCAAATCAAGACAAACATAATAATGCATTATTTTATAACAGGAAAGCTCCAGGGTGGGAAAGACACCAATAATATGGAAACTAGCTGATTTTGGCTTGAAAGAGAAACTCCACTTTGAAGATAAAACAGTTTTTGGACTTTTTCCTTTCTTTAATAAAAAAGTTTCAAGAATCTTGGGGTTGTATCTGATGAAAAAAAGTTTTTTTTAGATGGATTCAACGTAGACAGTAGTATACCTTGAAATTTCCAGCATGCCTTTCTCTTTCATGAATCAAAATTAATTGCCTTTAGTTGGGAGTTTTCACTTTCATTAATTTGCAAATCTCAATGATGGTCACAGTCACGTCCGTGGCCGCACACTCAGTGTAATGCCCTTTGGAGACAATTCTATCGAAGAGTTCGCCGCCCCATTCTTCAACATGTTTTTCTCGAACCTCTCCACTTTCCGATCCGCAAGACGCCGCAATGTCGTCTTCTTGAACTAAAATGTTCAGAAACCAATTGAATTTTGTTAAGCAGTTTTGCATCATCGTTAAGATCGAGAGACTGCTTCAGCAATTCAAGCAGAAGGTAGTGATTTTGATGAATTTGTAATCTTCCCCACAGACGGCGCCAACTGTTGATGCCAAAATTTGGCCAAGGGACTCACCTGACCTTCACACATCAACGGTAAATTTATTTGAAGGGGAAAGACGTGGCCTGCAAAATAAGAGAAAACTGAGCAAGCAAGTAAAATAATGATATAGAGAAAGAAAATAGATACTAAGTTCCGTCCCCACTACTTTGGGGTTAGTCACTTCTATTTATAGTTGAAATTAGGGTTTCCCCTTCCTTTTAGGATAGGGAATAACCCTAGAGATTGATTCGGGCCTTTGTCGGCTTGTTTCTTCTCTGGGCTCTCGTCATTCTGACTTTCTTAGAGCTAGGTTTAAATTCACCCATAACAGTACTGATAACTACGAGTACTGTGGTTCAAATTCCCCACCTCTATATTGTCAAAAATAAAATAAAATAAAATAAAAGGTAAATACATAACATCCCCCACCTTCATATTGTCAAAAATAAAATAAAATAAAATAAAATAAAAGGTAAATACATAACATTACCTGGGAATTTAAAACACACTTGTACTCTTTTCAATTGGCAGAACATCATCTTCAAGCTCTATTATTTACAAATTTTTTATATTCTCTCTGAAATTACAAATTGTCAGCATTGCATTGAAATAAAAGCTAAATGATTAAGGTTAGATTAAGCAATCCAATAAAAATCATAAGGTGAAGCAAGACAATGAAGGAAAGAAGAGAGACAAACCTAAGAAGAAAACAAGACTTGAATGTTTGTCAAACAAAATCGAAGAGAACTCTTTACATAGTTGTAGAAGATGAGTTATACAAAATTTTTGAAATTTCATCCTTAAATATAATTAAAGGTAAAGTCATAAATCTTTAAAATTAAATGATAGCAATAAAAGGAATATATTTCATATTCCAACTCTTCATCAACTCATGAAAATGTGAAAAAAAAGGTTAAATTAATGTTATTCTTATTTTATATTCTAATTATATAATAATAAATAAAAAGAAAAAAAGAGAAACATTATTATCTATAGGTAGGTTGTTGAAACTGTTCAATTAATCATAATTAAAAGGAGTCTTAAGTTTTGTAATTAATTTTAGAAAAAATGAAATCATTAGCATGACAATAAAACTAATTTTAAAGGTTAAACAAAAATTATCCTCGTGTTTTATAGATTAGTTGGTTGGATTTGAGATACTTGATCAACTTGACCTTTTCGCTTACTCCCCTCTTTTATTAAACTAATTGTTTTTGCTTCAGCAAAAGGTGAGGCATGCCTAATTTCAAATTTCTTATTTTCAATACCTCATTTTGCTCCATTGTGGGTCACTTTCATGGCTATTTAGATTTCATCAAATATCTCATCCCTACTTAACTCCTTGAGGATAACAATCTAATCCATAATTGGGATGCTTTTAATCAAATAGATCATTGCAACTATACCGTCTTTATCCAGAATTTCTTTGGTAAATTGGCATTAGACATGAGACACCTAACTCTTTCAAGAAGTGTCTTGTTCATGATCCTCTCTCCAAGACCATTTCATTGTGGTATTTCTCTTAGCATGGTCTCTCCAACGAGATTGACAAACTCAAGCTCATTGTCAATCACTCTCGCCGCCGTCGCCGCCGGAGCCCTCTCCTGTCTGCCGGTCGGCGTCTTCAAAACCGTCAAGATTTTTCCTCTTTACATTGTTTTAATCGTTATTGCTCACTCCGTCGCCTTTACTTCTCACACGCGCCACCTCGGCCTCATGCTCCATGGCCTCGCCGGACCGACCGTCCGTAAGGCCAGATTTGCTGCGAGAAGAAACGGATCTGGTTTTATTTCGTCGTGCTCTGCGGCCGTCGGCGGCTAGGCACTTGAGTTTTCTACTTAGTTTGTTTCTCGGTCAACCTATGAAAGTATCTTAATTACTCCACCAAATGTAAGATATTCTTTGAGGTATGTTTTTCCTTTCCAAATGATACTGTTGTTAATTTTGATAGCTAACCTGAATAGCTGGACGGATGTCGTGGCATATGTTGGGGTCTTCTTGAAGCTAGTTCGTCAGCAGATTAAAGAAGTCGGTTCATTCTTCATCTCTCTCGGTTTATTTCATCCAATAAGTCCTTTTTTAGAAATATGCTCCAACCTCGTGTGCCACAATCTTGTTGTATGTTGTTCCTTAAGTGAAGTTATATTACACTTGTAACCCTCTAAGGAGATATAATATCCTCTTACAAGTTTTCCTTTTAGCTTTACTGCAGCACCCTTCACTCTTTTCATGATTTCATTTGCTAGCTATCACGAATTCAAGAGGAATTCAGAGAAGAATGTAATTCTTGTATATTACAATCTGTAAGAAATCTTCTCTTTAAATACAAGAGTGAAGACAGTTAATGACTAACAGAAATAACCATATTGAAAGTAAGTAAACTTAAATCTCTACAATATGAATATGGTAATATTCCCCCTCAAGATGGACAGTGGATGTTCAGTATGCCCATCTTGATTAAGAACGGTTGAAGCGTGTGTCCCAAAGCCTTGGTAAACATATCTGCGAGTTGCATCTGGGACCTTATGGGAAGAAGCTTGATGAGACCTCTATCAATGCGTTCACGAACAAAATGGCAATCAATCTCGATATGCTTTGTCCGTTCGTGAAACGTTGGATTAGAGGCAATGGCAATAGCAGCTTGATTGTCACAGTAAATCACGGCTGGAGCAGGGGAAGTAATTTGTAAGTCAGTGAGAACCTGTGTGAGCCAAACAAGTTCGCTTGTAACCATGGCGAGCGCTCGATATTCGGCTTCCGCGGAGGACCTGGAAACGGTGGCTTGCTTCTTCGTTTTCCACGAGATGAGGGAGTTTCCCAGGAAGATACAAAACCCAGTCACGGATTTTCTTGTATCTAGGCAGGAACCCCAATCTGAGTCCACAAAAGCCTTAAGCTGGAAAGTGCTTGCTGCACGAAGCAGAATGCCTTGGCCTGCAGTTCCCTTTAAGTAACGTAACAGGTGGTTAGCAGCAGGTAAGTGATGGGAGTAAGGCTTGGCAATGTACTGGCTTAATTTTTGGACAGCAAAGCAAATATCAGGTCTGGATATTTGCAAATATAGTAGTCTACCAACAAGGCGTTGGTAAGTTGAAATTTCTTCCTGTTTTAATGGGATACCCGAAGTAGCAGAGAGCTTAACGTTGGGAGTCATTGGGAAAGACGTGGGCTTTACTTCCAATGATCCTGAGTCTTCTAAGATCTAAAGACAGTATTTTCACTGTGGCAGATAGATGCCATGAGCTGACCGTGATAGCTCGAGGCCAAGGAAGTATTTTGCATTCCCAAGGTCCTTTAGCATGAAGCTAGATTTCAGAATTTCTTTAGTAGCATCAATCTCCGAAACTGATGGCCCTGTAATTAAGATATCATCAACGTAGACAAGTAATGCTACAAATAAGGAGCCTTTTCCTTTAGTGAAAAGGGAGTAGTCGGCCTTGGACTGAATGAAGCCATGTTTGGTTAGGACAGAGGAAAATTTAAAAAACCACTGTCGAGAGGCTTGTTTGAGGCCGTAGATAGATTTATTCAGTTTGCAAGCAAGAGGTCCATCAGTAGAAGATTTCAAATCTGAATAATAGCCTTGTGGGAGACTCATAAAGACTTCTTCGAAGAGATCGCCATTTAGGAACGCATTATTAACGTCCATTTGAGCCAATGACCATTTGAAAGAGGCAGTAAGAGAAAGCAGGAGTTTGACTGTGGCGATCTTGGCAACAGGGGAAAAGGTGTCTACAAAATCCACACCTCCTTGTTGACTATAACCTTTGGCAACGAGTCTTGCCTTATATCTGTCTACTGTGCCATCAGCCTTATATTTCACGCGATAAATCCACTTGCATCCTACTGTATGTTTGCCTTTGGGCAAAGGAACAATGCTCCATGTTGAGGTTCTTTCCATAGCCTCAATCTCATTATCCATGGCTTTCCTCCACTCTTCGAGTTTAACAGCCTGGTGGAAGAAATATGGCTCATAGATTGTGGATATGTTCAGAATGAAGTTTTTATGTGAATTGGCAAGGTTATCATACGTCAAATAGTTGCCAATGGAGTATAAACTGGAGCTGGTTTTCTCATAATCATGGCTCAACAGATGGCAATGGTAGTCCTGAAGGAAACCAGGACGAATGTGCGGACGAGTGGACCTCCTTAATGCAATAGAAGGTTCAGCGGTAGATATATCAGTAGATGGCTCATCAGTAGATGCCTCATTGGTAGGAGCCTCATTTAAGGTCCCAAAAAGAGAAGATGACCCTACTGAATTGTCGGAGTCGAGAGGTATATCAGGAGTGTGAAAAACATTCCTTGTAGAAGAAGAATCATGAGGAATGATGGACTCCTTGATGGGCTGAGGCAAAACATGATCATCTAGGATATCAGTAAGGTGGATATCAGTGGATGCCTCTTGACTGTGGAAAGGGAATGTATCTTCATGAAACAACACATCCCTAGAGATCACAGTTTGGCGTTTGGTTATATCATATAACTTGTAGCCCTTGACACCAGGTGGATATCCTATGAAAACGCAAGCAGAGGCCCTTGGATCGAATTTGGAGCGTTGAGCAGTTAAAGTAGAGGCAAAAGCCAAACAACCAAATACTCGTAAGGAAGAATAGTCCACTGGTTGGTTGTAAAGGATCTGGTAAGGGGTCTTATTTTGTAACAAAGGGGAAGAAATGCGATTCACAAGGTAAGAGGCAGTCAAGATGCAGTCGCTCTAGAAACGGATAGGTACTTTTGATTGGAAATATAAAGCTCGGGCCACATTAAGGAGATGCTGATGCTTGCGTTCTGCCACAGAGTTCTGTTGAGGTCGCTCGACGCATGAAAACTGATGGATTGTGCCTTTGGAAGCAAAGAAATCTTTGAAGGACAATTCAGGGGCATTGTCAGATCTAAATGCCTTAATTGTCTTGGAGAATTGGGTGTGAACAAGCTCAAAGAAACGAGGCACAATATGAATAGCATCAGACTTATTTTTCATTAAGTAAGTCCAAGTGTAATGAGATGCATCATCCACCAAAGTTAGAAAGTATCTATGACCATTATAAGAGGGGACTTTGAATGGGCCCCAAATGTCACAGTGAATGAGATCAAAAACAGCATGTGCAACATTATTATGGAAGGGAAACGACAGACGCTTTTGTTTTGCCAAAGGACAGACATGACAAGGGTTCATATCAGTGTTTGAAAAACTCAACTGTTCTTTCATAGCATACAGACACTGAGAAGATAAATGGCCCAACCTATGATGCCAAGTATGGAAGCTAACAGAACAAACAATAGTGTTGCAGACAGAAAAAAAACTTATCTGAAAGCATAAAAAGTCCATTAACGCAGTCAGCCCTGTCAATCATCATCGAACGAGCACTGTCCTGTATTGTGCAAGATTTTCCACAGAAGTTAATGGACAAATTCTTGTTCTGTAATAAGCAGCTTACTGAGACAAGATTATAAGAAAATCTTGGAACAAATAGTACATCTTTCAGCAGTAGTTGATCAGAAATCCAAACATCTCCAACAAATTCAATTGTTACTCTGAATGATGTGGGAAGAACCACCGAAACACCACTCACACGACGCCAATTATGGAAGAAATCACGCTGATGACATATATGCCTAGAAGCTCCAGAGTCTAGAATCCAAGTATTTGACTCTATAGAAGAAGAGGATAGAGAACAAATACCTGCTGTATGTGCGATGGAGGTGGCTGCAGCAATTGGCTCGGTTTTGGCAGCTTGTAGATGAGTGTTGAGCATCTCCATCAATTGCGAATACTGAGTTGTATTCAGACTGGAGAAAAAGTTTGTTGGAGCTTGAGGAGCTTGAGCAATAGCATTGCTCTCTGCTGGTTTGGTTGAACTCACCTCAGTATTTGGATTTCTGAACTTGTATCCCGGAGGATAGCCATGTATCTTGTAACACTTTTCAATAGTATGACCCTTGATGTTACAGTGAGTGCAGAACGGTCGTTGTGCATCCTTTCTGCGAGAACGATCTGTGTTGAGCTTCTAAGCGGCTTCAGCAGCCAACAGGACAACGGAATCAGAGGGCGTGGAAGAAGTACTAATGGATCGCTGATGCTCCTCTTGTACAATTAAAAAAAAAGACAGAAGTAATCGATGGTATAGGGTTCATGAGAAGTATCTGGGCTCGAACGGTTGAGTAAGAATCACTTAACCCCATCAAGAAGATCATTACGAACTCGGACTCAAGGTGCTCAATGAAAGGTTTGATTCCGGCACAGGTGCAGTCATAAGAGGGTCTGTAATCACACAAATCTTGCCATATAGTCTTCAATTTTGTGTAATACGACTCGACTGACATGGTACCTTGATTCGTAGTTACCAATTCCTTCCGTAATTAGTAGATATGGGGACTGTTTCCTTGCTTGAATCTGGTGTGAAGCTCGTCCCACACAGCCTTGACAGATCCAGTGTAATTGATGCTTGCAGCTATCTCCTTTGAGACTGAATTTAAAATCCAAGAGGTGATTATGTCGTTGTTACACTTCCACGCGGCTGATTTCCGTCCTTCTGGTTTCTTGATCGAACCATCGAGAAAACCTTCTTTGTTTTTACCCGAGAGTGCAATCAACATTGCCTTCCTCCAAGAGCTGTAATTACTAGCTCCGAGCAGAGGCTGAGTGACTAACACGGCAGAAGAACTATACGAATGGTGAAGATTGAAGGGATTTAATTGCTCGTCGATCGATAGAGAATCATCTGTCTGGCCTTCTGTGTTCGCCATGGAAGGTACGAGAGAAGGAACGAGAGAAAGGGATGATCAGGGGATCGAGAAATCGCAATTTTCTCCTTCAATTTGCTCTGATACCATATCACGAATTCAAGAGGAATTCAGAGAAGAATGTAATTCTTGTATATTACAATCTGTAAGAAATCTTCTCTTTAAATACAAGAGTGAAGACAGTTAATGACTAACAGAAATAACCATATTGAAAGTAAGTAAACTTAAATCGGTACAATATGAATATGGTAATAATAGCTTATCACTATAACCAACTTTATCAAATACTTCTAATGACAGGAAGCTTTTTTAAGATCAGGGAACATATCCCATGGTTAACAACACTCTAATTTGATTATCATCAATCTTGGATTGTACTAATTCCTTTCGCGCGATAGTCTTGAATCTTGATGGTTTACAAATAACACTTTTTCTTCTTCCACTAATTTAAAGTCTCGAAACTAATGTCTTTCAAAAATCATATCAAATCAACATCCTCTATGATTCATCCAAAATCTACCTATTATTTCTGATACAATTATGACCTCTAAAGAATCATATCTCTTGGTCACATTGTTGCCTGTCTCTTGAGATTTATTATTTTTAGGAAAAAAATACTTTCTTTTATACCTTACTTTTGAAGAATATGTTTAAAAGGTCCTTTCATATTATTTTTTCAACTTTTTTAAGTTAATATTTTCTATTATTTTTTAATATTGAATGGTTAGGTTTTTTTAAATTAAAAAGTATTAATTTAAAAAAATGAAAAAATAATATGAGAGACCTTCTAAACCTATTTCTCAAAACCTCAGGACTAAAAATGTTCATTTCGAAAACTTGGTGTCCTTTTAAACTTATTTTTCAAGATTGAGGGACTAAAAAGATCTATTTTGAAAACCCAAAAACCAAATGTACCTATTCTTCAAAACTCAAGGGATTAAAAAGGTATTTCCCCCTTATTCTTATGGTTTGTTCTCAAGTGAATGTGTGGATGCGGCATTCCAGAAGGATACCTTCATGACTGGAGTGGGTGTAGTTTTCTGTAATTCACAAGGCCAGCAGGTATTACTGTCAGCGGTGAAATTTCTTCCCAATGTGGGATTGTTTGTATGGCAAAGGGTATGGGAGCTATGGAGGGATTGATTTTGGCCATTTCAATGGGTTTTTGACTGTTGATCCTTGAACTTGATTCATCTCGCATCTTCCATCTGCTGCAGAGCGAAGTTGAAGATCTGGTAGAGGATTTTCCTTCTGTTTAAGATATTTTGTGTCTGTTGAAATGGTTTCTCTGTAATTGGTTTATGTTTTGCATATAAAAAAGTATATAAAAAAAAATCAATGGAGGCTGAAAGCACCATTTTCCATCGCTCAATTAAAAACCACCCACGAAACACCTTGAATGCAAAACCATTGGCTACTGCAAAATGAAGGAAATGTAATCTTTATAAATCGCAGTAGTGTTGGGTCATTGGGGTTTCAAATTCATAAACTTATTTACTTGAGTTGGGCAATTTATGGCAATGAGTATTTTGACTATCAATCTGAGTTTGAACTAAAATTGAAGTTTTGAAAATGTTGTTGCCAAAATCTAGATTGGAAAAACGCATCTAGCCTTCACGTGACAACAATAGTAAATTTGTTTGAAGGGGGAAGACGTGGTCTGCAAGACAAGAAAAGATTGCACACTGGTGTGGTGCTTGTCACACCGACTCTATTGCTTAAATCAGCTAAGAGGTTATAAGTGTAGCAAGTAAATTGAGAATGACGAAGAAGGCTAAGAGAAAGAATAAGTATTCCTTTTTCTATTTATAGTCGACCTAGAGTTCCCTATTTTCTTGTAGGAGAGAGAATTGAAAGAGATTTTCCATTTATCCCTACGAATTGGACATGAAAGAGATTGATCTGAGCTCATTGGGTATCCTTGAGCCTGTTTCAACTTTGGGATCTTATCATTCTTACTTTTCTTAAAATTAGGTTCAAATTCACCCATAACATTAAACACCTATTCAAGTAGGATTTTGATGAAACATAAAATATTCTTGAGTAAAAATAAATTTGAAGTATAATTGCGTACCTTAGGAATCCATACATATGGGTTCAATCATGTTGAAGTTGAGGCCAGGCTCAGCATCCTTGTTGGGCTCAATCTTGCTGAGACTTTCATTGGACTCAAACTAGATTTGGCGAGGTAGACCCATTGGCCCAGACTCGCGGAGGCTCAATCTAGGTGAGGCTAGGTAGATCTCGTAGCCCAGACTCGCATAAATATGCGGGACAAAACTAGATGAGGCGACACTACTACAATTTTGACATTCTATGATGCTATAACCAAACCCAAATCAAAGGAAAGAAAGAAAAAAATGTCATAAATAATTGGGGGCACGTTTTTGGCAGGAAAAAAACCGAAGATTTTCGTATTTTCAGAAATTTATGACATTTTTTTCTAAGTCATAAATCTATGACCTTGATTAAGTGTCATTAATTGGGCCTTATCTTTGGAAACCCTAAATCCACTATTAAAAAAAAAAAAAAAAACAAAAACAAAAGAAAAAAGTTTCCCCCAAATCTCAATTTCAAGTGCCTTCCTCCCGCTTCTCTCGGTATCTTCTCTCTATTTCCTTCGCTCCAGCGCTCCAGCACCGGTGCCGAAAATCCGCAGACTCAGCCATCTCCCTCTCTCGCTCCAGCGCCGCCGTTGATTCCAGTCGTCGCTCTCTTTTTCTCTCGTGAAAAGAACCACCGCAGGCGCGAAATGCACTCTCTCCCTCCAGTGCGGCCATAGAGTCAGCCATCTCCCTCTCTTTCTCGCGCTTCGCAACTTAGTCTCGCCGACGTCAGTCCCAGCTACAGTAGCAACTTAGTCTCGCCGGTGGTTCCTCGTTGGTCAGAAGTTCCTTTCCTCGAATCAGTTTAAGTAAGTTTGTTTTTGGGTGAGTTTTTGGTTCGTTTGCGCGTTGGATTGAAGTTAGGGTGGAAATTTTCTTTTAGTTAAGATAACCCATTGTTGTTGCACTTTAGATTCCAGCCACGTTGTTCATTCTCGGTATTTAGATTCAATTGTTTAGTTGTTTAGTCAGTTGCCAGCAAAGGATAAAGTGTTAAGTTGGGTAAGATTTTTGTTGTTTGAGTTCCAAATGAGATTTTTGTGTTAATCAGAGTTGACCCATTGTGTTTCGGACTCGTTTCAGCGTTACCCACTCAATTTCAGGTTCATAAGTGCAAAGTTGTGTTTTTCGGAACTGCTGTCTAGCAAGTGTTGGGTTATTTTGGGTGAGTCTTGGTAGGTAAAGTTTATTGTTTAAGCTTCACTATTAAGCAAAATTAAGGCTTTTGAATTTTTAAGGGTTAGTTTGATGCGTTTAAATTATGTGGAGTGAGTTTGTGTGAGTTTAGATTAGATGAGTTTATAATAATTGGGGTGTGTTCCATCTTCACAATGAATATTCCAATGGGTATTGTAGGTGTTCAAGTTTAAGCCGGACCAGCCTCTGCACAACCAATATCATGGGTTAGAAAGTCTTACAAGAGAATAAACAAAATACAAGGAAAGTCGACTCAATTAAACACAGATAAGTTGATTGGTAGGTATGGAAATTGGATTACTTGTGTTTATCCTTTGGATCTTCTGTTATTGTAACTGATTGTTATGGGCTATTTATACTGAGCCTCACTCTTAATGAAAGATTAAGCAAGAGTTTATTTACTCTCACAGTGTTAATATGGTATCAGTTGCTCATTTTTTCTAAAACCTTCGAGAGTTTCTTCTTGCCTCCGAGTATCCTTCCAGTTCCATCCATGGCTGATGACTCTTCTTCTACAACTCAGCCCACCAATCGTTCTGTTATCGAACAATACGAGAATCCGTATTTCTTGCATCATTCGGATGGAACTAATCTCATACTCGTCTCCGACCTCCTGACGGAATCCCAATTATACTTCCTGGTGCAATGCCATGATTATTGGCCTGACGGTGAAGAACAAATTAGGGTTCGTCGACGGTACCATCACCCAACCCGATAGTGAATTGACGCGCTCCTAGATCATATGCAACGGCGTTGTGACTGCTTAGATATTAAATTCCTTGTCAAAAGAAATCGCCGCCAGCGTGAATTTTGCTGAGACTGCTCAAGACATTTGGCTTGATCTCCAGCAGCGATATCAGAGAAAGAACCGTCCCCGCATTTTTCAACTTCGTCGAGAACTTTCGAATCTTGTCCAAGATCAAGATTCAGTTACTACGTACTTCGCCAAACTCAAGACACTATGGAATGAATTCTCTTCATACCTCCCTGTCTGCAACTGTGGAAAATGCTCCTGTGACGGCGTTAAGAAACTTGTCGAGTATTTTCAGACTGAGTATGTCATGACGTTCCTCATGGGACTGAATGACTCCTTCAGCCAAATTCGCACCCAGTTACTTCTCATGGAACTAGAACCATCAATTCAGTGGGCATTTTCACTAGTCGCACAAGAAGTTGAGCAGCGGGTTTCCATCACTGCAGCGCCTTCATTTTCTGTTGCAAGTAACACAGTTAATTCGCCTTCATCCTCTGCAGCCGCTCTTCTTGTCAAAAATTCCTCTCAACCTCGCAATCAGCCGAGTGTCGACAAGAAGAAGGAAAGGCCTTACTGTACTCACTGCAACATTCTAGGCCACACCGTAGATCGGTGCTATAAAATTCACGGGTACCCACCAGGCTACCGTAACCAGAAAACCAATCCCACGAAGACAGAGGCTCCGCGTTCTGCATCTTCGACTGATTCTTTGTCGACTTTAACGCAAGAACAGTGCCAGAGGTTATTAGCTATTCTCCAAAACCACCTCACTAAAGTTTCCGCTCCTACAGACACATCTCCTTCATCTCATGTGGCAGGTATTTGCTCTATTCCTCATGATTCTTCTCTTACATCATGGGTTATTGATTCTGGAGCATCCACTCATATCTGTTACTTGAAAGATTTCTTTACTCATTTGAGACCGGTTTCAAACAAGTCAGTAACTCTTCCTAACCAAACTCAGATTAAAGTAGACTTTGTTGGAGACATATAGCTTAACAGTGACATTATGCTGTGAAATGTGATGTTTATACCATCCTTCTGCTTTAATTTGATATCCATAAGTGCATTAACTGCTAGTCAGCATCTTATTGTCAAGTTTGTTGAGAATTCGTGCTTGATTCAGGACAAGTCCTCTTTGAAGACGATTGGGAGGGCTGATCATTGGCAAGGGCTTTACATATTAAAAGTTAATTCTACTAAGAACTCTGCTGGTTTGAATAATTCTGTTTTTTTGTAACAATGTAACATGGCATGATAGACTTGGCCACCCATCTTCCAAACATGTTGATGCTTTAAGTACTTTGTTACATTCTAGGAATGTTAAAACTTTTTCAAAAGACCCTTGTCTCATTTGTCCTCTTGCTAAGCAACGAAAATTGTCTTTCATTTCAAACAATCATTTGTCTGATAGAATTTTTGATCTACTGCATTGCGATATCTGGGGAGCCCTACAAAACACCCACACATGCTGGTTTCCGCTACTTTCTCACCCTAGTAGATGACCATTCTAGGTATACTTGGGTATTTCTTATGAAACAAAAGTCAGAAGCTCTAAAGACCATTCCCCGTTTTTTTTAAGTTGATTGAAACTCAGTACTCTGCTTCAATCAAACAATTTAGATCAGATAATGCACCGGAGCTCACATTCACAGACTTCTTTGCCTCTAAAGGTGTAGTTCACCAGTTCTCTTGTGTGGCTAGACCTGAGCAAAACTCAGTTGTAGAACGGAAACACCAGCATCTGTTGAATGTCACTCGTGCCTTATTATTTCAGTCAAGAGTTCCTGTCTGTTTTTGGGGGGAGTGTGTTCTCACAGCTTGTTACCTTATAAATAGAATTCCTTCTCCACTGTTGAAATGGGACACTCCTTTTCATCGTTTACACCAAAAGCATGCTGATTATTCTCAGATACAAGTATTTGGTTGTCTTTGCTTTGCCTCATCCTGCAGCATAATCGGTCAAACCTTCAGCCCCGAGCTCTCCCTGCTGTCTTTCTTGGATATCCTCCAGGAATCAAAGGATTTCGTTTGTATGACATCCAATCCAAGAAGAACTTTGTCTCCAGGGATGTAACATTTCATGAACAATTATTTCCTTTTCATACAGTTGCTCAGCAAAGTGATGTCATAAACTCGTTTCCTGATTTAGTACTACCAGCTTCTTTCAACTATTCTGGCGTGGATGACACAAGACGAGATGTTTCTACTGCAAACATCAGTCCGCCTGGCTCTGATATACTTGCTGATGTTGAGCTTGAAAACCAGAATGTTGATGCTACTGCTAGTGGCGATGCTGCCACTGAGAATTGTACTAATCCTAGCCCTGTTGCTGATATTCAGCCTGAAGTTGACACAATGGCTCATTCTAATGACATCACTAATACTGATATTCACCCCACTGAAACATGTATTAATCCCTGCATACCTGTTGCCAATCCTAATGAACGACGCCGTTCTAACAGACTTCCTAAAACACCCTCATACCTCAGGGACTACCACTGTAGTCTTCTGTTTTCCACAGATATGCCCAAAACCAATCACCCTCATCCCTTGGAAGCCTGCTTATCCTATGATAAACTCTCTCTTGAGTACAAACACTTTGTCCTCAACATTTCCTCTCATTATGAACCAACCTTTTATCACCAAGCCGTCCCATTCCCTCATTGGCGTGAAGCAATGAGCGTTGAACTGCAGGCTATGGAAGCCAACCATACATGGTCACTTGTCCCGCTTCCCAAAGGCCATCATTATATTGGCTGTAAATGGATCTACAAAGTCAAACTGAAGTCTGATGGATCCATTGAACGCTACAAAGCTCGCTTGGTGGCAAAAAGATACACTCAACAGGAAGGTGTTGATTACATAGAAACTTTCTCTCCTGTTGCGAAGCTGGTCACGGTAAAGATTCTTTTTTCCATTGCTGTCTCCTTAAGTTGGTCATTACTCCAGCTTGATGTGAATAACGCTTTCCTTCATGGAGAGCTCAGTGAGGAAGTATATATGGATGTCCCTCTTGGCTACAAACATGGAGTACAATGTCCCAACAATGGAAAGTTAGTTTGTAAACTCCACAAGTCCATTTATGGACTCAAACAGGCTTCTCGCCAGTGGTTCGACAAATTTACCATTGCTCTTTTAACATTTTCACCAATCTAAGAGTGATTATTCACTTTTCACTAGAGGAAGTGGAGTTTCATTTGTTGCTCTTCTCGTCTATGTGGACGACATTATAATCACTGGGCCTTCTGAAACAATTATTGGTGATTTAAAGAAACACTTAAATGAAGCTTTTAAGCTTAAAGACCTCGGATCCCTTCGTTACTTCCTTGGCCTTGAACTGGCAAGGTCTTCAAAAGGAATCCATCTATCTCAACGCAATTATGTCTTACAATTGCTAGAAGATACAAGGTTTTTGGCTTCTAAGCCGTGTAATCTTCCTATGGATCCGAATGTTAAGCTTCGAGAGGACCGAGGGGACTTGTTAAAAGACCCTACCATCTATAGACGCCTCATAGGCCGCTTGTTATATCTCACCATCTCCCGTCCGGATATCACTTTTTCTGTTCACAGATTAAGTCAATTTGTTGCCCATCCACGAACTACTCATTTGTCCGTTGCCCACCATCTCCTCAGATACCTAAAAGGCTCACCAGGTCAAGGCATCTTCTTACCAGCCTCTTCCAATTTTCAGCTAAGGGCTTTTACTGTGCAGATTGGGCTTCTTGCCCAGACTCCTGAAAGTCTACCACTGGCTTTTGTATATCTCTAGGGAACTCCTTAGTCTCGTGGAAGGCAAAGAAACAACACACTGTCTCACGCTCGTCTGCTGAAGCTGAGTATAGGGCCTTGGCAGCAACTACAAGTGAGTTGGTGTGGCTCCTTCAGTTGTTAAAGGAATTTCAGATCTCTTCAACATCGTCTGCTCTCATATTCTGTGACAATCAATCAGCCATACACATCGCATCAAACCCGGTCTTCCACGAACGTATGAGGCATATTGAGCTCGATTGCCACTTTGTACGGGATAAAATCACCAAAGGAGAGGTTAAACTACTGCCTATACGGTCGCATCTACAACTTGCCGATATACTGACTAAAGCTCTTCCTCTGCCAGCATTCTCTGCTTTACTTTCCAAGATGGGAATTGTTAATTTGATAGGCCCATCTTGAGGGGGGAGTGTTAGGATTATTGGTTAGTTAGTTGATAATCTGTTTTTATCCTTTGGATCTTCTGTTATTGTAACTGATTGTTATGAGCTATTTATATTGAGCCTCATTCTTAATGAAAGATTAAGCAAGAGTTTATTTACTCTCACAGTGTTAAGAGCTTGTTCCTCTGTCTCTCTCTCTGGGTTGTTGGTTTTGCAAGAATATCGTTCTTGCTGGGGTTGGTAGTTTGACATTGGTGGATAATCGGTTGGTGACTGAAGAAGCACTTTCTGCTAATTTTCTATAACCTCCTGATGAGGGTGTATTTGGCGGGAAAACTGTTGCTGAGCTTTGCTGTGATTCTTTGAAAGATTTCAATCCTATGTTACGAGTTTCAGTCGACAAAGGTATTACATGGTTTCCTCTTTCCTTACTTCTTTCTTGTACTCTAATGTAGTTGTAGTTATAAATATTGTACGTTGTTGAGTTCTGCTCTGTCTATATTTTTGTTATCGATGGTTTAATGAACATCCATTCTAGAGCTCTAGTCCTCAATATGTGTATTTGTATATCATTATAATTTGTGACCCACTGAAAAAGTTAAATTTAAATTTCTGTTCTCTTAGGTGAATTGTCGAGCTTTGATGAAGAATTTTTGTTTGATGTTATAGTTGTTAGTTGTTGCTCTCTGGTTGGAAAGGTATAGTAGCAAAGGCTCCACCTTCTCTGCATTTTTCATAGGTTTTTCTTGGGGATTTTATTTTTGACATGTTTTTATTTTTTACTTATTGTAGAAATCAGTCAATGAGAAATGCCGGAAGTTACCTAAGCGCATATCATTTTATACTGTTGACTGTCGAGATTCCTGTGGTGAAATATTTGTTGATCTACAAGACTATAAATATGAAAATATGAAAAGGATTTGCAGGAATTTAATTCCCTATTTAATCGAAGCTTCTGAAAAAAGTGTTGGAAATATGCTGTATATAGAAACTGTTTCACACTAACAAACAAATTACAAAGCATCTGGCTACAAACAAATACAGTGTAAATATATCTACGGACACTGTATATAACAGAAATTACAGAAACCATAATTAAACCATATAAGAATCTCAATAGCGCTCCAAAGGTTGTAGATGATCCGATTGACAACAACAGCCACATCAAACGAACAGAACCTGTAAAGCAAAAGAATGTGATGATAGGTAGTCGAGGCAAGCTTTCAAAGCGCTGTCCTGAAGACAATTATTCGCTCTGCACGGGTTGCTAGCAGATTACAGCGATTGTCTCAGCAGGATACAAAGACTAACACCGGTAGAACAGCAACCTCGAACTACACGGATCTGACAGAACCCTTGGATACTCACTCTCAACAAAACCAAACTCAAAAGAAGGAAAGATAAGAGAAACACGAAAATGGAATGATCTGAAATGAAGAAATCTCAGCTACTATTTATAGTGGTACAAATAGTAACTTTCTGGAAAAACGAAAAGACAACAATAAATACTCTGTAATTACGTTTAATTACAGTGTATGTCGCCACGTGCCTGCGACGCGGAGCGACCGACGTCCTCGAAAAGGGGTAAAATAAAAGGAGTCGCCACCAATCTTTTTTATGGTGTGATTGGACACCAAAATAAGATAAAACCATCATTTTAAGAAAAATAATAAAAAAAACGATCTGCGAAAACTAGATTTGGGTTCGGGAGTTGTTCGTGTATGGGGAAGGTGTTAGCACCCCACAACACCCGTTTAAAAACGGTGGCCAAAATTTTATCTTGAATGGAAAATAATTTAGAAAAAAAAGTATGATTTAGGGAAAAGATATTTTTGAAACAAATGTCTTATTTTACCCCTCATTACTCCAATATTTTGAAGTAATGATCCCATAAAATAAGTGGAAAATTATCCATTGATTTTGCTCTCTTAGAATTAAAATTCTTCACCTCAAGAATGTGAGAGATTTTTTTCGTTCCTCAATTCCGTCATAGGATAGCATTTCTCAAGGGAAAAAAAAATTTTTAAAACATTTTTATTAAATTCATTTTTTCTTGGGATCGAAATCTCGGACTCCCAAAGATTAAGATCCCTCACCTTAAGAATTCTAGAAAATCGGACTCCCAAATATTTTTAGATTCCATCATAGGATTTTTCTTAGGAAAAAAAATATATATGGTCTTAAAAAAAACCAATTTTTAGAAAAGATTATAAAAACCTTTGAAAATAACCTTTTTAGAGATAAAACTCTTAAGCTTAAAAAGAGCAAAAATATTAGGAAATTAGAAAATAAGTTTGGAAATAAATTTAAAATGAATAAAAGGAATATAAATAAAAGAAAATAAGGGAAATTGAAAACAATTAATAAAAATAAAATACATATAATGTACAACATTTATGCAAGTACAATAGACAACAAATTACAATTATGACACAAGTAAATTAACATAATAATTAATGCGATAAATAAATATGCAAATACAATATATTAAACATACTAAAAGATTTAATCAAACATATTGGAATCGATCTCGGACTCCCAAAGAATCGACTCCTTACCTCGGGAAAACTAGAAAATCGGACTCCCAAATATTTCTAGATTCCGTCGTCGGGATTTTTTATAAAAAGAGACATGGATTAAAGATTAAAATCACATTAACAAACAACAAATATATGTCAAATTACTAACATGGTAAATAAAATAATAACTAAACTTTAACCACGTAATGATTGAAGAACATGTTGATATAACCTAACCATGGAATACAAAACTAGGTGGAGTAGAAAAGAGGAAAATAAAAATTCATATATGTGGGTGAAATAAGAGAATAGAGTATCATACAAAGAAAAAATGAAAAAAAAAATCAGATTAAAATAACACGAAAAAAAAAATAAAAAAAATTAAAAAATTAAAAAAAAAAATACAGAATTGCGTCAGTGGCAGTACACTGCCACTGACTTGACCACTCAAAAAAAATATGTGGGCCTGATTTAGCCACACATCCCTAATAATAATAATAATAGTATTACTATTATATTTATTAATAAAAATACAATGAAACTAAATAAAAATAATAATAATAATAATAATAAAATAAAAAAATAAAAAAAACATAAAAATCAGACAAAACGTGAAAACACAATTTTCATATAATAATAATAATAAAATAACAACAAAAAAATATATATATATATAAAAAACAAAAACTCTCTTTTGCACCTCCTTTCTTTTGTTATTTTCAGCTTCTTCTTCCTCCCATACTCACTGGTTTTTTTTAGCTCTTCTTCCTCTCATCTTTTCCTTTTAGCTCATTCTTTTTCCAACTCTTCTACCTCAACATACAGTCATTCTTTTTTTTTTTCTTAATCGAAGCAAAAGTTTCATCTCAAATCATCTAACTAAGGTATGTTACACTCTCTCTTTTCTTTTTATCTCACAACATTTTTTTTTTCTTGCTCTCCCATTTTCTTTTAGCAAGCAAAACCCTTAATAGGTAAGAAAGAAAGAAGAGATGAGTGATAACATAGATAGATAAACAAGATTAACAAAAAATAAAAAAAATGCATGTAAAGATTAGCCAGAGTTCACATTGTATAAACAAAAAGTAAAGAACAAAATACAACAAAAGCAAACTTTAAATACCCTTACTCAACTATTGTTTTTCAGGGCGTTCGAAAGGAAGAAGAAGAAGCAAAGAAGAACAAAGCATTTAAGGGATGGAATCAAGAACAACACTAAACCCGCTTGTTGTTTGAGGTGCGGATCCTCAGGACAAAGTCCTACCAAAGTGCACCTCCAACTAAGCTATTTGGTTTTCATTGTGTATGCTTGACTTGTGTGCTGTGTTTTTTTTGGTTCAAGCTCACTGTGTAGCTCTCTCTTTTTTTCTGTGTGGATCTCACTGTATGTGGCTGTGGTGAATGTGTTTGTTTGTATGGATTTTGGGTGAGGAATCTAGGTTTTCTGGTAGTTGCTCTCTAGGTTCTTTTTTTCTGTGTGGATCTCACTGTATGTGGCTGTGGTGAATGTGTTTGTTTGTATGGATTTTGGGTGAGGAATCTAGGTTTTCTGGTAGTTGCTCTCTAGGTTTTTTTTGGTTGGATCCTAGGGTTTTTTTTTTTGTGGCTGTTGAATCTAGGGTTTTTTTTTTGCTCTTGAATCCTCTCTAGGGTTTTTTGTGTGTGGGTGAACTCCCTCTCTCTATCTCTCCAAAAAAGAAGGGCTTATAAAGGCTCAAACCCTTTCCTTCTTTGGTGTATGCAATTTACTGGTTGTTTTCAAATTTGAAATCCATGCCAAGAAAAGAAGTTAACACCAAAAAGCACTAAACATTTTACCTACAAACTCAAGATTTCAAAATTATACCCTTTTGGGGTTTTTCTAAATTTTATTCCAACTAAACTAGCAAATATAAAGTTTGAAAAAAAACTTAATGGAGATTGAATACAATTAATTAAAAGTCAAACCAAATTGGCAAGCATAATTATGCATTTTAATGATTAAATTAACAAATAATTTAATAAGTCGGGCAAAAATAGGTGGCTACAGTGTATTTATGCGTATTTACCACAGCTGCAGAATACAAAAGGTCAAACGATTACTCTGTAATTATGAGCACTAACAGCAACTGTAGAACACGAAAAGACACCAACCGTTCATCTTCACACAAGTTATGAATTTAATTCCGGACATTAAATTCATAATTTAAGCAACTGTTTTAAAACTTTTGATTAACTAACCATCACTTTCTTTCACACATTTACACCAAAATCCAACAAAAAGCTTTCCCTTTGCCGATCTGAATTTGGAGAACTGTAAGCTTTCCTGTGATGGAGTCACACAACTCTTAAATGTGTTGTCAACTTTAAAGAAACCACTGAGGTCACTTTCTGTTGCAGATAATAGCCTTGGAAGGTTTGCATATCTGACTATAGCCAGAAATCACCACTATTTAATGTTTTCCAATCAAATATTTGATTACTGTGTACTTTTGTTTTGAAGCTCGGTAGCAGCAGCTTTGGGAGTTTTCATGAGGAAATCAATTCAAATCCTAAATGTTGAAGGCATTGACTTGGGGCCACGTGGATTTCAGGATCTAAGTGAAGGGGTAACTGAAGGGTCAAATATTGTGAACATCAATATAAGGTTCAAAATTAACATTCATGAACTTCTTCATTATTCTTTTTTCTAGATGGCCCCATATATAAACGCTCATTTTTCTTGTTGTAGCAAAAATCGTGGTGGGAAAGAGGTAGCAAATTTTTTGTTGAAGCTCTTGCCAGGGGCATCAAATCTTGTTTCTGTCAATGCATCATACAATCTTATGCCCGTTGAATCCTTAGAGATCGTACATTCTGCCCTGAAAATTGCCAAAGGTACTTATTGTACAAGAAGTATGAAATTTAAGTTCCTGTTAATTTATTATCGTCATGTTTCTAGTTTGGAATAGAAATGCAATTTTCATTTTCATCCTCAAAACAGAGAGAGAGAGAGGTCCTCATCTTCATTTCAAATATAGATTCTATTCTGGGAGATCTACCCCTTTCAATATCAACCGTGTTTTTCCCTCTCTCTAGGCTGGTGTTCTTTACTAGATCATCAAAGAATGATGGTGCTTCCCACTTTTCTGTTCTCACCCTTTTCCTATCAAAATTGGAATAAGCTTCTGGATTACTTCAACTTTTAGGAGCTTCGTTAAAAGGTTCAGGAGTTTACTCATTGATTGCTTTCTTTCTTTTGGATAGAAAACCAACTTTTATTGTAAAGAATGAAAGTACAAGAATGGCAATAAAAAAAATTTACAGAAGAGCCAGAATTGTTAGTAATCACAGAAAGACACACATACACAGAGTTCCGGAATAAACTAGATGCCCTAGCCCAGAGAGAAGCAATACTAAGCCACCCATGTGAACTTAAGCTTACCAATTGTCTTCAAAAGACGAGGCCAAGACCATGTGAACTAATGCAGTAATGCTTGATTGGCTAAATTGTGGGAATAAGAGTAGGAGAATATTCTAGCCGTATATAGGGATTCGTTGATATTTGGGAGCCCATTTCTTCAAAGACGCACTCTTGGGGTGCTATAATATTTGAAGGGTTTGTCCCCCCCTCCATATAATTTCAAAATGAAATCTTATTGAAGAAAATAAAAATCTTTTCGCTTGGGCTAAACTCATTTCAAGTATGCCACAGTTTTTGTTTTCGGCTACTCAGTTCTTTTCTGCTTTTCTTTTTTCTTTTTAATTATTTTCCTGGGGCCTTAAGGAGGATTTGCATTTCTTCATTTGAAAATTGCAAATATTCATAATTAGACATATAAATCAAGCAAGAGAAATACTACAACCAAATAAATGCCATACAAACACAGAATGTAACTGGAAATTCTTTTTGGTTTTCCCTTTGCTAAAGATATTTTTCCATTGTATCAGATAAAAAGTTAACTACTCAATGCCACATCAGTAGAAACTACACATATGAGCTTGTTGAGTAATTTACATTTTCATCTGTATTAAGCTCTTCTATTTATGCTCAAACTTAGGAACCTGATAACTTGTTTTCCTCTGGTTTCATAGTTTGCTTGGTTGTATGGCTATCCTGCAGTTATGGTAGCCATACAGATCGATGAGTTTGTGTGATTTAAAGATTGTTTGAATGAGTTTGAGGGATTTGAATTTCGTTTGGGTGGCTTGGGTGCGTGTTTGACTTTTAAGGGTTAGTTTAGCTGAGTTTGTGGGATTTGAAATGTGTTTTAGTGAGTTTATTGGATGTGGATTGAGTATAACTTTTGGATGAGTATGTGGGATTTAAAATTTGTTTAGGTGAGTTAGACATGTTTTTGACTTTTAAGGGTGAATTTAGGTGGGATTGTAAGCTTTGAAGTGTGTTTAGGTGAGTTTGGGGTGAATTAAACACGTTAAAGCAAGTTTGTGAAATTTGAAGTGTGTTTAGGTGAATTTGTGGGATTCGGGAGTCTGTTTGGATGAATTTATTGAATTTATAGTGAGTTTGGGCACTTTTAGGCCACTTAGAATGTTTAACTTGTTCTAATGTGATGTGATAGTGAACTTTAGGATGTAGTTTATCCCCCAATGAATCTGTAATAAAAAAAAATTGTGGTTGTTATAACTTAATATGTACTACATATGTGAGGTGTTCATGAGGTAGATATATTATATTATTTATATAAATTCACCTTCCCCCTCCAAAACAAAAAACAATGATTAGTTACTATGTATATAAAGAAGATATTGATGATTAGTTGAATAAGTAATTGTATTAATAAGTGTTGTTTGTGAACAAACTTTTTGTGTTTAGTTGTTGGGTTTTTGGTAAGTAATTGTATTAGTAAGTGTTTTAGTGGTTGTGTTGTTGGGTTATTGGTAGTTGTATTAGCAAGTGTTGAACATTCAAGATAAGTGTTGAACGTAATAACGTTATTAAGTTTTCATAAATTAGTAATGTTGTTATGTTTCTAAGTTTTGGTAAGTTTAATAGTTTGTACTTTATTCATTGGCACCAAACTCCTATCATAAATTAGAAATGTAGGATGATCGACAGAGTTCTTTTTGTTGCCAACGCTATTTTGGAGTTCATTTTATTGCTCACTGTTGTTGCCAACAGTATTACGTATTTCGAGATAATTATTTTATCAACGGTTTATTTTGCATTAAGTTTGTTTGTATTCGTTTTTTATGTGTTTAGGATCAATGTTTTGAGCAAGAAGAAGATTCATGCAAGATCGAATGTATTGAGTTGGGAATATTGTCACCATTTTAAAGGTATAACTCATACATCTTGTTAAAATGAATATTATTGTTCTTATCTTGCTGTAAGAAATATTGCATTCAACTATATAATGAATATTGTTTCGTTGGTTGTCTTGCAGGAACTCAACGAAGTCAAGAAAACCTATATTATGGCAATTGATGTATGACCTTTTTTGTTGGGTTAGTGACAAAAAAACATATAGTATATTCCCTCATGGTTGAAGTCTAGTGTAGAAATTGTTGTGATGTACAAAATCTATTACACTTAGTTTGTATATATATATATATGACAAAATTTGACCAATTTGGGTTCAATGATATATAAAAGTTGTTATTTATGTATATATTTATTGTGTCAAGATTTGAGTGTTTTATTTTGGAAACGCATGTTTATTTACAGGTATTAGATAAAATAATTTCTATGGTTTTGATGAATCAATATAAATAGTGATGTAATCACTACTTATGACGGTTCATCAAAGTCACAAATTATTTTGGTGACAACTATTCAGTATCATTATAAGCATTTTCTTGACAATTTTATGACTGTCATGACATTTTTTTTGTTGACAACAAAAAACTGTCAAACAGTTTTGTTTGATAATAAAACGTTGTCCTTGTTGAAAATTTTGTGACATTGACTCATTGTCATCAATAACCTTTTCTTGATAGTAATTAATTGTCATTAGTATATATATCTTACCAGAAAGATGATTTTCAAGAGTTATTTATTGACAATATTCAATTGTCATAAAAAAATTTACTGTGACAATTACTAAATGTCATTAATATATTTTTTTTCACAGCTGGTAAGTGTCGTGAAAAAAATAATTATGACAGTTTTTTTAATAGCGTCATGTATACACTTTCTTTGATGGGGGCTTCTAGGACGCAAAAAAAAATGTCATGAAATGTGCTTGTGACAATTTTTCAATCTCATAAAAACCCAAATTTGTAGTAGTGCGAGGTAGACTCGTTGGCCCAAGTTTGCAGAGGCTCAATCTAGGTGAGACAAGGCAAACCTGTTGGCCCAGGCTCACATAACCTCTCTTGCTTTTCGTTTATTAGGGAGTGCATATCCCCTGCTACTTTTTGTTTAATAAAGAAGCATATCCCCTCTTGCTTTTTGTTTAATAGGGAAGCATATCCCTTGTGTTTTACTTTGATCAGATTCAAAAGGTTTGTCCCAACATGTGGTCAGTGTTCGACATGGTAGAAATGGTGTGATCATAGTCTCACCTCGGCTCCGACTTCGTTCTAGGCTTCTCATCACTGTATGAACTGTGGATTTGAGGCCCCAGACCCTGTTGATCGTGTTAGAGTGACTTTTCTCTCTCTTGAAGAATCCTCTGGTGACTTTCGCGGGTAGTTGTTGTTTTCTAAATTTTCAGTCTCCAGGTTCTCATTCATCTCTTTTCCACCCCTCTTCCTTATCGTAGGTAACTGATATGCAATCTTCACAAACAAGTTTTTTTTCCCCCACAGATGGCACCAACTGTTGTTGCGCCAAAATCTTGACAGGAGAAAATGCACCTGGGCTTTACGTGACAGCAACAATAAATTTGTTTGAAGGGGGAAGACGTGGCCTGCAAGATAAGAAAAGACTGCACACCGGTGTGGCGCTTGCCACACCGATTCCAATGCTTAGATCAGTTAAGATGTTGTAAGTGTAGCAAATAAAATGAGAATGAGGGAGAAGAATAAGAAAAAGAATAATTATTCACTTGAATTCCCCTCGAGCTATACTCTTCTATTTATAGTCGACCTAGAGTTCCCTATTTCTTTTTAGGAGAGAGAATTGAAGGAGAGTTTCCCTTTCTATTTAAGAATTGGATAGGAAAGAGATTGATCTAGGTCCAAATGGTCTCCTTGGGCCTATTTCAACTATTTTTTTTTTTTTAGCAGAACAACAAATTCATTAACAAGAACAAATGGAATACATCTTACACTTGCAGCGAGTTAGAGAAACTCCTGCCGATAACCATGAAGGAAAGTCTATAAGCCATAACATAGAGTTAGACTTGACTAGTGCATCCTTAGCTAATAAATCTGCATTCCTATTTCTAGTCCTAGGAATATGAAAGAAATTAAACGTTGCAAACTGAGAACATAGATCTTGGATTTGTAAAATCCAATGATGCACATCAGGAGAAGTATGCAACTCCCCCTTTAACATACGAATCGCATTCAACGAATCAGAATAGACAAGAACATGCATATATTGCAAATGCTGCAAGAGTCTGCTACCCTGTAATATAGCCTGAATTTCAGCAGCCAATGGGGACAACATCGTTAGCTCTACCATCTCCATAGCTGCTACCATGTTGTCTGTGGGTCCCAATACAACCATTCCATAACCCACCATATTACCAGTATTGCTAACGGCGGCATCTGTGTATAACTTATAAACATCATCCCTGACATTAGTAATTCCATCTTAAATTACATTTCCATCCCACTCACCAATCTTAATCGGCCTTGTTTCTTTCCAATAATCATAAATCCATTTGAAACGCTGCTCCCAAGGCATTATCCGCACACCATGAATCAAACTATTCCTGTCATTCCATATAGCCCAAAAAGCTATACATGCCTTTTCAAATTCCTCATCATTTAAATATTGAGCCAAGAAAATGAGTCTATCAGCAAAATTGTTATCGTGTGGAATATTCATATCAACCATCCGAAAAATATGAGAGCATATTAACCTTGCTCGTTGGCAACCACCTAAAGCATGGTCCACTGTCTCTAACTTTGAATTACAAACCACACACATCGGAGATACATTCATACCCCGTCTTGATAAGCACCAGTTGACAGGCAAACATTGACTATAAGCCTTCCAAATGAAAAGTTTGATTTTGGATGGAATTTTAGTCTTCCACAGTCTATCCCACCACTTCTTTGCACATTAATACTAGATGACTCCAAATACAAACCAAAATTCATAAGCAATTTGTACCCAATCTTCACCGAGTACTCTCCAGTGGAAGTATAATGCCAAATCCACTTGTCATCCTCATCCCGAGCACTAATCGGAATTGTGGCTATCAAATTAACATCATCTTCATGCACCTCACGACGAAGCATATCCATGTTCCAGCCATATGACGGAGGAATACAGTCCGAGTTTTTAACAATCAGTCGATCCTCTGTTGATCCAATGGAAATTGGTCTAAATGATGTTTCTTTTGGTATCCACGGATCATGATAGAAACTAGTGGATTTTCCATTCCCAATTCTTCGACGCATGCCCATAGAAACTAACTCTCTCGCCCAAACAAATCCTCGCCAAAATAACGAGCATGAGCTTTTAACGGGCGCAGTCAACAACGATCCTTGATGTAACGATTCGTTAGCACACGAGTGGCAAGTGAACATGGATTATTGAATAATCTCCAAACTTGCTTAGCCAGTAGAGCTTTATTGAACTTAGAAAGGTTACGAAAATTTAAGCCCCCATGCTCTTTAGGTCTACACATGACCTCCCATTTTTTCCAATGGATCTTCCTTTTGGATTCACTAGAACCCCACCAGAAGCGAGCCATCATTTGATGAATATCGTCGCACAGGGATTGTGGTAATCGAAAACAACTCATGATGTATGTTGGTATCGATTGGGCCACACTTTTAATTAGTGTTTCCTTGCCACCCATAGAGAATAAGTTGCCTTTCCATGCTTGCAATGTTTGCCACACCCTTTGTTTCACACTCCGAAAATCATCTGTTCGCTTTCTAGAAAAAGATGAAGGTACACCCAAATATTTCCCAAGGTTGTCTACTATTGGCATATTCAGAATACCAGAAAGAGTAGAGCGTAGATCCACAGACACATTTGGAGAGAAATACAACACAGACTTACTAGGATTGACCTTCTGTCCAGAAGCCAACTCATATCGATGAAGAATAGATCGGAAGAACCAGGTTTGCTCAATAGTTGCTCTACAGAAGACAAGGCTATCATCAACAAAAAATAGGTGAGATACCTCAGGGCAATATTTGTTGGCCTTCATACCAGTCAATTATTTCCTCAACACAGCTCCATTTATCATAGCAGATAGCGTCTCAGAGCAGAGCAGAAATAGGTATGGGGACAATGGGTCACCCTGTCTCAAACCTCGCTGAGGCATTATATTCCCGGTTGGTGTTCCATTAAGTAAGACAGAAAATTTCGTCGATCGTACACAATCCATAATTAGTGATACCCATTTATAACTGAAACCAATTTTTAACATGAGTCGCTCTAAAAAAGTCCATTCCACTCTGTCGTATGCTTTGCTCATATCGAGTTTTAAAGCCACCCAACCTTTACGGCCCGTCCGTCTTGATTTTATAGTGTGCAAACACTCATGCCATACAATAATATTATCAAAGATGGACTACCCAGGAACGGTTTTCAGAGATTATTGCTCGAAAAACTCCTTTCATTCGATTAACGATCACCTTTGCAATGATTTTATAAACCACATTACACAGACTAATGGGCCGGTAACCAGAAACTTTTTTGGGAGAAGTTGACTTGGGAATGAGTGCAATATAGGTGTAATTCCAGTCCGCCACAAAACGAGCTTGATTAAGAATTTCCAAACAATTTAGAACCGTGGTATCACCAACCTCTGACCAGAATTTCTGATAAAATAGCGCTGGAAAACCATCTGGACCTGGAGCCTTAGACGAATGCATCTGTTTGATTGCTAATTCAATTTCAGCACGTGAGAAAGGAGCCAACAGCTTAGCGTTCATATCTGAGGTGACCTTTTCCTGAATATCCTGAAGAGCATTGTCCATGACCTCTGATAACGGATCGTCAGACTGAAATAATTTCTCAAAATAAGATGTAAACGCGTCCTCTACTTGGAATCGATCTGTTATCCAATGTCCCATCTCATCTTCAATACCACTAATAGTATTTTGTTCTTTCCTGAAAGTGGCCCGAGAATGGAACCACCTTGTGTTTCGATCACCCCACTTCAACCAATTTTCTTTGGATCGTTGCTTCCAGTATATTTCCTCCTTCTCGAATGCTTTGTCCAATTGTGTTTCGATCCTTTGGATCTCAACAAAGTCCCAAGGAACCGGTCATCTGTACATATCCTGTAATTGTGCCTGAAGACTGGCAATCTCGCGACGAATGGTGGAGATTGTGCCTTTTCCCCATTTTTGCAACTGTACTCGACAATGTTTAAGGCAATTTTCCAAACGAGAAACAGCTGAGGATCGAACCATCCAGCCATCCCTTCCAATGATGATGTTTCGACACTCTGGTTGTTGAGCCCAGAGTTCCTCGAAACGAAAAACTTTTCGACGTGTGGATCGACTCAATCCTGAATTGATAGGAGCGGGCATCACATCCAAAAGGATTGGGCGATGATCAGATCTAGCCCAATCAAGATGCTTCACAGTTAACTCAGGAAAAAGAGTCCAAAATGCTTCGTTAGCCATAAAACGATCCAACCGCTCATTAATTTGGTCCAAATCTTTTTGCCTGTTAAACCACATGAAGATATCTCCTCTAAAATCAAGGTCCCTCAAATTGCAGTCATCAATAATACTCCTAAACCTGGATATTTTAGAATCTCTAACCGGAACTCCCCCCTCCTTCTCCTCAACTAAGAGAGTAGCATTGAGGTCGCCTCCAATAATCCAAGCGGAATCATCTTGATTATGCAAAAACCGAATTAGATCCCACGTATGCCTCCTTTGGTTGGCAGATGGATTACCATAGATACCAGAAAATCTCCAAATTTTGGATTTCCATTTAACAGCCGCATCAATATGAAATTTCGTAAATGATCGAATGGTAACATCCACTTTTTCCTTCCACATCAAACATAATCCACCACTTCGTCCATTACAATCCACAACAAAACATCCAACATAATTCAAAGCCAACTTTATTTTATTAAGATTTTGTGCCGAAGCTGTACATTTTGTTTCCATCAAAAAAAGTAAATGAGGGTCATAGTGACGCAGACCGTCACGTACAGCTCGGAATGTCCTTGGATCCCCCAATCCTCGGACATTCCAACACAAAGTTTTCATATCTCACGGTGGGGCTGATTAACAGCCTCCACCGAAACATCATTTTGAGAAGTGAAAATTTCCTCCTCCAGACGAGACCTCTTCTTTGAGCTACTCACCAAAATATCTTCAGCTCTTTTATCCGAAAAGCCATCAGGGCTCCTAAAAACATCTTCCTCGTTCGACGCTTCCATTTCTTAATGGTGGGCCCATCCTCCAGAATTTGGGTTGAGTTCATTGCCAACTCTGGTTGAAAATTATTAGGCACTTGGTCAGACTTACCCCCATTCAGACCTTCAGAAGACAGCATAGGCAGATTCCCCAATGTGATGGATCCAGAAGCAAACCCAACATAATGGGCCGGTTGAAGAAAAGTCCCATTAGTGAATGAAATTGGCTCTTGAACCATCTGGGTTGTGTTGTCACTTATCACCGAGCTGTCTCCTGCATTGGCTCCAAACACATTTGCATTTCCATTACCAGTACCGTAATTAACTCCAGGTGGTTGGAAAGTATTATTGCCCTCATTGTTTCCTTCATAAAGCAACTTCTTTTTTGCCGAAGATTTTGCAATTCCATTAATACTGGAACTAATGTCTTTGCCGTTAGGAATCTCGACCGTAACTGCGCCTGCAACTTCTTCCAACGACACCGGAGATATGTCCATCGGGCGGCTACCAGAATCATTAGTAGCCGAACCATTTTCAGCGACCTTGATCTCAGCAGAAAACCCTTCGAAATTCAGATTGCCGACAGCAGGGGTAGGTTGTTCCGCCGAGAAAGCATCGACCATAATCGTGTTTTTCCCCATCGGACTAGTGCTAAGAGATCAGAAAAGATTTGTGCTTCTACCCGAGTACTGCATCCACATTCCATACTAATGCCGTTGAGAAGAAGGACCATCAGCCAAGAAAAAAGCTTCGCAATCTTTGGACTGATGACCGGTTCTTCCACAAAAAGAACACAGTTCTGGAAGTTTCTCATACCGGATCGGCGTCCATAAACTGCCCAACGGTTCTGCTAACCTCACCTTAATGCCACGACGTAGAGGTTTGCCAATGTCCAGAGTAACACGAACACGAAGACTTTCTTTCCATCCAAAACCCTGACCAGTATCATAATCCACAAATCTCCCGATAGCATTGCCAAGTTGTTCTGCTATCGACCGGTTGTATAAGTCCATGGGCAACTCACAGAAATGAACCAAAAAAGTGGCATCTTTGAACACCATGGCTGTCGGCTTCACCATTGGAATGGGTTTGGAAAGAAACAATAAAAACTTCTTGTCGAACAGCCAGGGGCCTTGGTTCAACACTCGAGCTTGTTCCACTTCCGAATTCAAAGAGAATAGAAAAAGGTTAGGCCCCAATTTCTCCACGACTAGACCATTAGGAATACTCCAAGCGGCCTTGAAGTTTTTGCGCATAACTTCACTTGCGATGAACCTAGGGGCCAAGAGTTTCCCAATGAGACTGAACCCAAGAGATTTACTCGTGACCGCCGCCGCTTGACAATCCACATCAACCTCTGTTGATTCCTCCTCCGCAGTTAAGTTAAACTTTTCCCAGCTCTCAAGCAGATCCTCGACAGCCATAGTTTTAAACTTGGGGAAAAATTTCTTACGAAATGGGTTTGAGAAGAACTTAATAACACACGGAACGAGCACACAATAATTCCCTTTCCCCCCCCACAGCTATAAAAACCCCAGAACGAAGACAGTAGAAAGAAACGGTAAATCTCAGACAAAATATCCAGTTCATCAGATCAAATCAGGGGATTTCAGAATCTAGATGAAATCAAAACAGATTCAAGACCAAGAGATAACCAAATCAACAAAACAAAATCAGAAAAGATTTACCCGAAGTCCTCTTCCTGAATTAAATCCCCACACTCTGTCGATCGCCTACTAGAAACCACCCCGATTCGCAAGAATCAAAGAGATGATGTCGCGCAATCAAACACCAGCAAAAAGTAGAATAATTAAAAATAGGATTTAAACCTGACATGAATTTGAATATCCTGACAAATAAATGATTATTGGGCAATGTTATTTTTCAATGAAAGACCTTTTGTCTTTATCACACAACACTAGGACAATTTAGGTTATTTGAGCACTTATTCCAAAAATAACAAATTAGATTCATTTTAAAAAAAAAAAAATGATTGATCAATCTTATTAAATCACAGTGAAGAACAGTTTCAAGTCTATTTCAAAAAAAAAAAAAAAAAAACAGTTTCAAGTCAGAAAATAAAAACGGCCATAAAATACATCCAAAAGTCATGCTACTATTGCAACACTAGATGATGAATCAAAAGAAATCATGAATCATATTTGTCATTTATGATTAAGTAGAAGATGACAAAGAAGGGACCATGGTGACGCAAAAGCACAGTTACAATATGCCAAAATATCTATCTCTATTCTGAAGGATTTTTTTTATTTTTTATTTTTTATTTTTCCAAAATGTGGTTCACATCCATTTGATCGGCTTGTCTCCTACCGCTAAAATGCTCCACCTACCCCCAAATCCAAATCCCACCCTCAATTTTATTCTTCTCACATATTATACAACAACAAAACTTATTGAATATTTATCTTCTCTAGTGAGAATATCTATAAAAAAAAAAATAATAATAATAATTCTTTTTTTAAAGAAAAAGTAATTCATTGAAAAAACACTATTTTTGAAAAGTCACCCAAATGTACTATACTTGTATTAGAATTATGAAACTATTTGTTTCTTTGTATTTGATTTTTAAAATAAAGATTATTGAATGATAACAGTGCATATAATTGTTTCAGAGTTTGCCTTTTGTTTTTGTATTTTTTTTTTTTGGACGGTTCTTTGTTCAAAAATTACATTTTTTTTTTTTTTTTGAAAAGGAAAAATTACTTGTTTGTAGGTAGTCAGTTGAATATATGCAATATGATTAATTTTTTTTTTTTTTGACTAGATTTGATTCATAAAATTGAAATTTTATGGAATTGAATTGTTTCATGGATTCATTTGGGTTCAATCGAATCAATCTAAATTTATTGTTAAAAAAATTACTAAGAAATTTTTTTAGTTTTATTTCAGTCAATATTTCTTTTCAAAATTTTCACTCTCAAATAATTGAAGAAAATGGCTTTTTAAATCCTGGGAATATAGTATTATATAGCATAAAAGTTGATGGATGACTAAATTTAAATCTGTTTAGAATATTTTTCTAGTTTAAATATTTTTATAAAAATATTTTCAATAAAAATATTTTTATATCTTACTCTAAAAAAAACATTTCAAAACACTTTTTTACTATATTCAAAAGCGATTCTATTTATTAAAATATGTTTTTCTCTTCCTTCTATATGTCTTGAAGATTAATCACTTCATTTTTTTAATAATTTATTTGTCAAGTGTTTATTAAAAAAAAATATAATCTAATTTTTAAGTACATCAAATGATTTTGTTTAAAAAATTATTTTTTTCTAAAATTATTCCAAACACAATTAAATTCAATGTTTGAAAATAGGTAAAAACATGCCCAACAAACATTATTTTCACTACCTTATGGCCAGAATTAATAACTTGGTCTAGTTTGATCAAATCTTTTGAGAATGATTTGGGTCGGTCCGACCTCCAGAAGAATGGTTGGGGCAACAAGAAAAATGGCTAGATTTAATATGGGAGATTTGAAAAATGGCTAAACTTGTTTAGATAATAAATATATGGCTAATCATGATTTTAATTAATAAATTTCAAATTAAAATAGACTAAATTGCCCATAACCACTTTTTAGAAAGAGAAATGCAATCTATAATTGTGGAGAATAATAGGTAGGAAAGACAATCTAATTTTAACTAGAGTCTAACCAACCAAATCAAAACAAAGAAATGAGCATTTTGAGGAGAGAAGAAAAAAAAAAGACCATTTTAAGGATGGGAGAAACCGAATTTAACATGAACAAGATTTAACAACCTTGCATTAAATCTAAAACCGTAATTAACATC
The DNA here is from genome assembly GCA_017139565.1 of Luffa aegyptiaca. Taxonomy (NCBI): domain Eukaryota; kingdom Viridiplantae; phylum Streptophyta; class Magnoliopsida; order Cucurbitales; family Cucurbitaceae; genus Luffa; species Luffa aegyptiaca. Next base: position 732,181 of record CM029406.1, on the reverse strand, counting down.
ATTTAAACAAAAAAACATAAATTCTTATTCCCAAAAAAACTTATGTTGAACTGTCAATATACACTTTTCGTACAAAATCACTTAATACTTATGTGTGATAATAGTATATACGTAAAAACACAGTAGTAATTATGTACAAAAACACAATAAGTACAACAATATATATGTGTATATACAAACCAGCATCATACTCAATAACCCTATCAATCGCTTGCATATGGATAAGGGTGTTTATCTCTAGAATCTCTATGTACATAAGGGTATATACATATAGTTAATACAATAATTAAACATTACCCGGTTCTCGCCATCTTTCTTGACAATGTAAAATGCTTTAAAAACTTCATCTTTGAGGACCTTGTTGACACAATCCAAAATTGTAAGAATTATCACTCAGCTACAACTTGTATTTAACCATATCTATTGGTGTAAAACACATCACTTACCACTGAATTAAGGAAACCAACATTATCCTTCTCCAAGTTGCATTCTCCTTAGTGAATTTGGTCCAACACTGCCTATGTGTATATTAGTATCTATAGGCTCAGCATCCACAATTTGGTCCAACACTGCCTTTGTGTATATTGGTATCTACAAGCTCAGCATCCACACTGACAGCACAGTCAGTGTATTGTGTTGATATGTGCACTTACATTAAATCCTCATCTGTTGTTTGTATTTTCTGTTGAATTCAGGCTTGCATCGTCCCTATGGATACTAGTATCCACACTTTCAACATATACAACAAGGAAACAATTGTGGTACATCCTGTTATATACCCCAGCGAACATCCAAACAAGATCTTCGTTCTCAGAAAAGCTTATAATCTTAAACTTGTCTTCACCATTAGTAGATCTGTGAAATTTTCTTTCGAGCATCAAGTCTAATAATGTCTGTGACGGAATCAGTGCTCAAACGCTATCGAATAGGATCGAAACTCGATGGGAAGCCATTATTGAAAAAATTCTGGTGGTGCAAAGACAGTGGAAATGAAATTTGAATTCTAGATTTCAGGCAAAGAATGGAACGTTGATTGTGAAAAAATGAGTGAGAATGTAGAAAAAAAACTTTATTGGGAGTGAGAAAATATAGGACAAAATTAGTTTTTTTTTCTTTTTAACAAATATTTAGAAAAATCCACGTGACTTAAGATTTTTCGGTTGAGAAAAATCTTACGTTGGTGTAAACAAAAAACTGAATATTGATAGTTGAGTTGGGCAGAACTGTAAATAACAGTATACCCCAGGGGTAAAATGGGAAAAAATAGATCGGTTGACAGTTCCTAAAATCACGGTAGCTATCCCTCCAAATTCGAAACTATTTTAGTCATATAACAAAAGGGTTTTTTTTTTTTCTAGCCATCTGCCACAATTTCCCAAGATTGTTTGACTATAAGCAATTAGATTGGATTAAAAAAAAAAAGAGAGACATTTGCACAAATAGCAAAAAGTACTAAACATATTACAAAAATAGAAAAAATTAAATGAATAAATAAAACTATTAACGGAAATAGCAAAAAGTGATGTTAAGTTACAAAAATATCATTTCTATCGGCAACTATATAATAGAAAGGATTATATAATAGATAAAACTATTAACGGAAATAGCAAAAAGTGATGTTAAGTTACAAAAATATCATTTCTATCGGCAACTATATAATAGAAAGGATTATCAGTGTCTATCATTGATGTCATTGATAGACTTCAATTAATTGGAGTATATCAGTGATTAGACACGGTTAGATTTCAATTAATCGGAGTCCAACAGTGATAGACATTAATGGAAACACTAATAGACTTTGATTATCATCTAGAAAAGATTATACAAAGTCTATTAGCATGATAGTCTATCAGTATCTATCATTGATAGTCACTAATAGACTTCAATTAATCGGAGTCTAACTCCGATTATCAGAGTCTATCAGTGATAGACATTGATAGAAAGGATTATACAGAATCTATTAGTGGCTATCTTAGTATTTCTGATAGTCTATTAGTGTCTATCTCTGATAGTCTATGAATAGTTATTTTAGTATTTTGATTAATTGGAGTCTACCAGTAATAGACACTAATAGACTATAAAATACTAAGATAACCACTGATAGACTCTATCGTATAATCCTTTCTATCAATGTCTATCAATAATAGATTTTGATTTTAATCAAAGTCTATCAGTAATAGTCACTAATAGATATCGATTAATCGAAGTTTATCGGTGGACATTGAAAGACTCTGATTAATAAATAGAAGCCTAGAGAGAAGTTTGCTCGAGAATTCAAAATAAAATAGGAGTAAAATGGAAATTATGAAATTGTATTTTTATAATTGTCATATTTACCATTAATTTTACATTGTGCTATTTCAAATAGTATATTATATCCACAACCAAAAAAATGAGAGGTTGGATTTCCTCATCTACATGTTGAATTGAGAAAAAGTACAAATAGAACACTATTTTGAAAATAGTTTCCAAACAAATTTTAGTGGTTGGGTCATGTCATAACTTTTCTAAATAGTTATCCTTACTATATATTGTAGATCAAAATTAGTTCAAAAAGTAAAATGTTTATCTTCTCAAAAAAAAAAAAAAAAAAAGTAAAATGTTTATCCTTTTCATCTTTCTATTTCAAAAAATTATTAACTTTAAGTTTTTTTGTTTCGTCTATTTCGATTCATATTTTGAAGAAAATAAATAAAAATTAGAAAAGAAACCAAGCATTTAAATTCAACTCAATCATTAACAATACCAAAGACATTTATTAGAACTATTAATATTTTCCATTATAAGATTATGTCATACTTCATAATGTAACGAAATTGTCCTTATTCCTTGAAACTTGTTCCAGCACGTAATCTGAATTTTCAATTTTGTAAGTTTCAATTATATTATATTTATTTTTTTTAAAAAAAAAACTATTTTATTATGCGTTTACTTTTTCAATTAAAAAAAATGACTAATTTGTTGTGGGTTCATTTTTTTTATAAGTCAGTGGAAAATTCAAAATAAAGAGAAAGCGACAGCAGAGAAACAACAAACTACAGCTTTGCTTGGGCAGTGGGGACAACCACCAGATAGATTTGTAGAGAGTACACTCGGCATTAATTTAACAACCGGACAAAAATCCCATTGCTTTTTAATGAAGTATTTTGAAAAAATAATTATATATATTAGAAAATAGATTATTTTTTCCAGAAAAATAATCTTTTTAAAAAAGATTGAAAACAGTTTTTAAATGGAAAACTTAAGACATGGTTTGGTCTTGATTTGAAAATTGTTTTCGTAAATAAAGAATTTAGTAGAAAACGAAAACAAATTATACTAACATTGAGGCATATGAATTATAGTGTATAAAAGGCATTAACATTAAAAGAAATGAGTTCAAAAGCAGATAAAAAAGGAGCCCATCTTTTTCAAATTAAAGAACAAAGGATAATTACATAACAAAAATTTGATTAGGAGCCCAAAGAAAAGCACTAAAATGTGTAAGACTCCAAAATAAAGCGCTTAAAGTTTGTTTAGACACGTAAAAGCAAACTACTACTCATGAGCAGCTAACTTTCTAAGTCTTAGGAGAACTATATGAAAAGAGTTTATCAAAGTCATATATTAAATCATGCTAGCTGCTTCCATAAGATAGAGAATACAAGTCCATCAATCTCCAACAGAAAACAAGAATGCAAGTTCATCAATCTTCCATATAACATGTTCAGTGATTTGGGAAGTGTTTGAGATATTGTATTTTATTTGTATTTTTACTTGATTTCTATAACCAATAAATCATCACATGTGAAAATTGATGGAGAGGTTGTCAAGGCCTCCTGACCAAATTAAATTTGTAACTGACTTCTAATAGAGTGTTATTTCTCATTATTATATTGTGGTATATTTATCCTTTTTTGTATTACTTTTTCTAATATTGGCTTGCCCTATTGGTAGCCTTCACGTGCCTTCTTTATTCATATATATACCTTCTTGGCTATCTCTGTAATAGGTTAGGTCATTAACAATATTTTCCTCCAATATACCTCCTTGGTTTTTCTCCCCTCTTTATGGTATCAGAGCTGAAAAGCTCCATCTCTTCAATCATGGTGACTACTAAAACGTCTTCTTCTTCCTCTTCTCCGGGACCTGAAATCACCTCGATTATTTCTCCTTCTACACCTATTACTACTGCTGTAGTTATTCCCATAGCCCAAAGGTCGTCGATACTGTCTCCAGCTCAACCTCGAGCCCCAACTCAACCAACAACTACTCTGCAGCAGTAGTGGTCTGGTCGTCCACTGAGAAAGGGTGTTTTCTTTTTAAATTCGGGTCTTTATATGGGTCACACATGGAAAAAGGGGGGTTGTGAAAAGATTTTTTAATACATAAATAGAAAGACAGGGTCGTAGATTAGCCAGAAAACCAAAACCCGCTAGTCTGCATGATTAATTAACCGATTAATTTAGTAATGACGTCTGCTACCCCTCATGCATTAGACCGCTAGCCCACGAAGCTGAGTCTAACTAACTGAATAGATAATCTATTAGCCCCCATAATTATCTAGCGAATCAGTTGCATTACGTGCAAGGGTCCAGAATTTCTAAATTAAATCAAGAAAATAAATTTCCTAATTAATTTAGCAAATTTCTTTATGAATCCTAGGCCCTATCAAGCAAGCTATGCAAAATCATATAGATATACGCAAAGGACATGATTCAAACCTATTGACAATCTAAAATTACAGATAGATTATCTAAGAAAACATTGAAAGATAATTATTTAAATGGGAAATCATAGATGAACACAACAAATTAACAGAGTTTCATTTATATAATCAGCAACTCAACCAAGAACAAACATAAACCAAATCAACTACATCCCAATAATCCAACGAAAGAGTGTTTAAGCTAGCATAATTGCAAGAAATACAATAACAATTCCAAAAGAATGCATCCCAACAAGCCTAAGATCTAAGAAAAAGCTTAAGGAATGAAGAAGAGCAAGAAAAATCAAGAGAGAAATCGGAAAATCTAACCTACAACGCTAAAAATCGTAACCTAATATTTATACAACAGTCGTAGCGTCGAGACACTACCTTTTCTGTCTTCCGATCATAATCGGGTTAGCGTCGAGACGTTGCTCTGAATTCCAACATAATGCTTGCTTCCTTCGGTTTTCTTCCAATTTGCTTGGCTTGGGACTCAAACCTTTGATTCCTTGGCATTAATCTCCAGGCTCACCATGGTCCGCTTGGGTCTTCTCACCTCCTCTTCATCCGTAAACTACGAGTTGGCTTACAAACGCTCCAAATAGTCTAAATTGACGCCAAATTGTGTGATCTGCTTCCAATGCCTCCAATGCTCAAATTACTTCTAAAGTAGACAAATAAACCATAAAATGGCTCTAACAATTTAGACTGGTGATATAAAAAATCTCATAAATTATCATATTTATTAACAAACTCAACAAAACAAGGGCTACTGCAACACCAAAAACCCTAAACCATTCTAATCTTGGATATGTAAATGAGTTCTCAAAGTTAAAACCATAAAATAAAAAAAAAATCTAAAAGAAAATAAAGTCTAAAATCATTGAAAAATCATATTGTTTAAACATTGAGATTCTGAAAACATTTCCATCTCGTTTCAGAATTTTTACGAAAATCGACTTTCGAATTCAAAAAAATCAAATGAACATCTCTCAAATTCATCAAAATTCAATGAATTGTTCTTGAACTAAATCCTTGTTTTGATCCATTAACATAAACAAACAAACAACATAACACAAACAACCAAAACCAGACACCAAATCAAATTCAAATAAAATAGAGAATGAGGGGAAGAAAAAGGCAGAAGATGGGTTTCAAATTTGGAAAACAGCCCATTCAAAAACCAAGAAAAATTACTAACACATACCTCAAACGTAGGCAGGTACATCAACGGCGGAAAGCAGGTACAGTGGCGGAGGAGAACGGAGGGGGGTTTCGAATGAGGGGAATTAAAAGGCAGACAATGGGTTTCAAATGACGAAAAGAAGAAGGGAAATTGTGTTAAATAGCTAGAAAAAAAAACCTTCTTGTTTTTTTGGCTACGGGAGTTCAGAATTCGCAAGGGTGGCTACCACATTTTCAGGAACTGTTTTCCAGATTTTTTTTGACATTTTTACCCCTAGTATATACGACTATAGACAAACGCCGTTAACATATATATATATATATATATATTCATTCAGTTTTGTCTCCCCCTTTTTCAGGATGGATGAACTGTTTTCCAGATTTGTTTTTGACATTTTTACCCCTAGTATATACGACTATAGACAAACGCCGTTAACAGATTTTTTTTTTCCATTCAGTTTTCTCCCCCCCTTTTTCGGGATGGATGAATCCCGATTTATAGGGAGTTCAGTTGGCGGTTTGTGTTCAACGGTATAAAAAGATCTACCTATTTTTTAGGCTTAGGTTTCAGCATTTCCAAACGGTAAAAAAAGATTTTGTCCCTCACATTTTGCCCCTCATTTAAATGTCGTAGATTATTTTTATGGTTGCATATAGCAGCACGACAAAGACAGAGTGTATTTTTATTAGGCATTCCAGACATACACGATACAAGGGGTGATTAACTCAAATATGAGGGGATTAAGTGTACACACACACAAGTAGACACATCAGACCATTCCATGGATGTATATAATAGTACATACATATGAGTATACCACAAGCACACTTTTTCCAGATAAGTTGCAATAACGATGAAATAGTATTTACCAGTACATACCACTCTGGCGGGTTCAGCATTTAAGTTCAAATCAACACAAACCCTCCACCAAAATTGCCTCCACATTTCCTCCCCACGCCCGTGCTCTTCGTCTTACAATAGAGCGGTATTTTCTCGGATTGCAAGGAAGAAACGAAATCCCTAAAATCTCGGGGATAATGTATCTGGTTGTTGCAAATATAAGGGAAGAGAAATGAAGTCGTTACCTTAGTTCAAATGTTTTGGTACAGTCCTCACGTAGAAGAAGAATCGATTGAGCATGCAAGAGATGGTCGTCGGCTCGGCGGGGGAAGGTCGTCGGCACGGCGGAGGTGGGTCGTCGGCGTGATGTGAGAGGTAGGTAGCGATATACACTCTGTTTGGTGGTGGGAAATGGTGGAGAATGGAGGTTTTTGGCTCTCAAGGGTTTCGAGGTGTGGAAGACGAAGATTGACCGAAGGGGTGGAGCGAATGCATGAGGGCGGTTCTGGTGGGAGGGTGGGCGGTGATATGACATGTCATAATTGCAGCATTTAAGGTATCATCTTTTTAGTTGATTCAATTCTTGGGGCAATTACTAACTTGTTCTTAGTTGTTTTTTAAGTTCAGATTTTCTTAGTTGCAGGTAGTATATCTTCTGATTGAGAGGACTGTTTTTTCCAATTAACGCATTCCGAAGGTGTTTCTCTCTACTGAGGGAGGTTGAACTTTGTACTCCTTCCCCAATAAAGGTATTGACTTCTTTTTCCAGGAAACAAATTTTTCCAGTAGAAAACGATTGTTTCTTGGATTTTTGAATTTCAAACTTCAAGATAGAAACAATATGATCCATCTAGATTTTCAAATTAGTTTCTTGGATTTTTGAATTTCAAACTTCCTAAAATGTCTCCAACTTATTTTTAGGGGTGTATTTTATCTCTCTTAAACTCTGATTTTAGTTTTAAACGTTAAGAACACGTTAGGCAGTTTGTTGGGGGGCATTTTTGTCTTCTACAAATAGGGATTTATTAATCAGTAAATCGTTTAGCCATCTATTTAATTTATAAACGTTTGTAGCCATTTTTCAAGCCACCTATTTATTTTTAGCCATTTTTCTTGTTGCCCCAAAGACAAAGGTAGAGATGAGTTTCGAATGAGGGAAGAAGAAGGCCTGATACGATTTGGGGATGTAAATGATCTCTGCCGACGTCGTGTATAATGGCGTCAACAGAGATCTAAGGTCTCTCTGGACGCGGTTAATGAAAACGTCGAGAGAGACCTTCTATCTTGACTCCTTCAAATAAGACATCGAGAGAGAACATCTTTGTCGATGCAGTGTATAACGGCGTTGGCATAAAAAAAAAGGTCTCTCCCGACAACCTTCTATCTCGACTCCTTAAAACACAGAGTTGAGAGAGATTATCGTTAGTAACCGTGTCGGTAGAAATACTGGGAAAAATTTTCTCCCCATGCCTTTTCCTTTGTGTCGACGTGTTTTTAGGCATTGGGAGAAATTTCGTCGAAAGAATTCCTTTTTCTTGTAGTGTGTATGTATGTATATATATAGACACACAATGCAAGCCTGAGTTCAATGGAAAACACAAAAAAAGGAAAGAAGAATTTCATGTAAGTATACATATCAATACAATACAAGAGAGAATTTACACATACACAATACTATTAACATACAAGAACATACACATCTATCCACACATATTCACATGCAATATTGTCCGGAGGCATACAGGTAATTGTATATATCATTGCAACTGAAAGCTCAATTTATGAGCTATAATAGTATTGCATTGTTAGTCTTGAGGATTATTTGGCCAATTTTATGTACATTTGGTTTAATTTTGTAGGAATCAAACATTTGGATGGAAATTGAAGTGTTCAATGAATATTGATGATTTGGAAGCAAATGAATTAATTGAAGAAATGAGAGAAAACCAAGTAATGCCCAAGCCACCCAATTCGAGAGGGTAGGGTTGAGCGTCTCAACGCTACCGCAAAAGGCAGTAAACATGTGTTTGAAGTAGCGTCGAGACGCTACGCCACTTTCCTAATTTTCTAGGGTGTACGCACGACAATGTCGAGACGCTGTCCTCAGCGTCGCGACACTGTCGCGGTAGATTCTCTGCTATAAATAGAACACGATGCGGCTGAGATTGAGGGAAGCTTTTTGGAGAGAAAAATATGCCTAAAACAGAAAGAACTCGATCAAAACTGTGGGAGGAGACGGTGAGCTGATTTTCAGAGCTTAGATCATGGAGATCGTGACGGGAACGTGCGGTTATCACGGCTAGCGAGTTTCATTCTTCTACCCTTTATTTCTTGTACTGTCATCATGAGATTGAGTTCATACTTTGCTTGTATTATTGAGACCATGAGTAACTAATTTTGTATCTTAGGGACTTGATGTAGCCATTAGTTTGTATGATTTGATTTAGGGATTTTTGAGATTGTTCGTAACGTATTTCATTTATGCAATTGAATACTTAATGCTTGTAATCTCTTGATCATGGATTATTTGTTGATTTATCTGAACTAATTGCTCAGGAGAGGGTAGTTTAGATTAGATTTATCAATTGCATGACTTAGGTGGTTCTATAATCGGGAGATTTAGGATTGCTTGAGAAACCGTCAAAAGGATTGAACTCTAAGGCTTATGCATGTAGAAATTAGATAGGGATATCAATTTCTTAATTTATCATAAAGATTTAATTGTGCTCGGGAGAGACAGTTAATAATTAGTAATCCTTGGTTTATGAAATCGTTACATGTTCAATCATATTTAATCACTAGATTAATTCATGCATCTAATGGGTGAAATCAATTCCCTAAGGCTTTTCTCCATTAAGTTTTCACACCTTTTAATTGCTTTGAGTAGTTTTGAATTTATTTGCATCATACGCGAATCTTTTCTCTAAATAAAATTGGGCAAATATACCCTTGGTAATTAGGTGAGCTAGAAAACCAATCCAGATGATGACATTCGATTTGTAATCACTATATTATAACTTGGCCCGTACACTTACGGTGAGAAATTTGCGTAATAGCAACTAAGATAGATTGAAATTTATATTGTCATATACAGAGGAATATTATTTCAAATTTACTATAACTAGGAATATCTATACATTATTACCTTTGTCAGTTATTTGATCATCAACATTTTTCTTCCTCACACACACTTTTGTCTTCTCATTTTCACCTTTCATGGGAGATCAACAACATTACACCTATTTACGCTCTCTAATAGTAGATTTGATTGATGATGATTTAATTCATTATATCTGTTGAGGATCCCACATTGAAAAGATAAGTGGAGACCTCCCAATTCATAAGATGTATGGGTTACTCCACTCATTGCCAATTGGTTTTGAGATGGAAGTCCATGTTATTGATATGGTATCAGAGCCCATGAAACCCAAACGGGTATTCGGTCCAATAAAAAAAAATTGGGATCCGATCCAAGAATGGTGAACCCAAAGTGGCATCATCTTGAGAGGGCGTGTTGAGGATCTCACATTGAAAAGCTCATTGCCAATTGGTTTTGAGATGGAAGCCCATGTTATTGATAATATCCCTGCATGCTAGGTAGGTTTATAAACTTATTTGCATTGCTTCAATTCATTTAAAACTTCATTAGAAATATATGTTCCATTATATACTATAAGATAGATGGTCGTAGCTAGAGAGTTCATGTAACGCCACTAAATTTAAGTTACTCTCAAATTCTCCTCTAATTATATGCTTAATTGGCCAAATTCTTGTAGTTAGTTTGAAGTGAGAGTTGAAATTGAAGTTTTATTTGGATTTTGAAATGTTTAATAAGCTGAGTGGCAACTTAGTAATTAAGTGGCTAAACCCTAAGCTCATTTTATTTTATTTTTCCTTTTCTCCCCTTATTCCCTTCTCCTTCAGCCGTCACCCCCTCCCCCAATGGCCATCTTCTTCCTCTTCACGATTTGGGCGGCGGTGCAGCGTTTCTCCAACGAGTTTTCTTCTCTCAATTCAAGCAAGTCGTTGGGCAGCTTGTGTCTCCATCTCCAGCGCCTTCTCTGGCGTGTAGCTCCGGCAAGCAACGCGGCGACGGCGAATTGTAGTCCTCCGCGCAGTCAACAAGATTTTTCAGCGTGGGTATGAGTTTTCTCTCGATTGCTCGTCTTTAAGGTCCGATTTCTTTCCCTCTTTCGTTCACTCTCTCACTCGTGGTTTCCCTCTACGTTTCCCAGCTATTTCCGGCGAGTTTCAGGTGTTGTAGCGGCTTGATTTCGTGATTTTCCGGCGAGCATTCTGCTTAGGCGCGAACAGCAGCAGTTGGGGGCGTTTTTTTTGGCGTTTTCGGCGAGTTTTGGGCATGGTTAAGTGAGATTTAAGGTGTTTTGGTCAATTTAGTGTTTAATCAAGGATACCCATTGATTTTAGCTTCCAATTTCAAGGTGCCCATAGCGTTTGGAGGTTGAATTGTCGAATTTGAGCGATTTTGGACTGCTGGACAGCAAGCTGTGTTTCTGTTTTGGGTGAGTTTTGGGTGTTAAATCACCCCCAAATTTAATGGGTTCCTTGTTGAATGCTTGGATTAAAGTCCTTATTTATTTGAGAGGTTCATTCCTTTTTGTAGCTTGCTTAAGGACCTTGGAGCAAGAATATTAGTTGGATTCAATCAAGCATGAACTTAGCCAAAGTAAGTAGCTATTTGGATTCAAATTCTATGCCTTAGGCTAATTGCCCATAGTTTGTTAATTGAGAATTTAAAGTGGCTAGTTGGATTAAGGTTCCATTTTTAGACCCATTTTATTTGTGAATATTATATGCTAGCATGAATTGAAATCCTTACGTTGGTCTTTAAGCTTAAGTAAAGTGTGTTGGGTTAACTTTTTGGAAGCATGAGTGTGGCATGGGAATGTTATAATGAGTCGTAGCATGTTGAGTTAGCCTTTATGTAAGTAGCTTTTAGACATGACATAGTTGCTTTTGGAACCGTTGTATGCTTAATGGTAGTGAAATGAAGTTTTAGATAAGTTTTCATGCCTTGGTCAAATGTTCCTTGGTATGTTGTATGCTTACTTGAATATGGTTTAAGTGTTATTTACTTGGACATGGCTTAAGTGTTGTTATGCTTGTAGGATTAAGTAAGTATGTTTGGAATGTTTGATTCATGATTGTTCTGGATTGTGTTCATGTTTTGAGGATGGGCTAAAGGTTTATTGGAGTTGTAGTTGAAGTTTGGATGTGAGATCTGACTCGTTGTGTCTATAGAAGTGCTTCGTTCTTGTTTCTAGGTGCAAGGAAAATTTTTGGGTTTCCTATATGTATGTCGTTATGCTGTCGAATTTTCGGTAGCACATTAGTGGTTCAGAGGTTAAGGTTATATACGCCTAGGGATCATATCTGTCTCCGAGGAAAGACTCAGATAAGGGACCTCAACTACGTTCCAGGGCCTCAGGTAGACTTATTAAATTCCTTAAGTCCTTCGTGGCTAGAGTGTGTCCCTTCCCCATCTAAGGACTGATAGAACCTAGTTGCCAGGCACGTTTGCGTGTGTTCTATCAGTTGACTGTTAGAGCTTAGTTTCAGGCACGCTAGCGTGCGCTCTCTCAGTTCAGGACGGTGTTGAGTTATGATCAGGCACATTGATTGTGCGCCAATTGGCACCAGGCATGTCTACATGCGTCAGTTACTCCACCGCATTCTATGTTTATATTTCAGGGGTGTTGTGATGGGATAGGTATAGTTCTGCTAGAGGTGGCCAACTAGTCTCTAGTTTACTTGCCTTACCCGACTGACCCCACACAACACTCTAGTTGGCACAGGTTGGGGATAGGTCATCACCCGAGACAGAGCATATTTATGTGATCAGTTGTGGCCCTAGGGTTTGAAACCCGAATGTTTATTCCAGTTAGGTCCCTATGTCGCTAAGACCCAGAAATTTAGAAATTCAGTTTCAAGTGTGACTGGTTAGGACTGATCCTAGTGTGGGGACTTTAGACTCGATTAGGGCCTCAGATGGACTTAAAAGATCCTAAGTCTTATGTTAGCTAGAGTGTCTTTCCTTCCCCATCTCAGGGCTGGTAGAACTCAGTTTGTCAGGCACGTTAGCGTGCGTTCTATCAGTTGACTGTTAGAGCCCAGCTTCAGGCACGTTATCGTGTGCTCTCTCAGTTCAGGACGGTGTCGAGCTTATGATCAGGCACGTTATTCGTGCGCCAGATGGCACCAGGCATGTTTTCATGCGTCAGTTGCTCCGCCGTATTTATTATTCATATTTCAGGGGTGTTGTGTTGGGATAGGTGTAGTTCTGCTAGAGGTTGCCAGCTAGCCTCTAGTTTACTTGCCTTAACCGACTGACCCACACAACACTCTAGTTGGCACAGGTTGGGGATAGGTAAACACCGTAGGCAGAACGTCTCATGTACTCAGTCATGGCCCTAGGATTAGAAACCCGAATGAATGATTCCAATTAGGTTCCTATAATGTTAAGACCCAGAATCAAGTTTCATGCTAATAGATTTTATGTTATCAGATCTCATGCTTTCAGTTTCAGCCCTTAAGTGGGCTACTTACTGAGTATATTCTTATATACTCACCCATGCTACATGACTTTCCTTTGCAGGTGGTACTTGACGACATCAGGCGAGTGGCGAGAGCAGAAGCTTGGCTAGGCTATGGGATGCAGCTGCAAATCATGTCTTTAGAAGTCTAGGATCGAGTTTCCTAGTTCATGCTTTCAGATGTTATTAGTTTTCAACTTTACGAAAATTGCCTATCATGTTTTGACTATTTTGTTATTGTAAACTGACTTATGGTTTGGGCCCAGTTTATTAAATAAAAGATTTTTATCTATGGTCTCTTCCGCCTTTAAAGTTTTAAAAGTTTTACGTTTTCATGCATGTAGTATCGACCCCTTTGTGTGTTTTTATTCCCTTTTTAGTCGGGTCGTTACAGTTGGTATCAGAGCCCAGTTTCTTGGTTCTGTTGACTCGCTTACATCGTAAGCATCAAATTTCCCCATAGCCAAGCACAAGTAAGCATGCCTCGTCATCGCCAGGTATGTTAGTACCAAGTAGGAAAGAGTTGTCGAATGATGATCTATGTTATGCATGAAAACATGAATAAGTTAATGTCAGTTACTTGGGTCGGTATGAGCTTTTCCTTGTTATTTTTAGCATGAATGATCTTATCTCGTCCTTAAGATACCTCTTATATGATAAGCAATGCCCCTCCAAAGAAGAGGTTCAGCAGGACAAAGACGAGCCATGGAAGGGGTGGTAGAGGACAAGCACTTCCAGGACAGGTAGACCCTGTCATGGACCCTCTGGTGAACAATCAACCAATAGGTTTGTTCACGAAGCCAACGCCACTAGCACGAACAGTTTGACCTTGGAGGTTTTTCAGACTCCCGTGTAAATGCCTCTGCCGGTCAGGCACCACAGGCAGACCAGAATCAACTAAGCTCGACTTAGGAAACAGGATACCTCCAAAACTTCTAGAAATATGACCCCCAGTCATTTATCAGAGTGTCGCAGTGGTAAGCGTGGTGGTTTTCTGTTTAGCAACCTTTCCCTTCATGAAATGTTTCGAGGCACAGTAGGTTCAGTGTGCAACCTTTATGCTGAAGAATGACACCCTCCCCTGATGGGAATCCGCATAGCGGTTCATAAGGGGCTTAAGAGATGTTCCCTGGATCGTGGCAACTCTTGCCCCAAAAGACTATGTAGCAGCCCTCTGTGTAGCTACATCTCCAAGCATGCAGACTCTAAAGTAGCTCCTGTAGCTATTAAGCAAGGATCTAGCTCAAGTAAGAAGAGGGAATTTAATCGAGACTCCAGTAGGTTGCATCAAAATTCCCAAAACTGTCAGTTGTCTAAGCAGAAAAATTTATTTTATGATAAACCCCTATGCCCGATGGGTGAGAGGCACCATGATGAAAATATCTAGAAGCACGAGAGTGCGCCTCAATTGTGGTAGTGATGGGTATAAAGTGACGAATTGCTCTAAAGTTCATAAACTCAGACTCTAGACAATCTTCTGATGCAAATCATGCGAGTGCTAGCCACCAAAAGGAGCGAGCTACAAGTTTAAGGGAAACAGGTTAGAAGCTGTTTCTAAGATAGTGTTAGCACTAAAGGCGAGACGACCCGTTAGCCAAGGAGCATGGAGTTTCTGGCCCGTGGTAAACGGCTTTGTTGGTTGTTTTCCTGAAGATCTCCCATGGTTGCCTCTGATTTGAGAAGGATTTTAGCATGAAGCTCGAACCAGACACAATCCCTATTTCTAAGGCGTTCTACGATATGACTCTAGCAAAGTTAAAGGAGCCCAAGGTATGGATATGGGAACTCCTGGGAAAAGGTTTCGTACGCCCCAAGGTTTCACCTTGGTTAGCACTAATTCTCTATGTCGAAGAGCGATGGGTCAATGCGCCTGTGCATAAACTGCCGAAGTTTAGCAAAGAAGTGATCAAGATCAAGTATCCACTCCCTCGAATATATGATCTTTTCGACCGGTGACAAGGAGCATCAGTATGTTTAAAGTCTGATCTGTAGATAGCATATCATCAGTGGAGAGCAAGAGATGAGGATATTCCCGAGACAATTTTTTTTTTTAAAAAAAACTCAAGCAGAGGTTGGTTTCAACACCAATGCTCACTGTCCCAGATGGATCGGGTTCCTTTGTTGATTTCAGTGATGCTTCCAAGAAGGGGTTAGGTTGTGTGCTTATGTAGCATGGGAAGGTTATTGCCTATGCCTCCCGCCAGTTGAATTTTAGTACAACTTTTCATCCCCAGACTGATGGTCAAACAGAGAGATTGAATCGGACGTTGGAAGGCATGTTGCAAGCTTATGCATTAGACTTTGCAGGTAGTTGGGACAGCCACTTGCATCTAATAGAATTTGCCTATAACAATAATTATCAGGCATCTATTGACATAATACTGTTTGAAGCTCCTTATGGGAAAAGACGAAGATTTTCTGTTTATTGGGATGAAGTTAGAGAACATAAGTTACTTAGACCTGAGTTGGTCCAAGTCACTAATGAAGCAGTCCAGAAGATTAGAGCAGGGATAAAAATAGCTTAGAGCAGGAAAAAGAGTTACGCAGGCACCAGTTGGAGAGACTTGGAGTTTGCAGTCGGTGACTTTGTGTTTCTGATAGGGGCACCGACTCTCGAGGTTTGGAAAGAAAGGGAAGTAAAGTCCATGGTTTATAAGGCCATTTGAGATTTTGGGGCGATTTGGCCCTGTGGCTTATTGTTTGGCTTTGCCACCATCTCCCTCTACAGTTCACGATGTGTTCTATGTATCTATGTTGCAAAGATGCATGGCAGAGTCGTCTCATGTGGTTGATATCGAACTTTTGGAGACTGAATGGGAAGCTAAGTTAGGAAGAGAAACCAATTCGAATCATTGCTAGAGATCAAGAGACTCTTTGTTACAAGGAGGTAACATGTATCTAAGTGCTTTGGCAGAACCACCAGAATTGAGAAACAACATGGGAAAGAGATGAGATGAGAATGAAGTACTTATAGCTCATTCAGGGCTAGTAACTTTCGAGGACGAAAGTTTTTTAAGGAGGGAAGATTGTAACGCCACTAAATTTAAGTTACTCTCAAATTCTCCTCTAATTATATGCTTAATTGGCCAAATTCTTGTAGTTAGTTTGAAGTGAGAGTTGAAATTGAAGTTTTATTTGGATTTTGAAATGTTTAATAAGCTGAGTGGCAACTTAGTAATTAAGTGGCTAAACCCTAAGCTCATTTTATTTTATTTTTCCTTTTCTCCCCTTATTCCCTTCTCCTTCAGCCGTCACCCCCTCCCCCAATGGCCATCTTCTTCCTCTTCACGATTTGGGCGGCGGTGCAGCGTTTCTCCAACGAGTTTTCTTCTCTCAATTCAAACAAGTCGTTGGGCAGCTTGTGTCTCCATCTCCAGCGCCTTCTCTGGCGTGTAGCTCCGGCAAGCAACCCGGCGACGGCGAATTGTAGTCCTCCGCGCAGTCAACAAGATTTTTCAGCGTGGGTATGAGTTTTCTCTCGATTGCTCGTCTTTAAGGTCCGATTTCTTTCCCTCTTTCGTTCACTCTCTCACTCGTGGTTTCCCTCTACGTTTCCCAGCTATTTCCGGCGAGTTTCAGGTGTTGTAGCGGCTTGATTTCGTGATTTTCCGGCGAGCATTCTGCTTAGGCGCGAACAGCAGCAGTTGGGGGCGTTTTTTTGGCGTTTTCGGCGAGTTTTGGGCATGGTTAAGTGAGATTTAAGGTGTTTTGGTCAATTTAGTGTTTAATCAAGGATACCCATTGATTTTAGCTTCCAATTTCAAGGTGCCCATAGCGTTTGGAGGTTGAATTGTCGAATTTGAGCGATTTTGGACTGCTGGACAGCAAGCTGTGTTTCTGTTTTGGGTGAGTTTTGGGTGTTAAATCACCCCCAAATTTAATGGGTTCCTTGTTGAATGCTTGGATTAAAGTCCTTATTTATTTGAGAGGTTCATTCCTTTTTGTAGCTTGCTTAAGGACCTTGGAGCTAGAATATTAGTTGGATTCAATCAAGCATGAACTTAGCCAAAGTAAGTAGCTATTTGGATTCAAATTCTATGCCTTAGGCTAATTGCCCATAGTTTGTTAATTGAGAATTTAAAGTGGCTAGTTGGATTAAGGTTCCATTTTTAGACCCATTTTATTTGTGAATATTATATGCTAGCATGAATTGAAATCCTTATGGTCTTTAAGCTTAAGTAAAGTGTGTTGGGTTAACTTTTTGGAAGCATGAGTGTGGCATGGGAATGTTATAATGAGTCGTAGCATGTTGAGTTAGCCTTTATGTAAGTAGCTTTTAGACATGACATAGTTGCTTTTGAAACCGTTGTATGCTTAATGGTAGTGAAATGAAGTTTTAGATAAGTTTTCATGCCTTGGTCAAATGTTCCTTGGTATGTTGTATGCTTACTTGAATATGGTTTAAGTGTTATTTACCTGGACATGGCTTAAGTGTTGTTATGCTTGTAGGATTAAGTAAGTATGTTTGGAATGTTTGATTCATGATTGTTCTGGATTGTGTTCATGTTTTGAAGGATGGGCTAAAGGTTTATTGGAGTTGTAGTTGAAGTTTGGATGTGAGATCTGACTCGTTGTGTCTATAGAAGTGCTTCGTTCTTGTTTCTAGGTGCAAGGAAAATTTTTGGGTTTCCTATATGTATGTCGTTATGCTGTCGAATTTTCGGTAGCACATTAGTGGTTCAGAGGTTAAGGTTATATACGCCTAGGGATCATATCTGTCTCCGAGGAAAGACTCAGATAAGGGACCTCAACTACGTTCCAGGGCCTCAGGTAGACTTATTAAATTCCTTAAGTCTTTCGTGGCTAGAGTGTGTCCCTTCCCCATCTAAGGACTGATAGAACCTAGTTGCCAGGCACGTTTGCGTGTGTTCTATCAGTTGACTGTTAGAGCTTAGTTTCAGGCACGCTAGCGTGCGCTCTCTCAGTTCAGGACGGTGTTGAGTTATGATCAGGCACATTGATTGTGCGCCAATTGGCACCAGGCATGTCTACATGCGTCAGTTACTCCACCGTATTCTATGTTTATATTTCAGGGGTGTTGTGATGGGATAGGTATAGTTCTGCTAGAGGTGGCCAACTAGTCTCTAGTTTACTTGTCTTACCCGACTGACCCCACACAACACTCTAGTTGGCACAGGTTGGGGATAGGTCATCACCCGAGACAGAGCATATTTATGTGATCAGTTGTGGCCCTAGGGTTTGAAACCCGAATGTTTATTCCAGTTAGGTCCCTATGTCGCTAAGACCCAGAAATTTAGAAATTCAGTTTCAAGTGTGACTGGTTAGGACTGATCCTAGTGTGGGGACTTTAGACTCGATTAGGGCCTCAGATGGACTTAAAAGATCCTAAGTCTTATGTTAGCTAGAGTGTCTTTCCTTCCCCATCTCAGGGCTGGTAGAACTCAGTTTGTCAGGCACGTTATCGTGCATTCTATCAGTTGACTGTTAGAGCCCAGCTTCAGGCACGTTATCGTGCGCTCTCTCAGTTCAGGACGGTGTCGAGCTTATGATCAGGCACGTTATTCGTGCGCTAGATGGCACCAGGCATGTTTTCATGCGTCAGTTGCTCCGCCGTATTTATTATTCATATTTCAGGGGTGTTGTGTTGGGATAGGTGTAGTTCTGCTAGAGGTTGCCAGCTAGCCTCTAGTTTACTTGCCTTAACCGACTGACCCACACAACACTCTAGTTGGCACAGGTTAGGGATAGGTAAACACCCTAGGCAGAACGTCTCATGTACTCAGTCATGGCCCTAGGGTTAGAAACCCGAATGAATGATTCCAATTAGGTCCCTATGATGTTAAGACCCAGAATCAAGTTTCATGCTAATAGATTTTATGTTATCAGATCTCATGCTTTCAGTTTCAGCCCTTAAGTGGGCTACTTACTGAGTATATTCTTATATACTCACCCATGCTACATGACTTTCCTTTGCAGGTGGTACTTGACGACATCAGGCGAGTGGCGAGAGCAGAAGCTTGGCTAGGCTATGGGATGCAGCTGCAAATCATGTCTTTAGAAGTCTAGGATCGAGTTTCCTAGTTCATGCTTTCAGATGTTATTAGTTTTCAACTTTACGAAAATTGCCTATCATGTTTTGACTATTTTGTTATTGTAAACTGACTTATGGTTTGGGCCCAGTTTATTAAATAAAAGATTTTTATCTATGGTCTCTTCCGCCTTTAAAGTTTTAAAAGTTTTACGTTTTCATGCATGTAGTATCGACCCCTTTGTGTGTTTTTATTCCCTTTTTAGTCGGGTCGTTACAGTTCATCATTTTCGTCACTGTTCATATATGATCTTTGTGATTTCTACATTTTAGTAGTCTTCCGTTCTAATCTACAAGTTTTAGTTTGAATGAGGTTAATTTGAGGGTTTTTTTGAGGGTTTAGATTAAATTCAAGGTTGTTACATTTTGTTTATCACAAATAAAATCCTCTCTCTTACTTTCAATGTTACTAGTTTTTAGGCTTTGAATGTTACTAGTTTTTAGGCTTTGATTTACTTGTTAGAAAACTAGTTTCGTCCACTGTTATTTTAAAATCTGATTATAAAAAATAGAAAAAAAAAAAAGGTTTATTAGCTAGTCATTTTCCAAAGTAAATAGTGTTAATTATTTTTTGAGTTGGTCTATTAGTTTTTAGCAATTTTTCTTCCTATTTAATAATGGTTATTTGGATTTATCAAAAAAAAAAAATGGTAAGGAATAGCCACATACACATCCTCTTTCAGAAAAATGGCAAAAACATGGTTAAACCGAGATTCAAGTCCAAATTCGATTGGGATTTTTTCCCCTTTCACTAAAATTTCAGTTTTTTTTTTTTAATTTTTTAAGAAAAAAAATGGGATATGGAGTTGTTTAAAATTATATAGTATTGAAAGATGTTTGTATTTTATGTATTTATTCAACTGCCGGCGCCGAAAACCATGATGAACGTGGAAGGAAATATATGGCAAGTGACAGGCTGTGGGCTGTGGGACGAGGAGGAAGACACGTGTCGAAAGAGTAGATGGATAAACGTGACGGCATTTGGAGAGGGTCCCACCACGAATGGTATCCAAGATTTTATTCTCTGCGACAGCTCTGTCTGTATAGAGCATTGGGTTGAACGCCCACGAATGATCTTCCTCCCACCTGTAGCCTGTAGGCTTGGATTTATCAAAACCAGGGGCTGGAATTATCCTTTCCACGTTTTATACCAATTGCAAACATCACGTTACAATTCGCGCGACACAAATTCTTCTAGGATATCTAAGATTTCTTTTTTACAAAAAAACATTTTTTACTATCAATATGTATTCAACTTTTAATTTCAGATAAACTTCGCAAATCTTAATGTTAAACT
Source organism: Luffa aegyptiaca (assembly GCA_017139565.1). NCBI lineage: Eukaryota > Viridiplantae > Streptophyta > Magnoliopsida > Cucurbitales > Cucurbitaceae > Luffa > Luffa aegyptiaca. Next base: position 711,565 of record CM029406.1, on the reverse strand, counting down.
TTAAAAATTACTATAATTTTAACTTTCTAATAGGTTTTTTTGTTCCAAATAAAAGAGTTTTTTCTTTTTTCTTTTTTGTTTGATGAATTACAAATCATATGTAGAGTGTGAAATTGATAAAATTTTAGAAAAAATGACAGCTATATATATATATATTTTAAATTTAAGAACTTTTGCAAAGTTAATAGATATAAATTTATTTTTATCTATCCAATAAAAACATAGTTCAACTGACATAAAGTTGTACTCATGAATGAGAAGTCTGTGATTCAAATTCTTCCACCCCATATATTGTAAAAAAAACAACTTATTTCTATCAAAGTTTTATTGGATTGAAATTAATGAATTTGAAGTCCAAATTTTGCCATCCAAACCTCGAAATTGGGGCTGAAGTGAAGAATATAACTTCCAATCCCATTAAATATAAGTTGATTTTTTCAAATACGACTTTTGATATTGTAAAAGAGAGAAGGCATGAAGAAGAACACAAGGAAAATGCAAGAGAAAACTCTATGCTTCTATATATTTTAGGGTCGGTTGCATATATAATAAAGTTGACCAAAATATTAGCAAAAATGGCAGCTCGCAAAAAGAATTACAAAAATGGCAAAATATTATACTCAGGGGGTCTAAATTACTAAATTACCCTTCCTATTGTAAACAATCTTAAATGACTGAAAATGTTTTCCACACTTTATTCAATGAACAGAGACCCGATATTTATACACCTCAGAGTTCAGCCAAAATAGAATAACAAACCTAACAAATATAACAAATAATACAAATATACATCAGATAACATGCCCCCTCAAACGAAAGACCACTCAGTTGGGCATGAGTTTGGACCGCATAAAAGAGAAACGAGCAGTAGTGAGCGGTTTGGTAAAAATATCCGCAAGTTGAAGAGAGGTAGTTATATGCTGAAGAGTGATGTCCTTCCGAACAACTTTTTCTCAGATAAAGTGAAAGTCAACCTCTATATGTTTGGTATGACCATGAAAAATGGAATTTCTGGCCAATTGAATGGCAGAAATATTGTCACACCATATGTGCGAAGGCTTAGAACCAAAAACACCAAAATCCCGTAAGAGCTGCCGTAACCAAAAAAGTTCTGCTGCAGTGGATGCTAAGGCACGATATTCTGCAGTGGAACTACGGGAGACCGTAGCTTGCTTCTTTGAACCCCAAGATACAAGATTACCACCCATAAATATAATAAAACCAGTAGTCGATCGTCGATCATGAACACTTCCAGCCTAATCAGAATCGAAATAAGCAGTAAGTGAAAAGGAATGTGGATAACTTCGTTTAAACAGAATTCCATGATCAAGTGTCCCGTTAATATATCGAAAAGTTCGTTTGGCAGCAACCAGATGTAAATCAGTGTGAGAATGCATAAACTGAGACAAACGACTTACAGAAAACGAAATATCAGGCCTTGTGAAAGTAAGATACTGTAATGCACCCACCATAGCTCTAAAAATCTTCCCTTCATCAGAAGAACACGGCTTACCAACTGCATTAGAAGAGCATAATGATATAGCTGTTTTGTAAGGTTTGGCACCAAGTAGCCCAAAACGCGATAAAACATCTCGAGCATATTTCTTCTGAGTAATAGATAATCCAGATGCCAAACGATCTATTTCAAGACCAAGAAAGTATTTAAGGCTGCCAAGATCAGTCATATCAAACTGTAACTTCAACTGAGCAATCAAAGAAGTAGCATAAGAAGAATCATTGCATGCTAAGATAATATCATCGACATATAACAAAAGGTAAGTCACAGAAGCACCAACTTTACAAATAAAAAGAGAGGAATCAACAGCCGAGGAGACAAAACCAAGAGTTAGAAGGGGAGAGGTGAAGCATTCAAACCAAGCCGGAGGTGCTTGTTTTAAACCATATAGTGATTTAGCAAGCCGACAAACAAGATTAGGAGAAGATGTATCTTCAAATCCTTGCGGTTGCTGCATATACACTTCCTCATGCAATTTGCCATGTAGAAATGCATTTTTTACATCTAATTGCCTTAAATCCCAACCATATTGAGCTGCCAAAGACAAGATAATACGCACCGTAGGTTTCTTAACAACAGGGCTGAAGGTCTCCTCAAAATCAACACCTTCCTCTTGATGGTAACCTTTAGCAACTAGTCAAGCTTTATGTCTAGCAATGCTACCATCTTGATGTCGTTTGATTCGGTATACCCACTTGCAGCCAATTGCCTGTTTTCTAGGAGGAAGAGGAGTTAAATGCGAAGTACCTTGTTTCATTAAAGCAGCATATTCCTCAGACATTGCCTGTTGCCAAACTGGAAGTTTAATAGCCTTAGTAAAGCAAGTGGGTTCAATATCATCACCACAAGAAGAAGTAGCCAGAAACACCCTCTTTTTGGAAATACCAGATTTACTTCGAGTTTGCATTGGATGATTATTAGAAACCACTGGAATATTATCATGCGTACTTCCATCGGAAGAGTTGGAGGTAGCTAACTCATTTACAAAAGTAGTATTAACCAGATTAGTATCAGAAACAACATTAGCAGTAGCATCAGCAGTCATATCAACATTGGCAATAACATCAAAATTAATAGCATTAGAAGGATACAGAAGACAAATGATTTATATTCTCAGCACAAGAAGATGAAGAAAGCAACAAAGAGTATGGAGGATGATAATATGAAGGATATGGAGTGGACGAGAAAGTAGGAGTAGAAGAGGGTGATTTAGCAAAAGGAAAAGTAGATTTATCGAAAAAGACATGTCGAGAAACAAGAAGTTTGTTATTGCTCATGTTGTAACACAAATACCCTTTGTACTCGAGAGGATAACCAAGGAATACACATTGGGTGGTTTTAGGTTGTAATTTATGAGAATTATAAGGCTTGAGAAAGGGATAGCATGCACAACCGAATATTTTGAGGTGATTATAGTCAGGAAGTTTATTGAACAAACATTCAAATGGTGACTTATTTTGAAGAGTGGAAGATGGTAAACGGTTAATAAGAAAGACGACATAGCAAACACAAAGGGCAAAAAATGAATTGGAAGACAAGAACGAGTCATTAAAGAAATAGCAACTTCAGTAATATGACGATGCTTTCGCTCAGCTATACCATTTTGTTGTGGTGTGTAGGCACAAGACTTTTGGTGAAGGATTCTAGACTGATTTAAAAATGAGGTAAAGGAATGATTTATAAATTTTCCACCACCATCAGTTCGAAGGGTTTTTTATACGAGTAGAAAACATGTTCTCAACTAAAGGTTTAAAACGCTTAAACACAGAGAACACATCAGACTTTTGAGAGATTGGAAACAACCAAGTATATATTGTCATATCGTCAACAAAAGAAACATAATAACAAAAACCATTGATTGATATTTCAGGAGCAGGACACCATACATCACTGTGCAGAAGCTCTAATGGAGACATGAAAGTAGAATAAGATTTTGGAAATGGCACCTTGTGCATTTTGCCAAACAAACAAGGTTCACTAACAGAAGGTAAAGTAGTGCATGAAGGTAAATTTAATAAACGAAGAATAGAGTTGAGAGATTGCAAGTGTGGATGACCTAATCGGTTATGCCACATAGTAGAAGAGTTTTTTGTTCCAGAATGAGCAACAACAGCAAAAGATTGAGGATGAATGATTTTATTATTGACTGCAGATTTTATTGTTGACGGTTGAATGGGATAAAGACCATCAATACTAGGACCTTTGAAGAGGATATGACCCATAGTTTTGTCCTGTATACAAAAATGATCAGAATCGAAAATAACAAGGCAGTTATTATCGACACAAAGCTGATGGACAGACAACAAATTAGTAGATATATAAGGTACACAGAGAAGATTTGATAAGGAAAAAGAAGAAGATGATGTGGAGTATGTACCTCAACCTGTGTGAGAGATAGGAAGCATTTGTCCACTGCCAACAGAAACATTCTCTTCACCATTATATTCTGATGCAATAGAGAGATTGCAAAGGTCTGAGGTAATGTGTGCATTACAACCTGAATCAGCCAACCAAGGAGCAGTAGAGGCTGATGATGAGTTTGACGACTGAATGTAGGATGAATTTTAGTTAGCCACCATTGCAGCAAGCTGAGTAGGAGGATGACGACCTTGATAATGGTAGTTAGTTGTAATAGTCTAAGGCAGAATGCCCAGTGCGCTGATAGATCTGACAAGGTATGCAAGAAGAATTATTATCAGTAGGTGTATTAGGCGAAAAACGACCTCTACCTTGACCAGAACTAGAAGGGAATCTGCCACGACCATTGTTTCTACAGCGACCTCTTCCTCGGAAGGGAGAATTAGAAGATGGAGAGCGAGATTGAGTGTGTGGCGAAGAAGCAAACATAGCCATTAGTGATGTTAAAAGATCATCTTTCTTGGCCAATTTTTCTATGGTAGATTCTTCAGACTTCAAAAGGACATGAAGTTCCTCGAAGGAAACAGGCTGAGCACGAGTACACATCGAAGTCCGGAATGTATTATATTCTGTTGGTAAGCCATTAAGAGTATGAATGAGGAGATCTTCGTCATTAACCGAGATTGAGACATTTGCTAATTTGTCTTTGATTTCTTTAATCCGTTTCACATAAGCATCCACGGATTCATCAGGTTTCTTGGCAACAGACTGCAAATCAGATTTTAAGTTCACAACATTAGTTCGAGAACTAGAGGAGTAGTGTTTTTCGAGTACCTCTCATTCCTGTTTCGATGTTTTGCTGTCAACAATATAGGCTAGGGCTTCTTGAGACAAAGTCGCATTAATCAAGGTCATGAGAGCATGGTCCTTAGCGATCCAATCCTCAAATTGAGGATTCGGTTGACGAACAGATGGTGCGACAGATTGTGTAGAGGATTCAGTTGCCGAAGGAGCAGGAAGAAATTCATGCAGCGTAGGCAGAGATCCGTCAATAAACCCGAATAACTTGTGAGCCTTTAAAATGCTAGTAAGCTGAAACTTCAAGAGAATGAAATTGGAAGCATCAAGACGGATTGAAACCAAATTACAAATGTTCGAGAGAAGAAAAATTGGAGAACGAACATCCTACTCAGAGGTGGACGCCATAGCCAAAGAAGAGTATAGAGCAGGAAAAAAAAAACCAGGAAGAACAACGCAAGTCGGTTATTGCTCTGATACCATGTAAACAATCTTAAATGACTGAAAATGTTTTCCACACTTTATTCAATGAACAGAGACCCAATATTTATACACCTTAGAGTTCAGCCAAAATAGAATAACAAACCTAACAAATATAACAAACCTAACAAATATAACAAATAATACAAATATACATCAGATAACACCTATCACTGATAGAATCTATCACTGATAGAAACATATCACTAAATAGTGTTCTATCGGTGATAGAAATCTAACTTTCTATCACGTTTCTATCATTGGTAGAAACATATCACTTCTAGATTTCTATCAGTGATAGAAATCTCTTATCACTCTATCACTAATAAAAATGTTTCTATCAGTTATAGAAACGTATCATTGATAGATTTCTATCAATGGTAGAAAGTTAGATTTCTATCACCGATAGATTCAACTCACTAATTTATCTTATATTCTAATTATATTTTAATAGTAATCAATTAAATTTTAGAGATTTCGTTCACATCCTTCAGATTCTCTTGCATTCTCTACACCAACAATACAGATCTAAAGGTTTCTATCAGTGATAGAAATAGTTATATCCGTCAATTATTTTGTATTGTACATTCTAATCGGATTAACCTGAAAAAAAAACATCATAAAAAAAACATAAAAATATTATTTGAAAAATATCAAAGTATCACAATAGGTTTCTATAGTGATAGAATCTATCACTGATAGATTCCTATCAGTAATAGAAATATAGATTTCTATCAGTGATAGAAACCTATCACTGATAGGTTTCTATCTTTCTATCACTGATAGAATCGATAGAAGATTTCTGCATTTTTTTTAAAGTTGCTATTGTTTTCTATCAGTCATAGAAGGTTTTCTGTCACTAATAGATTTCTATCACTGAAAGAAATCTATCATAGAAATATTCTATCACTGATAGAAATCTATAAATGATAGGTTTTTATCAGTGATTGAAACGTATCACTAATAGATTTCTATCTAATAGATTTCTATCAGTGATAGAAAACTATCTTTCTATCAAAGTTAGATTTCTATCACTGATAGAAAATTATCATTTTTGTTTCTAAAACCTATTGTTGAAGGAGAAATTTCGGCCAATCACAAATTGCCACGTCATTAATTTGAATTAATGATGAAATAAATTTGGGACCAATTACAAATTTACATGTGTCCCTAAATTAAATTAATAGACATTAATTCGGCAAATCAAACAATGCCACTTGTCTATTATTGATCCATCAGATGACATAAGCCGAGTCCAATCAAATTATGCCACGTGGCAATTGGACCCGAGACTAATGTAACGCGAGATCATTGAAGAAATTGGGTTAAATTAAAATAATCCAACTTTATTAAAAATGGTTTGGATTAAAGCCCAAATACAGTCTAAGCCCAAAGGTTGGGCCCAAGCCCAAGCCCATATGAGGTCCATCAAACTCTATAAATAGAGGAGGCCACCATTCATTTAGAGGGGGGGAAAGAGGAGGAGTTGGAAGCTCTCAGCCAGAGTCAGAGAATTCAGAGAAACTCCACCAAGACTTCTTGAAGACTGAAGACCCTTCAAGACTAGAAGACTTCAACGATCCTTGAAGACCAAAGATTCTTCAATACTTCAAGACCCCAAGACTTCTTGAAGACTGAAGACCCTTCAAGACCAGAAGACTTCAACAATCCTTGAAGACCAAATACTCTTCAAGACTTCAAGACCCCAAGACTTCTTGAAGACTGAAGACCCTTTAAGACTAGAAGACTTCAACAATCCTTGAAGACCAAATACTCTTCAAGACTTCAAGACCCCAAGACTTCTTGAAGACTGAAGACCCTTCAAGACTAGAAGACTTCAACAATCCTTGAAGACCAAAGACTCTTCAAGACTCAAAGACTTCAAGCTCCAATAATCCATTGAAGCTTCAGACTCGAGAATAAGCGCTACAGCCCTCGAGTGAAACACATTCACACACAAGAGAGAGAATCAGAGGATTAAAGTTAGAGATTGTACACCCACACGCATACAACATTAATACAAATATATTGTTTATTCCACGTGTCTCCATCTTTGAAGTTACGTGTGAATAAATTGGCACGCCCAGTGGGACAATCTCTACCTCTCATCTCTCTCTCTTATCTCAAAACACAAGTGTAAACATGTCGTTCAAGACTTCCTCAATGGTCGCTGGCATGAACAAGTCTTACATCGGTTCTATTGCCCATTGTTGCTTCAATGAATGAACGTTGCAAGAAGATACAACTTCTATCGTTGCAGGCCAAGAAACAATCTTGCAGGGGGCATATACTAATGACAAGTTTCTTGTTAAGTATAACCCTTTGTCTGAACCTGATTCTGACCTAGTGACTGTCATGATGACTGAGACAAGAACTATGGAAGAAAGAATGGCTGAGATGCAGGAACACATCAACACCTTGATGAAGGCGATTGAAGAAAAAGATTCTCAAATCGCGCAACTAAAGAGCCAGATTGAGAACCAACATATCGTCGAATCAAGTCAAACCCAAGTCATAAAAAATCATGACAAAGGAAAGACTACAGTGCAAGATGATCAGCCACAGTGTTCTGCTTCGGTCGCTTCACTATCCATTCAATATCTCCAAGATATGATCACAAACTGTATCAGAGCTCAGCATGGTGGACCTACTCAAGATTTCCTCTTGTATTCCAAACCTTATTCTAAGAGGATTGATAACTTGAGAATGCCAATCGGGTATCAGCCACCAAAGTTTCAACAGTTTGATGGAAAGGGCAATCCTAAACAACATATTGCCCACTTCGTTGAGACATGCGAGAACGCTGGTACTCGAGAGGACCTACTAGTCAAGCAGTTTGTTCGAACACTTAAAGGAAATGCTTTTGACTGGTACACTGATCTAGAACCTGAGTCAATAGACAGTTGGGAGGAACTCGAAAGAGAGTTTTTGAATCGCTTCTACAGCACTAGACGAACCGTTAGCATGTTCGAGCTCACCAACACTAAACAACGAAAAAGGTGAACTCGTTGTTAACTATATAAATCGCTGGAGAGCCATGAGTCTAGATTGCAAAGATCGCCTCACTGAATTCTCTTCCGTTGAGATGTGCATTCAAGGCATGCACTGGGAACTCCTCTACATCCTTAAAGGTATAAAGCCTCGCACCTTTGAAGAACTAGCAACTCGCGCCCATGATATGGAGCTAAGTATTGCTAGTCGAGAAAACCAAGACCTTCTACTCCCTAGCATGAGGAAAGAAGGAGGGAACGACGAAGAGACTATAGAAGAATCTATGGTTGTAAACACAACTCTTCCCAAGTCGTCTTCAAAAGAAAAATGACAAACAAATGGAACGCATCACTTAACTTTAAAGGAAAGACAGAAGAAAATCTATCCTTTCGCTGATGCCGACATCCCTGATATGTTGGAACAACTACTGGAAGCACAACTGATAGAGCTTCCTAAGTGTAAACGACCAGAAGAGATGGAGAAAGTCGATGATCCCAAGTATTGCAAGTATCATCGAGTTATTGGTCATCCAGTGGAAAGATGTTTCGTCCTAAAAGACTTAATTCTAAAGCTAGCTATAAAAGGAAAAATTGAGCTCGATCTTGATGAAGTAGCTCAATCAAATCTTGCTACAATCAAAGAAAAGAGCAAGCATCAAAGAAAGAATGATCTTAAGAAACTTCAACCCAAGAGGCAGAGAAGTAAAGAGTTTTCTCAACCTCGACAACCGGTGACTGCGAAGGAACTCTTCTCCAAAACTTTCCACAAAAAGGAAAAAGAAAGCTTTGCAACTTCCTACTGCATCGACGTAGAAGAAGTTGACAATTCCAAGAAGGGTGAACAAAAGACTTCCGTCTTCGATCGCATCAGGCCTTTAACTACTTGTCCTTCGGTGTTCCAAAGAATGAGTATGGCCACGAAAAAAGAAGAAATTCAATGTTCGGCGTCCACCTTCACTCGACCTTCAGCTTTCCAAAGGCTAAGTGTCTCCACATTGAGGAAAAGTCGGTCTTCAACATCTGTCTTTGATCGCCTCAAAGTAACAAACGATCAACCTAAAAGAAAGATGGACAACTTGGAGTTGAAACTTTTCGATGAAGTAAACAGCGACGAGAAGCTTCATAGTAGCATCCTGTCACGTATGAAGAGGAAGTTTTCTGTTCTCATAAATACGGAAGGTTCCTTGAAGGTGAAGCCAAATCTCATTATCCTGACTAATCCTACAAGTCAAGGATCTGATCAAGACCATGATGAAGATAAGGGCTTTTAAAATGTAAAAGCTCCTGATCGCAAGAGCCTAAACTGCATGATGCTCCTAGCCCACACGAGCTTAAAAGGTGAGTGCAAAAAAATTTTTGAACTACGTTATGACTTTATCCCTTTTCTTCAAAGGGTACGTAGGCAGCTTAAAGAAAGCTTTAAGTTCAGTCTCTGCAAACAAAAAAAGAAAGTGAGACAAATATTGAAGCACAACAATATAAATTGAGGAAATTCATCACTAGTGGGGGCAACACAGCAAATGGAGGTTATGCATCGTTATGGATGTGAAGCTACGAGTTGGATGAATAAAAGAAAACTTCATTCCTCCAAGTTCAATGTCTCGCTAGCCTCAAGTTCGGTGTTTCACTCACCTTATGTTCGTTGTTTTCTTCTTCAAGTTTGAAGGTTCTTACGCTGCACTGCTTCCTTCACCAAGTTTGAAGGTTATCACGCTGCGCTGCTTCGCTGTTCCTTCTCCAAGTTCGAAGGTTCCCACATTGCGCTGTTGTGCTGCTTCCTTCTCCAAGTTCGAAGGATCCTCCAAGTCGAAGGTTCTCAGGTTCTCATCCGCTTCGCTGGAGTTCTTTCTCCCCAAGTTTGAAACTTCTCATGCTCCAAGTCGAAGGTTCTCAGGTTCTCATCCGCTTCGCTGGAGTTCTTTCTCCCCAAGTTTGAAACTTCTCATGCGCTCGTGTTCTCACGTTGCTTCGCTGCAGTTCCTTCCTCCAAGTTCGAGAAGGTTCTCATCAGTTCGAAGGTTTCAAGTTGCTTCGCTGCAGTTTCCTTCCTCCAAGTCGAAGGTTCTCAGGTTCTCATCCGCTTCGCTGGAGTTCTTTCTCCCCAAGTTTGAAACTTCTCATGCGCTCGTGTTCTCATGTGCTTCGTTGCAGTTCGAAGGTTTCAAGTTGCTTCGCTGCAGTTTCCTTCCTCCAAGTTCGAAGGTTCTCACCTTCTCCCCAAGTTCGAAAATATGTATCTTAAAATTGACAAATTTTGAGACTCGAACTCATGACCTAAAAGTATCTAGCTTGGCTATTAAACCAATAGACCATTCAAGTATTTTGATTAACATTCGCTTGTTAATATTATACATATATGCTATTCAGTCAACTCAGATTATTCTCAATCCAAATCATGTCAAACTCAAAATCAATTAAAGTTCAAACTCATTCTATTCCAAATGCAAGTTAAAATTGGATAGAATTTTACCTCAAGTCAAAAGTTGGCGACCTCGCTTCTTTTTAAAAGATTGATGGTTGACAACTTTTGCTTCATCTTCAAAAGTTGACGGTTGGCAGTCTCACTTCTTCTTCAAAAGTTGACGGTTGACAACTTCACTTCATCTTCAAATGCTACTCAGAACACCCAATAAAATAGGGACTGATCTGGCAGGCATGCGTCGTTGTAGGCAAATCTGGTGACCACCTCTGCAGGAAACTACAGTCATCAAAGTGACTGGTCTAGACAGGTGGTGAAATCACTGCAAGTGAAGTTGATGACGACCGTGGTGACCACCCCTGCAGGAAACTACAGTCATCAAAGTGACTGGTCTAGACAGGTGGTGAAATCACTGCAAGTGAAGTTGATGACGACCGTGGTGACCACCCCTGCAGGAAACTACAGTCATCAAAGTGACTGGTCTAGACAGGTGGTGAAATCACTGCAAGTGAAGTTGATGACGACCGTGGTGACCACCCCTGCAGGAAACTACAGTCATCAAAGTGACTGGTCTAGACAGGTGGTGAAATCACTGCAAGAGAAGTTGATGACGACCGTGGTGACCACCCCTGTAGGAAACTACAGTCATCAAAGTGACTGGTCTAGACAGGTGGTGAAATCACTGCAAGTGAATTTGGTGACGACTGTTGCACGAAGCTTACACATTCAAGGAAGAAAGAAACAAATTGCAAAAAAAAAAAAAAAAAAAAACGAAAATTCAAAAAAAAAAGGAAAAAAACGAAAATTAAAAATTTAAAAAAAAAAAAAAAAAGGAAAAGAAAGTTTCCTACTTGAATCCCTTCTTGAATGCTCTCTGCAATTGATGTGTGTTCTCCCCTACTGAGGTTCAACCCTATTTATAGAAGGGAAAGTTTGGATTCAAATAGATAAATCTTATCTCCAACGACTATCTTCATCAATTTTAGGATTTTGGGTTCAAATTTTAACCCAAAGATATGAGATTTGATTTAAATCAAATTAAAAGATAAAAATTTGGGGATTTTGTTTCAAATTTTAACCCAAAAGTATGAGATTTGATTTAAATCAAATTGGGAGATAAATTCAAATTGATTGGGTAGACTCCTAAATTGATTTAGATTGAATTAAACTGAATTTGAGTATGATCCAACTCTTATCCCAAATCAAATTTTCTAAGTTCCATATGAAAATTTTATTCCAAATTCCCACCAAATTTTGGATGCAATCTTAAATTTACTTAAATTAAAGTTTGGGCATAATCAAAATTTTGTCCCAAACTTAAGATCAAATTAAAGTTGCCGCCAAACAAGAAAATCAAGATTTTGTCCAAAATTCAAATTTTGATTAATTGGCGTAAAATATGTGTCAAGCAAGAAAAAAAAAATCAAAACTAAGAATTGACTTCATGTTTTGATTACATTGACACATCAAATGGAATCAAAATCAAGAACAAATACTTTGCATTTTGATTCCAAAGTATCTTTTTCGAGATTCACTCACACATAACTTGTGCATAAATCTCGAAAAGGGGGCATTTGTTGAAGGAGAAATTTCGGCCAATCACAAATTGCCACGTCATTAATTTGAATTAATGATGAAATAAATTTGGGACCAATTACAAATTTACATGTGTCCCTAAATTAAATTAATAGACATTAAAATTCGGCAAATCAAACAATGCCACTTGTCTATTATTGATCCATCAGATGACATAAGCCGAGTCCAATCAAATTATGCCACGTGGCAATTGGACCCGAGACTAATGTAACGCGAGATCATTGAAGAAATTGGGTTAAATTAAAATAATCCAACTTTATTAAAAATGGTTTGGATTAAAGCCCAAATACAGTCTAAGCCCAAAGGTTGGGCCCAAACCCAAGCCCATATGAGGTCCATCAAACTCTATAAATAGAGGAGGCCACCATTCATTTAGAGGGGGGAAAGAGGAGGAGTTGGAAGCTCTCAGCCAGAGTCAGAGAATTCAGAGAAACTCCACCAAGACTTCTTGAAGACTGAAGACCCTTCAAGACTAGAAGACTTCAACGATCCTTGAAGACCAAAGATTCTTCAATACTTCAAGACCCCAAGACTTCTTGAAGACTGAAGACCCTTCAAGACCAGAAGACTTCAACAATCCTTGAAGACTGAAGACCCTTTAAGACTAGAAGACTTCAACAATCCTTGAAGACCAAATACTCTTCAAGACTTCAAGACCCCAAGACTTCTTGAAGACTGAAGACCCTTCAAGACTAGAAGACTTCAACAATCCTTGAAGACCAAAGACTCTTCAAGACTCAAAGACTTCAAGCTCCAATAATCCATTGAAGCTTCAGACTCGAGAATAAGCGCTACAGCCCTCGAGTGAAACACATTCACACACAAGAGAGAGAATCAGAGGATTAAAGTTAGAGATTGTACACCCACACGCATACAACATTAATACAAATATATTGTTTATTCCACGTGTCTCCATCTTCGAAGTTACGTGTGAACACCTATGTCACTGATTTTGTTTTGATTTTGTTTTTATAGATGTCGAAGCAAAACAACATGGAAATTGAACCGGAAGAAAATAAAAACACAAAGCGGAAGTTGAAATTTAAAAAAAAGGAAACCTCAACAAAACAAAAAAAAAAAGGAAAAACAAAAAAATATGTACAAAATTATCACATAATCAAATACACTATTGATTTCTATTTAGGATAAATTTCTATCGGTGATAGAATTCTATCACTGGATTTCTATCACTGTGATTCTATCAACGATAGATTTCTATTAGTGATAGATTCTATCAGTGATACAAATCAAAACATGGGCAAAACGAGAATTAAAAAAACGATTTAAAAATTTTGCTATATTTTCATTTTTTTTATAAAACTTGCTATATATGCCATTAACCATTACAATTTAGCCACCCATTAAAATTTTCCTATATTTTATTGATCATTCAATAGCCATATATAGAGACCTGGGGAGAAAAACTCTTGCAAAAAGTATTCAGGTATTATTTAAATTAATTTTTATAATCAACTAGATTATATAAAACTTATTTTATAATAGCGTGTTGAATTAACCTAATTATTTATCAATTGTAATAAATTAATCCTAACTAATTAAGTTTTCTTTTCAAAATTCATTAAAAAAGTATTCAGGTATGCTTTAGATAGATTATAAAACATATATGTGATATAAATTTGATAAGATTTCAAAGAAAAACAATGTTAGTGCTACATTTTGTTAAAATTTTTGAGTTTTGATAAAGTTATTTATTAGCTAATTTGTGGATTAATCAAACTTAAAATTAATGTAATTAAGGTTATTTATTAAAAATATTAAATAAATAATTTTAATTAGTCAAATTAACTTAGTTTGTTCCATTAAAATTATTCCTGAATCAATTCAAAAAAATATAGTCAACAATTATTAATTCAATAATTTTTATTACTACTTTGAATTAATTTTGATTGTTTTATTGATTAATCTATTAAAATTACATAAAATTTCCATGACTAATCTCATAAAATAAATACAAACATAATTGATTCTCATACAATCCTGATGTCATTCCCATGCACAACCAAACACAGTTTTCTTTGATTTCTAGCTATCTTATTCTCAAACATATTATTCTCAAGCATCCTTTATTTCCAGGCATCTGAAAAACTATAAATCAAATGACCCCTTAGGTTATTTCTTAAACATGATCCTCTCGTATGTCAACCACATACTTGTTCAAGATTACGCTAATAGCTTTGAATTTTTCATATAATGAATAATGTAAATTGCAATCAAGTAATTATTAAATAATAAAAAAAAATTAATTACGAGGCTTTAGGGCATAAATCCCAACCCAATATGCATCCTTTGCAAGCAGGTTGTTGTCCTCACAGATGGTGCCAACTATTGATGCTAAAATCTAGATAGGGAGAACTCATCTGACCTTCATGTGACAACAACTGTAAATTTGTTTGAAGGGGGAAGAGGTAGCCTCCAAGACAAGAAAAAACTCCACCCTGGTGTGCCTGATGCTTAAGTCAGCAAGAAGGTTGTGGAGTATGGCAAGTAGAAAGCAAGAGGAAGGAGATCATACCTTGATCCGTTTTAGGGTTTTGTCCATTTGAGGACGGTCTAAGACTAAAAACGAATCAAACCAAACTAGTTGAGAACTCCAGGGATCAAGCTAAGCGAGGGTTGGACAACGGTGCTCGATCTTTGGGCCTACGGTCGGCCTCGACATGGGGCCCGATTTGACATTGTTTTGTCGGGTTGGCGCTATGATGGCTCAGTCTGTTCCTCGATTTTCAGGACAGTGCAAAATTACCTATAACAAGAACTAAAATTTAAATTATTGTAGGACATATAAAGAAAAAAAAAATAGAAAGAGAAGAATAAAGAAAAAGGTGACCAAAGTGAGGCATTCCTTCCCCACAGAAAAATTTGTGTACCGTTATACTTGCAATCATTTATATTCCATTACATGATAATCTTGGAGTTTAAAATTTCATTGACATGTCAACATTTCCATCAACATTTTAACATGTTAATGAGTTTTTGACATCAACATGAGGGGTGAATCGACATTTCCATTATATCAAAGAAAAATCAATTAACAAAATATACCTAAAATATCACAAAATACTATTGTAGACCTAATACTAATCATAAAAAAATAAACTTATTTAAAAAAGGTGAAATGCTTATTTTTTAATTCAAATATTTTTATGATTTTTTTATATTTATAATATAATTTTTCATGATATATTTGTCGACATAGACATTTCATCGATATTTTCATAGAGTTGAAACCTCAACATTTTTATTGACATTGACATTTAAAACATTGAATAATACTACATCTACAACTACATATGAGGTCTTACATTATTTTTTAATTAACGATGTAATTGAATGCTTGAATATGGGTGACAAGGTTTGAAGTTTATTTATATTATTTGTGCATCGATAAGTTTTGTTGAGGATCCCACATTGAAAATATGAGAGAAGGTCTCACAATTTTTAAAAGATATATATGTTACTCCTTTCCTTGCCAATTGAGTTTGAGATGAAACCTCACCCTTATTTTTATCTGATAAGCTTTTTACTACTTTCTTCACATGAATTTGAATTATTATAAATTTAGGGTGGGTTCAAAAAACCTTGAGAATCATTTTCCTCTATTTCTTATGTAACGTCCCAGGTTTTATTAATATCTAACCTAGTGACATTACTAAACTCCTATATTCAAACTAACTGAGAGCTTCGAAAATTTCAGCAGCATTACAACATACATAGGACAAAAAACAAATTTTTTAAACTCCTGTTAAGCACAAACAACACTTCTATAACAATCTAGTCTACTCCACTTTTCTTCTGCATGTTAGAAACCAATTTCACAACCACAATACGAGTCAGGTCTCGTACTCACAACTAATGGCAAAACCACGACTTCACTAAGTATAAGTAAAACACTTAACTTCCTAGGAACAACTCAACTTTATTAAACTATGCACAACTGGAAGCGAGAAGATGATTAACTAATTTAGAGCTTAAACATATTACAAAAGAGTAACCAGACTAAATCCACCTAACCGACTAAGAACAACCACTAAAGTCCTATCTCAATAGGCAAGAAAACAAAACAAACTCAGCTACTAGGGTCATTCCTCGTGAGCCTCCTCCTCAACATCACCAGGCACATAAATCTCGTCATCACCTGCATAATCTGAAAATGTTGGGGGAAGAAATGGGAGGGGTATCAGACTGACCACAGTACTGGTAAGTAGCTCACACCCGGTGAGCCACCAAACAACAGACAGCCACATCGACATGCTATTCACACACACATCATGCTTGTAAAGTGGTAAAGCAACCAACATGCTCTTTCTTATGAAAACAAACGATGCTAATACATGCTTCATGCAAAAATGGGATGACAACATGAATCCACGCATCATGCTATGCACCCCTACATGGTTTTCGCGCCATCCCCGCACACTCACACGTGATTTTCGCGTCACGCTCCACACTCACATCCCACATGTGATTTCTGCGTCACGCTCCGCAAACCCACCCAACACATGAATTACGTGCCATGCGCAGCGCCACTCACACGTGATTTCCACCTCACGCTCCGCACACACACCCAACACATGATCAACGCGTCATGCTCCGCCTCTCCCCAATGAACACATTATGCAGACACGACTCACATGTAGCATAGTTGTCATACAACAATATCTCATGCTTAAGAAATAAACGAAACAACATGCTTATCTCACATTTCAAGTTATATATATAGCATACACAACGCATAAGACAAAGCAAGTAACACAAGCAGAATGCTCAAACAAACAGACAGACTCATCCATGTAGAAACTACTTACAAATAGCTTAAGAGCACTTCTAAATCAACTAATGCTTGCTGGAAAATATTAGAATAGGCTCTAGGCGGACCTACGAGCACAATAGAGACCTTCTAAAGGTTAGGGAATAACCAAACAACCTTTCCAACACCTAACATAGATTAAAAGGGACTTAAAACATGCTGAAAGATGCTAAAACAACTTACCAAATAAGGCGGAAACCTTGCTGGAAATTACCAATCAGCACTGAAATGCCTTATACAAGTGTTGTCCCGAGCCCGAATTGAGTCCAAACCACACTTTAAAGAGCACTAAATGGTTATAGACTATTCTAAAGCTAAACTAAATGAATTCTAAAGGTTTAGGGCGCAGAAACTTATTGATCAGTACCCAAATGACCTCAAATACATGCTGGAAAATGATCGTCTAGGCCCGAAATCGTGGATTCCAACTCCCACGCTTATGGGTAATCCGATCTGAGGTCTTTCAACTTATGGGCAAGTGTCATAAGTCAGTTTTGAGCCCGAACGATCGCTGGTTGGTGTTCGAAAGAGCCTAAATTTGAAAATACAATGTTGTTACAAAGTGGGTAAATCAAAACGAAGCTCGATTGAGCAGGGGTCACAATTTAGACATGATTTAGAGTCTGAAATCAAGTGGGTGAATAATGTGGGTTTTAAGCCAAACCTTACCGGATTACTAAATCAACGTCGAAGGAGGTTGGACCCGTGTCGAATGCTTGAACCCTTTGCTGCCCCTGACTTGAAACGTGAAGGGGAGAGAGATCTGACGAGTCTTGTGGTGTGGGTACTAACTTTCGACGAGGAACGAACGGAGAGGGGTGGCGCGGTGCATGGGTCTTCTATTTTCGACAAGAATCAATGACGGTGCAGGAGGACAGGCGGCAGCGAGAAGAGGAAGAAGAAGAAACAGAGCGGTGCGGGTTTCTTTGCTACCAATGGGAAAGAGAGACGAGGGAGAGAGATGGAGAAGGGCGGTGGCGGCTGGGCGACGAGAGAAATTGAGCGAGGGAAATGGAGACGACGTGGGGCTCGCCGACGAAGGAAGAAAATGACGGGGGGGGGGGGGTTGGTGGAAGCATGCGAGAGAGGGAGAGAAAGGGAAGAGAGAGATGAGAAAGATGAGGTTGAGTTCTTGATTTTCTTTTTCTTTTCTCTTTTTTTTTAAAAAAAACCAAATAACTCCAATTAACTACCCACTAATCAGAGAAAGACGCATACCCACTTTTCCACTAACCACTTAGCACTAATGCACGGGAAGAGAGAAAAATAAAATATCACGATTGGCTAAAAATATCGATTAAAAGCCAAACTTAAATTCTAATTTTTGTCAAACTAGAATTTAAACTTGATTAATCCAAAATGGAATAATTTTGAAACGTGGGGCGTTACATCTTAGGTCCCATTTGATAACCATTTGGTTTTTGAAAATTAGGCTAGTTTTCTTCCAATTTCCTTACAATTGTTTTCATGTTTGTTAAGGTTATATTTGAATTTCTAACCAAATTCCAAAAACAAAAACAAGTTTTTGAAAACTGTTTTTTTTTTAGTTTTAAAAAATTCACCTGATTTTTTAAAACATGGGAAGGAGGCGGATAACAAAACAAGGAAACTTATTGATAGAAGTAGTGCTTATAAGCTTAAATTTTCAAAAAGAAAAAATCAAATGGTTATCAAATGGGGTCTTAATAATTGTTTTTTTTTAAGAAAAATACCTTGCCTCCATGCTGGAAAGAAGTAGCTTTCTATTTATTTTATTTTATTTTAATTTTTTGAGAAAAGTCTATTTTGACTTAGTTTATTTGTATTAAATAAATCATATTAGTGGTGAGTTTGATGTGATTTTTTAATAGTAAAAAGTACTTATTAAAACGTTGATAGGATACAAATGTGAGAGGTGAGATTCGAATCATGAACCTTTTGATCATGTGTACAAACTTTATGTCAGATAAATTATGCTCGTATTAGTGAAATACATTATATAGTCAAAACAAATGCGATCTATAAAATTTTAAGAACACTTAAAAAGTGTTTTTCAACAAAACACTCAATCGATGTTTTTCTTAAAAGTTTTTCACTTGAATTCTACTGTGTTCTATAAATATTAAACATTTTTAAATAAAGTTATTGCTTATTGGTGACAAAAATGAGTAGATTCACCATTTACATCGAAACTATAAATTGAAAATAAGAATAACCTTAGCATCGTTGTGATATAACCTATCTCAATGTATTATTAAATGGGAAAAGTAAAATGTACTCGAGATAAAATTCAAAAATTAAGGTCCTAATTGATAACTATTTGGTTTTTGGTTTTTGGTTTTTGAAAATGAAGCTTATAAACACTATTTCCACTCACAAGTTTCTTTGTTTTTTCTAATACATTCTTTCCGTGTTTTCAAAAACCAAACCATTTTGTGAAAACTAAAAAAAGTACTTTTCAAAAACTTGCTTTTGTTTTTGAAATTTGTTAGGAATTCAATTGTACTCTTAACAAACATGAAAACCATGACAAGGAAATTGGAAGAAAACAAGCATAATTTTCAAAAACCAAATGATTATCAAGCGGGGCCTAAGAGTTCAAGTACAAATTTTAAGAATTTATAATAGAGACTAAATTTGTGTTAAATATTATTTTATAGAGTGAAAATCATCCATAACTGAATTTAAATTAAATATCATAAAAATATCTATATCTATAATCTATAATCTATAATATAATATTATTATTATATATATATATATATATATATATATATATATATATATATATATATATATATATATATATATATATTAAAAAGCTTCTATTCTTGAAAAACTTTTTTTGGACAATTATGTCCCTTATTTAATTTATATATTTACGAAATATGTCATCAACAATTAATTTCCCTTAATTATCAATAATGTGAATTTTAATAATAACTACCCTTGTTTTCTAATTATCTAAATTAATTAATTATAATATGAAAGGTTAAAATATGAAAGGTTAGAATATAAAAGGTTTTGTTAATTTAATTTCTATAAATTAATCATAAAATTAACGAATCTACTTTTAATTATAATTATTAAGGGAATTTTTTAAGGTTTGGAATTCTAAGAGTTTTGCAAAATACTACTTATAGTTACATCAAAATTATGCTTATAAGAAATACGATATGAAAAAAAAACACGAAAAAATAATAACAAAAAAAAATTATCAATGTAGATTTTGTAGCTTATAACATATAGAATTCCTATTTAGTTTATTGATATACCTAAGTAAGAAATTCCATTAAATATAAACAATAATTTTCACAACAAAGATTAAATCGTTACAAATTTGAAAATATACTAGACGGCATTGTTACATTCTAAAGTGACTTGCGTAAGTAAGCACATGAGTGAGAGCTCCAGCGTGCTAAGCCCGAGCTCCTCCGTGCTGATAAGAAAACAATGCCATTGAAAAAAAAATAAAATGATTAGTATTGTTTCGCTATCCCATCCATTTACGTGCTAAGCGTTTTCCAAAGGCCATACTGATACTGGTTTAATTTATTAAAATCAACTTCTTAAATCATCAGAAGTGGACATCTCTCCCACTCTTAATTTTTCTTTTTGAAAAATCCTCCTCTATCTTAATTACGATATATCATTTTTATGCAATATATATATTTTTTAAATTAAAAAAAGACCCAAAACTAAAAGGATCATGAGGATTGAGGATTGTTGGGCTCCACAAACAGATGTTGACAAATCGTCCGGAAATTTTCGACAATTAATTTTAGTTTGCTTTTTTTAGTGTTAATATTAGTGTTACACGTAAACAACAATAAACAAATAAAGATGGCTTTGCCGTTGAAGGTTGAATATTTCAATTATGCTTTGCTAATTAGTGACTACACAAATCTTTGATAAGCTGATATGTGAGATTGGTCAAAAGCTCATGTCATACGTTCTAGGAAATTACCCATTTATTTAACTTTATCTTTAAAAAAAAAAAAAAAAAGTGGTTTAAATTATGTTTAGTTTCGGATGAAATTATCAATCAAGCGGGGCTCGGAGCTAAAGAATTGCAGAGAATGAGGGAGCAATTCGTATTGATATTTTGTAATAAAATGATTGTCTGATGATACAAGAGACAAAACATCAAAATATAACGCAAAATGAAAGGACACATGGAGCAATCTTAGAGGCTAAACAAATAACAAACTTTACCGTACAAAATTATAATAATATAGCCTCAAAATACAGTACTAACAAATAACATTTTATCATCCCCGCAAGCGTAACCGGCCTAGAAAGGATTGTGAGCTTGGTAAGAATACTTTGAAACTGAGAAGTGGCCAATGGCTTTATTAATATATTTAGCCAGCTGATCTTCGAAAGGAACAAATCGAACAAGAAACAGTTTGCACATAACTTTCTCTCGAATGAAATGATGATCAATTTCTATATGCCTGGACTAACTATGAAGGGCTGGATTAACAGCTAAATATGTGGTGTTGATATTATCACATAATAACAGTAGTGGAGAGGTAGAAGAAGCACCCAGTTCAATCAAAAGATACTGAATCCATACAATTTTAGCAGCAACATTAGAGAGGTCATGATATTCAAACTGAACACTAGAGTGGGAGATGACCTTTTGTTTACCAGAAGATCAAGAAATGAGATTTGGACCATGGAAAACACAATATCCACTTGTACTTCTGTGATCATCTGGACAATTCCCTCAACTAGCAACCCGTGTAGCAAGTTAAGGAGTGAGGACCTGAGTTGGTTGTTGGTTGTCTTGAGGTACCGAAGGATACGTTTCCCAAAATTTCAATGGGCTGTTGTGGGAGCATGAAGAAATTGAAAAGCTTTATTAACCAAAAGCTTAAATCAGGTTGGATAAGTGTACAATACTGAAGTGTCCCAACAATGCTCCTATACGGTTTTGGATCCTGTAAAAGCTTACCATCCCTAAAGGAAATTGAAGAACCTGCTGCCATAGGAATAACCATTTGTTTGCAGGACAACATGTCAGCTCGCTGAAGAAGGTCAACAAAATACTTGTGTTGACAAAGATGCAAGGACTAAGCATCCCTCTTAACTTCAATGCCAAGGAAAAAAGATAACTCATCAAGGTCTTTTAGAGCAAAAGACTATTCAAGCACTCGATAAAATTATGGATAAAGGAAGCATTATTTCCAGTAACTATTATGTCATCTACACATATCAAAATAGCAACAAACACTGAGTTCTTATTAAAAAAGAATAGAGAAGTATCTGAAGGAGTATGTAATACTCTAGCGGAAGCGTTTTCGATCTTAGGCTTCTTAATTTACCAAATTACATGAAACAAACTAGGATAAACATGCTAAATAAAAGATGGAGAGAAAGTGCACCTTTGAAGAACGAACAACGGCAATCCTCGAACTTGAATGATTCACGAACACAGTAAGGATCACCAAAAAAGTCTTCCCTACTATTCTCCAGCCTTAAGAACGGTTTGTGGGAACCAAATAGTGAGAGAAAACGAGGGAGAAGGTGCTTAAGAACAAGAGAGAGAGATTTGATCGGTTCTTCTTTTGAGAAAGTTTTTCCAAAAAACATTCATGTAAAAATTTTCTACAACATTAGAAAGAAAATTCATCAAGCCATCTTATATATATGAAGACAATGATCATGGGGTTAGATTTGTCATGGGTTAAGGCGTGTCTTAACCAAAGTTTTCATGATTCATTTGTTAAACAAAGGTGTCATCACCAAAATTTGTATGATATTTTCATAAAGCAAATGTGCCTTAAACAAAATTTGCATGAATCATTTATAAAATTAATAACATAATTAATTTTAAATACAAAATCTATTTTATAATTAATTAAACAATTTTAATTCATTATATTTATTTAATTTAATATCATATATTAAATCAAATGTTCTATCAATTCTACATATCTCTCAAAACCAATAGTTTGAATATGAATCCCTATTCATATTAAAATTTAAACTAAAGTTCTAATATGTATCATATACACATTAGCAATATATAAATCACATTTAAATATTTTCCAACTCTTTTTATAGTATAGTTCAATTCACGATTAAACTATATAACGTATCAATTATATGACATATAACTAACATTAACTAAAGTTCTAATATGTATCATATACACATTAGCAATATTTAAATCACATTTAATATTTTTCAAATCTCTTTATAATATAGTTCAATTCACAATTAAACTATATAACATGTCAATTATATCACATATACCTAACATTTACTCCCTAAACCGAATTTGAACAATTCAAATTCTCTCATCACACTGTTCTAAGGTTTAGTCTGATATGAGCTAGCAGGGGGACCTAATGGACCTACAGATCATGAGCTCCAATAATCTGAGATTAACTGGCTATACTCTTTAACCAAATTAAACAACATTCGTTAACTGTCGGGTGACTCCACTATAGACCCGCAACTGCACTCTCCTCACTGTAGATATATTTCTGTCCACTTGATATAACCATGATTAGTAAGTCAATCCTTCACAGGTTGTTCGTAATTACAACTGGGTTGAAATTATCGTTTTACCCCTGTAATTACCTCTTATTCCTTAAGTCCCACTGATCTTCTAATGAACAATTGGTTTGTGATCCAACCATCAAACCGAGTCTCTCTCAGGCCAATGAGAGGGTGAGGCCCCTTGTTCAAGATCTGGAGTCAGCACTTAAGAGAACAACCTATATATTATCCCTAAAATTGGGTAGGAGTGAATTCTATCTTGTAGGACTATGTCCCCAGCTATCTACCCAGTCTTATCCCCAAGAGTGGTAGGCTTATTGATTCGACGAACTCGGGTCACTCTCATCCATGAAAATCAAAGCATAATCTCGAATAAACAGGAGTTCATAGTTACCTCAGGATTAAGATCGAGCTACCAAGGTCATCGTATGAAATAGTCAGTCTTAACAGTAAACGGTGGTATAAAGTAAAAGTGACTATTTCACGGTTTTGGTCCTATGTAAACTCATTGCATAGGACGCCCCCACTCACATGTCTCCACATGAACGATTTAGCATCACATCGTTTGTATCATATACAAAGTGGGTCGCGTCCATAGTGTCCCCAAGCTAAGGTACCCAGACTGCTTTGGCTATTTCTTGAACTTGATTGACTTTTATGTCTCCACATATAGTTCAAGTCTACATGTTATAGCCAGGGGTTCTTAGTTTATTGGATTTGGGTTATATAATGTGCAATTCATTTATTGTTCAATAACAACTTTATTGAATAAACCTCAATAACAACTTTATTGAACAAGTACACAATTTGTTACATTCATTATCTACGAGTTTTAGGGCATAAAACCCAACAGTATCAGACTTAGAGGCTGTGAATCCCTAATCCAATAGACAAGAGCTAAACTTCATAAACCATTCCCTTGGACTTTGTCTCAAACCATATAGGGCCTTTTGGAGTTTGTAAACATATGTTGGTTTATCTTTATCCACAAAACCCGACGACTAAAGCATGTAAACATCTTCATAAATATCTCCATTAAGCAAGGCATTATCCACATCTAGCTACTTAATAATCCAATGAGAACGTACAATAAGAGATAAGATAATTTGTATGGTTGTTAGCTTAATTACTGGGCTAAATGTCTCAAAATAGTCAATTCCATGAGTTTGATCGAAGCCACGAGCCACAAGTCTTGCCTTATACCTTCAATAGAGCCATTCAGTTTAAATTTAATTCGGTAAACCCATTTGCAACTAACAATTTGTAATCTGGAGAGTGTGGAACAAGAATCCAAGGGTTGTTTTGCACTAAAGCCTTATACTTCTTATCCATAGCATCTCACCATTCAACACCCTTAATCCTACCTTAAAGTTTGTTGGTTCAACTAATGGTGATGATGAAGAAGAGGAGGAAAAGGCTAGCCAACATTTTGGTTTAAAAATGTCGGTTTTTGCTCGAGTGATCATGGGATGAATATTAGTTGGAGCAACATTGGTATGTGAAGGTAGAGATGGAGGTAATTGGAGAGGAGAGGACAAGTCAGAAGATGTGGACAAAGGTAATGGAGAATTAGCTGCATATGGAGGTATATTAGGTGAGCAAGAAGCAAGAAAGAATGGTGGTGAACTAAATTTGGGGAAATGAGAGCAAAACCTAGTGGAAAAAGGGGCCTTATAGATGAAACGGAAGCAGAAGATTGAGAAGTAGTGGCTAAGGGAATGGAAGGAGTAGGCAAAGACTCCGATATTATAGAAAATGGAGCAGAATTAAAGAAAGAATGGTTAGATTGAATAGATTTAATAGATCCAAATTTGAAGTCATACTGAGCACAAGGAAAACATGATTCATTAAATACAACATGTCGAGGCACAAATAAGCGACCTGAGAGTGAATCAAGGCAAAAATAACCTTTGTGATTATTGTTATAGCCAACAAAGATACACTCAATGGATCGAAACAAGAGCTTATGAGCATTGAATAGTCTTAAAAATGGAAAACATGCACAACCAAAGGATTGAAGAAACGAGTAGTGAAGGGTATGATTATAAAGCAAAAAATATGGGGACTTTGGAGTGAGAATAGGAGTAAGTAAATGATTTATTAGGTATATAGTTGTTTGGAAAGCAAAACTCCAAAAAGAAAGTGGGAGAAAAGAATGAGCAAGTAAAGAAATGCCTATTTAAACAACACGTCGATTCTTTCTTTCAACACGACCATTTTGTTGGGGAGAGGGGCAAGACACTCGATGTAAAATACCATGAGCATAAAGATAAGAAGACACAGATCGAAACTTGCCACCCCAGTTAGTTTGAAGACATTTAATAGTTTTTCCAAACTGAACTTCAATTAATCTTATAAAATTAAGAAAGCAAGGAAAGTTTCGTCCTTAGATTTGAGTAAGTAGAGCCAAGAAAAACGAGTGTAATCATTCCATAGATAAAAAAAGGTAACGAGTTCCATTAATTGAAAGTTGTGGGGAAGGTCCCCATACATCTGAGTGAACTAATTGAAAGGGTTCACAAGATTTAGTTTTAGCTAATGAAAAGGATAAACCAGACTTTTTCCTAATTAACAAGCATTACAAAATTCATTGACATTTGTACGAGAGACACCACAATGAGATAAAATTTACTTCAAAACAGCGGTTGTAGGGTGCTCCAAACGAAAATGCCAATTTGGAGAAGCTTGTACTAAGGACAAAAACACAAAGAAGACTTGAAACTTGAAGAAGTAGCAGAAGAGATAACGAAGACAGATAGTATAAACCATCTTCAAGTTTGCCCTTGAGTAGGATTTTCTTGGAATTTAGATCCTTGACAAGAAAAAAAAAAGGAATAAAATTCAACAAAAGCTTCGTTATCTTTTCATAAACGGGCAACACTAAGAAGCTTCTTTGTAATTGAAGGAGTATGAAGAACATTATGAAGCAAAATAGGTTTAGAAAATGACGAAAGTAAAGAAGAGCCAATATTAGCAATAGGAATTTGCTTACTATTTTCTATTGTAATTTGTTCACGATCTTTGTAAGGCATTGGATTACACAAGGAGGAAACATATGGTGTCATCTGATGTGTGGCACCAGAATCAAGAAACTAGGATTCATCAGGATGAGTATATTCATTCGCAACAGTGGAGGAAGTATCAGAGAAAGATTGAGGGGCAATAGGCTGAGTAGTGTGAAGTAAAGCTTGAGGAGGAGGAGTTTGATATGCGAACTTGACTTTATGATGACAGATAAGAGCAGTGTGGCCAAATTTACCACAAATTTGACATTGAGATTTAGGGCTATTTGGTTTAGGAGGCCATTTTGTAGAAATTTTAGGTTTGCCAAGAACACTAGGAGTAAAGGCAGATTGTGTAGGAGGAGAAGGTGAAGTAAAGGAAGACCGGGAATAGTTATTAAACTGAGGTTTATTAAAGGATCGACAGTTTTGAGAGTGAATGTTGAGGTTGCTAAGATTTGCTTGAGCAAGGTTTAGTTGATCAACAATATTTTGTTTCTTCAAATGAGCCTCATAGGCAAATAGTAGACTTTTAACACCTTCCAAAGAGGGATTGTCAGTCCTATTTTGAATAATAGTAACAAAAGCATCATATTCACTACCTAAACCATCAAGAATATGAGCTAGATGATCACGATAAGATATAGGTTCCCCAATAGCTGAAAATTTATTTGCTACTTCTTTAATTTGGGCTAAGTACTGACTTACGGATAAACCATCTTTCTTTATTGATGTGCGTCCTACTAAATGACAGTGACGGTTGTCTGAGTACACTTATACACTACCAAGTAATAAATGGAGAGTACTCCGAATATCGAATCCCAAGGGAGAATGGTTCGATACACTTTTCTAATTTTCACAACAAGAACCTCCTCTAAATTTGCAACTGAGAAAAAGTAACCAAAAAATTGATATATTGATGGTGTTTTGATTAGTAAATAAAAGAATGCAAATAGATTATGAGATAAGACGGGTAATTGAAGTAAAGTTTCAACTGGAACAGAATATGCGCTCACCTTTGCACCCCCAATTTAATTAGCAAGTGCAAGGCAATTGGAGAATGTCTGCCTATAGGTGCCCACATTTCTGTGGTGCAGGCAAATTGCTACCGAATTGCGGTCTCAACTTGCTTTGTCCACTTAGTCGTGAGTTAAGCCCAACTTCTCTTCAACTTCTCTTTTGATGCCTTTAGAAGACTAAGCTAACTAGAGCACCTATTTCTAGGGCTAATTAAATCTTAGATAATTCACGCACACGACTTTAAAATCCTAGTGGTTCTAGTCCTATTTGTAGGATGCAAGAAACAAATTTCTATTTCTCGGCTCTTTTCCACTATTGCTTTTGCGAACCCCCGCACTCAACTCAAACCTTTCGGCAACTAGCTAAGCACAAACTATGTTAACTCAAGTGATTAGTTTAAGCTAACAATGAAACTTAAACTTCAACAAAAAAAAATGATGCTAAGTAAGAGCAAGGTTGCTTTTGCAAGAGGTAGGGTTTTCTTCTACTCAAGATATCCACACACTTGAATCCCCGATAAGAAGCTTAACTCTTGATGGAAAATAAAATGCAAGACAATAAATTAAAGGTACACGAAAGATAAACAAAACTTGAATTCATATTGATAGAATAAGAGTACATATGTTGAAACTTACAACTGAAACTTGTAAAAATAGAATGTAAATAACTAATACAATGAAAGATAAATGACTCTCGACTAGGTACAGTACAACATTTTCTTCTCTCTATCTAACTTGCTCTTACCTTTTTCAAGGAGAGACAAGTCTTCCTCTCTACTTCTTTCAAATGGAGGGGTCGATGGAGGCTAGAAGGAGCTAAAACTCGAATTGACTGCTACAAGATGAAGAGAAACAAAAACGTAAAGAATCCTAAACTAAATTCAAACTCTCTTCTCTCTTGGTCTTGTGTGCCTTTTATAGACCTTGGAAGGTAGGGTTTTCTGTCAAGATTAGTGTGAGGAGCTTTCTCTGTGTGTAATGCTAGGAGATTTAGTTCGGAATATTTGATCTTCAATGAATATTCTGCAAATCCTGTCAATCTCGAAATTTCGTTGAAAATGCCCAGATGCACCTGCAAATGCGGTGCATTTCTCATGCAACCTTACTTTGACGCATTTTACATTAAGTTGAGGTTTTTTTCCTTATCTGAATGGGGGCACATTTCAGGCCCAATCTTAACATCTTCTAACTATGCCATATTCGACAAGGTTCTCCCTTTTCCAGATTGCAAGCGCAAATCTTTTATTCCATACTTCGCGAGTTTCTTTCTTTTCCAGATGCGAGCGCATTTCAAACGCATTTTTGGAATCCTACACAAAACCATTAAACTTTAACAAATTCTTAATAAAATACCTTTTTTTATATTTTTTAAGCATAAATTATATATTTTTAAGATTTCTATCGTGCTTTGCTGACTTTTAACTAATTTTACTCCAAACGTTAAGATTTGCACTAAGCCCATGCTTTCCAAACAATAAACTAGGTTATTAAGGCTAAATAATGCACATATATGAGTGTTATAATTTATCTTTTGCAACTGAGTTTTTAAACTCATTATACGAGCAATGGTTTTCGAATCATAAGATCTTTTCAGAGCATTCCATATTTTAGATGCAACTTCTAAATTAACAATCTCATCGATCTTTTCTTCAGATAAAGAGGAATCTATCTAGCACATAATAAATCTATTGTACCTTTTCCAGCCAAGATATTCAGGGTTTGATTGAGTTTGATTATGATTGATGAACTTCGGAGGAGTCAAAATTGAACCATCCAGAAAGCCATAAAGTCCATTTGCTTGCACAACATTCAATTGTTGATTCTTCCACAAAAGAAAGTTGTTGTCGGTGAGCTTCACATCAAGCGACTACGGTAAAGTTGGATATGGGTTTGGAGTGAGGAAATTGGGAGGTTATTGGAAAATTTGAGACTGAGGTTGGTGAGCTAGGAACAAAGGGTGAGGGTAGAATGGTTGTGGTCGAAATTGTTGAGGTTGAGGATAAGGTTGATTAAAAATTCCTGTCTGGGGGAAAACATTTGGATAGAAAGAAGGGAGATTTGATTATTTTGATTTTGAGTTTGATGGGGATGAACCAGTGGGGGTTTTGAGTAGGGTTAACAATGGGAGTGACAATGGGAGGACCGTGAGGGTTCTGGCTTTGATTTCAAATAGGAGTAAAGACAGAAGTTGTAATTGGAGTACTAGAAGTTACTGTTGTATATTTTACAAATAAAATGTGAAAGAAAGTGATTTAAATTAAATTCTTCAAAAGTTTTAATTAAAAATTTAACATATGAAAGTTAAATTTGATGTTATAACTCAATTGAGTTATATTTTTCTTATGTTTCAATTTTATTTAATTTTGTTCTTTGGAGTTACTAAGTTGCTAGCCTATAAATAGCAACTTGTTTCTTCATTTGAATCATCTCATTCCATTTGGAGCATTCTTCCTTCTTTCTTTGTCTCTTTTGATCTTGAGTCGAGTTGAGAGCAAGTGTCCAAGAGTTCTGTCAGATCCGAGTAGTTCGAGGTTGCTGTTCTACCGGAATTAGTCGTTGTATCCTGCTGAGACGATCGCTGTAGCCTGCTTGCAACATGTGCAAAGCGAATAATTGTCTTCAGGACAGCGCTTTGTAAGTATGCCTCGACTATTTATTGTCAATATATTCGCAACATTTTTCATATATACTGTTGGGTTTTATGCCCTAAAACTCGTAGATAGTGAATGTAAACAAATTGTATACTTGTTTTAATAAAGTGTTATTGACTTTTTTGTAATAAAATGTTATTGTTAAATATTGCACAATTTGACCCAAATCCAATAAACTAAGATCCAAGGTTGTTTGTATGTAACTTGAACTAGTATGTGGGGACATACGGGGATCGATGTTCAAGTAACAACCTAAAAGGTCTATAGTACAAGGATAAGACTGGGTAACTTATCCTGGTAACACTATGTGATACAGCCCGCTTAGTATTTGATACAGACGTATTGATCCAAAGCGTCCATGTAGTAGACATGCTAGTGGGGGTATCTTATGCAATGAGTTTGCATAAGACCGGACTGCGAAATAGTAACCGCTAGCTGTAACACCATTAACTAGTTAGGTTTCTATTTCACTAGGATGACCTAGGCAATTTAGTCTAAATCCTGAGTGGATTATGGACTCCTGTTCACGAGGGATTGTCCTTTGATTTGTATGGGTGAGAGTGGCCAGTACGCCGACTCAATAAGCCTACCATTTTGGGGACAAGACCGAGTGGGGAGCTGGGAACATAATCACACAAGATGGAATTCAATCTTTTTCGACTTTTGAGGAAGTAGATGAGTGTTCCTTTAAGTGGTGTCTTCGGGTCTTGAACAAAGGGTCCTACCCTCTCACTGGCCCGAGAGGGGTTTCTGTTTAATGGTTGGACCACAAACAGGTTGTTCATTAGAGAAGCACTGGTACTTAAGGAGGTAGAGGTAACTCAGGGGTAAAACGATAATTTGACCCAGCTGGAGTTACGAACACTCGTGAAGGACTAATTTGCTGTTATTGGTCGATATCCGTGGACACAGAAATATTCTGCAGTGAGAAGAGTGCAGCTGTGGGTCTTTAGTGGAGTGACCTACAGTTAACGAATGGAGACTAACTTGGTTAATGAGTTTAGCCAATTAGTCTCGTATCGTTGGAGCTTCTGATCTGTAGGTCCATTAGGTCCCACTGGTAGCTCGTAAAGAGACTTGAAGCAATTAAATATAAATTGTAAATTGAAAGTGTTTAATTTATTTGGGGAATCGTATAATGTATGTTGATGCATTATAATATAAAGTTTATGAAACTTTATAATATAATTTTTTAATTAATTTCAAAAATTAATTCTTGAGAGAATATTTGAAAGAGTTCAAATAAATTTAATATGAATTGGATTCATATTAATTTTAATTTTAATAAAATCCCTAAGATTAAATATGTGATATTTAATTGGGTAATTAATTAATTATGGATATAATTAATTATTTATTAAAATTAGATATGGTTCAGATAATAGATTTGAACTTATTCATAGACCTTTTCCTATTAGGAAAAGGTCTTAGCCTTTACCTATATATAGGACCCCTGGGGTGGGGTGAAAGGTATCCCATTCATTCTCTTTCTCTTAGAGATCTCTCCTAAAAGACTCCCACCAGTCTTTTGCTTCAAAAAGTCTTAGAGATATACCGGTGTAACCAATTGGTGGTGTTCGCACAAGAGAAGGTTGCTGGAATTTTCTGCAAGATCGTGAAAAAGTCAGTTTTTCGGGTCAAGACTTCTTCCAATAGTAAGTATTCTTGAAACTTGATCATTAGGATCATCTAGATTAGATCTAGGCTATTATTAAGCATGTTTATAGTCGTTGTACAACACTTTAAACATAGTTTTATTGTTGTAATCTTTTGCAAATTGTATTAGTATTTCAAATTAGAATCAAAGACTATGAGTAGGTTCGGTAATTCTTTCCGCTGCGTAGGGCTTTTATCCCTTCATATACAGTGTCTGTATTGTTATTTACACTGTAATTGTTAGTATCCAGTTAAGGTGTAATCAGTTTGCTAGTGTAATTGAGTTCTTATTTGAGCATATCTCCAACAGTTACCATCGGAGTATTTTGTTGTTCTGAGGAAGAAGATGATGATGATCCTTCACCATTTGTCATTTTTTAGAAAAAGAACAATGGCCTCACAACTCTGATGCCATAAAGAATTGCAGAGAATGAGGGAGCAATTCATACTGATATTCTGTAATAAAATGATGGGAAAAATACACTTTTAGTCCCTGAGGTTTGGGTTAGGTTTCATTTTGGTCCCTAAGTTTTCAAACTCAACAATTTAGCCCATGAGGTTTGGTTTTAGTTTCATTTTGGTCCCTCCATCCAATTTTCCGTTAATAGTTAATAGAATGTTGACGTGGCACTAATTTTTTATTAAAAAAATTTAGGGGCTAAATTGTTGAGTTTGAAAACTCAGGGACCAAAATGAAACCTAACCCAAACTTTAGGGACTAAAAGTGTATTTTTTCCTAAAATTATTGTCTGATGATACAAGAGACAGGGCACCAAAATATAAAGAAAAAGGAAATGACACATGGAGCAATCCTAGAGGCTAAACAAATAACAATCTTTATAGTAAAAAATTAGAAGAATAGCCTCAAACTACAATAATGATAAATAACATTTTATCAGCAACACACAAGAGATCTAAGACCCAAAAGTAGTGTAAGTAGCACGAGCGAATTATATGGGCCACAGATTGTCAATTAGGGGTGTTCATTTACTCTGTGGGGACCTGCTCGAATGGGGCGGGGAATGGGGGAGAGAGTGGGGAGAAATTTTTCCCTATTCTCTAAACGGAGATGGGGACAGAGATTATATTCCTCGTCTCCGGCCCCGTGTTAGCATACAAAAATTCTAACATATTATTCCTAGTTTTAAGTAGTTTTGCTTGGTTTTATTGTGGTTTCAATGATTTATCTTGATAATGTCAAAATTTATGTCCCAAAGGAGCTTCTTGATGAATTTTGGAGAAAAAGGAGAAGAAATGGCCCAAGTTTTGAAGATGTGAACAAGTCAAGGGCTTGAAAGGGTGAATTGAGAGCCAAAAATTTAGAGTTATGAAGCCCAAACCAGCCCAAATCCATGAAGAAGGCAGTCCATTCCGAGGGGCAACGTCGAGATGCTACCCTTGGCGTCTCAATGCTGAGGCACTATATAAGGAGCGTTTTGGCCTCGGTTTTCAATCATCAAGCAATATTTTCATTAGCTCTCAAAGGCTCTTAGAGCCTCTTAGAGGGAGGTAGTGAGAGTAAATGTTTTAGAGAGTTTGTGAGCATTTTAGGGCATCTTTTGTGAGCATCTTTTTAGTAATGTTGGAGCTGCAACAGTCATTTAAGCCGAGAGCTCAGCGTCAAAACGTTGGTCCTTAGCATCTCGACGTTGCTGCAGAGATCAGTCCAGCCAGTTTTCTCGAGAGCACAGTGTTGAGACATTGTGTTGCCAACGTCTCGACGCTATCGATTTTTCCTTTCGTATTCGAGGCAGCAATAGGGCAACGTCGAGACACTGTCCCTAGCGTCTCGACTCTACACAAATATTTTCTATAAATATGAAGCGATTGTGGTCGAAAGGGGGGACTTCATTTGGTGTACTTTTTGCCCTAAAATCGACTAAGGACCTTCTATGGGAGCTGGAGCAAAATGGAGAAGCGGGATTCAAGACTTTAGCTCGTGGAGATCGAGGGGACGTCCGGTTTCAACGATTTTAGTGTTTTATCCCTTTTCTTCCCTTACTTTAGTTGTTTTTATGGCTTTTTCATATCTAGCTTATATTGTAACGTGGATCATGAGTAGCTAGACTTGTTTTCTTAGTAATTGATGTAGCCCTTTGGACGTTGTGATTTAATTTATGGATGTTTTATTGCCTTGAACTCATTTGTGCAATTTATGTTTATAATGCTTTTAATTCACTGGCCATGAGTTAATTGTTGATTTCTCTAATTCTTGCTCAGGAGAGGGGATTTAGATCTAGATAATAAATTGCATAACTAGAATAATCCTAAGATCGGGAGAGATAAATCTAAATAGGGATATCGGGTTTATCATATGTATGAAAAGTGTTTATGCTCGGGAGAGATAAATATGAAATTAGAAAATCCTAGATTTATGAGTCAATGCATGTTCATACATCCATGTAATTAGTTCACAACCCCAATAGGTGAAATCAATTCCCTAAGAGTTTTCTCAATTTGAATTCCATATTTTTTAGCTTTTGTATTTTGATCTTTCATTCTCACTAAGTTTATATCTCTAAATAAAATTGGGCAAAAATTATTCGCAGTAGTTGATCTAATTAGAAACCCAATTCAGAGGACTACATTTGATTTCTTAATTACTATATTATTACTTGACCCGTACACTTGCGGTAAGCAAAATTGCACATCATCTTGACAAGGTGAATTGAACTTTACAAGTCTAATTCTTGGGTAAAAGGTTAGAATTGCAGTGATAAGTTGAAGTTCTTGAGTGGTTAAGATAAATTTCTCTTTCAAAGATCTATCTAGGGTTCTCTAGAGTTCGTTACTTTCTTGGATGATTATCAAGATAGATTTGTTGGTATAAAATTAACATGCATGCCAATGAACTAAGATCCCAACCTCAACTAATTTCTTACATCTAAAAATATTAAAATGAAATGTTATCATTTTGTAAGAAAGAAATCAAGAACCTTCCCACAAATATCTAGGTTGTTGTGGGTTTTCAAGAAAAATATCTAGCAATTCCCATTTTCCTGGTTGTGCTGCCAGACATAAGTTGGGTTGTAAGCCATACGTATCATTCTTCCACGACAACTCATCCAAATGCCTATCGGAAGAAGGATTGCACTGTACGCATTGCAATTTGTGCAATAGCATGCGGTAGACAAGTGCTACAAATTGTACCAGTATGGAGACAGAAATCACAATAAGTAACAAATTAACTGATGAATTCTAGGAACAATACTTAGCTGCATACTGGTAAGGATTTTCTTGATTGTAATAAGAATTTGACATTTTCTTATCATTTGCATGATCATGATTATTATTATTTTGTCAAACTTGAGTATAACTCAATTGGTCAAGGTAATTAGTAAGTTTTGGTTCCCACCTCTTCTTTGAATTATAATTTCTAAAAAATATTAAAATTTTAATTTCATAAATAAGTTCTTTTATTTTATAATTAAATTTTACCCTAAAGTTTGTTGTGGATTGAATGCTAATTAAATTCTAATTGTTTTTCAAATCTAAATATTACTAAATAAAATCAACCCTAATATAGTTTCACTCTAATTATTGTTATACAATAACTCCCATGAACTCAATACTAGGAGCATCATTTTCATTATGATATGTGTCAGTGTTATTTTTCGTTATAATATATTTTATTTTAACTTATTCTCATTTAACAAATGATGCCTTGTTTTCTCAACTAAATCAATGAATAGACGATCAAGTTCAAATTAAAAATATGCATATGTACAATAGGTGGGTGTCGTTTAATCTTATTATACATGTTTTACTTTGACTACAAAATATAGAATTTAAAAATTGAATGAAAGATATGACTAATAAAATTTCTTGCATATGATCAAGATCAAGATGGATGTGGTAGGAGACACACTTATTTATTTTTAGATTTAGACTAATAAATTATACAAAAATATCTCTGGCTAATTTAACTAGTTTTAATTTTGACTTAAATATTTTAATTTTTTTTTTCTTTGAGATGACGAAAATGGCCTTTAGTATTCTAAGACTTTCAATTTTAAATTAAATTTTGTAATTTGTTAAAGAAAAACTTTCATTGGAAATTCTCATTAAAATCAAAATTTTAAACGATTAAGGATAAAATGGAAATAAAGTATATAGATTAAAGAAAAAAATAAAACCAACTAAATTATAGAAAATGCATTAGGCTCTGTTTGGAATTACTATGGGCCTATTTGGAATATCTTTTAGTTTAAATGTTTATAAAGAATGCATTTTTTTAAAAATATTTGGTATAAAATAATTTAGAATTTAAGCACTCATATGTTTGGTGACATTTCCTCATGAGTGTTTTTATACTCAAATTGTTATATATTTTAAAACTCTTTTTAAAAAAATTGCTTTTAAGTGTTTCTCTCAAAATGGTTTATTTTTCAATCTCACTTTTTAATAAGTGGTTGTCAAACACTAGAATTTTTTTTTCAAAATGGTTTTTTTTTTTTTTTATCCATAATCAAACACTTGCTATAACTTTTAAAATAATTGTTGCCAGCTATGCTCTTAGGAAAATCAAATGTTATATGAAGTATATTAGTCTTTTGGTAAATTTCAATTTTATACATAAAAAAGCAAGTCATCAGTGTTTGGTAAATTCAAAAGAAATTTTTGTGGTTTAGCTATATTGACCAAAGTACACATATTAATTAGTTTAATTATTTAGAAATTTTATAGTTTAAATTACAAATTATGTTTTGTTATTACTTTAAATCATATGATAAAAGGCTAAAGAAAATAATTGTTATATAAAATTTTAATGAACAAATATTATTCCAATTTAAATTCAAACAAAATGTAATATATATATTTCGCTCTTGTCAAACTTTTTTTTTTTTTTGAGTACATCAACATTTGGGGGTGGAGGGATTCGAACCTCTGACCTCATGGTCGAGGGTACATGCCAATTACCGCTGAGCTAAGCTCACTTTGGCCGCTCTTGTCAAACTTGTAACTATATTTTACCTTAGAGCCTCTAATTCTTGGATGTAAATGTAATTGTTAACGATGAAAAGAAAATTTTTTGGTTTACACTTTGGGTGTATTATACACCTGTACCACTTAATGACCATCCATTTGCATGGAATTCCCAAGACCTCCAATTCTTAGAAGTAGAAGACATTTTGTTGGAATCTTCATGGATAGAAAAAGATTGCAGTCCATTTGATAATGTTAGAGAGCTAAAAGGGCTTATCATGAGGGAACTTTCCTTTTCACGGTAAGCAAAGGTAAAATGAGAGTTGCGAATGTCTACGATGATCAAGGTAGAGTGACTCCTTTAAAAAAGGTTGGTTTTTTTGAAATGTTAGAAGTGATTTCATTAAAAAGGCAAATAACCCGTTACTAGTAATAAAATACGGGAAAAATATACTTTTGATCCCTAAGGTTTGGGTTAGGTTTCATTTTGGTCCCTGAGTTTTCAAACTCGACAATTTAACCCTTGAGGTTTGATTTAAGTTTCATTTTGGTTCCTCCATCTATTTTTCTGTTAACTCCTAACAGAAACCTGACGTAGATCTCGGGTCGGCAAATTGGGTAGATTCTCTAAGTTCCCTTCGAATCCTACTGATTGTCGTTGTCCTCTCGATCTTGGGATCCAAAGGTACTAAGGCTAACTCCCTATCCTTTCGCATAAAAGGTCAAACCTAACCTAAAAAGAAAAATAAAAGAAAAAGAAAGAAAACAAATAAGGAAAGAAACAATAAAAAGAAAGAACTAAATCTAAATAAGGAAAATATATTCTAAAAAGGGAAAAGACAAACAAATAAAGAAAGCAAGAAAACAAATATGACACAAACAATTTAGGAAACTAACAAATAAGGAAAAATTAATCTAATAAGGATAAAACTAAAAAGGAAAATTCTATCTATGGACAATCTAAACAAATAAGGAAAAACTAAATATGGAGAGAAAGCAAATAAGGAAAAAGAGTGCAATCTACTAAAAATAAAAATAAAAAAAATAAAATACACCCTAAATTAAGATCGGACAATTTTTTCTACGATATTAATTTGATTAAATATGTCAATTCCCGGCAACGGCGCCAAAAACTTGATGCGCCAATTGCTTACCGCAAGTGTACGGGCCAAGTTATAATATAGTGATTTTTAAGATCGAATGTCGTCCTCTATGGTCCAATGAATGTAAAAGCTCGAGGAGGGTACGAATATTTCATCTCATTTATAGATGATTATTCAAGGTATGGTTACTTGTACCTAATGGGACATAAGTCTGAAGCCCTTGAAAAGTTTAAGGAGTTTAAGGATGAAGTTGAAAACCTATTAGGTAAATCAATTAAAGTACTTCGATCTGATCCAGGAGGGGAGTATATGGATCAAAGATTCCAAGATTATATGATAGAACATGGAATCCAATCCCAACTCTCAGCCCCTGGTACACCTCAACAAAATGGTGTATTAGAAAGGAGAAATAGAACCTTGTTAGACATGGTTCGATCAATGATGAGCTATGCTCAATTGCCTAACTCGTTTTGGGGGTATGCAGTAGAGACTGCAGTACACATCTTGAACAATGTTCCCTCGAAAAGTGTTTTTGAAACACCTTTCGAATTATGGAAGGGGCGTAAACCTAGTTTGCATCACTTTCGCATCTGGGGTTGTCTAGCACACGTACTTGTGACAAATCCTAAGAAACTAGAACCTCGTTCAAAACTATGCCAATTTGTTGGTTACCCTAAAGAAACGAGAGGTGATTATTTCTATGACCCACAAGAAAATAAGGTGATTGTATCGACAAACGCCACTTTCTTGGAGGAAGACCACATGAGGGATCATAAACCACGCAGCAAAATAGTATTAGGAGAAGCTACTGAAGAATCACCAAGAGTTGTTGACGAAGCTGGACCTTCAACAAGGGTTGATGAAGGAACTAGTTCTTCAGATCCATCCTGTCCTTCTCAAACATTGAGAATGCCTCGACGTAGTGGGAGGGTTGTATTACAACCTGATCGCTACTTGGGTTTAACTGAAACTCAGGTTGTCATACCTAATGATGGCATTGAGGATCCATTGTCCTATCGACAGACAATGAATGACGAAGATAAGGATGAATGGGTCAAAGCCATGGACCTGGAAATGGAGTCAATGTACTCCAATTCTGTATGGGAACTCGCAGATCTACCAGATGGGGTAAAACCCATAGGGTGCAAATGGATCTATAAGAGAAAAAGAGATGCAGCTGGGAAGGTACAGACCTTCAAAGCTAGACTAGTGGCAAAGGGTTATACCCAAAAGGAAGGGGTTGACTATGAGGAAACCTTTTCTCCTGTAGCCATGTTAAAGTCCATAAGAATTCTCTTGTCCATAGCCACATATTATGACTATGAAATATGGCAAATGGATGTCAAGACTGCCTTTCTGAATGGTAATCTTGAAGAGATTATCTTCATGTCTCAACCCGAAGGGTTCATAGCCCAAGTACAGGAACAAAAGGTTTGTAAGCTCAATCGATCCATTTATGGATTGAAACAAGCGTCAAGATCATGGAACATTAGATTTGATACTGCGATCAAATCTTTTGGTTTTGACCAAAACGTTGATGAGCCTTGTGTGTACAAGAAAATCAACAAAAGGAAAGTGGTTTTTCTAATACTTTATGTAGACGATATCCTACTCATTGGGAATGATGTAGGATACCTCACTAACATTAAGAAATGGCTGGCAGCCCAATTCCAAATGAAAGATCTGGGAGAGGCTCAATATGTTCTTGGAATCCAAATCATTAGGGATCGTAAAAACAAAACGCTAGCACTGTCTCAAGCAACGTATATTGACAAAATGTTGTCTCGATATTCGATGCAAAACTCCAAGAAGGGATTATTACCCTTCAGACATGGGGTACACCTGTCTAAGGAACAGTCTCCTAAGACACCTCAAGAAATTGAGAACATGAGACACATTCCCTACGCCTTAGCTGTGGACAGCTTAATGTATGTTATGCTCTGACTAGGCCTGACATATGTTATGCAGTGGGAGTAGTCAGGAGGTATCAGTCTAATCCAGGGTTAGACCACTGGGGAGCAGTTAAGAATATCCTAAAGTATCTTCGGAGAACGAGGGACTACATGCTTGTGTATGAAGCTAAGGATTTGATTCTTATTGGATACACTGACTCTGACTTTCAAGCTGATAAGGATTCAAGGAAATCCACATCAGGGTCAGTATTCACCCTCAATGGAGGAGCAGTAGTTTGGAGTAGCATCAAACAAGGATGCATAATAGACTCAACCATGGAGGTTGAGTATGTAGCAGCTTGCGAAGCGGCTAAGGAAGCAGTCTCGCTTAGAAAGTTCTTGACTGATTTGGAAGTTGTTCCAAATATGAACGTGCCCATAACACTGTACTGTGACAACAGTGGGGCTGTAGCCAACTCAAAAGAACCTCGAAGCCACAAACGGGGTAAACACATCGAGAGGAAGTATCACCTGATACGGGAGATTGTGCAACGAGGAGATGTGATCGTCACTAAGATCGCTTCAGAGCACAACATCGTTGATCCATTTACGAAGGCTCTCACGGCTAAAGTGTTTGAGGGTCATCTAGAGGGTCTAGGTCTACGAGATATGTATGCCATCTAATCTAGGGCAAGTGGGAGAAATGTATAATGGGTATAAGGATGCCCTAGTTCATTGTATTATTTTAGTATACATGACATTTCCAGCTTTAGATTATTGCATTTACATCCCACTAACTAGTGTTTTAGTTCAAGTGGGAGTTTGTTGGGTTTTATGCCCTAAAACTCGTAGATAGTGAATGTAACCATTGACCGAATATTAATGAAATAATATTGATATATTTTTTCCATTAAATGTTATTTTATATTTGTCTTTGCCTAAAATAACCCTAATCCAATAAACTAGACATCCTAGGCTGTAATATGAGTCTTGAACTATATGTAGAGACATATGAGGATCACTGTTCAAGAAACAGCCTAAAGGGTCTTTAGTATAGGGATAAGACTGGGTGCCTTATCCTGGTGACACTATGGATGTGGTCCACTTTATATTTGATACAAACGCTATGATCCAACGCATTCGTGTAGGAGACATGAGAGTGGGGGTATCCTATGCAATGAGTTTGCATAAGACCGGACTGCGAAATAGTAACCACTGGTTATAACACCGTTAACTAGTTGGTTTTCTATTTCACTAGGACGACCTAGACAACTTGGTCTTAATCCTGAGTTGGTTATGGACTCCTGCTCATGAGGGATTGTCCTTTGATTTGTATGGGTGAGAGTGGCCAATACGCCGACTCAATAAGCCTACCATTTTGGGGACAAGACCGAGTGGGGAGCTGGGAACATAATCATACAAGATGGAATTCACTCCTTCCCGACTTTAGGGAAGTAGATGAGTGTTCCCTTAAGTGGTGACTCCGAGTCTTGAACAAAGGGCCCTACCCTCTCAATGGCACGAGAGGGTTTCTGTTTGATGGTTGGATCACAAACAGGTTGTTCATTAGAGGAGAACTGGTACTTAAGGAAATAGAAGTAACCCAGGGGTAAAACGGTAATTTGACCCAGCTGGTGTTACGGACACTCGTGAAGGACTAACTAGTCGTTATTGGTCTATATCCATGGACACAGAAAATATGTCTGCAGTGAGAAGAGTGCAACTGTGAGTCTATAGTGGAATGTACACACAGTTAACAAATATTGATTAATTTGGTTAATGAGTTTGACCAATTAATCTCACATCGTTGGAGCTTCTGATCTGCAGGTTCATTACGTCCCACTGGTAGCTCATAAAGTAATTTGAGGCAACTAAGTAATAAATGTAAATTGAAAGTGTTCAAATTACTAAGGGAAATAATATAATATATATTGATATATTATTATGAGAGAAATTAATATTTGAAGAAATTCAAATATTAATATGAATTTGAGTCACATTAAATTTATGGAAGTTTGAAAGAGTTCAAATATGAATTAATTAATTTTAAAAGCCTAAAATCTATTTGGGCAAAATTAATTAATTCAAGGCCGGAAATTAAATATGTGATATTTAATTGGTGGTTAATTAATTACAGAATTAATTAATCGGGAATTAATCAATTATGGAAATAATTAATCACTTAAGGAAGTGATTAATCATTTATGGAAATGATCTAATCACTTATGGAAGTAATTAGTCATTTGTGGAAAAGATTAATCAATTATGGAATAGATTGATCTTGGATTGATTAAATAAAGAATAAGATTGAATCAATTTTGGAAAAGATTGATTTAATTGAATATTTTATTCATGGCCACTCTTCTATAAATAGAACACTAGACCTAATTGGTTTAGTAGCCCTCTTGTTCTTAGACTCACAAGACAAGACTCTAGAATTCTCTCTAGCCTCCCTCTTAGAGAAAGACTCCCACAAGTCTTTTGCCTCCTAGACTTAGAGACATACAGGTGTAACCTCTGTGGCTATTGTGTCTTTGAAGAAAAATTTCCAGTGAAGAAATCAAGAAGGAGCCGCTAGTTTTCGTTCGTTGGAGCATCGTTGGCAAAGAACGGTCAAGTCTACAACGAAGGTTTGTAACGGTTCTTTCCCCTTTTCTTTAGAAAAGCATGAGAATAAAAATAGTTTTATTTTCAAACCTTTTTCAGCATGTTTATAGCGTTTTTTCAGCGGCTTTAAAGTGTGTTTAAAGTTTTATTTTGCCTTTTTGTAACGGTATTTTAATGTTAATTAATATACGGCGTAAGGTCCTTTCGATGCGCTTCCGCTGCACCGGGGCTTTCATCCCCTTCAATCGGCATTAGAGCCATCGTTGTCCCTATTAATTGATATTAAAATTTGCGATAGGCTCTAATAGGTGGGATTTATGCATAATGTATGTTCGGTTTGCATTGAACTGTTTAGGTTAATTTTATGGCCATAGATTTTATTTTTATGTGATTTTGATCATGTAAGGTCCCGGTGTTTCGGGTATTTTATGTAAAATCAAGTCCTTTGTAAGTCTGGGTCTAGAATAGGTTTTTATGAGATGAAAATCGGAGAAATCGCGACAAAAATTGAGGCCAAAACCGAAGAATAAGTTGTTGTTTTGCCGAGAATAAAGCTCCAGACGTAACAACGTCGGGACGCTGTTCACAAAGCGTCTCGACGCTGTCCCGTTTCGCAAACGCTGAAGACCAGATGAAGGCGCAGCGTCGAGACGATGTGTTACTAGCGTCTCGACGCTGTCCCGATTGCGACTCGCATTAGGGTTTCGCAAAGGAGCGATTCCAGATGTTGGATGCGATTCGGTTCGACGACTGGACCGGTTCGGCTGGGCTGGGACCTATTTGGTCCGATTCAGCTAGTTTTTCGCTTGGTTCGTGATTTCGGAGGCCAGTTCGAGGAAGTTCGGGGCGGTTCGTGCTGTCTAGACCAATTTTTGGAGCTGCAGAAGGATTTTAGGACAGAATTTAGCTAAAATTAATGTAATTTGATGCTTTATTTTATCCTAGGGGCCAAAATTAACCGGTTCAATTGCTATTTATATGTTTTATGGATGTCATATAGAATTTTTAATCCCACCTTAGGTTATAAACATGCTCATGCATTTATTTATATATTATAAATTGTTATAATGTATGTTTTAAATGCATGGAATTGTTTTCATATTTTTTAATATAAGTGTATATTAATTATATGAAAAATAATAAAGCATGAAGCATGTCATTACTTAGATTAAATATAAATAGTTATGTTTAATGTGATGAGTGAAGCATGCTTGATTGATTTTCTTGATTGGCTTATAATTGTTATATTACAAGAAAATCAATATTGC
This sequence comes from Luffa aegyptiaca, assembly GCA_017139565.1. NCBI lineage: Eukaryota > Viridiplantae > Streptophyta > Magnoliopsida > Cucurbitales > Cucurbitaceae > Luffa > Luffa aegyptiaca. The sequence goes on along the minus strand of CM029406.1, from coordinate 667,964 downwards.
ATGAAGCATGAAACATCCATAGTTATTAATATAATTGTTATATTATTCATGCGATGCAATTAGTATGGTTTAATTATTTAATTTGAATGAAATTGTTGAATGAATTAAACCCTAGATTCTTGATTATAGGATTAATCATTAAAATTTGAAATAGTTCTTTAATATTAATGATTAGAAACCATCAATCTATAATCAAGAATTGCATGCAAACATAAGATCATAGGATAAATTGGATTAATTTTAAATTGTTTAAAATTAATTAGACCTAGATCAATTTCTAATAGGATTAGAATTATTTCTTACTGAAAATTAAAATTAGTTTTAATTGACTAAGTAGGAAAAACATTGCTATGATTATAAGGGAACTCCACCGGTAAAGTTCTGTCTAAGGCTGGGGGTATTTAAGTTGACGGTTTACAGAATACCTCCTACCTAGGAACTGACCCGGAATACCGGAGTTGAATTAATCATAGTTAAATGTTAGCATGCAATGTCACTAGGTTTGTTAAAAGTGTTTAATACACCTAGATCTTTAGAGTAAAGACCTTACATTACTGTAGTTATAAGGGAACTCTCTCGATAAAGTTCTGTCTAAGGTTGGGGTACTTAAGATGATGGTTTACGGAACACCTCCTACCTGGGAACTGACCCGAACCTTAAGTTGAATTAACCATAGTAATGTTGACTTGCAATGTTGGGTTTATTAAAAGAAGTTTAATTCACCTAAAACATTGCGGTTGAATCCTTTCCATAATTGTTATAATAGGATCAGACTTAGATAGATTGACTTCGCCGAATTTTATCTAAGTTAAACAACCCTAAATTAACCTTTGGACATTTTCAGTGGGAGGAAAAATTACAAAATGAGATTTAAATCAAGTTTTGCTCCTACGTCCCTATATTCACAACGTGAGGTTCATGCTCGACTTTGAGTCGCCTTAGGAGCGGCCTCCCTTCGGAAAGTGTTTACATGAATCAATAACAAGGTGAATGGAAAAAATGTCTAGAGTAAGTGGGAGCAGGACACGTGTCAACGTATCCCTCGGTCTCCGCCCCTAGTTCGCACCGTGAGAGTCCTATGATCCGCCTGCAGGTTGTCCTGGCGCAACCATCCCTTCGGAGGGCCTGATCATAGGATTCGGAACATCGTGAACTCCTGAATAGGATAGGAACTCTTAGGCTAATTACCAACAGTTGTCTTTCCCTTCGGCAGCCTGTTGGTGCGTGTCTCTGAGATCTGAAAGTGGGAGGGTTACACTTATGGGGATGAGTTAAAAGTGTTAACAAATCCTTGACCGAACAACGGTGGCTAATGTCTATAGGAATATGAGTTATTCTGGAATTAGAATTAGCTGAGAAATGTCTCATTTCAGAGGAGGAGTACCCGATCACCCTTCGGTGGCTGATATTCTAAACCTCTAAAACATCGTTGCAAAACTAATCAATAGTTTTAGGTAGGGGTGTAAAAAATTCGGGTCGGGTCGGTTGTACGGAAAAACTGACCCGACCCAACCTACGTCGGTTGTGTGGACAATCCGAACCGACTTGACCCGACCCGACCGCGGTGAGATTAGACGCTGGCAGTGAGAGACGGAAAGGGAGAAATGTCATAAGAGAGGGTTTTGTTCAGAAGAAAGGTGAAGAAAGGTGGTACCCTATTCGAAGATTTAGGAGATGAAGAACACTGTTCTAAAAAAAAATCAGTGAAAATGATAGCATTTCAGACTTAATCGTTGTAGCTGGCAAAGATGATTATTTCCTTTTTTTTTAATAAAGTACAACATGGCAGAGTAAGTACCATCATTATTTCTTTTTTTTTTTTAATAAAGTACATTTTTCTATTTTTCAACAGAGTAAGTACCATCTTAAATTTTCTGCCATAAAACCATCATTATTTCTTCTTTACTACTCCAATAGATAAAGCCAAAATACTAAACATTGTTCTAAATCAAACTGAAATGACATACTGACAATGGTTTAGGAAAAGACAAACCGAAACCGAACCGAACCGATCGATTTGGTTCGGTTTTGTCTGTAATAATCTTTAAAACCGAACCGGTCGGTTCGGTTCGGTTTGTTACACCCCTAGTTTTAGGGTTCTGTGATTGCTTGTTTTGCTAAATTGATTGGATTGTGTGCAATTGTTTGCTTGTATGATGGGTTAAGGCAAAGATAACTAATACGGTCATTGTTTGTTTAAATTTCAACAATGTCTTCCTCAATAGTCTCTCTGCTTAAAAATGAGAAATTAACCGGCGAAAATTACGCTACGTGGAAATCGAACCTGAATACGATTCTTGTTGTCGATGATCTGCGGTTCGTCTTAACGGAGGATTGTCCTCCAGCCCCTGCTCGTAATGCATCCCAAGCGATTAAGGATGCTTATGACCGTTGGACAAAGGCCAATGATAAGGCTCGCGTCTATATCCTAGCCAGCTTATCTGAAGTTTTGATCTAGCTGGCGGTAGGCAATGGCTAGGGCTTCCGATGACGGTGAGGACCCTGTAAAAGGAGTGTGCTGGGATGGAGAAGCCATGTTCGGCCCTGATGGTGGAGTGGCCTGAGATGTGGAGGCTTTGTCTTTCCTTTGGAGGCTATTCTGTTTGAGCTTCCCAATCAAGGACAGGTCAATGGTCGGCTTGAAGAAGTGACGCTCCTCGTCCTTGCCTGGAACTATCTTCACCCTCTGACACAGCTGGGTGATAAGTGATCCAAAGAAAAGTTTACCTGCTCTTTTCCTTCCACAGGCTAGAATCTCATCCCTGATAATGCTCTCTATGTTGATCTCCAACCCCTTCATAATACAGTAGAGTAGAATAACTCTATCTACTGAGATGGTGCTATCGTGGGTGGTTGGCATCAAACGGTTCTTCAAAAAGTGAAGCCAAACTGCCGATTCTGGCTTTAGATCACTTGGCACTAGAGTTTTCACCTTCGTCTGGGACTCTTTCCACTGAACACCCTTGTTGGCCACGAGTTTTAATGCCTCTTTCATTTGCTTGGCCGAGGGGTTTCTAATAACATCGTTCCCTCTTGGATTCAAGGGTGCCTTGATTTTGTACACCCGGTTAATGTCTACAGAAGAGAAGCTGACCATCTTGCCTCTCACCACCGCCATACTGATGCTTTCCTCCCTCAGGCCGCAGTAAAATTCTTGAACTAAAGGCACTACAGCCTCCTGAGGGTGAGCGCAGAACTCCTGTCACTTGTACTGTGAGATAACTCTACTTACGAACTCTGGCAGTGCTCCAACTCTGTTAGAGAATCCCTTCTCATTGAGGAAATCTCCTTTTCTCATGATCTCCATCCGTTCCTGAAAATTAACATCTTTGAATACCTCGGGGAATGGATTTTTAGGAGATGCAGCCTTGGGTGATTTGGCCTTTGGCTTGGCGGGTGAGACGATAGGAGCAGTTGCAGGAGAGGCGTCCATGGACCTAGTCCTTGGCCTCTTGGAAAAAATAGGATCATTCTTGTTCTTGGTCCTCCTTTCAGCTTTGCTTTCTCTTCTTCTTTTTCTCCTCAATGCCGCAGAGATAGGAACTTGGTCGTCATCCAGCTCCTTGATCTCTGAATCGGATTCTGTTTCAGAGTCATTGGAGGTCTCGGCCTCCGTACTTTCTTTCTATTCTTCATCCCTCTTCTCTCCCGAAGAGGTGTTATCAGCTGCTGGTAGGTCATCTTTGAATAGAGGTTCCAAAACCTCATCAGCTGGCTGCTCATTGGTGGCCTCTTCTTGGCCTTCTTCAGAATGCGGCCCAGATGCGGTCGCATTCTGACCTTCAATCTCTACTTCTCTTTCTTTTTCTTTTTCTGAACTTCCTTCACTTGGCCCCTGTTGGGCCTCTTCTTCTCTTCCTTGCAGTACTTCAGCCTCACTTTGAGCCTTGTGGAGTGGCTCAAAAGCTGCAAGGAAGTCTTCAGCTTCCTTTCTTCTTTTCTCATCTTCTTTTAACTCTTCCCTTCTTTGTTTTTCTTCCTCAAGGAGTTGCAACTCAATTGCTGCCCTTCTGAGGTTTTCTCCTAACTTTCTATCTTCTTCTTCAGCTAATTTGGCCCTCTCGGCCTCTTGCCTTTCCTCTTCCTCTTTCTTTTCTTCTTCAAGCTTTCTTTCTTTTGCAATCTCATCCTCTTTCATCATGTGCTGATTTTCCATCTCTCTCTCAGCCTCAATCTCCTTCAAAGCTTCTTGTTCAGCCCTGTAACCTTCAGCAATCACTAGAGCCTTTGCCACAGCTTGGCGGATTATGTCCTCGAACACGTTCGGAGGCATTCTTGCGATTTTAAGGGGCTCGATAACAAGTGGCTTTTCGGGCACAACTTTCTTGGGACTCCTCCTCCTTGCACTGTAGGTAACGAATGGTTTGTTCCTGCAAGACGAAGAAGGGTTAGTTGAAGGTTCAGAATGTTTACCCATCGAAGCCTCTCCTTGCCGAGAGCTTCCTGCTGCCTTGGCGGCTTCTTCTTCATCTCGCCTATTCGCTTCCTCTTCAAGAGTAGCACGTCTCTGAGCTCTCATCGCCCGGATCATTGAAAACCACTCCCGCGAGCGTTTTCTGAATTGTTGAGTTGCGGGTTTTTGGGTTTTGTGGACGGCAGTGGCGCGCGTGGACCTTCTCGGTTGGGAAGAACTTGGATTCTCCCTCGACATGGCCGGCATTGTCGAGGAAGAAGGAGTTTGAGCGTCGGGTTCTTGGTTCACGATCGCCGATGAGAAACTCGAAGGTCTCATCCTTCTCGTGTCGTGCATGGGTGTTTCGGGGTTCTCTTCTTGCTGTCGAACATTTGCTTCAGCTTCGTGGGCGGTTTGAGCACTCTGAGATCGAGTGATCTTGCGTGATGATGAAGATTTGGGCGAGTTCTTCATGGTTTCTTGGTATGGGTTTCGGTTTCAAGATGAGAGAATATGGAGAGTTCTTTGAGTTTTGACTTGAATGCAAAAGGTTTGAGTAGTTGGTGAAGAGGGAAAGACTAAAAGTCAGCTATTTATAGTTTTCTAATTAGGTCACGTGATGGTCAAAAGAAATTCGTGACTGCCCTCTTATTTTTGAAAATGCGGTCGCATTCCCAAATACACTGGGGAGAAATGCGATCGCATTTTCCCCAGTTTTTCTGCCTTCTTTTTTTTTCTTGACTTTTCATTTTCCTTTGCTTTTCTTTCTTACTGAAACAATCATAAACATGTTAGAAAGTTCACATGCTCAATCATGATTTATTATTATTATTTTTTTTCTTTTAAGAGAAATTAAGTTAAAAAGTTTTTATCAATTCAACTTCCAGGTAAGTCCCCAGGTAAAGGTGTTCCCTATGGTCAGTTTAAATACCGCAGCCTAGCCAGGACTTTCCTTAGACAAAGTTCCCTCTTGATCAAAAATCCTTTATTCTAAACTCACAAATTTACACTTTTCTCTTTTTTTTTTTTTTTCCTATATCTTCTTCTTTTAAAATTGATGATAGGATACAAAATAATATGGACTTTTCAAACTCGCACGTAAATCCCCAGGAAAAGGTGTTCCCTTCGGTCAACTTAAGTACCTTTTCCTAGACAGGATTTTCCTAGACAGAGTTTTTACTCTTGTCCAGATATTTTGGAGTCCCCGTCTGTATTATTATTTTATTTGACTATAAATCCAGATAATATACAAAAATAAATTCTCAAAGTATATAAGTCATACCAGGTCAATCACGGAAACATGGGCTTCCTCATCGTCGAAGCCCTTCCCCCAATATGGTTTGATTCTTTGTCCATTCACTTTGAAGTGCATTCCCTGATTTCAAATGGCTGACTCCAATCAGACACAACAATGATAGGTGCGGAAATCAACTTTTCTTTTAAAAGATTAAATGCTAGCAAACAATCTTTTGAAAACACAAATGGAGCATCTTTTTCTAGCAAATTACATAGGGGTTTAGCAATTTTTTAAAAATCTTTTATAAAACGCCTATAAAACCCTGTGTGGCCTAAGAAACTACTAACTCCTTTAACATTAATGGGTGGAGGAAGTTGTTCAATAGCAGAAATTTTGGCTTTATCAACCTCCAAACCTTTTTCAGACACTTTGTGGCCTAAAACCATCCCTTCTTTTACCATAAAATGGCATTTTTCCCAATTTAAGACAAGGTTAGTCTCTTGGCATCTTTGTAAAGCACGAGAGAGATTATGCAAACAGTTATCAAATGATGAACCGAAAACAGAAAAATCATCCATAAACACCTCTATAATCTCTTCTACAAAGTTTGAAAATATGGCCATCATACAACGCTGAAAGGTAGCTGGAGCATTGCATAGTCCAAATGGCATACGTCGGAAAGCATAAGTACCATAGGGACACGTGAATGTTGTTTTCTCTTGGTCTTCAGGCGCAATCGCAACTTGATTATAGCCCGAATAACCATCAAGAAAACAATAGTACGGATATCCAGCTAGCCTATCAAGCATTTGATCAATAAAGGGGAAAGGGAAATGATCTTTCCTAGTGGCTTTGTTTAATTTCCTATAATCAATACACACACGCCAACCAGTGATTGTCCTAGTAGATATTGACTCATCTTTCTCATTCTTAATAACAGTCATCCCCCCTTTCTTAGGCACTACTTGAACAGGACTCACCCAAGGGCTGTCAGATATAGCATATATTATCCCAGCATTTAATAATTTTAACACCTCAGCTTTTACCACTTCCTTCATTGCTGGATTTAATCTTCTTTGGTGCTCTACTATAGGATGAAAGTCATCTTCCATTAAGATTTTATGCATGACAATTGAAGGACTAATACCTTTAATATCACTAATAGACCATCCTAAGGCAGATTTATGCCTTTTCAAAACATCCAACAATTTTTGCTCTTCTTCTTTATTCAAATCAGCAGAAATGATAACAGCAAAAGTAGAAGATTCTCCTAAGAAAACATAACGTAGGTGGGCAGGCAATTGTTTTAATTCAGGGGAAGGGGTATCAACTTGAGCACATATGTCTAATGACAATTTTTCTTCCCTTCCTAAAGATTCATCAATTAAAGCATTTTCTTGATCAACATCTATTAATTCATCTCCAAACACGTCAGGCATGCTTATTTCATAATGATCAACAGGGGATTCTGACTTTACACATGCATTGATGATAGTGTCAACTGAATCAATCGAGAAGCAGGAACTAACCTCTTCTGGATGTTTTAATGCATTAAAAAGGTTGAAACTACCTCGTCGTCTTCTACTCTGAGAGTCAGGGTTCCTTTCTGTACCTCAATTAGCGCCCAAGCGGTTGTCAAAAATGGTCTCCCAAGAATGATCGGGACTTCGGGGTCTTCTTCCATGTCTAACACTACAAAGTCTACAGGGAATATGAATTTGTCAACGTTGACCAGAACATCCTCTAACACACCTTTAGGGTATGTCATCGAACGATCTGCCAATTGCAGAACAATTGTAGTTGACTTTAATTCCCCCAAACCAAGTTTCCTGTAAACACTGAAAGGCATTAGGTTAATACTTGCCCCTAAGTCACCCAAAGCTTTTTTTATAAACAAACTACCAACAGTACAAGGAAGAGTGAAACTCCCTGGATCTTTTAATTTCGGTGGTAGATGTTTCTGGATTATGGCACTACACTCGGCTGTCATATTCACTGTCTCATGGTTCTCGAACTTCATTTTCTTTGATAATATTTCCTTCATAAACTTGGCATAGTGTGACATCTGTTCCAAAGCATCAACAAAATGAATGTTAATGTGGAGCTGTTTAAAAATATCAAGAAATTTTGAAAATTCAGCATCCAACTTTTTCTTTTGAAATCTTTGAGGGTAAAGAATCTGATTAAGAACTAAAGGAATAGAATCAGAAGACTTATCTGGCACTGGTGGTGTTGGTTCTTCCTCTGGTTTGTTTTGATCATCATCTTCATCCAATATCCTTCTAGTGCTGGGCTTTGTTTCTTCTTTTCTTTCAACTTCTTTCAACTGTTTTCCACTTATGAGAGATATGGCAGGGCATTGTTCTTGTGGGTCCATGGCGAAGACATTGAATAACTTTCCTTGCTGGATCTCCTTCATGAATATTGTCATTTGGTCTATTTTTGCTTCCATATTATTAATGACAATATCTTGTTTTTCTACTCTGGCTTGCATTATTGATACTGCTCCTTGAACATTTTCATTCAAATTCCTAGTCTCATTTATGAAGCTTCCTAGCATTTCCTCCAAAGGGTTTTTCTTCTCTTGAAGTATCTCCTCAGGTTTAGGTTCTACTTTCACTTCCACTTTAGGCGAACTGGGAATTTCTGGTCCTGTGAGCTTGTTTAGAGCCTTGGTTAGAGCTTCGACTTACAATTTTAAAGCACTCACCTCATCATTCTCACATGGTTTCTCCTTAATTTTGGACTCTGGTTGCCATTGGTAACTTGTCAAAGCCAATTCTTCTACTATGGTTCGTGCATCCTTGACAGTTCTGGCTAAAAAGTTTCCTCCAGTCGTAGTGTCAAGAATTGTCTTTAAATCCCTATTTAACCCACTGTAGAAAAGTTGAATTTGAAGCCAATCAGGGTATCCATGTTGTGAGCATTTCCTTAACAAATCCTTATATCTTTCCCAAGCTTCATATAATTGCTCTCCTTTTAATTGTTGAAACTTTCCAATTTCAGCTCTAAGCTTGGTAATCTTTTCTAATGGGAAAAATTTTGCAAGGAAAGCTTTGACTAAATCATTCCAACCAAGGATGCTATTTGAGGTTAACGAGTCTAACCAATCTCTAGCCTTATCTTGTAAAGAAAATGGGAATAACTGCAAACGAATGGAGTCAGGACTAACTCCTCCCATCTTTATCGTTCCACAAATATCCAAAAATGATCTCAGGTGATGGTGTGGATCCTCTGATGGATAGCCTTTGAAAGCATTTTCTCTTACCATTTGAATGAGACTAGCTTTGAGCTCAAAATTATTGACAGTGATTGGCTCATAAGCTATTCCAGAGTAATTTAATGGAAATTCAGGCAAGAAATAGTCTCGAATTGCTTTGTCTTCTTGATCTGCCATGATTAAAACTCAAAGAAACAATTTATCCACCTTATATCTTCACAAAATTTGCCACCACTAAAAATTAAATTGCAAAAATAAAATTTCTAAATTAAAATCAAACACTTAATTCTCAATATTAAAGGAAAAAAATTACAATCTCCCCGGCAACGGCGCCAAAAACTTGTTGTGCAATTTTCCGCAAGCGTACGGTTGCCCAAGTAATATTAAAACGGAAAGTATTCCGAGTATCGAATCCTCAGGGAAATTGAATTAATTCCATTAATTACCAAGAACCATCATGTTTAATTTTATTTAGAAGCTCAACTTTTAAGAACTAAGAATTAACAAAAAAAAACTAAAGAAATCATGCAATAAAAGAAAATTTCCAATTAAGGGGACTTGACCTAGGATGTTATCTAACGTTTTGGATATGTAGCTTAATTAATTAGATGAATGTACTTACTAATCTTCAATTCCATAAATCTAGAAGTAATTTTAAGCGGATTTCTCTTTCAAGCTCCTCCACATCTCATATTAACATAACTAATTCATGTGTTCATCTCCTTAGTTAATCATAGTATGGCATTAAGCAATTTCATAATCAATTTCTAACAATTCTCTTTCACTCTCGTGCTCCAAGCAATTGTTAGCCTTGCAATTTGGATCTAATCTAATTTCTCTCCGTTGAGTATCAATTTAGACCAACACATCAATTAATTTGTGATCAAGAGATTAAAAGCATTAAGAATGAATTGCATAGATGAAATATGAAGAACTTCGTTACAATTTCTAATGAATTAAGCTACAATATCCAATTAGCTAGAATAACGGCCCTAGGTCTCAAGATCTACTCATAAATGGGAATAATTTTGCCCAAGTGATCTTGATCCATAGGCCTAACTTAAATTACAATAAGGAATTATAGAGAAGTAAGGAAAAAATAACCGATAAGTTGATCCCAAGCTCCCGCTACGATCATCTCGAATCTTGAGCCTTGGAATCTCGCTCAATTCCAACCTTTTTCTCCACAATTCTTCTCACTTTTTCTCTCTATTGAGCTAGGGGAAAGCTCCCCAAAAATGGGATGATTTGATCCATGGGAGAGGGAGCTATTTATAGGTGCTGGACGGACCCTTTTCTTGCTGAACAAGTCGGTCGCGTCGCGACGCTGTGACGTCACAAAAGTTGGCGCAGCGTCGTGACGCTGTAGCGATTCCAAATCTTTCTTTACTGCCAGCCAAGCGTCGAGACGCTCTGGTCCTAGCGTCGAGTCGGTAGCGTCTCGACGCTACGACCAGAGCATCTACCGACTCGACGCTACGACCAGAGCGTCTCGACGCTAGGCCTTCTAGAAGCCCAAGCCCTATATGCGGATTTTGGCCTCCTTTCTTCTTCCTTTTGGGCTTTTTGGGCCTCCACTTCAAATATCTTCTTTTCTTTTCTCCATTTATGGCCTAAAGTCTTCATTTTGGTCTTAAAATTCATGGTTTTGCCTCACGAACTCGGTTTTCTACAAAATCGATATAAAAAGACATTAAAGTTCACAATTTAAGCACAAAACTAGCTAAAAATAATAGGAAAATGATAACATTTTTGCATGTTATCAGTTGCTTCCGGTGGTTTTAGTCCACTGACTAGATAATTCACATAATTTGCAAACCATGGAAGTTCAACATTCCTAACCGCCAAAATTTGCTCATCCGCGGACGACTCTTGAATATCAAGCCCTTTTTCTATTTGTGCTTCCTCTCCAAGTCTTGATAGGTGGTCTGCTACCTGATTCTCTGTCCCTTTTCTGTCTTGGATCTCAATGTCAAACTCCTGCAAAAGCAAAATCCAGCGAATTAATCGGGGTTTGGCATCTTTTTTAGAAAGCAAATGTTTGAGGGCTGAATGATCTGTGTGAACTATGACTTTAATTCCCACAAGGTAGGATATAAATTTGTCAAAGTCAAATACTACTGCAAGTAGTTCCTTCTCTATGACTGTATAGTTCAACTAAGCCTCGTTGAGTGTTTTGCTTGCGAAGTAAATAGGTTGCAAAATCTTTCCTCTTTTCTGACATAGTACTGCACCAACTGCAAAGTCGCTAGCGTCGTACATCAACTCGAATGGTTGGGTCCAATCTGGTTCAATTATGATCGGTGATGTGCTGAGTGCCTTCTTTAAAGTCTCGAAGAAAAATAAAGTTGTCGCTGGTGGCAGGTTGGATAGTGGTGTTGTTGTTGTTCTTGTTGAAGAAGAAGAAGAAGAAGAATAAGAAGAGCAATAAAAATATATATTTTTTATTTTAATATAAAAATATATCAAATATATTTTTATTATTTTAATATATTTTTATTTTAAAATTTCAAGAAATAATTTTTTAATAAAAAAATTAGTGCCACATCAGGAATCCATTAATTATTAACAAAAAAAAATGGACGGAGGAACCAAAATAAAACGAAATCCAAAGGGGCTAAATTGTCGAGTTTGAAATTAAAACTCATGGACCAAAATGAAACCTAACCCAAACCTCAGGGACTAAAAATATATAATGAAGGATATAATGAGCATTTTGAGAAATCGTTAAGAAAAAACCGTGCAGATGACCCATTTTAATAGGCGCAAATGAAAAATGTCCTACATTTTCAATCTAAGGTTATATGCCCTTTTACTTACATCATCATTGCTAAATTACCATTTTACTATTTATATGAAAATACACGTTTTTTCTCTCACTATTTTGTCTCCCATCTTTATTTCTCGTTCTTGCTAATGACTTCTCGCTAATTTGTTTTCTTCTCCTATTTCTCTCTATGAAGAGCATACAACGAGAGCGAGAACGAGAAGTTGGAACTAGATTGAGGAGAGAGTGAGATTGGAGAGAGAAATGAGAGAGAGGTTGAAGAGTGAGATTGAAGAGACAGAGAGCGGGAATGAATAGCGAGAGATTGGGGAGGGGGTGAGAGATTGGAGAGAGAAATTAGAAAGAGAGCGAGAGATTGGAGAGAGGCGAGATTGAAGAGCGAGAAATCAGCGAGGGAGTGAGAGATTGGATAGAGAGTGAGAGATTGGAGAGAAAATTGGGAGAGAGCGAGAAGTTGGAGCGAGAGCGAGAGTAACGAGAGAGAGAGAGATTTGAATGATAATTTCACTATGATGACGACGCAAGCAGAAGGACGTATAACCTTAAATTGAGAAGGCAGCACATTTATCATTTTTGACTATTAAAATGGATCATCCGTACGAAAAATCCAATCGTTAAAAAGAAGTGCTCAATTATTCGGGAAGTTAAAACCAAAAGCTACTATTTGGAGATTTTCAAAATGAAAGAATTTAAAAAATGATTTTATATCAAATTAAAAAAAAATGTATTACTAAACACCCAAAACGGTTGGGGTTTTTTCTAAATTGATTTTAGCTGTTCCCCTGCAATTACAAACGCACACTTTTTTTTTTACTGGTTAAAATTCTAAAAGTTTCATTTTTATTATAAACGGTTTAATTTTATTCCCATTGAGTTCAACTTTTAATATACATTAAAAAAAAAGGTAGATGGTGTATAAATTATGTTTTTTTTTTTTTTTATAGTGACAGTTCATTTATCATTATTGTTGTGTTACGTTGATTTAAAATTGATTGATAGACCTAAAATTGAGCTTAGTGGTGATCTAAAGTATGAATTGGTAGTTGAGAATCTCTACTATTAGGAAAAAAGAATCCAACTAACCTTGATGATTTTTTAAGCCAAAGTGAAGTTCCTACAAACTTCCACCCCAGTTTTCACACTAGAGATTGGGTTTTGCGTGGTTTTTCTAATTTCAATTATTTTTTAAAATAAAGTTTATTCAATTTTTTTCATAAATTTTATCTTTATTATCATACTCTTGGAAAAATATGTTTCTTTTAAAACTGACGTCATAGGTAACATACGAGCTGTTGATAAAATTTAGAAAATTAAAAGTTTAAAATACAAGTTGTATATATTTTTTTCCATCTAAAAAAAAAAAGTTGTATATATTTTTCTTCTTCAGAAAAGACAGATTAAAATGGTTACCATTTTTCTTTTAAATACTGACGTCATCGGTAAAATAGCTTTGCAACTCGCTCTTGTTTATTTATTAGAGGCTCTGGGGCTCATTCCATGGAACTGATTGTTGAATAATAAGTGTGTTTCTCATCACTCATTAAAAAAAACAAAAAAAAAAGTGTGTTTCTCATCACGGCCCACGGGTGTCTTTTTAAAGAAGTTAGAGAATTTGCATGGATGACAAATAAGAATTATATAATTGTAAATATAACAAAATGTAAAAAAAATTGTAAATATAGCAAAATCTATCCGTCTATATTACTATAGACACTTATAGACACTGATTAATTAGAATCTATTTGATAGACTTCGATTATCAGAGTTTATCAGTGATAGACTTTGATTAATCAGAACCTACACTCTACTGATAAACTCCGATTATTCAGAGTCTATCAATGTCTATCGCTGATAAACTCCGGTTAATCGAAATCTATCAGTGACTATCATTGATAGACCTTTGATTAATCAAAGTCTATCAGTGATAGACACGGATAGAATATGACGAACAACTTTTTGGTCTTGTATAATTAATTTTGCTATATATGTGCAATTGTGCTATATTTGCTATTAATTTGGTCCAATTTGTCATCTATGCAACTGCCCCCAAGGAGTTAGTGAAGTGTTTCCCCAAAACATTGTGTTTTTTTATTTTATTTCAGAATTTTTCCATTTACTTTCGATTATAAAAAAATTATAAAAATCTTTTTATTGATAAAATCACTCTTTAATACTTTAACCAAACACTAAAAAAATAAAAAAAAATAAAAAAAATAAAAAAACTTTAGTATCCCTTCAGTATTTTCAAATGCATGCTAAATACTTTTTTTCTTTTTTGAGTTCAACAACATATGAGATGGAGGAGATTCAAACATCTTATCACTTGATCGAAGGTATATTTCAATTACGGTTAGTTATGGTCACTTTGACTAGAAAGTACATATGTGTACTTTAAATTTCTAACACGTCTTGTAGGCATAGAATTATATGTATTTAAATCTTATACTTCAAAAATTTTTACAACTTCTAATTTTGTATATGATATTTCATGACACTAACTTCTTTTTTCAAACATTTATATAAAACATCTAAACAAGTTAATTCAGATGTCTGAATAAATAGATAGGTTACTGAATGCTAAAATTGATATGAATAAATATGACCCCATTTGATAACCATTTGAATTTTAGTTTTTGAAAATTAGGCTTAAAACATTATTTCTATCTAGAAGTCTGGTCGTTTTCTTATCTATATTCTTTCCATATTTTCAAAAACAAAATCAAGTTTTGAAAACTAAAAAAATGTAGTTTTCAATTATTACTTTTTTTTTTTTTTAGAATTTGACTATGGATTCAAATTATCCTTAACGAAGATGTATAATAAGAAAATCGGAAGAAAAAAAAGTATAATTTTCAAAAACAAAAAATAAAAAACCAAATAATTATCCCATTGAAACAATATTATTAAAAATGTTTAAAATGTGGAAATTAAATAGAGGTTAAAATTATTTTCAAAAAATGAAATAAATAAATAAATAGAGGTTAAAATTTAAGAATGAAATTGAGTAATTAACTTGGATTAATTAAGGGAAGGGGAAGGCGTTTGAGAAATGAGAATAGAGAATAACGTTGTAAAAAGAAGGGGGAGAGTGGGCCGGGGTTGATGGGACAGAGAGGAAGGGTAGGGCCCACAAACAAAGTGGTATGACAGCTGGCGAACGGCTCTGACAGTCTGTTCTTTCTTATCATTCCAACGACATACAACACAACACAACACACATACCCCTCGCCTCCTTTTTCTTCTTCTTTCTCTTCTTCACTTCTTCAAACCCTCCGCACTCGCCTCTCCTATTAAGCCCTCCTCTTTTCTCTGATCAGAAATAGAAAACTCCTTCTTCCTCCTCTCTCTCTCTCCCCATATTCCTTGTGATCCAAGTCCATGGCGGAGGAAACCCAGAAGCCTGCTGCTCCCGAAGCGCCGTCTTCTACCCAGCCTGTCCCGGAGGAGACTGCTGTTGTGCCGCCTCCTGCTCCTGCCGCCGACAAAGAACTACCAGAACCTGCTCCTGCTCCTCCTCAGCCGGAGCCGGAGCCCGAGGCTCTTCCTGCCAAGCCTGATGCGGTGGAGGAAGCTGCGGAGGCCGAGAAGCCCAAGCCGGCCGAGGAGTTTGACAAGATTTCTCAGTCGGTTTCTTTCAAGGAGGAGACCAACGTTGTTGCTGAGCTTCCGGAGTCGCAGAGGAAGGCGCTCGCCGATCTTAAGCTGCTGATTCAGGAGGCTCTCAATAAGCACGAGTTCACTGCTCCTCCCCCGGCCCCCTCGCCGCCTAAGGAAGAAGAGAAGCCGGCCGAGGAGAAGAAGGAAGAGCCTGAGCCTGAGAACCCCGCTGAAGAGCCTAAAATCGAAGAGAAATCCGAAGCTTCCAAGGAAGCTGTACCCGAGGAACCTCCCAAGGAAGTTGTAATCGAGGAGCCTCCCAAAACCGAACCAGAACCAGAGACTGTCGCGGTGAAGGTTGAAGACACAATCACTCCTAATCCGGCGCCGGAGACTTCGCTGACTCCAAAACCCGAAGAAAAGGCGGAGGAGCCATCGACGGTGGTGGAGAAAGTGGCTGTTATCGACGAGGATGGCGCCAAGACGGTAGAAGCGATCGAGGAAACTGTAGTTGCCGTCTCCGCCCCGCAGCCGGAGGAACCAGCCCCGGCCAAGGAAGAGGAAGTGGAAGCAGCGGAGCCTGTGCCGCCACCGCCACCAGAAGAGGTTTTCATCTGGGGAATTCCTCTGCTCGGCGACGAAAGGAGCGATGTGATCCTATTGAAATTCCTGAGAGCCAGAGACTTCAAGGTGAAAGATGCTTTCACGATGATCAAGAACACCGTTCGTTGGCGAAAACTATTCGGCATCGAGGCTCTTCTGGAAGAGGACTTGGGGAACCAGTGGGACAAAGTGGTGTTCTCCCATGGCGTTGACAGAGAAGGCCACCCAGTCTGCTACAACGTGTTCGGTGAGTTTGAGAACAAGGACTTGTATCAGATCACCTTCTCCGACGACGAAAAAAGCCTCAAATTCCTCCGATGGAGAATTCAGTTTCTGGAGAAGAGCATCAGAAAGCTCGATTTCAGCCCCAGTGGCATCTCCACCATTGTTCAAGTCAACGACCTCAAAAACTCGCCTGGACTAACTAAGTGGGAGCTCAGAAACGCCACCAGGCGAGCTCTGCAACTATTCCAAGACAATTATCCCGAATTCGCTGCCAAACAGGTATCATCATCTTCATCAATCCATTTTCCCCTCCATAACGATTTCATAAAGAAATTGTTTGATCTTATTATGACGAATTTTGATTGCTCTGAAGGTGTTCATCAACGTGCCATGGTGGTACTTGGCCGTCAACAGGATGATCAGCCCCTTTTTCACTCAGAGAACGAAGAGCAAGTTTGTGTTTGCCGGACCATCCAAGACTGCTGAGACCCTCTTCAAGTGGGTGTATACATAGTTAAAACTTTTTTTTTTCATTATTCTACCATTAATGACCTTCCACGCTTATTTTCCATTTCATCAAATGTCTCAATCTCATTAGACTTGGCCTGTACTTTGGTTTCTTCGTGTTCCTGTCTCAGATATGTTGCTCCTGAACAAGTACCTGTTCAGTACGGTGGATTAAGCAGGGAAGGCGAGCAAGAATTCTCCATTGAAGACCCTGTTACGGAAGTCGCCATAAAGGCAGCAACCAAACATACTGTTGAATTCCCCATCTCTGAGGTAGGAGGAGGACTTGAATTATAATTTTTTCTCTGGGTTTTGTAATTTGATTTGATGATGCTAACAGATGCATCTGTTTTTGTAGCCAAGCCTTGTGGTTTGGGAACTGAGAGTTGTGGGATGGGATGTAAGCTATGGGGCAGAGTTCTTGCCTAGTGCTGAAGGTGGCTACACTGTGATTGTACAAAAGACAACGAAGCTTGGGCCAGCTGATGAACCAGTGATCTCCAACAACTACAGGGTTGGTGAAGCTGGTAAGATTGTGCTCACCATTGACAATTTAAGCTCCAAGAAGAAGAAGATCCTGTTGTACAGATCCAAGACCAAACCCATCTCTGATTGATGAAGCTGCACAAACATGATCAATTTGATGATGAACACAAGACTGCAGACGTAATAAGCAGGGTTCTTTATTTATGAATGATACAATGTTTTGTTCTTTTTCTTTTTCCTGTTCCATTTGTTGAAAAATTAAATCTTATTTCTCCGATTTGGATAGTCTTATAAACAGGATTGGTGGGTGGGAGTTGGATTTCTTTTGTATGCCGTCGTTCTTTCCTTGTTTCCTTGGGAGTTGTGATCTTTAAGGTTGCTGCGAAATTGGCAGGAGAGCTGTCTGAAAGTGTCTCGACTCTGAGGAACAAGGAAGGGAGGGCTTTGTTGGTTCTCTGTAAAATTTGTGTAAATTTGTTGTATTATTTATTGTTACTCTCTTTCCTTCAATTTGTGTATTGGTTTATTTTTCCCCCGTAAATCAAAGATTTGTTGCTTAATCGGCTCTTTTATCATCATCCATGTCTGTTAATCCAGTTGTATTTCCTTGGCATGATTTGCTTTCTGGCTAATGACTTGACTGACAAGTTTCAAAGAAATCCAGCCTGGCTTCCTTCTCTCATCTGCCTTTTATAATGGAAAATGACTCTATTTTATTATACGAAAATGACTCGGTTGGATCAACCAAAATAATTGTGGAGTGCAGAGGAAGGGGCCAAGCACGAATCAATCCTAATGTCTTTTAATTTTGATGGGCTTTGCCAAGTATTATCACAACATAATTTTGATTTGGGTTATACAAATTGGAAGTATGAAATTTCACAAATGTCTAATTTTTAAAAAATTATCCATTTTTTCCTAAACCAAGTCAAATTAGAAATTAATTTACATATGCCCATTATATTGTATTTGTTAATTAAAATAATCTAAATCTTTTCCTAAAATATCTCCCCCATAATGACCTAAATCTCTTCACCTTCTCTCTCCCAAATAAATCATTGTTTCGAACCGCCAAAATCTTTCTCCCCCATCGCCAAAATCTTTCTCCCCCATCATCCTTCACGGCTCTCATTCTCACACCATGTTGCTGCCGATCATGTACAAACGTCATTCACAAAGTTTACATACAAACAACGTCTCATTCTCCAAAATCCTTGTCCCACATCATCTTTCAAACCACCAAAATTTTCCTTTCAAACACATATTTCAAACCCATCTTTCAAACGTTGTACAAATGTCATTTACTGTCGAACATCAAGTATATGCCTTTGCGGTTCAAGCTATGTCGTCTTCCTCCGTTCATGTACAAACATTGGCTTCTGTCTAAAGTTCGTCGGCTTCATGCTCCACCGTCGGCTCCGCCATCAGGAAATTTGTCAGCTTCCATCTTCAATCCGTTGGCTGCATATTGTCTCGGTTGTGTTGGAGTTCATTCACCGAAGGTATATTTGGGTTAGTTTTGTGGTTTATAAAAAATATACCGTTTAGTTTGTTTTCCTAATGGTTAGAGTTGTGGGGGGTTTATAAAAAATATTCAGCATTTGTCCTCCAATAAATCATGGCTTATATATAATGAATGGCTAGTTATTTTGTTCCTGTGTACTTAAGTAGTTGTGTTATTTTTTACTTAGTTATGTTATTGTGTTATTGCTTAGTTATGTTATTGTGTTATTGCGAACTTAGTTGTGGGTTTATATAATATATCAATTAGTTTATACATAACCATCAGTGTTTATATAAAACTATGTTATTGTGTTATTGTTTATTAAGTTGGGTTTATATAATATATCAGATGGTTTATATATAACGAATAGATGATTGTATTCAATATTTGATTATATTTTATATATATGTAAGTTACATTGGATTGTGTGGCTTTCGAATTCATTGCTTATTAATAATCAAGACTGAAAAATGTATTCATGGACTATATATTCAAATGTAGGTTGCCAAACTTTTTGAGTTACAACTTCAATCAAATTAGTGAACAACATTCCTTCATGTAATAATAATTTGAGAAACTTGATAATCAATATAGTTATATAATCTCATTCAAACAACCATCATACACCATCTGTATGGTGACAAATATTTAATAAGGTTTATTAAATATGTCACTGGAACTTTTTTCTCCTCTTCTTCTCCTTTTTTTCTCCTCTTCTTCTTTTCTCTTTCTCTTTCTCCTTCTCTTTCTTGGCGTTCCACGTCGGGACGAGGACTGCTGCAACCCACGACCACCAATGAAGACCAAGGATCTACAGTGGTCGTGACCTCACAAGGGCGAAATAGGGCTGAATGTGGACTAATTTGGGTCATGCGTGGGTTTTTCTCACTGGCGACCTCTCTCCTCTGTTCGTGCGTGGGTTTTTCTCACCGGCATGGAGGAGACAGTGAGGGGGAGAGAGATGGCGTTGGAGATCTGGGTGGTTTTTCTCAGCGGGCACAGGGCTCACGGATTGTTCGTGCGTGGGTTTTTCTTAAGATCTGGCGCTTTGCAACGTGGGTCTCGACAAGGGAGACGACGACGAGATTCAGACACTCGCGAGCGGCGGATCTAGGGGAATGACGACGAGCTTCGACAGATCTGGGCGAGGGATGACGAGATCTTGTTGTCGGCGGAGGAGAAACGAAAGGGAGAGAGACGGCGAGATCTTGTTGTCGCCGGCGAACTCAAAATCGAAGGAGAGGGAGGCCACGTAAGAGGGAGGAAAGGGAGAGAAGAGAAAGAGAAAGAAAAAAAAACGCCATTCGAATTGTCTTTTCGTAGGCGGAAGATCTTGGGTACTTAGCTTTAGGCAAACGCCAATGAGGCTTTCGATTTGAAGCAGAGGCTAGCGGTGTTCAGAGTCTTTCGATTTCGGAGGATCTAGTTCGGATCGTGGGTCGCTGGCGGAGTTTGAAGCAGATGGCGGCGCAGATGGACCGGTTTTAGCAATTCAAGCAAGCAATTAACTAAATTATTACAAATAATAATAAATAAATGTGTTGTGAAGCTCCCGAGAATCTCGAACCATCTTGAATTGGATTTAAATCGACCGAACCGAACCTCCAAGGGTTGAATTTTCATTGAACCGGACCAAATGGAGTTGAACCTACCAAAACCGAGCGATCCGGACCAAGAAAACCAAACCGAACCGAAATCTGGAAAAATTGTGCACCTTCTTTGAAAAATCACATCGTCGAGACGCGGATGCGACTGGAAGCCCCCTGTTCTTTGGCCAGCTTGAGTTCTTCTCCTTCTTTTGATCAATTACAGTACTAAATGGACTCTAATGACTCTCCAAAAGTTACACTCTTCTCAACACATTAATGCTCATATACATGTGAGCAATTACAATTTCATCAACAAATTGAAGAGGAAAAAATTGCCAAAACTGTAATATATCCATTTCAGCACCCATGCAAATTGATTTTCAAAATGTTACCCACCATGATCAAATTAAAGCAAATTAGGTGCCCAAACCATGCTCTGATACCAACTGAAAGTATTAATATCTAATATGCGGAAGCAATTTTGGATCTTGGACACTTAATAAGCTCAATTCAATCAAACTATGCATGTTGTTCTAAAAACGAAAAACAGGGCAGCAAGCACCAACCTCTTTGATTCTCAAAATTGGTTGAACTATTTTGTTGTTTTTCTTCTCCAAGCTATTACGAACCACCACTTGATCTTCCTTGCTATCCTCAAGCCTTTGGAACGGATTGTGGGATCCTCTAGTGATGGAATTTGATGGGAAAAGCTTGAAGAACAAGCTATGGAGGTGGGTTTTGGTGTGGAGACAATTTGATAGCAATTCACTAAGGAAGAAGCTCTAATTCTTCAGCCTTCTTCTTCCCTTTTATAGAGGGATCAAAGCTGAAGAAAACCATCAGGGATTGACACCAAATTACCCCACATTAAGTGAGTAATTTGGTGGCTAATATGAGGGGAGTGCATAAGTTTAGTCACCATGCACTCCACCTCCAAAAAATCAAATTAATTTTGATTTTTCTAAATTCAAGATTATCTTGAATTTCAATCTTTAATTATTTAATTTTAATAATCTGAAAAAATGTAAAATCTAATTTTAATTTTTCAATTTTAAATTAATTCAAAATTAATTTAAAATAATTATTAATTAATATAATATCTAATATTAAATTAATATTTTGCCATCAATCCCGAACATTTCTGAAATTTTATTTTCTAACCATGAATCCCTATTCATGTGTTCGATATTTAAATCATATTTAAATATTAAATCTCTCACAACTCGGTTTATACAAAATCTGACTTTTAGGTAACGTTAAACATATCCAACCATTTTCCTAAACGGAATTTGAACTAATTCTTATTCCATCCATCATATTGTTCCAAAGGTTAGTCTCGAGCTAGCAAGGGGACCTAATGGACCTACAGATCATGGGCTCCAACGGTACGAGGTTTAACTGGCTAAACCCTTTTAACCTAGTTAACCAACATCTGTTAACTACCGGGACACTCCACTATAGCCTAGTAGTTGAACTCCCCTCACTGTAGATATATTTGCGTCCACTCGATATAACCATGATTAGTAAGTCAATCCTTCATAGGTCGTTCGTTACTATAGCTAGGTCAAATGTCCGTTTTACCCTTATAGCACATCTTGTTCTTTAAGTCCACTGGTCCTCTAATGAACAATTTGTTTATGGTCCAACCATTAAACAGAGTCCCACTCGGGCTAATGAGAGGGTGAGGCCCCTTGTTCAAGCCTCGGAGTCAGCACTTAAGGGAACAACGTCTCTACTATCCCTATTTCGGGTAGGAGTGAATTTCGTCTTGCAATACTATACCCCCAGCTATCCATCTAGTTTTACCTCCAAAATGGTAGGCTTATTGAGCGGCGCTATTGGGTCACTCTCACCCACGCAGATCAAAGGATAATCCTAAACGAACAGGAGTACATAGTAAGCTCAGGATTAAGATCGAGTTACCTAGGTCATCGCATGAAATAGTCAGTCTTAACAGTAAACGGCGTTATAAAGTAAGAATGACTTATTTCTCGGTCCGATCTTGTGTAAACATCTTTTACACAGGATGCCCCTACTCACATGTCTCTCCATGAACGATCCAGGATCTCATGTCGTTTGCCTCATTCGCAAAGTAGGCCGCATCCATAGTGTTACCAGAATAAGCTATCCAACTGTATCCCTATACTATAGACCATTTAGGTTATATACTTGAACTTGATCCCTGTCTATATCCACGATATAATTCAAGTATTTCATATTATAACCATGGATGTTTCTTTTGCATTTAAGATATAAAACAAACAATTCAGTACTGAATAACATCTTTATTATAAAAGGATTACAAAACTTGAGTTTTAGGACATCAACCTAACAAATTATATTTTATTCACTAAATTATATATTTTAATATATTATTAAATTAATTTTATTTCATTAATTAAATGAAAGGGTATTTTGGTAACAAAATTAACTCAATTAATGTATAAAAACCTCCCCATAATAATTTTGATCATTAAGGATATTTGTGAAATTTGGTGATCAATTTTACCCATCCGCTATAATTTTTGTTTTTATATCTTCTAATATGCAATCTTCTAAACTTTAATGTATATGTGCTTAACTTTTTAATGTATGAATTTATTTCGTGAAATAAAATTGAAAGCATGTTGGCTTTTGTATCTTCTAATATGTATTTATTTTAGATTTTGTTTTAGGTTTTTAATTCAAAATTTCAAAATAAAAAAAAATAGCAAAAAAATAAATATAAAAACAAATAATTTGTCGATGCTAAACACAGGGCATTAGCAAATCAATTTTGAGGGGTTTCTGCTGACGTGGAAGGAAAACACATCGGCATTGACGCCACATATGTGGTATCAGCAAAGACGCTACTCTGTCGATGCAGACATTTGCTGTCGACAAAGATCTTTTTTGCCCAACACGTGCTAAATATGCGTCGGTAGGTGTTCTGACTAATTTTTTTCAACTCATCTCTTGACGCGTAAGGCGTGTTGGGAGAGGTTCTAGCGACACGTAGTGCTTAGAAAAATCTAAAAGAATGTATGTGTAACCACTTCTAATAATGTTAATTATAGGCATGGTGTAGTTATTTTAATATATAAAAAATTATTTATAAACGTTAAAGTAATGAAGCAACCCATAGAAATATCTCTTTATATGTATATATTGACAATATCTCTTAAAATAATTTGTCTACTAAATCACAATACTCGTGAAATGAACACTTCCAAACACCACTCCAATCGTAAAATAACTATTGAACTAAACTTATCTAAAATGTCACTATAATGCTCAAAAAAAAAAAAAAAAAAAAAAAATCTAAAATGTCACTATATATAAAATATGTTTAAGACAATATTTTCTTTAAAAATAATAAATTATCAAATCTATTTCATTTACTATTCCAAAAATAAGGGAAAAAAGTGGAGAACATTTCCTTTTTTTTCAAGATTTTTTTTTGTTGTATAATAAATATGAGAGTGGAAATTTGAACCTCTTGCCTAAAGATTTTGAGATAGTTTGACTTTGTTTTCTTTCCATTTATATGCAAATATTAAACTAGGAGATATTACAATAAAGAGAGAAAGAGCGTGAATAAAAATGTGATAGTAATAGCTAAGATTATTATTATTATTATATATTTGATAATGATGTAGATATATATCTCCCAAGAAATCAACAATTTGAACAACCACCAAATTGTGGAATTTGAAATTTAAAAAGAAATAAGATTTTTGAGGTCATAATCGTGTGGTCCACTTCTTTTGGGTTATTTTTAAATTTTAAATTCCAGGAGATTGATACGTTAACAACATTATTCTTTAAATGTTTTAAAAAAAATATTATTCTTTAAATATATATATAAAGCAGTGATGAAAGAAAAAGAATGGTGGGCTAAATGATTACAGACCAAACATAGAACATGGATTCATTGTTCGTGCTGAGTAAATTCATCCATTATCTAATCGAAGTTTTTTTTTTCCCCTCTTTTTTTGAGTTCATTATCTAATCAATGTCAAAGAAACCAAAAGTTGACAGCAAATTTTAATATAATGATTACTACCGAAATTTTTAACACAAATTCTAACAACTAACCCCTATGGGTAATATTTAAGTTGTTAATTTTTTTTAGTTTATTTAAAAATCAATTTTGCATAGTTGAATCGGCATAAAACTAAAGATCAAGAAGTCCGTGGTTCGAATCTCCCATCCCATATATTGTCAAAAAAAAGAAAAAAAAAATCAATTGTAGATTTATTTTATTCTAATATTTAAATTTTAGCTAAGGAAAGAAAACTATTATCATCATTACGACTATTTTTACAACGTAAATCTCCCCCATCAACTTTTCTTTGTATATTTCGCATTTTCAAAGTACTTTTAACAAAAGAAAAACAACTATGAGTGATAGGCCGGGCCGAGAAAGGAATGGGAAGTCCATTTTGCAGCGAATCTAATGCCAATGGGCCCAAATACGAATGGGGCCGGACTGAACCTGCTGAGCAAACAAAGCGAAGCAGAACAGGGAACCGGCGGAAACCCTCGTAATACGGCAATTCCTACACGGCCAGAAGAATTGCAGGAAAATCAGACGAGGGAGGGAAGAGGAAGAAGGAGGAGAGGGAGGGGATAGCATACAACTTTATCCCTTGATAGCGTGAGACGGTTCCTTTCTGGATATGGCCGATAACAAAGAGGTTGTGCCTCCGCCGCACGATTTGAATGCCAAGTGGGACGCTTGTCTTGATTTGACGCTGCGTCGATTCGTTTACTCTTCCTTGGCTGGTGCATTTGGCGGCCTCCTTTTCTTCAGTAATTCCTCCTCACCCTTTTTCTCTTTCATTATTTTTGTCTTATCTTATTAATTTTTCCCATCGCTATTATTTCCTCAAAGCTGGAATTGCATGTCATTCCCTTGGATCAACCGTATGTTAAGATTTTTCCATCTATCGATTTTGAATATCTGTTTTTCTGCAAATGGAAGAGATGTAACGATTTTATTCTACCACGAGACTGTAAACTTAACAAATTGAGGTTCGCGTAACATGGATCATCACAACTGTCTGCAGTTGAGCTTTTTATCTGTTTTTCTGCCAATGGAAGAGATGTAACGTTTTTTTTCTACCACCTGAGATGTAACGATCGCATCGATGTTAGGTTACATATTGAGTGTACTTTCAGTTTATATCAGGATGGAGTGCATTGCATCGTCGAATATCAGGATTTCCTAGATTCGTGTAAAGCGAACTCATGAATTTGAACCTACTTCATGGACATCCAAGATTTTTTTCAAAATAAATGCCCTCTTTGGTTGGTGACATTGAAGCACCTGAACTCAGTAAAATACCAATGTTTTATCATTTTTCTAAAACGTCAGTTGTATGATGTTAATTAACTTACTAATGAGGATTATATCTTGATTAACAATTAGGGAGTCCGGTGACTCGCTGGGCATCCATAGCTTTTGGCGCTGGATTGGGCATTGGATCAGCATACACAGATTGTAATTCTTTATTTGAAGGCTCGACAGCAAAATTAGCATCTCCAACTATCAGAGAATCTCAGCCTTCACAGGTAAAATTCACGTTTTCTTTTAGTAGAAGTCTATTGAATTTTTTCTCCATATTCTCTGAATAATTAGTTCATCAGGTTAAGAAAATCATCACCTTGGATTGTTCTGTTTAATATGATATTATTCAACAACCTTTAGATTTTGATTTAATTTATCTTGAAAGATTGGCTCTTAGGTGTTTCATCATGTATGTAGTCATTGCTTTGCTGATTTAAACCATGTTAAGGACAATGAATTAATTTATTTTGTTGTATAGGC
Organism: Luffa aegyptiaca; assembly: GCA_017139565.1. NCBI lineage: Eukaryota > Viridiplantae > Streptophyta > Magnoliopsida > Cucurbitales > Cucurbitaceae > Luffa > Luffa aegyptiaca. Next base: position 642,003 of record CM029406.1, on the reverse strand, counting down.
TAGAAGTATTAGGCTTGTATTAATATAAATGTTCATAATCAAGACATTGTATCATACATCTCAGGAGTTGTGTGATCTCGAAAGTAGCATTTTGTTTGATGATGTTGTTCTTTTTTTTAATATTAAATTATGTTATAAGGTTCTCGTTCTCCATCCTTTCAACTTTTGTTTCTTCCTAAAATTTTTAAAATTTAAATCATACTTCCCCCTAGATGGTGATGAAACAAAGGAGGCCTTATTTCAAAAATAACTTTGAGGCCCATTAAACCAAAAAGAAGGCCAAAGTCTTAGGTAGGAAAAAGAAAAGGCAAAGAAGTTATATTTTATGCAGAATATAGGTTTTCTACTTTAAGTGCTAAGAGTGCCTCTGAACAAACTTAAAAGAAGAGAAAAAAATGTCCTCTTCCAAAGTTGATTTAGGCTCTCAACCTTCTAATGCCAAAGCAGAGGATACGGTATGTGAAGAATCGACATTGCATCAAAATGAAAAGAATCCTGAGACTATGCAAGTATTGGTAAGAAAGATTAAAAAAATCGATAGTTATTACCTATACCAACAAGGTGCACTTTCTTCTTTGGTGGCCCATTCATAGAAATTTCAAAATTAAGTGTGCTTGGCTAATGATCCTAGGTTGGGTGACTTCCTATGAAATATTCTAAGAAGCATGTAAGGACAAAGCATGCCGAAAGGGCATCTGGTGATTTGTACAGATAATCTTCACTCTCGTAAGAAATCAAGATAGCAAGTGGCATGTCCAGGTCGTAGGGGACCTAAGCCCTATATTTTAACTAAACGTGTTCGTGTCGTGTCTGTGTCCTAGATTTTTAAAAAATAACGTGTCACTGTGTTCGTGTCGTGTCTTTGTCTTGTGTTTGTATCCATGCTTAGGATATGATCTTGTGATTCGTCATCAGTTTTACATAAAGAGCACCATCCGGAGGATAGGGTCATATAAGGCATGCGTCTCTGCAAGACATCCTTAGTGTTAATGGCTCTATGTGCTAATTCCCAAAGGAAAAATTTAATCTTCTTTGGGTAATTGTCTCTCCATATAACTTTTGCGAAGGATGGCTCAATAAGTCTTCATATTCCAGCCATATCAGAGAAGAGTGATTTTGTGGTGAAAGAACCATTTGGGTTGAGGGGCCTCTCCATTTGTACTTTGTGTGTGTGTTAAAGAGATGGGTGAGGGGTCAAGATCCATGCTAATTTCTACCCATTCATAAGCCTTTGTGTCTTTCAAATTCCTACCCAATTTGAGGTCCCAATAATTGTTTCAGTCATTCCAAACTTCTTTGACAGTTGCTGTCTTTGGTAGAGATGGGGTACCTTGTGGCCAATGGGGTGTTGTTGGTCCAAAGATCAATCCAAAAGAGAGTATCCTCTCCATTGCCAAGTTGGTGGACTATACGACTGGAAATAAGGCTATGTTGTTTCACAATATCCCTCCAGGGGCCTTTTGACTTTGCAAGGGATGCCTTTTTCCGCATTTGTGGGGGATTCGTATTTTGCCTTGATAAGATTTCTTCTCAAAGCATTCTTTTCTTGATTGTATCTCCATATCCATTTGAGCTTTGTTTTTATTGACCATGGACTGTAGGCCAAGGCCTCCTTAATCAATGGGGTGAGGAAGCTTACTCCATCTAACAAGGTGTGAGGAAGCTTACTCCATCTAACAAGGTGTTGGCTCTTGCTGTTTAGACCTCCTTTCTAAAGAAAAGCCCTGAACATGCTTTCTATCTCTATGCCAATCTTTGTTGGTAATTGAAATAAAGATAAGAAATATGTGGAAAGATTTGATAATGTAGCTTGGAGGAGGGTGAGTCTTCTTGCTTTTGATATGAAGGGCGTGCCCCAATTTGATAGCCTCCTCTCAATCTTTTCTAAAATCGGCAGCTAGAAATTCCTCAATTTTGGTACACCATTTAATGGCAAACCCAAGTATGTATTTGGCCACAATCCCAATTTGCATCCAGATTGATGGGCAAAAGTCTCCAAGACGTCTTGATCCACATTTAAACCGAGGATTTTGGTTCTATGGAGATTGATATTAGTGTTTTAAAAGGCTCAAGGCGCACTAAGGCGCAATGGTCCTCCGGGGCTTAGGCGCAAAGTCGCAATAAAAGGCGTGGGCTTTTTTTTTTTTGCAAGGCGCACTATATAGAAAAAATACTTAAAAAAATATATACATGTATATAAAACACATTTATGGCAAGTAATGAAGTTTTTAACCAAGAAAAGTAGATAAAAGATAAACAAGGTTCAAATATTAGGCTTCCAACATAGAGTCAAATGTCATTACTCCACAAAAAAAATAATAATACAAAACTAATCATCAATAAAAATGTTAAGTCCTAAAGATTAAACTCATTATCACTAAATTGGTCTTCGTCCTCATTCCCTCCATCATTGGACTTATAGCCTTCTGTATCTTCTTCTTCTTCGGTCTCAGAGTCATCCAAATTAACTGTTGTGGGTCATGGTTGTGGTTGTGGTCGTGTGGAGGATGAACATCAAGCAGGAGCTTTAGTCTTGGTTCTTGAGGTACTAGCCCTAGAATAATAAAGCGGTTCTTTTGCTCTTGTAGCTCTTGAAACATCACCCCAAGTTAATGAATCATCATCGAATACAAGATCATCATCCTCTTTAGAATCATCATCCATTCTTCCCATGAACCACTCATTACTATCATCAATATCTTTTAAAGAGATTGGGTCGAAGATATCCCGAATTTTATATTGAAGTTTCAATGCTCGGTTATATTTTATGAACACCAAATCATTCAAACTACTTTGAGCAAGTCTATTCCTTTTCTTGCTATGAAACTGCAAGTATAAATAAAAAAAGTTCCATGACAATAAAAACAAAGAATTTAAAACTTATTTCTCAAGATACTCGAGAAAAGAATAACTGACCTGTTCAAAAACACTCCAATTACGTTCGCACCCTGAGGTAGTGAGGCACTACAAGTAAGACCTAAAATTCTAATGGCAAACCTTTGCAAGTTTGGAGTTGATTGTCCAAAATCATCCCACCATCCCATTGAAGACCAAAATTATGTTAATGGCTTCCAATTCAAGTAAAATAATTTAATGTTTTATCAAACATTCAAAGTCAAACTTTACCTGGAGATCTTTTGTCTCTTTGTCTATCTTATCTTGTACCTCCAAAGAAGGAACCATTTTTGTTATACATGAGTATAACCCATTAACAATTTCATCATCAACTTGAATGTTGGGATTTGAATAATTAGAATTCTAGGTTTAAATAATATCCCGCGACATGCAAGGGATGATGCAACTGAAGCTCCCATCTATCAATGATCGTAAAAATATCCTTGTATTTCTCTTCCTTTCCATTAAAGGATTTAGCTATGGCCTCCTTAGCTCTATCCATGGCCTCATAAATATATCCCATAGGAGGCTTTTGTTAGGGACCAAGGTAGTATGGGATGCCTTTGTCCCACATTGGAAAGATATGGGCTCCTAATGGGGTATATAAGTGGTTGGTTCTCCCTCCCCAATAGCCTGACTTTTGGGGTGTGGCTTTCCAACTACTTAGATACCTAACAATTGGTATTAGAGTCGGTGGTCGACGGCTTCGGAGAGGAGTGGCGGCGGAGGGGCAGATCGAAACCAGCTGAGTGAAGCGTCATCGTGCACAGTCGCCAAGACGTCGACCTTCCGGGGAGGGGAAATTGTTAGTGACCAAGGTAGTATGAGATGCCTTTGTCCCGCATTGGAAATATATGAGTTCCTAATGGAGTATATAAGTGGTTGGTTCTTCCTTCCCAATAGCCTGACTTTTGGGGTGTGGCTCTCCAACTACTTAGATACCTAACAGCTTCTTCTCACCATCCACCAACCTTAGAACTCGCACGAGAGGGCCTAAGACTTTAAGAGCAAACACAATTGTATTCCAAAATGTGGCCAACAAAATAGTTTGAACAACTCGCTTGCCTTGTTGCTCCTTTCTCCATTTGCTATTCTTCCATTCATCTGAAGTAAACATCTTTGTCAAGTTGTTCTTTTGACGATGTATACTTGATAATGTGATGCAAGCTGTAGCAAAGCGAGTCTTAGCTGGTCTAACCAACTCCTTTTGATCAGTAAACCTTCTCATCATATTCAACAATCCAAGACGAACATAAATGAAATTACTGATCTCCATGGTCTGTTTCAGTGTTTTGCGAATATTTGGGATCTTGTATATATCCTCCAACATCAAGTCCAAGCAATGAGCGGCACACGACGACTAAACTAAATGTGATCGTTTTGCTTCTAACAATCTCCCTAGTAAAAAGTAAGGAAGGAAAGTATTAGGTAACTCAAAGTATTAAGAAGAAAATGAGCTAGTATTTTAAATTCTTACCTGCCATCACATTTGCTGATACATCAATAACAACTTGTACAACATTGGCTTCTCCAATGCGCTCTACAAAATTGTCTAGCAATTCAAACATTTTCTTCCCATCATTCACATAAGACGAGGCATCAATGGACTCAATAAACATGGTGTCTTTTGGACTATTAACTAAGAAGTTGAGTAATGTCCTATTTCTTCTATCCGTCCATCCGTCGGTCATAATAGTGCATCCAACCTTGACCCACTCTTCTTTATTACCCCTCATCAAATCATTTGTGGCTGCTAACTCTTTTCTTAAACACGACACTCTCAATTCATGATAAGTTGGTGGTTTCAATCCAGGACTAAATTGTCCTATTGCTTCAATCATGGGTGCAAAGCTTTCATAATTGCAAGCATTTAGAGGCATTCCAGCATCATAAAACCATCGAGCAATTCTTTGTATGGTGTGCTCCCTCATCTCCTTTTTGGCTTCATTCAATGTTGTTTGCTTTCCTTTCTCACTCTTTCCATTTTGAACAACAATCTGTGGATTAGGAGTAAAATATGCATCTATAGGACCCTTTTGTTTTGGCTTCTTAAAAGAAGACTTAATTGACTCCCAACTTACTGTTTGAGAGCTTGAACTTGACATTCCTCTCTTACCTGAATTGCTTACTACCACATCATCTTCATCGTCATCCTCAATACCATAATTTTCAGCATCAATATTCGGAATCAAATTTCTTTGATCTTTGATCTCCTTCTCCAACATATACGCTTTAATTTCTTCCTTGACATGATCCGGACATTTTCTACATGGAGTAGCATTTCTATGACCACCAACAAGGTGTTGCTTCATTCTATAAACCCCTCCTTTCGTTACTTTGAACAAAAACTACAAACTAATGCATTTATGTCTTTGGCATTTTCCAATCGAGCATACTTCCATGCTAGATCTTTTCTTAAACTATCCTCAGCCATCTGTTTAAGAAAGAAAAGGAGAGTAATTTAGGGTGAGATGGAGTGAGGGACTGAGGGGAACGAAATGGAGAGGGAAATTGAAAAACAGAGAGCCGGTCGAGAGAGATGAAGAAACGAACAGAGAGAAAGGAAAAAACAGACCGAGAGAGAGAGAAAGCTTACGAAGTGGCGGTCGGTGGTGAGAAGAGCTAGTTGTCGATGAGGAATCTTTCTATCGGTAGCGAGGAACAATTGATAATGCTAAACGCACAGGGGCTATGAGGGAGATGGGTAGCAAATAGACCGAGGGAAATGGGTTTTGTTCTGTCGTGAGTTTCAATTAGGTTTTAGGTCTCTTTTTTTTTTTTTTTTTTTTTTTTTTATTTTTATTTTTTTTTATTTTTATTTTTTATTTTTTAAAATAACCCTAAATGCTTCGTTTAGGGTTAAAAGTTTTTTTTTTTAATTATTATTTTTAACAATTGAAAACGCATCGTTTAGTAATAGTTTTAAAAATTTTAAAAAATAAAATAAAATAAAAGAGTGATGCGCGCGCCTTGGCCACGCCTTCCTCATCGCGCCTCGCTTCGACGTGAGGCCCCAATGTTGTGCCTTGCGCCTAGGCGCGCCTTTTAAAACACTAATTGATATTATGGCCAGATGCTAGCTCAAAAGCCTCCACCACTTTGAACATATTTTGAGCTGATAAATCATCTTTGAACTCTGTGAATATTATGGTATCGTCTGCGAATTGAATGTGGTTTATGCTGATGTGTCATGGTCGATTCTAAACCCTTTGATATGGCCATCAGATTCATCTTTGGAGAGTAGCTGACTGAAGCTATCCATAATCATGATAAAAATTAAGGGTGACCAAGGATCCCCTTGTCATAGACCCTGAGAAGCATGGATTTTACCCCTTGGGTAGCTGTTAATGAGGATTGAATAATCAACTAATGATATTCAACCTCTGATCGATGATCTCCATTTGTTACCGAAGCCTTTAACGAAAAGGATTTGGTCAAGGAAGTTCCAATCAACCTTGTCAAAGGCTTTTTCAATATCAAGTTTAATGACCAAACCTTAACTCTTCTTTCGATTCCACTCATCAGTGATCTCGTTAGCAATAAGGGATGCATCTAGAATTTGTCTACCTTCCACAAAAGCAGCTTGTATTCAGTAATAGTGAAAGGCAAGACCTTTTTTAACCTCTCTGATATAACTCGAGTGATATTTTTGTAGAGGCAAGTGGTGAGACTGATAGGTCGGTAGTTGGCCATTGCTCGAGTATCGATCTTCTTTGGAATCAAGCATACATAAGTCTCATTAAGATTAGCATTGACAATACCGTTCTAAAAAAATCTTGGAACACTCTTATAATGTCATCTTTAAGGATTTTCCAACATTTTTTGAAGAATTCTGAGGTAAAGCCATCCGACCTGTCAATTTATCACTACCAAGAAGCTTGATCGCATTCCAAACTTTAGTCTCTGTAAAAGCTTTTCTGTATCCACAGCTAAATGATTTTGTAAAGGATTCCAATCAATGCCTTCCGGAAAGGCTGCCAATTCATCTTTTTTCTTGTATAAGGCTTTGGCTTTGTAAAAATTTATAAATTTCGAGACAATCTCGTTTTCGTTGAGTAGGTTGTTGCCATGAATAGAGAGGACTTCAGTAATGGCGTTTTTCCTTTTCTTTGCCGCCAAAATATGGTGAAAGAAATTGGTACGGGTGTTGCCCATTTCTATCCATCGTTTTTTACATTTTTGTTTCCATCTTTGTTTCTCATGGGCAGCAAGATTTAAGATTTCAGCTTTCATATATCTACGCTGAGAATACTAGATTGGGGATATAGGACCCGCTTCTTCCATACTATCAATGATAGAAATCTTAGTCAACAATTGGTTTCTTTTGGTGGCAATACACCCAAAAACATCCTTATTCCAAGAGCGAAGCCTCACTTTCAAATCTTTTAGCTTCATGATAAATCTGACCAATCCTGCCTCTCATAGGAGTATTCTTCCACCAGTATTCAATCAAGGGCATGAAGGTGTGGTGTTGCATCCACATGTTCTCAACACGGAAAGGAGATGACCCCATTTACCACTACCCATAGTAGAACCAATGGAAAATTATCTGATGTTGGGCAGTCAAGTTTTCTAGCCTCTAAATTGATGTACATGACTTGAACACCTTCAGTTATTAAGAATCTATCAATAAGATGTATCAATTTAGATCCTTAACTTTCAAATCTTTTGTAATTACCCGTTGGGACTCATTCTTTTGGATTGACATTCATTTTTTCTTTTTCTTTCTTTCTTTCTTTTTGTTAATAAAGAACCAAACTTTCATTGAGAATAAATGAAAGAATACAAGGACATACAAAAAAAACCAAGCTCCCAAAAGGAAACCCCTTAAACAAAGGCACTTCACTCCAACAAAATAGGACCTATAGAATAATTACAAAACAAGCGTATAATATATGGCCACAACAAGACAATATTTTATAAGGTCCCACACATCCTCTGAATTTCTTTCCTTCCCTTTAAAAATTTTGTTATTTCTCTCGCCTAATAGCCTCCAAATAATGACACAAATCCCAGCCTGCCATAAGAAGTTCCCCTGGACCCTAAAAGGTGGATGGGGGAGGAACATATCGATCATCTCCCCCAAAATCCCTGTGTCTAGCAAATTGAAGCCCAAACGTCTCAAAGCATGTGTTCCACACCGAACACGCAAAATCACAATGCCACAAGATATGATCAAGGTCTTCCTCTGCCATCCTATAGAACGAGCCTATCAAATTAGGCATCTTTCTTGCAAGCCGATCAAGGGTATTGGCTCTTCCATGGAGAACCTGCCAAGTAAAAAATTGCGCTTTTTTTGGAACTTTCACTTTCCATACCCAAGAAAAAACTGACTCCTCTTGTTTCTTGTATTTAGTTTCTAAGGCTTTTGTTGGTGAGTTTTGTATTTACTTTCACGGCTTGTTTTTGTTAGCCCTTGTTCTCCCTTTCCTTATTCTTAATGAAAGTTTGGTTTCTTATTAAAAAAAACTCTGGTTTCTTATATAAAAAAAGAGCCACATTTTAACTGAAAGTCCAGAATATGTTATCAAATGAACAAGAAAGATCATGCACATAATGCACCAATTGGGGGAGGAAGAACAAGGATGGGGAACTATTTTTGGCTCTGTGTATTGCTGTTTTCAGGCTAAGTTCCCAAAAAGAATAATTTGACCTTGGGAATTTGCTGCACCATATCTTGTTATTGAGGCGTGAGTGGAGGTCTTGCCTATTAATGAACTCATAGATTCTGGAACGAACTGTGAACTGTTTGGAGGGTCTAAAGACCAAAGCTCTGTTGTTTCTGCTGTATGACTGTGGAATGCATATGCAAATTGGTTAAAGTGGCCCATTCTTTTATTTCCTCCTTTTAAAATAGTCTGCAGGCAGGCACTTTTGAGATAGTTCGTGGGCAGGGGCGATCCCCATCCCTGGCCCCTAGGCTGTTTTCTGCCTCTTTTGATGGAATGTATTCCTTTTGATGTTTCTTATTAAAAAAAAAAAAAGAGAGAGAGAAGCTCTACACAGTACACAGAAATATTCATTCAGTTGTCAGGGTTAGGTTGGTAATTAACCTGATTGATTCTAGTCAGATCCGAGTTATTTATGTCTTTTCTGTTGATGAATACAGTGAACATCACATATTTTCTTTAAAAAAAATAGTCTGCAAAATTGGAGGCCCCAACTTAGGGAGGAGGTCCAAGTATCCCCAACCAAGGATGTTTTGCAGTTGGACAGTGTATAATCTAGGGAACTTCAGTGACGGAATATTTTGTTTCTTATCAAGATGATAATATTAATATTAGTTTTATTAGGTCTTTTGGTTGGTTGTTCTTTTCACCCTTTATGCGAGTTTGTTTCCTTGAAAAATTTCGATGAAAAGTTTGTTTCTTGTAAATATATACACACACATATTAATAATAATTTCAATAGATCTGCTATGTTGCTGGAAAATCTAAATTTGAGAACAAGGCAATAGTTTAGCTTCAATGTAAAAGTAACCCGTGGGGATCTTTAGGATCATTAACTAGGGGCTCGTGCCTTCCGAAACTCTTGGGGACGACGTACCTAGGCAAGGTTCTTGGCTGCAAATTGGTAGGTCTAGCTGTGGTCTCTAATTAGGAGGCATTGAACATCAAAAGGTTAGATATTTTTTAATGGAATGATCCGGGGAGATAGAACCAATCATTTTTCATACTTTGGGAAATGCCAAAACTGAGCATGCGTCTTTTTATTGATCAGGTGTCAGTCAAATAACCCCCCACCCCCAAAAAAATTAAAATAAAAATAAGGATTAACCAGTGGCGATTAACGCAGATGGCAAAACCAAGCTCTTATTTTGGGCTGCTTGGGTTGACTTTTAATGTAGCTTTTGCTGGTGTTATTCCTCTTTGATTTTCATCTCATATTATGGTGCTTTAATAGTGTACTTGTAAATTGTAATCCTTGTTAGTATTGTGCTAGCTAGGAATATGCAGTCCAGCTGATGCCTTTGTTTTGTTTATTTTAACACGTATATTAATTCCTTGTGATGTGGAAATCTCTCTGTATAATTTTTCCATGCATGTCTTTCATATCTTTGTAATGAAAGGATTTGAGAGAAACCATTTTGGCCATTTTTAGAAGTTTCTAAAGCAGATAATGGTATATCCACATTTTATTTATTAAATTGGTATTTACTTGACGTTTGGTTATGTCCAGGAGGGGCAAGAATAGTCACAAATGCTGTGAGAAGCGCTGTCTTTAGGTTGAATGGATGTGAAACCGTAATTTTACTTGAGATCGTTTAAGCTGCCGTTTCCCATGTTTGGCTTCCCTTGTGTAATACAAACGTTTTTGCTTGTAGACATTATATTTCATCTCCATGCACGCTGCAGATTTTTGTGGGCATCTGTAACTTTTCCTGTTGCTAATATCGAGTTATGTAAGCAGGAGAGGGAAAAAGAAAATCAATAAGTACTCTTCTTGCAACCCTCACGTTATTTATTTAACTCATGCTTTGACAACCAGCTTTTACATATCATACAGTTTGCAGTTTGATGGCTTCAAATAGTGGGAAGGCTTGCTACATTTTGGACACTGGTTGATGAAACTTAGGTTTTGTTTTTTAACCGTTTTCAATTATAACTTGTTTGATATGAATCATTGAAATTTGCGCAGAGCCCTTTTTAGCCTGAAAAATATCTACCTAGGGATCCCATCAATTGATAGTATTTGTTTATCAATAACTACATCACATTACTGTAATGCATCAAAGAGAGCGAGCCATCCCCTTTGTAGGCACTCTGGAATTCAAGTAGCATCAGAATTAGCTTCACCTCGTTTGTACCAAATTACACTGCACTTGGCTAAAAATTAGTTGCAACCAAGCCGTCATGCAGCCAATTTCGTAGCATAAGAAAAGCATGTTCAGCATCTTCATCTTCCTCTGGAGATCCAGGTTTGTGAACAAAGCCATGGCCTCTTCCCCCAAATATCACCAACTTGGAACCTTCACCCATCCCTTTCTCCAAATCCTTCATGACACTCACTGGACAAAGTGGGTCATTGTCCCCTGAGATGAGCAGTACAGGAACCTTGACTTTAGAAGCAAGAGATGTATCTACCTTAGTACCATAAAAGGAAGCTCCAATAGAAAAATAGGCGCCCTGGTCTCGAGCTAGAACGTCTATTACTTGACCTCCCCCATATCCAAATCCCATGATCCCAAGCTTCCTCGAGATGCCTGCAGCCGAAAACTCGTCAACCAACCATTTTGTTGCTCTTCCAATGTCTTCTGCAATCCTCTGGATATCTTGTTTTGTAGATTGTTCCACTGGCTGTTTCTTCTTCCATGGATCTCCATGAAACAAATCTGGAAGTAAGACACTGCAGTTCAACTTCAGCAAATGTTAGAGGTGTGCTTAAGAAGACAAAAACTATGGATCTTTGGCAGGAAAATGTTTCATGATACTAATTTTAAATCTATCTGAAAAAGAAATTGTTTTTATATTTTTTATATAATATCAGTCGCCTGTTTTAAAGAAGTAAATTGTTTAATAATCTTTTATATTTATTTAAAATCTTAAATCACAATTAAAATCTTAGTTATGAAGACTACATTTTTAGGGTTTATTAAAGAAATATCTTGTTCTTTATTTTTAAAAACAATATTTATTTATTAATGATTTTCTTTTTTCCTTTTTGTCTTAATTTATTTTTCCAATTTACCTCTACAGCCATTTTTAAATATTGGGCTAAATAAATGAAAACAAAGTTTTTAAATTTTGATATTGGGTTTAGAAATTTGGGTAAAAAACTAAAAGAAAGAAAAAAGTTTTAAAAGTAAACTATTAAGAAAATGGTTAGTAAACAAATATAGTTCTGAGAAACAAAAACCAAAGAGGCAATTAGGGGAATTGTTATAAATCGTCATATACATGTATTTTCTAAAAAGGAACTTGCATTGGGTAGGGTTTTTCTAATCGTAAATATAGCACAATATAAAAATAATAGCAAATATTAGAATAAATTTTCATAATTCCTGTTATACCCCTATTTAGTTTTGAATTGTGTGCAAATTCTACCAAATTTCATACATTTCTTTCTATCAGTGTAATTGGAGTCTATAAGTGACTATTGGTGATAGACACTAATGGACTATTAAGCTGATATATTATGTATAATCTTTTTTATCTGTGTCTATCACTAATAAATTTTGATAATCAGAGTCTATCAATGTCTATCACTGATAGGCTCCGATTAATCAAATTCTATCAGTGACTATCGGTTATAGACATTGATAAACTATTGATAGACTCCGTATAATTCTTCTTATCATTGTCTCATTAATAGACTTTGATTAATTCAGTGTATTAGTAACTATCAATGATAGACACTGATAGACTATTATATTGAAAGACTTCATATAATCCTTTCTATCAGTGTCTTTCACTGATAGACTCCGATTAATCGAAGTCTATCAATGACTATCACTGATAGACACTAATAATTCTTTCTATAACTACTGATAGATTATCATGATAATAGACTCTGTATAATTTGTTCTATCAGTGTCTATCACTGATAGATTCCGATTGATCGAAGTCTATCCATGATTATGAGACAGATAGTAATAAAAGGGTATTTTTGTAACTCAAAGTTTCATTTTTTTGCTATCGGAAGTTTTCCCCCCTTTTATCCCAGTCCACTCCCTGATTTCACATAGAATTCAACTCATTTTTTTTAAAAAGAAAATTTTGGACTCCCTCTCTTGATTTGCACAATTTAGTTGGATTTTATTCTTTCTTTCCGGTGTCTTTTAAGCTCAAATTGGTTTGGGAAGATTTTTTGTGTTTATGAAATTTAGGTGGTTAGATTTGAATTTGAGATTTATTTTAATTAGTGAATAATTTCAGAATTTTCGTAATTGGGTTAGGGGCATTTTAGTCCTTTGGTTATTTCGAGATTCTTTCTATATTTAGCAATTTCCATTTATCCAAAAACAGTTAAAAAATTGATAATCTATAGAGAAGGAATGTAATTTAAGCAATCTGAGAGTATGGAGCAGGACATTGAAACTGTTAAAACCAAAATTGTAATTGAAGCATTTGTATGTTTTGAAAAGTTTGTTGTAGAATGAGAAAGTAAGGGAGCATACTTGAAGCCATTGCAAGCGAGACGATAAGCAAAGTCTGTTATGGAAGAATCTTGAAAGGCAAAGAGATCAGACAAGAGGAGAATGGCAGTTCCATTATTGTTCTTGAGTGGCTTAAAGAGATATGCAGGGATTGTATGATGAGGTTCAGGTTCTTCCCCAATTGAAAGCTCCATTCCATTCACAAGTTCACAAGAAGCCTCATCATCATCATCATCTTCATCTATGATCTCATCCTTCACTCCGCCCTGTAGGCTATAACTATAACACACTTTACCTCCTTTTCTCTCTCTCTTGCTACTCTTCAAATAAACTGAACCCTTTACTGTCAACCAAAATAATTCCTAATTATATCAATTCTCATATATATACTGTAAACAATTATACATTCATATATGAATTTAAATTCATTTATAATAATTCATCGGGAAAAGAAACATACAAAAGGGAGTTAAGGTTGAAATGATGCCACTGCTCCCTGTTCCTGTTGGTGTTGGTAGGCGGGAAATCAACTGCGCTCCGGCGGAGGCCAATTCCATTATTCTATTCTACCCAAACTCAAGATTTGCAAACCAAAATATCTTCCTTTTACTTTGTTTGGATATAAATCCACCAATTTCTTATCTTCATTTTTCTTTATGCTTATCTTCTTCCCCTCATCCTTCCTAAATATTTCCATGGACCCCACACCACAAACAACAATAATCTCTTACTTGCAAAAGGAATTGAAATGATAGAACATAAAAGATTGCCCATTCAATCTTTAGGCCAACTTTCTACACACCTTCACAACTCCCATGGATTTAAATGTTTTTTAAGAATGCATTTTTTAAAAAACATTTTGTATAAAAATGGTTTAAAATTTAAACACTCATATGTTTGGTTGCATTTACTCACAAATGTTTTTATACACAAGTTATTGTTTACGTAAGAAGACTTTTTTAAAAAGTTGGTTTCAAGTGTTTCTCTCAAAATAGTTTATTTATCAATCTCATTTTCTAATAAGTCATTTTTAGTGGTTGCCAAACACTAAAATTTTTTTCAAAATGAATTATTTTCAAAATTAAACACTTGAAAATGTAAACCAAACACACCCTAAGTTGAGGACAATTAAAGTCATTAGAGATTTTTTTCAGACCACGTTTCGTTCGAACTACTTTGGAATAACCCATCTTCCTATTAATGCAATGGCCCAATTCAGATGGTGTGGGTTATAGAACACCCAAATGCTCACTTAACCATTTTCTTAGAAGTTTGTGGCACTTTTAAAAGAAATGTGGTATTAGAGGGGACAATTTTTATTAATATTGTAATTTTTAAGACTTATTATTAAAATAGAGTAGTTTTGAAACTTATTATTTAAATATTGTTCTTTTAATTTTTCAGGTGTAGGTCATCTCTTGAAGAGACGACCATGACCCGTGTGTCTGCAAGAGATGACATGCATATGTGGCAATAGTTTTAAAAAAAAAATTCATGAAGGTCGTCTCTTTGTGTGTATAACGCAAAATGTAAGGTTGGTAGGGTGGTAAGGGATACAATTTTCCTCCTTGCAATCTAGTGTTTGATCCCTGTCTTTGATAATTTTTTTTCGTTTTTGCATTTTGAAAAATGCTAGCATTTTCTTTTTCTTTTTTCACTAAAATCAAAATTTATATACCATAAATTTAATATAAAAAAAAAAAAAGTGCAATCTCTACATTCAATTAAATTTCAAAAAAAAAATGTGCAATTTCTACATTAAATTAAATGTCTGGTATATAAATTTCGATTTTAGTGAAAAAGGAAAAAAAATGCTAGCATTTTTCAAAATGCAAAAAAAAAAAAAAAATATCGAAGATGTGGCTGCTGGGGATCGATCCCTAGAACACAAGGAGGAAGATTGTAGGGGTGAAGAAAACCGAACCGAACCGAGTCGACTCGGTTCGGTTCAATTTTTACATATATTCAGACCGAACCGAACCAAACCGAGTTGGTTCGGTTCGGTTCTCTGCTTTTAGTTAAATCGAACTTTTAGGTTTTCATTCCGCCTCTTTTCCTCTTTCCGCCTCTTTTCCTCTTTTCCTTCTCAGTTTTCAGTTTCACTTTTCAGTTTCACGAACGCTTCTCCCCCTCTCTCAGTCGCCGTCTCCTCCACCGTTCGGCGTTCGCCGTCTCCGCCTCTGTCTCAGTCGCTGCCTCCCCCTCTCTCTCAGTCGTCGTCTCCTCCACCGTTCGCCATCTCCCCCTCTTTCAGTCGTCGTCTCCTCCACGACTCCACCATTCGGCGTTCGCGGTCTCCCCCTCTCTCTCAGTCGCCGTCTACCCCTTGGTCTCTGTCGCCGCCTCCTCCTATATCTCAGTCGTCGCCAAAGAAAGGTGACCCGACTCGACACGATCTGTTCGGGTCTAGTCAGGTCGATTTGTCCGTACAACCGACCCGACCCGAATTATTTACACCCCTAGAAGATTTTATCCCACACCACCCTACCAACCTTACATTTTGCGTTATGGAGGTCGTCTCTTGAAGTGACGATCTACACCTGAAAAATTAAAAGAACAATATTTAAATAATAAGTTTCAAAACTACTATATTTAAATAATAAGTTTTAAAAATTACAATATTAATAAAAATTGTCCTATCAGAGGAGCTTGCTTACGTCTTTTTTCTTTTCTTTTTGTTTTTGTTTTTTTTTTTGACAATATGTGGGGAGGGGGCTTGATAACACGCTTAACAAGTTATATTTCCCGATATATTTTAGTTAGTCTTCGAGTGGTTTTGGGCCAATTTAGTCCACTTTCATGTTCTTTTTGTAGGAATTGATTATTGGAACCAAAATAGAGAAATTGGAGATAATGGGGTGTTCGGGCGCTAAAAAAGAAGCAAAGAAAATAAATAAGGAAATAATTTGGAGTTGCCCAACCCGAGAAGGCATTAGGCGTTCTGCGATAGCGTCGCGACGCTGTCAATAGCGTCTCGACGCTGTCGACAGATTTCCTATATAATCATCACTTTGTGCTACGGATTAGGGGAGTCCAATTGGTTAGATTTTAGCCCTAATTTCAACTAGAGACCTTATGTGGGAGCGGAAGCAAGGCCAAGGAGTGGGAACCAAGCTTGAAGACGTGGAGATCGTGACGGGGACGTTTCGGCTTCAACGGATTCAAGAGTTTTCCATTTCTTTCCCTTACCTCTCTTGTTGTTTTTATGGCTTTTCTTTCAATTAGTGTTTGTAGTTTCAAGACTATGAGTTTCTAGTTGTTGTCTTAGGAATTGATGTAGTTGTTTTAGTTTGTTGGATTGATTTTTGGGTATGAATGTGCTCTTGTTTTTGTAGCCACCTATTTTTGCCCTGCCTAATTTTTGTGATTTGATTACTAGATTAATCTTTATCTATGCATTTGTTTTTTTAATTCTCATAATTGAAATTGCTTTTTATTCAGTTATCTCTACATCTATTTTGTTATTAATTTCTCATTATTTGCTAATTTGACTATTTGCTTCATGCATGAGTTTATGTGTTCTTTTTATCCTTGTTTCTTTGTTATTTTAGAGTAAATTCATAAAAGGATTTTTAAAAAGGGTAAACATTTGAATTTTTAAGTTGGTTGCCAAAACCTTTTGTCATTTTGAATATAAGCCCATTTTGGCATGGTTTTCAAATTAAAAACCAGTAGCTTTCATGCACAAAAATGGAAATGGCTAGGACTATAAAAATTTCATATTTCTTGTCTTCAAGGGAGGAATCAGCCACAAAAAAAAACCCTAGAGAGAGCCACATTCCATAGCTACCCCAAAAAACAACCTAGAGGATTTTGGCAACCACATCCAACCAAAAAAGAACTAGACAGAAAAAAAGAGAGTCCATACACAACCACATACATAGTGAAATCCATATGTAGAGAAAAAAAAAAGCTACACAGTGAGCTTTAACCCAAAAAACAGTCCAACAACCTCCAAAAAAAGGTCTAGAACAAAATGAAAACCTAGTTTAGTTGAAGGTTGGATTTGGTAGGGTTTTTGTCCAAGGATCCGCACCTCAAACAACAAGCAGGTTTATTGTTGTTGTTCTTAATTCCATCCCTCAAACGTTTTTTTTGCTTCTTCTTCTTCTTCCTTTGGAACCTCCTGAAAAACAATACTTGAGTAAGGGTATTTGAAGTTTGCTTTTGTTGTATTTTGTTATTTACTTTTTATTTTTACAATGTGAACTCTTGTTAATCTTTACATGCATTTTTTTTTGTTGTTGTTAATCTTGTTTATCTATCTATGTTATCACTCATCTCTCTTCTTTCTTACCTATTATGAATTTACTTACTTACTGAAAAATGAAGAGCAATTGAAAAAATGTAGAGAGATCAAAAGAAAGAGAGTGTAACTTACCTTAGTTAGGTGGTGGAGATGAGTATTTGCTTTCAGAAAAAAAATGGCAATAATACGGTGGCTATGTGAAAAAAAAAAAGAATGAAGCTAAAAAAAAGGGACAGTATGTTTTTGAGAGAAGAAAACAACTTAGAGAAATGAGAGAAAGAAGATGAACTGAGGAAGAGAAAAAAAAAAGTTGGAAAAACAAGACTGAGAAATTTCTTTTTTTATATATTATGTTTCATTATTATTATTATTATTATTATTATATTACATATATGTGTGTGCCGTTTGCTGAGTTTAAGTTTAATTTTTTTTTACATGATGTCACTTCACCCTAGAATGGGCGCCACCCATTCTTTCATTTTTTAAATTAATTTTTATTTAATTTGTTTTTTTTTCTTTTTTTTTTCTTTTCCATTATTTATTATACTTTTTTTATGTTTCATTTTGACACTCTCTTTTGGTTTAGTACATTTTTTTAATTACTTTTTTTAGAATTTAATTTCCGTATTGATATGTTTTAGCTATATTAATTGAACATTGTATTTAATTATTATCTTCTTATTATCATTTGTTAATAATTATGTGGTTAAATATTAATTGTTCTCTTATTAACCATGGTTGTTAATTTGATATATATTTGTGTTTGTTAATGTGATTTTAATCTTTAATCCATGTCTCTTTTTATTTAAAATATCCAACGACGGAATCTAGAAATATTTGGGAGTCTGATTTTCTAGTTTTCCCGAGGTGAGGGGTCGATCTTTGGGAGTCCGAGATCGATCCCAATATGTTTTCTTAAATTTTAACATGATTAATATGTTATTGATTTTTTTATTTATTGCATTAATTGTTATGTTAATTTACTTGTTTCATAGTTTTAATTTGTTGTTTATTGTGCTTGTATATAAATGTTGTATATTATATGTTTCATTTTTGTTAAATGTTTTCAAATTCCTTCTTTCAAACTTTCCTTTTATTTATTTTAAATTTATTTCCAAACTTATTTTCTAATTTCTTTGCTCCTTTTGAGCTTATGAAGGTTTTATCATTAAAATGTTATTTTCAAAGGTTTTTATAATCTTTTCTTAAAATTTATTGATTTTTAAGACTGTTTTCCTAAAAAAAAATCTCATGATGGAACCTAGAAATATTTGGGAGTCCGATTTTCTAGAATTCCTAAGGTGTGGGATCTTAATCTTTGGGAGTCCGAGATTTTGATCCCAAGAAAAAATGAATTTAATTAAAAAATATTTTTTTAAAAAATCTTTCCCTTGAGAAATGCTATCCTATGACGGAATTAGGAAATGATAAATTCTCTAATATTCTTGAGGTGATGAATTTTAATTCTAATATAACAAAATCAATGGAATTAATTCCACTTATTTTATGGGATCATTACTTCAAATATTGGAGTAATGAGGGGTAAAATAAGACATTGTTTTAAAATATATTTTTCCTAAATAATATTTTTCTTCCAAATTATTTTCAATTCAAGATAAAATTTTGGCCACCGTTTTTTTTAACGGGTGTTGTGGGGTGCTAACACCTTCCCCATACACAAGCAACTCCCGAATGCAAATCTGGTTTTCACAGACCGTTTTTTTTATTATTTTTCTTAAAATGATATTTTTATCTTATTTTGGTGTCCAATCACATCATAAAAAAGATTGGTGGCGACTCCTTCTATTTTACCCCTTTTCGAGGACGTCGGCCACTCTGCGTCGCAGGCACGTGACAACAGTTTTATCTATGCAATTATGATTAAATGCTTTCAATTACTTGATCACTAATTCAATGATTTAAGAGTTGAATCTAACTCGGGAGAAAGGATTTAGCCTAAGACTTAATTTACTAATTGCATGACTAAAGTAGAATTTCTAAGTTTGTGACGGGATTTAGAATTACTTTAGAGGTTGTTAGAAGAACTAAACCCAAAGCCTTGCATGTTAATGAACTTAGATAGGGATATCAAGTTGGTTGCATGCATGAGAATCAATTATGCTCGGTAGAGATAGTTGTGATAAAATGTTCCTAGACTTGGTAGAATAATTGCATGCTAAATTCATCCCATTAATTAATCCTCAATCTCAACAATGAAATCAATTCCCTAAGAATCTTTCCATTTGAGTCTCCACCTTCTTTTATGCTTTTTGTCTTTAGATTTATCTTTTTCAGTAAGTTTGGCTCCCTAAATAAAATTGGACAAAATTATTCACGGTACTTAATTTGCTTAAAAACCAATCCAGAGGACGACACTCGTTTAATCACGAAAACACTATATTATTACTTGACTCGTACACTTGCGGTAAACAATTTGCGCATCAGAGATTCAAACCACTGACCTTGTGGTTATCAGTACAACTTTATGCCAATTGAGCTAAGCTCTAGTTGGCTTTTTTTTTTTTTTTTTTTTTTTTGTGGCTACGTTTTTTGCAACCAAATAACATCACTTGTGATAGGACCTGAGTACTATATCAACAACTCACTAAAATCACCTCCAAGACAATCAACCAAACAATAGTACTCAAATACACCACAAATTATTCATCAAATAATCACCAAGCAATCAACCAATAATGGACAACAATAAATCATCAAATGTAGAAGGCTAAAATACAAACAATAAATATGAATTATACGTAGAAAACCACTTTGATGTGATGAGTAAAAACCACGGGGCTTGTGAGGAGTCCACCCTTGTCACCTTCTCTTATTATGATAAAATTGACGGCAAAGAAACCCCAAATCTTCATATAAAGGTTCATAACCCACCAACACTTCCGTACATAAGAGATCAACCATTGAGAGATAAAAGATGAAAAATATCACCCAATTCTATCAGTTCTTTCCAGCAGCAAGTACATACAAACTAAAGCTCAAAACAACTATCCAACCATTCAAAACAAGGTCCTATGTGTCTCCAACAAGCTGAGAAAATTTCAGTAAAATCAAACAGTTGAAATTTCAGCAATCGACAACTTTGTGAAAGTTGTCCTTGAAAATCCAACCTGCATTGCTCTCTTTCTCTGTTTCTTTTTTCTTTTCTTTTTTTTTTTTTTCAATTGTCATCTTTTTTCTTAGTCATACCACATATAAGGGGGGAAAACCCAGGCTTTCAAGGTAAGCCAACCCATTTAGCCCACATCCTGGGCTTTAAAAAAAAAAAAAAACTTGTGCAACAAGTGAGCTGTACATCCACAACAGCTTCATGGTAGGAGATGGTCCAGACATGCATTCCTTATCAAATTCTTCCTACCTGCTAAGATAGACCAACTATGGACTGAAATTGGTTTGTTTAGGAAACTTTGAGTTATTGTTTGAGGCTTGGGATCATTACAAGGAACTCTGGAGGAAATGTCCACGACATGAGTACTTAAATTGGTTACAAATTCAAATATTTTACAATAGATTGAGCCGCATTTACCTAAATTTAATGAAACAATCCTAACGAAATTTGTGGGACCCACTGAAATATGATTGACGGTGTTTACCAAAATCTGTAAATGTAATGAAATTGTGGGGCCCTTTCCAAAATCTATAATCACATTCTCATTCTTCGTTACACTTATAAAGGTGATCAATGTCATTATTATTTCTCATTACGCGGGACCCACACCATGTTTTTGGTTGATTTTATATCATTTACCCTTTCATTCTCGTTTGTTGTTACACTGGATTTTTTTTTAATGTTTTTAATCCATCGATAGTATGATTTACAAAAGATGTCCCAGATTGGTAGTGTGCAATGAGCGAGAGCCATAAATTATTGATTTTGTTCCCTTTTTTCTTTACCTTTTTCCATGGTATTAGGGTTTAAGAATTAACTAATCGACATTAATAACACAAGTGAGATCCAGAAGAATAAGGACAAAAGAAACAATAGAAGAGACAACATGTACAAAATGTATATTTTTCATTCAAAATATATGTGAGTTACCTGCATGCAAAGGGGGAGGGAGTCATTCAGAGTTGGAGGAGATGTCAATCACCACATGAGGAGATACTTCCCTCTCCTTTTTACTCCTCCTTGAGCCTCCAGCAGATTGAAAGTCTGAGGAGATCACAACTAAAGGACACTCATGTTTCTCTGAAAATAAAGTGATTCTCATTCATCAATCAAAAGGTACCAAACTTGTTATAATATAAGTATTTCTGAATAGAGTAAGGAAACGTAATAATGTTGCTGTCAATTTGGTGATGAATCTGTAGGGATGAAAGCCCCAGCGCAGTGGAAGCGTATCGAAAGGATCTCACACCGCATATTAATCAACATTAAAATACCAATACGAAAAGGCAAAAATGCTATTTTAATCATGCAAATCTCTGTAAATCTTGTTATAAACATGCTGGAAAAACAAGAAGAATAAAAATATTTTACATTCATGCTTTTCAAAGGAAAAAGAAAAAATCGATACAAACCCTCATTGTGGACTTGACCGATTCTCGCCAACCACGCTCTTCTGTTGGAAAAGCAGCAACTCCAAGAATCTTTTACTGTAGTTTTCTTCTCCAAAACACACTACCAATGAGGTTACATCAGTATGTCTCTAAGTCTAGGAGGCAATGGACTGGTGGGAGTCTTTCTCTAAGAGGGAGGCTTGAGAGAATACAAGAGGCAGTCTTTCAGTCTTGTATTATCAATATGAGCATTGGGCACCTAAACCTTTAGGTCTAGTGTTCTATTTATAGGAGAAATGCCATGAATAAAATATTCATATAAAATCAATTATTTCCATAACTGATTTAATCAT
This sequence comes from Luffa aegyptiaca, assembly GCA_017139565.1. NCBI lineage: Eukaryota > Viridiplantae > Streptophyta > Magnoliopsida > Cucurbitales > Cucurbitaceae > Luffa > Luffa aegyptiaca. The sequence goes on along the minus strand of CM029406.1, from coordinate 619,892 downwards.
TTTCATAATTAATCAATTACACGACGAATCGATTTCATAATTGATTAATCTTTTCCATAAATGATTGATTACTTCCATAAGTAGTTTAATCATTTCCATAGATGATTGATTACTTCCATAAGTAATTTAATCATTTCCATAATTGATTAATTATCCAATTAATTAATTAATTAATTATTCAATTTAAATATCATATATTTAATTTCAGGCCTTCTATTAATTAATCACCTAGTTAAATATCATAGATTTAATTTCAGGCTTTTAATTAAGTCCATAATATGAATCAAATTCATATTAAATTTTGAACTCTTTCAAATTCTATTATATCCTATAAATTTAATATGAATCAAATTCATATTAATATTTAGCCTAATCTAATGTTGTAGTTGAGGCGAGACATACAGTTGATGCGAGGTTCCTCGTTTTCTCTCTAGGAAATGGTGGAAAGTGGCGGCCTTTGGTGCCGAGGAGGGCAGAGGTTTTCTGCGAGTGTTTTTTCTGGTAGGGAGGCAGGTCTCTCTTTTTCCTCACACTAGCAATGGCGGCAAGCAAAGAGGAAGAGATTATCCTAAAAAAATTTGAAGATTTAAAAGTTACAGCGGAGGAAAGGGCTAACACCTATCAATTGCCAGAAGAGGATCTGGAGAAATCAAAGCAAAGGCTGACTAATGCTCTTCTATGCAAGATGTTTACAAAAAAGAAAATTCCCCCGGAGATGTTTATATCAACAATGCCAAAGATATGGAACCAGGAGCAGACCATTATTGGACAAATGGGTTTTAATCTATTTCTATGCAAGTTCAAGAATGCGCATATCAAAAGATGGGTAAAAGAAGCGGGTCCATGGTTTTTTGATAAAGCTCTAATTCTGATGAAGGAGCCAAGTGTAGACATAAGCGGCGACGAAATGGAGTTCGAGTATGTGTCATTTTGGATTCATTTTCATAAGCTTCCATATGCCTATTTTTCTAGGAAATCAGCCACGGCTATTGGCAGCCTTCTCGGTTTAGTGGAACAAGTGGATCTTGACGAGGAAGAGGATCAAATGTGGGGATGTTCTTTAAGAATTAAAGTGTAGATAGATGTTGCATCCCCTTTAAAACGTGGGATTTTTTTGAAATCTGGAAAGGAGGGAATAGATAAATGGATAGCAATCATGTACGAAAAATTTCTCGATTTTTGTTATGGGTGTGGTCATCTGGGTCATACTATCAAAGAATGTGATCAGTATAAAGAGGCAGATGCTGAGGATCTCCCCTACGGACTGTGGCTCCGATAACCTTTTAGAGTTAAACAGTGGAATAAAAATCCCACACTAATGATGCAGCAGACGGGACGTGGAAGAGGACGCGATAGGATTGGCGGTCGAGGAAGCTGGAGATACAAAGAAATGTATGAGGATGATGAAGGCAATCAAACAGTGACTGAGTGTGGAGCTTCAAAAAAGACTACCACGGGTGGACACAGAAGACGAAATTCAACCGAGCCAGTCGAAGGTGGCGGGAGGAACAACTTGAAGGATTGGAATTCCCCAATTTCGAATAGCAGAAGCGTAATTGGATCGATTCATAGTTAATTTTATTTCTGCCAAAATACCAATACATTAGCAAAGTTTAGAAAACTATTCTAAATTAATTTATTAAGGCTAAGCACACAACCTTAGATCTAATCTAAAGGGGAGAAGCATACATAACACTGTTATCGTCTCTGAAATATTAAGAACGTCTTTCTTGATTTGCGTCAACAATTGGGACACCACCAATTTGATCTTTCCCACTATGTGTTGGGTTTTATGCCCTAAAACTCGTAGATAGTTAATGTACTTTTGATCGAACATTAATAAAGAGATGTATTATTCATTTATCTATGTTTGTATTTATTGGGTTTTATGCCCTAAAACTCGTAGATAGTGAATGTAAAAAAAATTGTATACTTGTTTCAATAAAGTGTTATTGAGTTTCTACAATAAAATATTATTGTTAAATATTGCACAATTTGACCCAAATCCAATAAACTAAGATCCAAGGTTGTTTGTATGTAACTTAAACAAGTATGTGGGCACATACAGAGATCGATGTTCAAGTAACAACCTAAAAGGTCTATAGTACAAGGATAAGGCTGGGTACCTTATCCTCGTAACACTATGAGATACGAACCGCTTTGTATTTGATACAGACGTATTGATCCAAAACGTCCATGTAGCAAACATGCGAGCGGGGGTATCCTATGCAATGAGTTTGCATAAGATCGGACCACGAAATAGTAAACCACTAGATGTAACACCGTTAACTAGTTAGGTTACTGTTTCAATAGGATGACCTAGGTAACTCAGTCTTAATCCTGAGTGTGTCATGAACTCCTTCTCACGAGGGATTGTCCTTTGATTAGTATGGGTGAGAGTGGTCTGCACGCCGACTCAATAAGCCTACCTTCTTGGGGACAAGACCGAGTGGGGGGCTGGGGACATGACAACATAAGATGGAATTTGCTCCTTCCCGCTTCTAGGAGAAGTAGATGAGTGTTCCCTTAAGTGGTGACTCCGGGTCTTGAACAAAGGGATCCCGCCCTCTCACTGGCCCGGGAGGGACTTTCTGTTTACTGGTTGGACCATAAACAGGTTGTTCATTAGAGGAGCACTGATACTTAAGGAGCTAGAGGTAACACATGGGTAAAACGGTAATTTGACCCAACTGTAGTTACGAACACTCGTGAAGGATTGACTTACCGATATAGGTTTATATCCGTGAACACATAAATGTTCTACAGTGAAAAGAGTTCAGTTGTGTGTCTTTAGTGGAATAACCCACAGTTAATGAATATTGGTTAACCTGATTAATGAGTTTAATTAGTTAACCTCATATCATTGGAGCTTTTGATCTGTAGGTCCATTAGATCCCCCTGCTAGCTCGTAAAGAGTAATTAGGAACAATTATATCTTGAGAGAATTTGAATAGTTCAAATTCATATTGGGAATTAAGTTAATTGTATGAGATACAAATTAATTCAATGTATAGTGATGCATTAAAATATAAAGTCTAATTTGAGTTAAACTTTATTAAATTGAAAGATTAATATATTTGAAAGAGTTCAAATATATGTCTAATTGCATATATGGTATTTAATTAGAAGATGAATTAATTAATTATTCAATTCAGTTTAAATTAAATGAGATTTAATTAAACTATAGTCTATGAGAGAATTATTAGAATATGATTCTAATGAGTAATTAATTAAATATGGGTGATATTTAATTATGAAATTAAATAATTATTGGAATTAATTAATTGATTAGCTTAATTGAATTAATTAAATGCGATTTGATTAAGTTAATTAAACTATATATTATGTGAGTAAATTACATTTAAATAAGATTTAAATGTGCATGAGATTAATTAATTAATATGATTAATTAATTAACATTTAATTAATTGATTTAATCAATTAATTAATTAATCATGATCTAACGGTCAAGATTGTTTCCTAACCTCACATTAGGGTTTCCTCTCTTATAAAAGGAAATGTTATGAGAGCCCTAACCCTAAGGTCTTATTCTAGCCTCCCTCTCACATTCTCTCAACTCAAGAACTCTAGAGAGACTTTTTCTCTCTAAGAGTTTTTCCCATTCAAGATTAGGTAGTCCCACAACTACGTTCCTAATCTCAGAGTTATAGTGGGGAAGCCCTTGTGGTGGTGTCCGTTGAAGAATTCAAAGTCGTCAGACGGAGGTATGTTTCTCATCGCTTAACTTTTTGTCAATGTATTGGTATTTTGTAGAACAAAATTAATTTACGAACGGTCCAATTGCTTCCGCTGTAACGGAATTGGGAATTCCAATCCTTCAGTGTTATGCTATCTTGTCTTATTAACCCTAATCCTATAAACTAAACATCCTAGGCTAATAGAATGAGGCTTGAACTAGTATGTAGGGACATACGAGGATCAATGTTCAAGATTTAGCCTAAAGGGTCTGTAGTATAGGGACAAGGTTGTGTACCTTATCCTGGTGACATACGACCCGCTTTGTATTTTGATACAAACGCAGTGATCCAACGCGTTCATGTAGTTGACATGCGAGTAAGGGTATCATGTGCAATGAGTTTGCACAAAGACCGGACTGCGAGATAGTTAACCACTAACTGTAACACCGTTAGTTAGCTTGGTTTCTATTTCACTAGGATGACTGTTGGGTTCCCAAAGTGGGTAAAACTAAGGTAAAAATAGACTCTAGAACACTGTGCAAGCATACACAATCCGCAATAAGTAATAAGTATTTATCGAATCTAGGGTCTGAATTAGCTCTCACTTTATCTATTTTGTGTAACTCTTTAATGGTTTCAAAAGTAGTTAAAATGATTGATTTTGATAAAATGTTGTAACAAAAGAAATGACAGAACAGAAAGTAAACAAATAAAGCAGACAGATTAGAAATAGGCGTTGGTCAGGATTTAGTAATTGTTTTAAAAGATGCTTTGGCAATATTATTGATCAGGCAAAACTCTTGCAGTCTTATTAGCAGGATCCTCCCGGAACTCTGGTTTTTTTGGAATGTGTTTCAACCCCAATGACGCTCTACCGATCAAGCACTAGGCAACTGGCTATCCCTAGCTCAGTCACTGGTGTTCACAAATACACAATGATCTAGTGTGATTAAATGCCACATACTTCTCAAATCATCCCTGAAACTGAGAAGAAGTATTCATTTCGGCTGGCCAGGCGGACACAAAATATAAATAAGCACAACAAATAATCAAGAATGCATCAAATCAACATATATTGCATAGAGAATAAGGCACGACAACTACATGACTCCTAACCAACACCTAAACAAATTTAATTCATAAAGCTCATGGCAACACACGCTACAATCTGAGTATGTGCATCCATAATTACAAGAAATTACAAGAAAATACTAATTCCCTTGGTCAAATCCGTAATTGATGGTCTTCTTGAAGTCTCCAATCTTTCTCCTCTATTCGGCTCCCAATGATGGAAATGAGAAATTATCTCTTCCCCAAAAGTGGAATGAATTTGACTTGAACGGCTGTTCCCTTTTATAGAATGAAGACAAGCTCAAATTAGGTTGACCGAGACATGTGGATGACTCTCCTTGCTTCTTAAATCCGAAAATAGCTTAACTAACTTCAATTCATTAAAATGGCTAACGAGCTGTGACGTGGCAGTTTTGCTCCCTGCTTTGCTGGATCGCAGATTTTTCTCCATCAAGTCGCTTAGCAATATATTCTGCACAAAATAACTTCCAAAGCATCCATTCTTCCAAATGGGTTAGAATATGCAATATTTATCTAAAAGCAACCCTATTTAGCACAAAAGACACCCAAATCACTAGAGAAATAAGGCGTTATCAATGACCTAGGCAACTTGGCCTTAATCCTGAGTGGATTATGGACTTCTGTCCATGAGGGATTGTCCTTTGATTTGTACGGGTGAGAGTGATCTGCACACCGACTCAATAAGCCTACCATCTTGGAGACAAGACCGAGTTGGGAGCTGGAAACATAGTCACACAAGATGAAATTCACTCCTTCCCGACTTTAGGGTAAGTAGAGGTGTGTTCCCTTAAGTGGTGTCTCTAGGTCTTGAACAATGAGCCCTACCCTCTATATGGCACGAGAGGGACTTATGTTTGTTGGTTGGACCTCAAACAGGTTGTTCATTAGAGGAGCACTAGTACTTAAGGATAAAGAGGTAGCCCAGGGGTAAAACGGTAATTTGACCTAGCTGGGGTACGAACACACGTGAAGGGCTGACTTGCTGTTGATGGTCGATATCCGTGGACACAGAAATATATCTACAGTGAGAAGAGTGCAGTTGTGGTTCTATAGTGGAGTGAACCACAGTTAACGAATATTGATTAACTTGGTTAATTAATAAGTTTAGTCAATTAATCTCATATCGTTGGAGCTTCTGATCTGTAGGTCTATTAGGTCCCACCGGTAGCTCACTAGGGGCGTTGAGGTAATATTCTAAAGGGGAATTGAATATTCGAAGGTGTTCGAATGTTAAGTTTAAAATATGAATTGATTCATATTAAAAACTATAGGTTATAATTAATGCACATTTGATGTACATTAATACTATAGTTTATGTGAGAGAGATATAGTTAAATATATGATATTTAATTATAGTATTAATTAATTGTTGAATTAATTAATATTTTAGTTTTAATTTAATTTAATTAAATTTGATTTAATTACATTACATTAAAACTATAGGTTATGTGGGATGTTTACATGAATGTGATTTATGTAAATTATATTAAAATTAATTAGTAATCTTATTATTATTTAATTTATTTAATAATTAATTAATAATCTTATTAGTTAATGGTAACTGATAAGAAACCTTCTTCCCACTAACTCAGGGAGTTGCACGTTGGAGAGGAAAAATAGGAGGGAGTTGGGTATTTCACCGTAACTCTCTTGTTCAGTTAGGTTAATCGATCAATCTCTCACTCTCTCTCTCACGCATCTCTCTCTCCCAAGAAGGCTTCTCTCTGTGGTTTTCTCTCAAGCAAAAATAGAGATCAAAACCTCCCAAAATTCCCCAGAATTTTACTTGCTCCCACAAGCAATCAACGATTATTCCCCGTGAGAATACTGGTGAAGATCTTGTGGTTGGGTTCACAAATTTCAGCAAGAAGGATCCTAGAAGGTTGCTATAATTTTTGCATTCCATTGGAGATTTTGGCGAGACGATCAAGAACTTCATCCACAGTAAGTGTTTCTTGATCTTGGATCATTAGGATCCAATCTAGATTAGATCTAGATATTTTTTATACAATATACAACATGTTTTATAAGTATTTACAACATATTTAATTTATTTTTCCTGCTGTGAATGGTTTGCTATCCGTATTGGTTTTTCAATTGAAATAAAATAAAGTGTGGTATGATCGTTCTTCCGCTGCGCAAGGACTTTTATCCCTGCAATTGGTATCAGAGCCATCTCTGTATTTTTATTTTGAATTGAAAATTGTGGATGGTTTTTAGGTGGGATTTGCATTATGAATCTTTATTTGCGATAAACTGTTTAGGTTTAATTGGCCTTAGATTTTCATGATTTTTGATGCGATCAAATGTAAGGGCCATTGTGTTTTTGGGCATTAATTCATGATTATCGAGTCTGTAAAGTCTGGGTCTAGTTTAGGCTTGAATATCGGTGAAAATCGCAGCGGGATTCCATCCATTCTGTGAAGAATAGTCGCGGATCTGCTTAGAAACGAGCTCCAGACGCAATAACGTCGGAACGCTGCTCCTTAAGTGTTTCGACGCTGTCGCGATTTCATGCGACAGTTGAGTTTACGTGAAGACGTGCGCTGAAACCCTAATGGCCGGTTCGGTTCGTGTGAAACGGTGGTTTGGTCCGGTTCAACCCGATTTGGGCGCGGTTCGAGGTTTTCAAGATCGGTTTGAAGCGGTTCTGGTCGGTTCGAGGATTCTAGACTGGATTTGGAGTTGCAAATTCTTGTAATAGGATAGTTTTAAAGCTTTATTAGAGTAATTTTGCTTTAATTTATCCTAGGGGCCAATTAAATCGGTTTATTCGTTGTTTAAATCCTTTGTGGATGTCATTTAAATTATAATCCCACCTTAGGTTATAAAGCATGCTCATGCATTATGTATGTTATAATATGATTATAATGTATGGTTGATAATGCATGGTTTTATTTTCATGATTGATTTATATATAGTTGAGTTATATAATTATCATGGAAATGGAATAGTATGATGCATGCAATTACATAGTTTAAGTATAATTTTTATATTTAAAAATGAATTGTTTGCAGCATGCTACTATGATTTACCATTTTTGGCAATAATTAATTGTTAATTTATTAAAAATGGAAATCAAAGAAGCATTGAGCATGTAACATCCATAGTTTAATATAAAAGTTATATTAAATTCATACATTGCTATTATATAGTTTTAATTTCATTAACTAGAATATGACTGTTAATTGTTTTTAAAACTATAGTATGCATGATTATAGGACTAATCATTAAAATTTTGAAATAGTTTAAAATTTATGATTAGAAACCATCAATCTATAATCAAGATATTCATGCTCACATAGGATCTTAGGTTAAAATGAATTAATTTTAAATGACTTAAAATTAATTAGACCTAAGGTCATTTCATTTTCTAATAGGATTAGAAATTCTTACTTAGTTTTAAAATAGTTTTAATGAACTAAGTAGGACAAACATTTCTGTGATTATAAGGGAACTCTACCAGTGAAGTTCTGTCTAAAGATTGGAGGTATTTAAGTTGACGATATACGGAACACCTCCTACCTGGGAACTGATGTGGATCATCGGAGTTGAATTAATCATAGGTTAATGTTAGAATAATGTTGCTAGATTAATTAAATGTGTTTAATGCGCCTAGACATTAGGTTTTATTATAATAGTTATAATAGGACTAGACTTAGATAAATGACTTAGCCAGATTTATCTAGGTTTAATCAAACCCTAAAACACTCGATAGGTTACTTTAGTGGGAGGAAAATTTCAAAACTTGATTTAAATCGAGTTTTGCTCCTACGTCCCTATATAATTCACAACGTGAGATCCATGCTCGGCTTCGTGTCGTTTTAGCTCGACCTCGCTTCGGAAAGTGTTTGCATGGATCAATAACAAGGTGAATGGGGAAAGTGACCATAGTAAGTGGGAGCGAGACGCGTGTCAACGTATCCCTCGGTCTCCACCCCTAGGTCACAACGTGAGATTCCTATGATCCGCCTGCGTGTTCCCCTGGAGCAACCATCCCTTCGGAGGGCCTGATCATAGGATTCGGAACACTGTGAACTCCTAAAAAGGATAGGATCCCTTAGGCTAATTACCAACAGTTGTCTTTCCTAACGGTAGCCTGTTGGTCCATGCCTTTGAGATCTGAATGTGGGAGGGTTACACTTACGGGGATGAGTTAATTGGTTAACGAAATCCTTGACCGAACAACGATGGTTAATGTCTAATGGAATATGAGTTATTCTGGAATTAGAGTTAACTGAGAAGAGTCTCATTTTAGAGGAGGAACAATTGATCACCCTTCGGTGATTGTTCTTCTAAACCTCTAAAGCATCGTTGCATAACACAATCAATAGTTTTGTTAGGGTTCTTTGATTGCTTGTTTGCAAAATTGATTGGATGTATGAAATTGTTTGAATTGCTTGTTTGATGGGTTAAGGCAAAGATAACTAATACGGCCAATTGTTTGTTTTTCAGCAATGTCTTCCTCTATTATTACCTTGCTTAAAAACGAGAAATTAACTGGCGAGAATTTTTCAACATGGAAATCGAACTTAAACACAATACTCGTGGTCGAAGATCTGAGGTTTGTCTTGACGGAGGAATGTCCTCCAGTTCCTCCTCGCACTGTCGCTCAGGCAGTAAAGGACGCCCATGAACGCTAGACGAATGCCAACGAAAAGGCCCGAGTCTATATATTGGCCAGCTTGAATGAAGTTTTGGCCAAACGTTATGAGACCGTGGAAACAACCAGGGAAATTATGAATTCCCTGCAGGAGATGTTTGGACTCTCGTCTTATCAACTCCACAACGACGCCCTGAAGAATGTCTTCAACGTCCGTATGCAAGAGGGGCATCCTGTCCGGGAACATGTCCTGGACATGATGAACTAGTTTAACATTACCGAGGCGAACGACGGGGTAGTCTGCGAGCGCAATCAGATTGCGTTCATACTGCATTCGCTTCCTCCAAGCTTCATGTCGTTTAGGACGAATGCGAGCATGAACACGATACAGTTCAACCTGACCACCCTCCTTAACGAGCTACAGATTTATGAGTCCATGCTGAAAAGAAAGGGCAAAAATATGGTAAAAGGAGAGGCCAATGTAGCCCATTCCAAGAAAAAGTTCCTGAAAGGTTCATCCTCAGGAACAAAATCTGTACCTCAGGCTTCTTCATCGAAGCAAATTCAAAAGAGGAAGGGCGACAAGGGGAAGGCTCCTGCGCAAGCTGTTCAGGGTAAGGGAAAGGCCAAGGTCGTGGCCGACAAGGGCAGAAGCTTCCACTGCAATGTGGGTCACTGGAAGCGGACCTGCCCCTATTACCTCGCTGAAAAGAAGAGAGAGAAAGAAGGTAAATTTGATTTACTGGTCTTAGAAACTTGTTTCGTAGAACATGATGAGTTCGCCTGGATATTAGATTCGGGAGCCACTAATCATGTTTGCTCATCTTTTCAGGGAAATGATTTCTCAAGGTTGGAACGGTAGAGGTCATTTCAGCGCGAGCAGTGGGAGCTGCTAAATTATTTTTTAGAAATAAGTATTTAATTTTAGAGGACTTGTATTTGGTTCCTAAAATTAAAAGGAACCTTATTTCTGTATCTGCTTTGTTGGAACAATGTTATTCTATTTCATTCTTGCTTACTGAAGCTATTATTTCTCGGATTGGAATTTATATTTGTTCAGCTAAGCGTGAAAATAATTTATGTGTTAAGACCTACTGACTCTAAAACTATTTTAAATCATGAGATGTTTAAAACGGCTGAAACTCAAAACAAAAGGCAAAAGATTTATCCACTAAGTAACAACACGTATCTTTGGCACCTTCGTCTTGGTCATATTAACATCGATCGGATCGATCGTTTGGTTAAAAATGGACTTCTAACTGATTTAGAAGATACATCTTTACCACCCTGTGAATCGTGTCTCGAGGGTAAAATGACCAAGAGGCCTTTTACTGGAAAAGGTTATAGGACCAAATAACCACTTGAACTGATACATTCGGATCTTTGTGGTCCAATGAATGTAAAGGCTCGAGGTGGTTAAGAATATTTCATCTCTTTCATAGATGATTATTCTCGATACGGTTACTTATACCTAATGGGTCATAAGTCTGAAGCTCTTGAAAAGTTTAAAGAGTTTAAGACTGAGGTAGAAAACATGTTAGGTAAAACAATTAAAACATTTCGATCAGATCGAGGTGGAGAGTATCTGGATCAAAGATTCCAAGACTATATGATAGAACATGGAATCCAATCCCAACTCTTAGCACCTAGTACACCTCAGCATAATGGTGTATCAGAAAGGAGAAATAGAACCCTGTTAGACATGATTCATTTTATGATGAGCTATGCTCAATTGCCTAGCTCATTTTGGGGGTATACAGTAGAAACTGCAGTACATATTCTTAACACTGTTCCCTCATAAAGTGTTTTTGAAACTCCTTTTGAGCTATGGAGGGGGCGTAAACCTAGTTTGCGTTACTTCCGTATCTGGAGTTTTCCTACACACGTGCTAGTGACAAATCCTAAGAAATTGGTGAAGGGGATGAAAGCCCCTACGCAGCGGAAGCGCATCGATTGGACATTACGCCGTATATTAATTAACATTAAAATACCATTACGAAAAGACAAAATAAACTTTAAACATACTTTAAAGTTGCTGGAAATTTCTATAAACATGCTTGAAAATTAAATCTAAATTTATTTTCATGCTTTTCTAAAGAAACGAGAAAGAACCGTTACAAAGTTTCGTTGTAGACTTGACCGATCTTCGACAACGATGCTCCAACGAACGAAAACGCAGCGACTCCTTCTTGATTTCTTTGCTGGAAATTTTCTTCAAAGACACAATAACCACAAAGGTTACACCGGTATGTCTCTAAGTCTAGGAGGCAAAAGACTTGTGGGAGTCTTTCTCTAATAGGGAGGCTAGAGAGAATTCTAGGGTCTTGTCTTGTGAGTCTAAGAGCAAGAGGGCTACCAAACCAATTAGGTCTAGTGTTCTATTTATAGAAGAGTGACCATGAATAAAATATTCAATTAAATCAATCTTTTCCAAAATTGATTCAATCTTATTCCTTATTTAATCAATCCAAGATCAATCAATTCCATAATTGATTAATCTTTTCCACAAATGACTAATTACTTTCATAAGTGATTAGATTATTTCCATAAATGATTAATCACTTCCTTAAGTGATTAATTATTTCCATAATTGATTAATTCCAGGTTAATTAATTCTTTAATTAATTAACCACCAATATCACATATTTAATTTCCGGTCTTGAATTAATTAATTGCCCAATTAGATTTTAGGCCTTAAAATTAATTAATTCATATTTGAACTCTTTCAAACTTCCATAAATTTAATGTGACTCAAATTTATATTAATATTTGAATTTCTTCAAATAATAATTTCTCTCATAATAATATATCAATATATATTATATTATTTCCCTTAGTAATTTGAACACTTTCAATTTACATTTATTACTTAGTTGCCTCAAATTACTTTATGAGCTACCAGTGGGACCTAATAATGGACCTGCAGATCAGAATCTCCAATGATGTGAGATTAATTGGTCAAACTCATTAACCAAATTAATCAATATTCATTAACTGTGTGTACATTCCACTATAGACTCACAGTTGCACTCTTCTCACTGCAGACATATTTTATGTGTCCACGGATATAGACCAATATCGACTAGTTAGTCCTTCACGAGTGTCCGTAACACCAGTTGGATCAAATTACCGTTTTACCCCTGGGTTACTTCTATTTCCTTAAGTACCAGTTCTCCTCTAATGAAAAACTTGTTTGTGGTCCAACCAGCAAATAGAAAACTCTATCGGGCCATTGAGAGGGTAGGGCCCTTTGTCCAAGACTCGGAGTCACCACTTAAGGGAACACTCATCTGCTTCCCTAAAGTTGGGATGGAGTGAATTCCATCTTGTACGATTATGTTCCCAGCTCCCCACTCGGTCTTGTCCCCAAAATGGTAGGCTTATTGAGTCGGCGTATTGGCCACTTTTACCCATACAAATCAAAGGACAATCCCTCATGAGCAGGAGTCCATAATCAACTCAGGATTAAGACTAAGTTGTCTAGGTCGTCCTAGTGAAATAGAAAACCAACTAGCTAATGATGTTATAACAAGTGGTTACTATTTCGCTGTCCGGTCTTATGCAAACTCATTGCATAGGATACCCCCACTCGCATGTCTCCTACACGAACGCGTTGGATCATAGCGTTTGTATCAAATACAAAGTGGGTTGTTGTTGATGGTCGAAACCAACAATGCCGCAAGTGCACGGGTCGTCACAAGTAATATAAAACGGTAGGTAATACCGAGTATCGAATCCACAGGGAGGCGAAGCAAAAATTAAACAAAGCAAAGATTCCTTGAACACTAAAAATACTTAAGAGAAATAATATTTAGGGACCAAAACATGCAATTAAAAGGAATTTAAAACTTAAAGCAATTAAAGAGAAAAGTTGATCAATCAAGGAAAAATAAAATGTGGAAAAAGAGCTTTTTAAATGGGAAGTGGGGCCTTGAAAATCAATTAATAGCTAAACAATTGCTACAATTATCCTATCTCGATGCCCAACTAATTATACTCCTAGAATCTTTGTTAATCACATGGGATCTCCTGTCGGTCTCCCCTAATTGTAATTAATCCATTTTATCAACCTAAGTGTCCTTAGCGCCATTAAAAATCGTTAATTATTACGCTTTGATTCATTTTAGGAATCTAAGTTTAATCAACTAATCCCGTTGTCATTACGGACAATTAAACTAGTTGCATGGATTATGATCTATCCTACCTTCTCTCCGTCGAGTCTCCATTAAGAATCGAATCAATACACAATTAGCCAGATTGCATACAGCATTACGAGCATCCATACAAATAATTAGTAAAAAGGTCAAAAGGTAGGCAATTATAACAACATTTAACTATAATTTCATTTCAAGACCCCAAATTGGGGTTTAGCTATACATAGCTAAAATATTCACAAAATGTACAATAGAAAACATAATAATGAGCACAATAAAAGGGAAGGAATTGACCGTCGAAGACCCCGTCGCTAGCGCTTGGAGTCCCTCCGAGCTCTCCTTGAGCCTCCTAGAGTGCTCCCCAAAATTCCCCAAAATTTTCCCACTAAAAGAACTCTAAAAAAGGCTAGAAATCCTTGAGAGAGACTCCAAAGGAGCCAAAGAAAGAAAGGAAAGATTGAAGGAAATGGTGATTGATGGTAAAAATGGGTACTAAGGGGCGCTATTTATAGGCCCGGAAATTGGACAGCGTCGCGACGTTGTGACGTCATCGACTTGCCGGTCAAGAAATGGGACAGCATCGCGACGCTGTCCCTACAGCGCCTCGACACTAGGCGAATTCCAGAACTTTTCAGGCGCGGTTTGGGCTTCAATTCTTGGGCCAACTTCAATTCTTTTTGGACCTTTTCCTCATGTTTGACTTCTTGGGCTCCCCCTTGACCCATGCATGGAATTTGGGCTTGAATGGCTCCTTTTTGGACATTTTTTCACCAAAATCCATAATTTTGCTCCTAAAGACCAAATAACAAAATATATTAAATATGTTCAATAAAACACAATTAAAGCACCCAAAAGCTTAATAAATTAGGACTAAAATAGCGACATTTCTGCCCGCTATCAGATGTCTAGTTTATTGGATTAGGGTTATTTTAGGCAAAGAAAAATATAAAATAACTAATAACATTTAATGGAAAATATATCAATATTATTTCATTAATATTCAGTCAGTTACATTCACTATCTACGAGTTTTAGGGCATAAAACCCAACAATTGGAACCATGTTCTAGAGTATGCCAATTTGTTGGATATCCCAAAGAAACGAGAAGTGGTCTTTTCTACGACCCTCAAGAAAATAAAGTGTTTGTGTCGACAAATGCTACTTTCTTGGAGGAAGACCACATACGAGATCACAAACCACGAAGTAAGTTAGTATTAGGAGAAGCTACATAAGAGTCAACAAGGGTTGTTGTTGAACCTGGTCCTTCAACAAGAGTTGATGGAGGAGCCAGTTCTTCACGTCAATCTCATCCTCCTCACGTAGTGGGAGAGCTTCGACGTAGTGGGAGGGTTGTAATTCAACCTAACCGTTACTTGGGTTTAACTGAAACACAAGTAGTCATACATGATGACGACGTAGAGGATCCATTGTCTTATCGTCAGGCAATGAATGATGTAGATAAAGACGAATGGGCCAAAGCCATGGGCCTTGAGATGAAGTCTATGTACTTCAATCAAGTTTGGGAACTTGTAGATCCACCTGAAGGGGTCAAACCCATAGGGTGTAAATGGATCTATAAGAGAAAAAGAGACGCTGTTGGGAAAATACAGACTTTCAAAGCAAGACTTGTAGCAAAGGGTTATACCCAAAGAGAAGGGGTAGACTATGAAGAAACCTTTTCTCCAGTTGCTATGCTTAAGTCCATAAGAATTCTCTTATCCATTGCCACATTTTATGACTATGAAATATGGAAAATGGATGTCAAGACTGCTTTTCTGAATGACAATCTTGACGAGAGTATTTTTATGTCTCAACCCGAAAGGTTCATAACCCAACGTCAGGAGCAAAAGGTTTGCAAACTGAATCGATCCATTTATGGGTTGAAACAGGCCTCCAGATCTTGGAATATTAGATTTGATACTGCGTTCAAATCTTTTGGCTTTAACCAAAATGTTGATGAGCCTTGTGTATACAAGAAAATCAACAAAAATAAAGTAGCTTTCCTTGTACTTTATGTTGACGACATCCTACTCATTGGGAATGATATAGGATATTCGTCTGACGTAAAAGAATGGTCAGCAGCCCAATTCCAAATGAAAGATTTGGGTGAGGCCCAATATGTTCTTGGAATCCAAATTATTCGGGATCGAAAGAACAAAACGCTAGCTCTGTCTCAAGCGACGTATATCGATAAAATGTTGGCCCGATATTCGATGCAGAACTCCAAGAAGGGTTTATTGCCTTTTAGGCATGGGGTTCACCTATCTAAGGAATAGTCTCCTAAGACACCTCAAGAAGTTGAGGATATGAGACGAATTCCCTACGCCTCTACAGTGGGTAGCTTAATGCATGTGATGCTTTGCACGAGGCCTGACATCTGTTATGCTGTAGGGATTGTCAGCAGATATCAGTCAAATCCAGGGTTAGACCACTGGACCGCCGTTAAAGGAATCCTCAAGTATCTTAGGAGAACGAGGGATTACAAGCTGGTGTTTGGGGCTAAAGAGTTAGTTCTCACTGGATACACTGACTCTGACTTTCAGTCTGACAAGGATTCTAGGAAATCCACGTCAGGGTCAGTGTTCACCCTTAACGGGGGAGCTGTAGTTTGGAGAAGCATCAAGCAAGGATGCATAGCAGACTCAACCATGGAGGCTGAGTATATAGCTGCTTGAGAAGCAGCTAAGGAAGTTCTTGACTGATTTGGAAGTAGTTCCAAATATGAACTTGCCCATTACATTATACTGTGACAACAGTGGGGCTATAGCCAATTCAAAGGAATCTCGCAGCCACAAATGAGGTAAACACATAGAGAGGAAGTATCATCTGATTAGAGAGATTGTGCAAAGAGGAATGTGTTCGTGACCAAGATCGCTTCGGAGCACAACATTGTTGATTTGTTTACGAAGGCCCTCTCGGCTAAAGTGTTCGAGGGTCATCTAGAAAGTCTAGGTCTGCGAGACATGTATATAGTGTAATCTAGGGAAAGTGGGAGAAGTGTAATGGGTGTAAGGATGCCCTAGTTTATAGTATTTTGTATATTTACCTTTTATGTAATGTACAATATACATTTACCATTTCCAGCTTTGGATTATTTTGTATATACTTTCCCATTGACTTGAGTTTTAGTTCAAGTGGGAGTTTGTTGGGTTTTATGCCCTAAAACTCGTAGATAGTAAATGTACTTTTGACCGAACATTAATAAAGTGATGTATTATTCATTTATCTATGTTTGTATTATGCTATCTTGTCTTATTAACCCTAATCCAATAAACTAAACATCCTAGGCTAATAGAATGAGGCTTGAACTAGTATGTAGGGACATACGGGGATCAATGTTCAAGATTTAGCCTAAAGGGTTTGTAGTATAGGGATAAGGCTGGGTACCTTATCTTGGTGACACTATGGATACGGCCCGCTTTGTATTTTGATACAAACGCATTGATCCAACGCGTTCATGTAGTTGACATGTGAGTGGGGGTATCCTGTGCAATGAGTTTGCACAAAGATCGGACCGCGAGATAGTTAACCATTAACTGTAACACCGTTAGTTAGCTTGGTTTCTATTTTACTAGGATGACCTAGGCAACTTGGCCTTAATCCTGAGTTGATTAAGGACTCCTGTCCATGAGGGATTTTCCTTTGATTTGTACGGGTGAGAGTGGCCTGCACGCTGAATCAATAAGCCTACCATTTTGGGGACAAGATCGAGTGGGGAACTGGGAAAATAGTCACACAAGATGGAATTCACTCCTTCCCGACTTTAGGATAAGTAGAGGTGTGTTCCCTTAAGTGGTGTCTCCGGGTCTTGAACAATGGACCCTACCCTCTCTATGGCACAAGAGGAACTTCTGTTTGTTGGTTGGACCTCAAATAGGTTGTTCATTAGAGGAGCACTGGTACTTAAGGATAAAAAGGTAGTCCAGGGGTAAAACGGTAATTTGACCTAGCTGGGGTACGAACACACGTGAAGGGTTGATTTGCTGTTGATGGTCGATATCGGTGGACACAGAAATATATCTGCAGTGAGAAGAGTGCAGCTGTGGTTCTATAGTGGAGTGAACCACAGTTAACGAATATTGATTAACTTGGTTAATGAGTTTAGCCAATTAATCTCATATCGTTGGAGCTTCTGATCTGTAGGTCCATTAGGTCCCACCGGTAGCTCGCTAGGGGCGTTGAGGTAAAATTCTAAAGGGGAATTGAATATTCGAAGGTGTTCGAATGTTAAGTTTAAAATATGAATTGGATTCATATTAAAAACTATACGTTATAATTAATGCACATTTTATGTACATTAATACTATAGTTTATGTGAGAGAAATATAGTTAAATATATGATATTTAATTATAGTATTAATTAATTTTTGAATTAATTAATAATTTAGTTTTAATTTGATTTGATTTAATTACATTACATTAAAACTGTAGGTTATGTGGGATGTTTACATGAATGTGATTTATGTAAATTATATTAAGATTAATTAGTAATCTTATTATTATTTAATTAATTATTAATTATTTAATTTATTTAATAATTAATTAATAATCTTATTAGTTAATGGTAACTGATAAGAAACCTTCTTCCCACTAACTCAGGGAGTTGCACGTTGGAGAGGAAAAATAGGAGGGAGTTGGGTATTTCACCATAACTCTCTTGTTCAGTTAGGTTAATCGATCAATCTCTCACTCTATCTCTCATGCATCTCTCTCTCCCAAGAAGGCTTCTCTCTGTGTTTTTCTCTCAAGCAAAAACAGAGATCAAAACCTCCCAAAATTTCCTAGAATTTCCCTTGCTCCCACAAGCAATCAACGATTATTCCCAGTGAGAATACTGGTGAAGATCTTGTGGTTGGGTTCACAAATTTCAGCATGAAGGATCCTAGAAGGTTGCTGTAATTTTTGCATTCCATTGGAGATTTTGGCAAGACGATCAAGAACTTCATCCACAGTAAGTGTTTCTTGATCTTGGATCATTATGATCCAATCTAGATTAGATCTAGATGTTTTTTATACAATATACAGCATGTTTTATAAGTATTTACAGCATGTTTAATTTATTTTTCCTGCTGTGAATGTTTTACTATCCGTATTGGTTTTTCAATTGAAATAAAATACAGTGTGGTATGATCGTTCTTCCGCTGCGTAAGGGCTTTTATCCCTGCACTATGACTCTGAGATTTGGAACGTAGTTGTGGGACTATCTAATCTTAAATGGAAAAACTCTAGAGAGAAAAATTATCTCTTTGTGTTCTTGAGTTGAGAGAATATGAGAGGGAGGCTAGGGAGGATGCAAGAGTGCATTCTTGTGGCCTTATGTTGTATATCATAAACCCTAGGTTTAGTGTTCTATTTATAGGAAAAAAGCCATGAATAAAATATTAAAAAATAATTAATTATTTCCATAAATAATTAATCTTTCCCATAATTAATCATTTCCATAATTGATTAATTACTCAATTAATTAATTCTATAATTAATTAATTACCCAATTAAATATCATATATTTAATTTCAGACCTTCTATTAATTAATTAATTAATTTCCCAATTAAATATCATATATTTAATTTCATGCCTTCATTAATTCATTCTATAATATTAATCAAATTCATATTAAAATTTGAACTCCTTTAAATTCTCTTATATCCTATAAATTTAATATGAATCAAATTCATATTAATATTTGAAGTTCTTCAAATATTTATTTCTCTCATAATACAATAGTTTAATTAAATCACATTCAATTAGACTAAATTGAATAATTAATTAATTGATGTACTAATTAAATATCATATACTTTTTTTTTTTTTTTTTGAGAAGAAATATCATATACTTAATCAACCATATATTTGAACTCCTTAATTCTCTCAATTAATAAAGTTTAATCACAAATTAAACTTTATATTATAATGTATCACCATACATTATATTAATTGTATCTCATACAATTAACTTAATTCCCATAATGAACTTGAACAATTCAAATTCTATTCAAGATAAATTGTTCCTTATTACACTTTACAAGCTAGCAGGGGGACCTAATGGACCTACAGATCAGAAGCTCCAATGATATGAGGTTAACTGATTAAACTCATTAACTAGGTTAACCAATATTCATTAACTGTGGGTCATTCCACTAAAGACCCACAACTGAACTCTTCTCACTATAGAACATTTTTGTGTCCACGAATATAGACCTATACCAGTAAGTCAATCCTTCACGAGTGTCCATAACCATAGCTGGGTCAAATTACCATTTTACCCATGTGTTACATTTGTCTCCTTAAGTACCAGCGCTCCTCTAATGAACAACCTGTTTGAGGTCCAACCATCAAACAGAAAACCCTCTCGTGCCATTGAGAGGGTAGGGCCCTTTGTTCAGGACTCGGAGTCATCCCTAAAGTACGGAAGGAGTGAATTCCATCTTGTGTGATCATGATCCCAACTCTCCACTCGGTGTTGTCCCCAAAATGATAGGCTTATTGAGTCGGCGTATTGGCCACTCTCACCCATACAAATCAAAGGACAATCCCTCATGAGCAGGAGTCCATAATCAACTCATGATTAAGATTAAGTTGTCTAGGTCGTCCTAGTGAAATAGAAACCTAACTAGTTAACGGTGTTATAACCAATGGTTACTATTTCGCGGTCTGGTCTTATGCAAACTCATTGCATTGGATACCCCACTCGCATGGTCTGCTACACGAATGCGTTGGATCATGGCGTTTGTATCAAGTACAATGTGGGTTGTATCCATAATGTTACCAGGATAAGGCACCCAGTCTTATCCCTATACTATAGACCCTTTAGGTTGTATCTTGAACAGTGATCCCCATATGTCTCCACATACAGTTCAAGATTCATACTACAACCTAGGATGTCTAGCTTATTGGATTATGGTTATTTAGGCAAAGACAAACATAATATAACTAACAAAACTTAATGGAAAGGGAAAAATACACTTTTGGTCTTTGAGGTTTGGGTTAAGTTACACTTTGGTCCCTAAGTTTTCAAACTCGACACTTTAGTCCCTAGGGTTTGGATTTCGTTACACTATGAGTCCCTCAGTCAAATTTTCCGTTAAATGTTAACAGAACACTGACGTGGCAATAGTTTTTTTAATTTAAAAATCTATTTTTAAAAATTTTAAAATAAAATAATATATTGAATCATTTTTTATTATTTTTCATTTTCATTTTCATTTATTTTTTCTTTTTCCATCTTCTTCTTCTCCCCCTTCAAACCCAAATCACAATTCAGTAGCCGCTGCCGCCCGCCGCCGCCGTCGAACCATCGCCAGTACCGACACTGCTGCCGACAAAAACCACCGTTTTCCATTTTTTCTCTTTTTTCTCCTCTTTTTTCTTCTTCCTTCTCCTCCCCCTTTTCTTCTTCTTCTTCCCTCTTCGTTTCTCCCCTTTCTTCTTCCACTGTCTTTTCAAAAAAAAAAAAAGAAGCTGGTTCAGATTTGGTTGCGGGCTGCAAACGAACAACGATTGCGGGCTGCAAACGAGCGACGAACAAACTGCAGATTGAGCGAACCCACCGACCGCCGCTGTTCAGATCTCTCTCCCTTCTTTTCAGCTATCGCGCGTTGCAGATCTACAGTCGTTTTCTTTATTTAAAAAAACTATGAGAAATGAAGATCTGGGTAGAGATCGATGGCGGCGAGCAGGACGTGCGATTTCCCTTCGTTCAGATCTGGAATGGGCTTGTTCCAGTCATTTTCTTTTTAAAAAAAACAGTGAGAAACGGAGATCTAGGCGGAGAAACGAAGATGAGCGATGGAAATCTATCCAAACGGAGATGAGATACAGACGGAGATCTGGGTAGAGATCGACGGCGGCGAGAAACAGAGCCGACAATGGCTGTACAGACGGCGGTTGAAGAAGAAAAGAAGATGTTCACTTTTTTATAGGTTCAAAAAATGTGAAGTTACAATATATTCAAAGTTTTGCAAGTTGGATATATTTGTTGAAAGGTTTAGAAATTTCATGAACAATCAACAATCACTAGCCAGTTTATTAGGATTTTATATTCTAATTTTACAAGTTAAAATTATGTAAGGGTAAATATATATATATATATATATATATATATATTGACGGTATCTATTAGTGTTTATAAGCGTTTTTCATGATCAAATTTCTCACGTATAGTGTACCAATGTTTATCCTTTATCATCTCACATTTTTGTAAAATTAAAATAGCATAACACGTTTTATGATTACATGTGTGGCCCACAATCAATTTCCAGTCTAACTTTACAACCTCGTATTGTTGGGTAATATCAGAATGCCCAAACCAGAGCTTTCACAGACTACTGAATTTCAACCGATTGTATGGCAAGTTTGGCAGCCACTGTGGAAATATTTGCTTTAGTTAATTTCAGAGATTTATTTAGCCTTTGAAGGGTATGCTTGATATCCATTGCCCTGAGTTTCTTTAGCTGCAAACTTTGTAATTCA
The DNA here is from genome assembly GCA_017139565.1 of Luffa aegyptiaca. Classification (NCBI taxonomy): domain Eukaryota; kingdom Viridiplantae; phylum Streptophyta; class Magnoliopsida; order Cucurbitales; family Cucurbitaceae; genus Luffa; species Luffa aegyptiaca. Next base: position 597,877 of record CM029406.1, on the reverse strand, counting down.
GATTTAGTTGATCCTGAAAAATAAATTGATTAATTAATCAAGTAATTTATTAATTAAACTATAATTTTGGTCTCTATGCGATATCCAAAGCCTAATCTAGTTCAATGAGATTTTACCTGAAATTGGTTGGAAGGCTGCGAAGGACATTCTTTCGGCTAAGGATGGTACAAAATTTTCATCGATGTCCACATATATACCCCTTTCAGCCCAAGTAAGTGAGTTCAGAATATGAGTCTGCAATAATGCCTCCTTGGGAGCCTGGTGATAAAAACATATATTTTGAACAATATCTAATATTAACGGTGAGTTTACTGTTTAGTATGACTTTTTTAATGTTTTTTTTAAATAAAAATCATTTTTGGAATGTTGAAAAGTACTTTTGCCAATTAAAATGCCTTCTGATGAAGAACTTAATTATTGCTTCTCTCATATTGCAAAAAAAAAAAAAAAAAAAAAAAAAAAAAAAAAAAATTGCTTCTCTCAAATATGTTTATAGAAAGTGTTTCATTAAAAGTATTCCCCTAAAAAATAGTCCCTGCTTCACTAAAGAAACACTAATTAAATATTCATTCATCTAACGTGTTTTCAGAAATTTCACGAGGTGATTATGTAACCAAATATCATGAAATTGAAAATTTCAGACTTTTTTGAAAAGTGCTTTTAGTTAGCTGAAAGCACAATCTTTGCCCTTCCAAGAAATACCAAAATCACCCAAAAATCTACTGCCCTACAAGTGGCTCTTCCAGTTCAATTTCTTGGATATTACTGCTTTAAAATGAGAGAAAAAATCATACCTTCAATTTGATCTCCAAACTATTCAAATTATGAAGAACATCTTTGACGTCCGCCACTTTTGTACTTAACCCGCTTTCATCTTGAACAATATTGTCCCTCACAGGTAAAATTGTACCTCGCAAATAAGGATCAGCCTGGAAAAATGATATATCATAAGATGGTTAAAATGACCACAAATTAGAAATCTCCACTTTCACGCATTCACTGGTAAATAAAATGACTTGAGTTTGAATCAATTCACTTATCACTTGCTTGCAGAAGCTCCATAACTTTGACACGTCCGATTCCGCTGATGGTAACTAATGCACCCACCTCTAATCTCTCGACCTGCCATTAGCTGAAACTGCTTGTAGGACAAAATATTACGTGTTTATATTAAAAAAATATTCAAGTTTTGAAACTTACATTCTCAATTAAAACCAAACAAGCATATCTGGCTGCAAACGCTATTTCTCTTGATGAGTCACTGACAGCGACAGGATCCAACACAAAATGCACGAAAAGTTTGTTCTTCCTATATAAAGACTGCAACTAGTATATATCAAATCAGGGCTGATTTGATAGATAGAGCAAGTAAAAGAAAAATACTGATGTCATAACATACATCGACTAATTGAAAAATCTTCGGTAAAAGAAACATATGGTTCCTGCCACTCTTTCCTCATCAAGCTTAAAGGAAAACAGAAGCAAAGAAAATTAACTGATGAATATGATAATATCAGTCAAGGAAAAGCAGGAGGGAGGAAAATCATCAGTAAATCAAAGAATTTGCAAGCTGAGAAGAAGTTCCCTACCTTCCAGACGAGGAGAAATCACTCGCTGTCTCTAATCGCCTTATTTGCACAAACTTATTCCTTTGATTTGCAGTGAAGAAACCAAAGAGAATATGGAATACATTACAAGTTGGGGAATGCTAGTTGCCTAGTCCAGACTCAAAATCTTACCACAGAACAAAGACCAAATTGGTTCTAGCAATAGAACATCTGATATGAATTCTACCAATAAAGAATTCAAATAGAGTTGAAGGTGTTGATTTTCAGTTACTTTATGTGTAGAAGAGCTTCAAGATGGAATGCGTTAAATGCACTCCGGGTTCATGAAAGCTGCATTTAATGCAAATCAAGCATCAATTGATGGAACTATACTTTAAGCTACTTCAAAGGGAAGCTTATTTAATTCATGGAATGTTACACACAAAATGAAGGTTGACCAAGACTTCAATTCTCGGATTTATGGAGTCCATGTAATTTTTCAGTTTTTTGAGTCTTTTCAATGTTACATAGGTTACTTTTGTTAGTGGTTCTTTAATACATTAAAGTTAGGAAGGGTACACACTTTAAGGTGACCTAGTGGCTGAATTTAGGTTATATTTTGGAGGCTATAAAAAGCCATCTTTGATGTAACACAAATAAGATTTTGATGATGTTTCAATGAAATTGAGTCTTTTGAGCCTAAAGGCCATGAGCAACTTTCTTTGCATATCTTGTGTTTAGATTTGCATGCTAGAATCATTCAAGTAGCTTTGATCGAACTACTTGTGGAGTGATTTGAATCTCGAGTTTAGAAACGAGTTTTCTCTACTCTTGATCTTGATCCTCAAGGTAAATCCGTTTCTATCTTCTTCCTTGGGATGAAATCATCTTGGTTTTGGGGTTTTTGATATTGAGTTCTATGGGTCTTGTTTGCTAGCAAGGTTTTTAGATCTAATCATCAAGGGTTTCATATCAACATCCCAAGGAGTTCTAGAATATGCGATTACATGGAATTTGAAAGCAAATAGATTTATATACGGAACTTAAGACAGTGATGAGTAGAAGACAAAATTATGTTGTTTCCATCTCAATTGACTCGAAATAGAACTTGAGTCATCAGATATATTGAAAATTATAATAATGACAGCACATTCTCCTCTTATCTGTTTGTCCCGTTGATTTTTTCTTTAGATAATCAGAAAACTGTCCATAATCAAATCCAACTTTTTGTCAAAATGAATTGTCTGTACCAATGTTGAAAAAATGAGAATAAAGTTAGGTAATAATCATTCACCAACTGTAAGAGTGGTGAATGAATTCTTCTCATTGAATATAATCGAGCTAACAGAGTACAGTTATAGAGTTTAGAAATAACAGAAAATTTTAACTAATACAAAACAAACTAACTACTAAAATATGTAGATCATTACTGGGTATGATCTAAGGGAGATCCTCAATCCGCAAAAGATGCTAGCTACTGAGTTTGAAATCAAGGACTTGGGAAGCTTGAGATCCTTTTTAGGAATGGAAGTGGCAAGATCTAAAGATGGTAATTTTGATTTCTCAACGGAAATACGTTCTCGGCTTGCCAAAGGTGACCAAAAATCTTGGATGTAGACCTATTGAAACACCTATCATCCAAATCTAGTTCAACACTAAGGTGGAGAGAAGAGATTATTTCAATTGACAAAGGCATGTATCAAAGACTTGGGGGAAAGTGTAATCTACCTGTCACATACCAAACTTGACATTGCATACTCCGTTAGCATTTTTAGTTTATATATGAACAATCCAAATGAACATAATTTGAAGGTTGTCAACAAGATTTTGAGCTACTTGAAAGGCACTCCAAGCCATGGGCTATTGTTTCAGAAGTCATCAAACAAAATGGTAGAGCTCTACATTGATGCTAGTTGGCCTAGAGAACTAATTGATAAAAGGTCTACATCTGGATATTGCTCTTATGTGTGGGGCAACTTAGTCACTTGGAGAAGCAAAAAGCAAGCAATTGTAGCAAGAAGCAACGCAGAAACGAAATATCGAGCTCTCGCTTTGGGAGTTTGTGAAGGGATGTGGATTCATAAGCTTTTATATGAACTAAAAATGGAATCTAGAATTCATTCAAAATGTTTTGTGATATCAAGATCTCATACATCATGACAGAACAAAGCACATAGAGGTAGATCACCCTTTCATATCTGAGAAAGTCAACAATAGCATAGTGGAACTAAACTATGTTTCATCACACCATCAAATTCCTGATAGTCTCAAAAAAGCATTACCAAGGACAAGCTTTTATGAATTCCACCCCAAGTTTGGCTTGTATTCTATATATAACCCAATTTGAGAGGGAGTGCAGATTTGTGGATAGTAAAATAGTGTTTAGTTTAAAATATTAGTAAGGAAGTAACACCAGATTGTAGTAAAGAACTAGTAGAAGATGGATAAAAATGAGTAAGGGAGATGATAAGAGATGGGTTGGATGTTGTGTTATCTTAGAGAGGACAAAGAAAAGATAGCTGAAAAAGGAAACAGTGATTCATCAAAGATAATTTCAGATTGAAGTTTGTGAGAAGTATAAGGTTTCATGAGGGATAACAGGCACGTCTGAAGGACAAGGTAGTTAACGGTCTCATGAAAGAGAATTTCAAATGGAGATTTGTGATTAACGTTTGGAGAAGGGAGTTGATTGATAAGATATACAATAGTGACAAAGGCAAAAGGCCAAAGGTTTAGGGGAAAAGAAGACTGAGTCATTAAGGGTAAGGGCAACTTCGATAATATGTTTGTGTTTTCGTTCAACAACCCATTTTGCTCAGGTGTATAGGCACAAGACTTCTGATGACTAATGCCATGGGTTTGTAGGTAAGAACCAAGTGAATGGTTAACAAATTCACCACCCTCGTCACTCCTAAGAGTTTTAATATGAGTAGATAATTGATTTTCAACAAGAAGTTTAAAACCAAGTGTATTTGGACATATTATCGACAAAGGAAACATAGTAATTGAAACCATTAATAGAACTATCTCCAAAGGATACAAAGAAGCAAAAAAAAGAAGAATGAAAAGGCCGTTTATGCAATTTGCCTTGAAAACAAGGATAGCAGATACATTGAGAGCTAACACTAGGTAAAATCCATGGTCTTAAGAAGAGAATTAAGGACAAGATCACTAGGATGGCCTAATTGATTATGTCAAACTGAAGTAGAAGTTCATGTTCCAACATGAGCAATTGAACAAGGCAAGGAAGGTGTTGATATAGCATAGGCCGTCCAAGAGAAGTAATGAGAATAAAGGTCATTAATGTTGGGTCCTTGGAAGAGGATCTTGCCTAAAGAATTGTCCTCAATGAGGAAAAGGTTAGAATCAAAGATTATAACACAATTATTTTCAGCACAAAAATTATGGACAAAGAGAAGATTTGAAGAAATGTGGATCACACAAAGAAGATCTAAGAAGTTTTAAAGAAGAGATGGGAGTAGAAAGAATACCACAACCTAGGTTCAGATGTCTTGTCTCTTCTATCTGCTCTATGTTGTATTCCCTCATCTTTATCATTTAATCTCGATGAAGAACCATTTTGTGGCCAAGGTGTTGAACCCTTCGGGAAGCTCTCTTTCATATTCCTTTGGTTTTTCTTGATCGTTATCCGAGAGGGAAACTTCAGATGCCTTGTCTCTTCTGAGGTCGCCTTTAGACCAGATAGAAGGGATACTCGTTTTTTGGAGCCCTAACCCCTCTAAGGGCTTTACTTGTCGTTCGTTCTTCCATTCTTCTAGACCCTTCTTCTCCTGAGGAGTCAGTTTTCTCTCTGGTATGGAAAGTGACAATTCCAAAGAAGGTGCAGTTTTTTACTTGGCAGGTTTTCCATGGAAGAGCCAATACCCTTGACCGGCTTGCGAGAAAGATGCCTAATTTGATAGCCCATTCTATTGTATTCTCTGTACGATGACGAAGGAAGACCTCGATCATATTTTGTGGCATTGTGATTTTGTGTGTTCGGTGTGGACACATTCTTTGAGATGTTTGGGCTTCAATTCACTAGACACAGGAATTTCAGGGAGATGATCGAGGAGTTCCTTCCCCATCCACCTTTTCAGGATCAGTGGAACCTTTTCAGGATCAGTGGAACTTCTTATGGCAGGCTGGGAATTGTGCTATTATTTGGGGGCTATGGGGTGAGAGAAATAACAAAATATTTAGAGGAAAGGAGAGGAATTTTGAGGATGTGTGGGCCCTTATAAAATATTTTGTTTCCTTGTGGGTGTTTGTGACGCGTTTGTTTTGTAATTATCCTTTAGGTCTTATTTTGTTGGATTGGATTCCCTTTATCTAAGGGGGTTTCTTTTTGGGGGCTTGGTTTTTCGTATTCTTTCATTTTTTTCTCAATGAAAGTTTGATTCTTTATAAAAAAAAAAAAGAATACCACAACCTAAGTGTGTTATAGGAAGTGATTATCCACTCCCAATAGCTACTTGATCATCACCAAAATATTCATTTGCAGCAGAGAAATGTCCCAAATCATATGTAACGTGAGAGTTACAACTAGAGTCAGCAAGCCAGGGAGAAGACTAACCCAGGAGAAGTATAGCAACGACATTATAATTCTAAGTAGCAATCATAGTAGCTAAGCAGGTCGCCCTATTTCATGTGGTTATAGCAATTCATCGCACTACGCCCAAGTGGTTGATAGATCTAGCATTGGACCTTCGAAATATTTAAAGAAGTTTTGGCCATTTGAGAGTCATTAGGATGAGTAAAGGCTTTGCCCCTTCCAGAATTTCTAGTGGGCATTTTTCCATTATTACCAGAGTTCCTACCTCTTTGACTGTTACCACAACCACACAGAATATTTGGATTGAAATTCTGATTGTGAAAATGGTTTGATTGAGTAAGGAGAGAAGTAGGCTGAGAAAGGTTTCATTGCGCTTAATTTGCTTGTCAATGGTAGCCTCTATAGATACAAGAAGAACGTGAAGTTCTTCAAAAGAAACCAGCTGAGATTTTGCACGTATCGAAGTACAAAAGGTATTAAATTCAGCAGGGAGACCATTTAAGGTGTAGATGATAAGATCTTCAGCATCAATCGTAGCAGAAATATTGGCTAATTTGTCCTTCAATTCTTTGATCCATTGAATGTACTGAATAATAGATTCTCCTGGTTTCTTGACAATAGTTTGAAGATTCAATTGAGATTAATAGATTCTCCTGGTTTCTTGACAATAGTTTGAAGATTCAATTGAGATTGATGACATTATTGCACGAGGTGGAGGAATAGTCTCCAAAGTTTCCCAAATTTGTTGGGAGGTTTTGCAACCAATGACATAAGGGCTGACAATGAGAGCATAGCATTCCAAAGCATCACAAGCGCATGAGCTTTAGCAATCCAATCATCATATTGAGGATTTGCTTAAAGAGTTGAAGAAGAGATAACAAATGTTCAAAAGAATTAGTAGTTGTAGAGGGCAGAAATTGAGCGACTTCAGAACAGTACCATCGATGAAGCCAAAAGGCTCGAGAGCTTTCAAGTTTTGTGTAATTGAAACTTCCAAAGGCTGAAGTTTGATGAATCCAAATGAATCGAGATGAGGTTGCAAATGTTTGACAAAAGAAAGATTAGAGAATGCAATTCACAAGATTGAGCCATCACAGAAATCAACAAGAAGAAGACAGAGACGCATGGATCGAGCAGATGCGTGGAGGATTGTGGAGGACAATAGTCAACAACTAAGAAGCACGGATACAGACACGAGACACGGATACAACACGATACGGACACGGTGACATGTCATTTTTTAAAAATCTAAGACACGAACATGGCATGGACACGTTTAGTAAAATATACATTTTTAAAAATATATATCATTTTTATACAAGAAAATTCAAAATCAATAAGTTCATGAATTTGTATGCTTTAAAAAATGAGTTTAATGTATTTCACTCTTAAAATTTATTATTTTTGTCATTTAGTATCGTGTCTATTTAGTAGACTTAACAAACGTTCAATATGGACCTATATTGACTTTCTACAACTAGTGTTTGTCACATATCAATTGTGCTAAGAAGTGTTGGATACGTGTCCAACAAGTGTCGGAGTGTCCAAGTGTCTGACACGTGTCGAACACGAACACGCTAGCCAAACTAAAGTGTCCGTGTGTTAGACCCCTAATAATCAGGACTTATGCCAAGAGGGGTAGAAAGGGAAATTCGCCCTTAGTTGGGCTGTAAGCGTTTTAAATTGGTATCATAAGTCGCTTGGGAAAGGCTTCCTTTGCATGAATCTACATGGGAATTGTTCGAGGATATGCATGAGCGTTTTCCAAAACTCCACCTTAAGGACACGATGTTGGATACCCCGGGGGGTGATGTTAGACCCCCAATAATCAGGACTTATGCCAAAAGGGGTAGAAAGGGAAATTCGCCCTTAGTTAGGCTGTAATCGTTTTTAGCCGTTGGGGAGGGGTCTCTATTTTTTGTGCTTGTATTTAAGGCCCGTGTTTAGTGCTGGTTCTTTTTCATGCTTTGTTATGTTAAGTTATGTTCTGGTTCTTTTGTAACTGAAGTGATATCTTGTATGCAAGATTGGGAGAGAATCGCCCTCTCCAAAGGCGAGATACTGTTGTAATCTTGGTTGTAAACTTCTCTTTTGTGAAATTAATACTAATTGTGAGGAAGATACCTCACACTGTGCTTCTTAGGTCAACTAAAATCTGATACCATGTAATAATCTTTCAGTAACTGAAAGAATTCTTCTCATTGAATATAATAGGGTTGCAGAGTGTTTAGAAATAACAGAAAATTTTAACTAATAACTAAAATATAACTCACTCCACATAATTGAAAACTATTCCAATAACAAGAATATCTTAAGATGAATACAAGAAGCCGAATTACAAAATAGTTGAAATAGCTAGGGACTAAGATTATGAACTTACTAACACATTAAGCTTATTGAAATTAAAATCGCTGTACTACAAAACCAAATATCATTATATAATAGGTGATAGAAAAATTGGTATCGACCTATTTTAAATTTTTTTTAATGGAGTAAAATCCACCGAAATGTTAATGCATAACAAAAGATTCAAGAAGCCGTTCATTGAAAACCTCACAAACAATTCACAAGACAATACAATTAACCAATCTCAAAATAAAACGACTACATGATCTTAAGATGTATACATCATAAAGGACAATAGTTTTAAAGCATATCTTTTTGTTTTTAGAAGAGAAACAAATTTCATTGATAAATGAAATAAAGGGAGAAATAGCTCCCAAAAAGATCATTACAAGAAAGAGTTCCAATTGGAAAGTAAAGAAGATAAACTATAATCTCTAAAAGGGTGTTTACATTTACACTAATAAAAAACATTGAATAAAATCAAATCTCAAAAAGCAACAAAGTTTAGAGGGACGTCCCTGAAAATTCTGTCATTACGTTCACACCAAAGATACCAAAAGAAAACTCTAGTGATGGCGAGCCAAAGACTTTTCTTTTTACCATGAAAGGGATGACCCACAAAAACTAAAGCAAGGAGATCAAAAATAGTACCAGGCAAAACCAAATTCCACCCAAAAGATTCCACCATAATGGACCAATACTGAGATGCAAAGGAACAGTGTCCAAAAAGATGAATTGGGCATTCAACACTAGCACAACACATAACACACCACGAGGGATAGAGAAAAAAATGAGGCATTCTTTTTTGGAGTCTATCTGTTGTATTAATACCACCATGGCTAAGCTTCTAGAGGAAAATTTTTATCTTCTTGGGGTAACGATCCTTCCAAATCATCGAGAAGAGATTGTTTCTGGTTGGACCCTTGGAATGGACTAAATCCACCATCAAGGAACGAGTTGTAAATGAATGAGAGGGATCAAGATGCCAATACCAAGAATCTTGAGCATTCCTGAAAATAACTGCCGACAGGAGATGTGAGAGACTAGCCCATTCTAGAATTTCCTCCTCATTAAGATTTCGACGAAGCCCTAAATCCCAAGCTTGAGATTCTAAATTCCATATTTGAGCAACTGATTCCAGAGGTTTAGATGATAAACGATAAAGTCTAGGATAAGAAGACTTGAGAGATATACTAGCCGGCCACGAATCATTCCAAAAAGATGTATGTGTTCCATTACCAAGCCTCCTTTGAATACGGCTACCAACAATATCAATGGTGCTACAAATATGTTTCCAAAGAGATTTCGAGGATCCACCTGAGATGGGTTTAGGCCACCAACATAATGCATCTCTAGAATAAAATTTTGCGGTAATTAATTTTCGCCAAAGGCTCTCCTGAGAAGAAACCTCCATATCCATTTAGCCAACAAAACAAAATTACGAAGATGAAAATTTCCAATACCAAGGCCTCCCAAAATATGTGGAAGTTGAATTGTCTCCATTTAACATTATGTAATCCTCCATCTCCTGTTGAACCTTCCCAAAAGAAATCTCAAATGAGCTTATCCAAAACTTTGGCCACCTTTGAAGGTAGTTTATACAAAGAGAGATAATAAATGGGCATGCTGGACAAAGAAGCTCGAATTAGAGTATATCTACCACCTTTTGAAATGTACGAATACTTCCAACTGTGAAGCTTTCTTTGAATCCTCTCAATCACTGGATGCCAAAACGATGGTAATTTTGGGTTTCCCCCAAAAGGAAGACCAAGATAAGTTGTTGGCCAATCTCCAAGTTTGCAACCATATTTCGATTTCAAAACTTCCAATTGCAGCTCATCAACATTAATCTCCAATAATTCACTTTTGCCAAAATTTATGTTCAACCCAAATGCCTGCTCGAAGATTATCCATAATTGAAGAATCAGATGTAGAAAATAATAAAGTATCATCAGCAAACTGCAAATGAGTCACATGTAGAGAAGAGGTACCAATGGGATGAGTTGCAATCTTACCCTTTTGTGCACTAAAAGACAATAGTCTGCTTACAATCAGAAACCAAGATAAAAAGAAAGGGAGATGTCGGATCACCTTGACGAATACCTCTTGTGGGAATGATCTTACCTTTAGGTCGCCCATTAATAATAATTGAATAGTTTGCACTAGAGACACAACCACGAATTCGTTTTCTCCATATAATTCAAAACCTTTAGCCTGTAATACCGCATCCAAAAAATCCCAATCTACTTTATCAAAAGCTTTTTGAAGATCCAGTTTTATAACCACACCTTTCTTATGGGAGGTTTTCCAGTCATCGATCAGTTTGCTTGCAATCAACGAAGCATCCAGGATTTGTCAATTAGGCACAAAAACCATCTGATTTTCAGCAATTGTGAAGGGGAGAACTTGCTTTAATCTATATGATAAGACACAGCCAATAATTTTATAAGCACAAAAAATAAGGCTAATCAGACGATAATCATTGATCGTTATGGAATCCACTCTTTTAAGAGTGAGACAAATATAAGTTTCATTTAAAGCCACATTAATAATCCCACTGTTGTGGAACTCATGCACTATAGCCATAACATCTTGTTTAATAGTGCTCCAAGAGTGTTTAAAAAATTCAGCAGTAAATCCATCAAGACCAGGAGACTTACTTAACCCCAAAGATTGTACAGCTATATATACCTCATCATCCGTGAAGGGGTTTCTAATGTGGTCGCTCAAGCTTCACTAATGCGACTCCAATCAAGGTTGGTTGGGAGAAAACGCAAATTATGATCTTTGGTATATAGATTCTGATAAAAATCAATGAACTCCGACTCAATATCTCCATCTGTTAAAATACTGACTCCATCACAAGACAATAACTCAGATATAGAGTTTTTCCTTTTGCAGGTAGCCATAATACGGTGAAAAAATTTAGTATTCTCGTTACCCTCCTTCAGCCAATTAAGTTTACAACAAATGTGAGGGTACTAGTATAGTATATATGGAGAATAGTATTAAAGGCATATTAGTAATTAGTTAAGTAGTCTTGGTTATAAATAAGGATGTTAGGGGTCTTAGAGAGGTGTGGAGAATTTTAGTAATAGTGTCCATTGTGGAACTCTTGGGAGAGAGATAGCCCTCTCGAAAGGCTATTGGTATATTGTAGTTTCTCTTGATATTGCAATAGATATCTAAGTGTGTTTTTTTAGTGTTCGGGTTCCTAACAAATTGGTGTCAATTGATTCACTTCAACATAGAAACCATCCTTGTTTGTTCTCCTCAGATGGGATTAAGAGACAGGTTTTGCTTCCATTATGCTTCAACTGATTCACTTCGACATAGAAACCATGCTTGTTTTTCAGCTTTTCCACCCATAGTATGTATTCTTCACATCGGAGCTCAGAGAAGAATTTGTGGGAGCATGGGGCATTGGCTAGGGTGTTGAATGTTGTGGAAAGCCAATGGAGAGATTTCCATGTGAGAGATAGAGAATGGGAGGAGCTTCTGCTTCATTCAGTAATTTTGGCTCTGCTACCGCGTGAAGGAACATCAAATGCTATGGAGAAATCCTTTCAATCAACGGTGATGGAGCGAGTAGAGTAATTCCATGGTAATGGGGCTATCTATGGAGCCATGGAGCAAAGGGATAGTGGTTTGCAGTGGCCAGAGCAAGTAAGGTTCAGGGATGGAAGGGGCAAGTAAGGTTCAGGGATGGAAGGGGGAAGGGAAGGGAAAAGGGGAGGAGAGGAGAGAGCACTAGGACTAACAAACAGTCTAGTTGATGTGACACCCCTCCAATGGGTTGGAAGATATCTCGAGAAAAGGTTCTAACATTGGTGTATTTCAATGGTGGACAGTAATTTTAAAGCATATCCATATAGAATTTTTATTACTATGATATGATTATCATTTTGGTCTCCTAGAAAACATAATGAGGTCATTTAAACAAACATGCGCAATATCTACATAGCATCAATCATTCTTAATTCCACAAATATGACATAAAATAAATTGCCCAGGAACATAAAGTAAGTACCTCCTCCAGTAGGGCTAAATACCTCGCTTCATACAGATGCAGTGTTTTACTCTCCGACGGAACAAGAACCTGAAAAGCATGTAAGCAATTGAAGTTGACAAGGAGAAATAGGAATATGGTTCGATCCTTTTTCAACAGTGAGCCATATTGGACATGATCAAAATTTTCACGAACAAGAAAGACTCGAGTGTTCTAGTACTTGTAGAAAGGAAGATTCGATGGATGAAAAGATGTTAAATTAAAGAAAAGCTACACAAAACATTCAAGACATACCTAAGAAAAAGAAAAAAAAAAAAGGAATCCACCATGACGGAAAATAGAAAGTAAAAATGTAAATAACTTGCTATATTGATCCATTTTCTATATTTCCATTCAATTGGGACCATTATTCCCCTCTTGCCTTAATAAGATAAACAGTCGTCAACAAACATATGGTTGATATACTACATCGACAGGGTAAAACAGCAAAATCTCCTGCAGTCTAATCGGTTCTTCATAATCATATAAAACAAAAGAAGAGATATAATCTTTATCTTTATCATGTTGAATTTCCTTCCTCCTCCGAGGTTCATCGTGCTTCAGATACATAGGTTTTCGAATTGGTGCAAAGTTAATCTAGCAAATAACCGCACTCATAAAAATTGAAATAAACGCAGAGAAGGGTTGATTTACGTAATCGACACCGAAGGGAAGCAGCGGGAGCTCTAGAGAGCTCGAGCTGGCATATGCAGACAAACTCCATCTTCTCTCGTCAGAAAGTAGACGAGGCTGCGAATAAAATATTCTGTTCCTGGCGACATGGAATCCATGGAAATGGCGTTGACGAGTGAGGGGGAATGGAGAAACTCTCCTGGGATTGCAAAGCAAAGTGGAAGAGCTAGCGAGATTGAGAGAGATCGAAGTTTGAATGTTGCAAGTCATGGTATTATCCACATCCTAGATTACCAGTATTTTTTTTTTTTCCTTATAGGATACACAGTGAGCAAGCGAGTTGACGCGCGCGCGCGCGGGGGGTAATTAACTAATAAGATATTTTCTGATCTGACGTGTCAGGATGATTAATTAATGAGGAATACATGCATTTTTAAAAGAAAAAATAAAAATTAATTTTCTTATTCAATTTAAGAAATATGTCTTTTGTAAGTGAAAAATACATTTTTAATCCCTGAGGTTTGGGTTAAGTTACACTTTGGTATCTGAGTTTTCAAACTCAACAATTTAGCCCCTGAGATTTAGATTTCGTTACACTCTTGGTCCCTCCGTCAAATTTTCTGTTAAATTCTCACGAAGGCTGACGTGACATTATTTTTTTATTAAAAAAACTATTTTCTTGATTTTTAAAATTAAATAATAATAAATTAAATCAAAAAAATAATTTTTTTATTATTATTTCTTTTCTTCTTCTTCCCCATTACCCTTTCTACCTCTTCTTCTCATCTTCCTCCTCCAACACAAGCCCTACCCCATTGGCCGCCGCCGGCGACTGACTTTTTTTTTTTTTCTTCCTTTCCTTCTTCTTCTCCTTCTTCAAAGCTTCAGCTTCTGTGTTTTTTTTTTTTTTTTAAACTAAAAGAGGACTCCTCCGTTTTCCAGCGGAACAAAAGAAAGGTAAAGGCCTAACAGAACAAACACAATTACCAATCTGCACATCAAGAAAAAGAAAATGCCACAGCAAAACAGCGAAGTCAAAAGAGCATTCAATATCTGGGCCTCAACAACAAACAACAGCCACTAGTTAAAATTTTCCAACACACACAACACTTTTCATTTTGACTAAGTGTTGAAATTCAAAACCTGGTAAGTGAAGTTGAGAAATGTCGGACCACCAGGCCCCACCGCCGCCGACCCGAGCTTGGTTGTGGTGTCACGCCACTCCGGCGGTACGGAATCAGTGTCAAGTGAACTCAGAATGATCTCAGCAGCCTCAGCCGACAAAGGCATGGACGGAATTTTGGGGAACCTTTTCAAAACTTCATTGTCGTTCAAATTCAACCTCTCGGCTCCATTAATGGCTGCCCAACCAGGGCTAAGCGGGTCCCCAATTCCCCTCATCACCGTCCCTCTCTCAAACCCCTGTCTAAATCCATCGCCCTCGGCGTACAATAGAACCCCTTTCGCCCCATTAGCCTCTGCCTTCGCCACCACCACTCCCCTCAGAGGGGGAGGTCCCTCCCTCCCTCCCCGTTACAGATCTGTAACGGGGAGGGAGGGACCTCCCCCCTCCGTTCCGGCGTCGGAAAACGGAGCTTCTCCCTCCTCCTTCCTCTTTCAGTTAAAAAAAAAAAAAAAACAGATGCTGAAGCTTTGAGGAAGGGAAGAAGAAGAAAAGAAGGAAAAAAAAAATCCGGCTTGAAGAAGAAGATGGGAAAGAAGGAAGAAAGAGATGGGAAAGGGAAAGAAGAAGGAAAAGAGAGAGGGGAAATTGTCAAATTTTACCCAAATGAGTTTTGGGTTTTCAAAATTGACCCACCCTCTAAAAATTTGTTTTTTTTTTGACGTATTTTATATAATGTTGGCTACTTTTGTATGGGATCCACAAGGTGAAAAGTCATATTTATCCTTCTTCAATTTTAAATTTATCCCAACCATATTAAAAAAAAAAAAAAAATCTCTAACAACCTGACCCAACTAACTAATTTCAAATATCGCAAAACAAACCCACAAAAATCTCAACTAAACAAGATTGTTTTTACGAAAATCGTACTTTATCCACCGAAGAGGAAAAAAAATGAATATAAAGGTGTAAATAAGGCACTGAAGGAAACGAAAGTGCAAAGACAGACCTAACATAACCAGTAACCACTCAATTTGACCCACAAAAATCTCCACTAAACAAGATTTTTTTTTAATGAAAATCTGGAAAAGATATGAATCCCGGGCGGGAAACTATGAATCCCGACCGAGATTTCTTGGTCGGGAAACCAACCAAGAAATTTTCCAGATCCTTTCTTTCCTTCTTCTTTTACGAGAAAACCACCATTTTTCTTGGTCACGATCCTGACCGAGAAATCAACCGGGAATAATTGTCTTCTCCAACGCCGACAACTATAGAGTTTTTCCCCATTTTTTTTCAATCAAACGCCACAGGGAACCACTCTTCACCTCAGAAATACCTCCCTCCCTCAAAACCCCTTTCCCTCTCTGAAACTTAAACTCCAAAACC
Organism: Luffa aegyptiaca; assembly: GCA_017139565.1. NCBI lineage: Eukaryota > Viridiplantae > Streptophyta > Magnoliopsida > Cucurbitales > Cucurbitaceae > Luffa > Luffa aegyptiaca. The sequence continues at coordinate 582,236 of CM029406.1, read as the reverse complement.
CCCTCTCTTCAAAACAACACAAAAACGGTTGGAATAACAAAATTTATCAACAGAAAAATGCTACCCATTCTGAAAATCCACGCATATTCGAAAACAAACTCATTGAACGTTTAACAACCAAAAAATAAACTAAGCAAAGTTATTACAGTCGCTGGAGGGAAGTTGTTACACAAAAAAAATTCACGCATCGTTGGAGATTACAGTCGTCGGAGAGAAGAAACGAAACAGAGAGCAAGAGAAACAAAGGGATACACGGCTGGGCAGTTTTTTTTTACCTTTTACCTTGAAGGGTGTGTTTGTAATTGCACATAGTGGAGTGACATCAGCAGGTTAAAAACACAACTTTTTAGAGGGTGGGTCAATTTTGAAAACCCAAAACTCATTTGGGTTAAATGAGACAATTTCCCAAGAGAGAGGGAGAGAAAGAATTAAAAAAATAACTAAAAAATAATATTTTTTATTATTTTAATATATTTTTATTTTAAAAAATAAATTTTTTTTTTAATTAAAATAATAGTGCAATCCGTTAGATTTAACGACAAAATGGATGACAGGGACCAAATTGCTCCTTATCTCAAACCTCATGGGCTAAATTGTTGAGTTTGAAAACTCCGGGACCAAAGTGTAACTTAACCCAAACCTCAGGGACCAAAAGTGTATTTTTCCTTTTTTTTAACTAAGAGAAATATGTCTATATAAGCTCGATTATCCACAAACACACAAAAAAATATATATCAATAGCATGTTGTGCAATAAATTAACGATCGTTGAAAATTTACAAAGTTTGTAAATAACAAATTAATCTAATTGAACTAACCTGTGTAAGCGAACATTATTAAAGATAAATTGGTTGAAGTGAGAGATGACATCACAAGTCAAATTTGAACATTTGAAAGATAAAATTTTTTATTATTATTTTTTATTTTGTGTTGGGATTGAATAAATACTATAAACTCTACGTAATAATTTTAGATTTATTATAATGTATGTTACATATTATTTTATATTAAATGTACTAAAGTTTATTTTAACTAAAACACAAGAAACCAGAATCAATTATCAAACATGTTTCTGTTTTTGTTAGAACAAGAAGGAGAAATAGTTATCAAATATGTTTTTGTTCTTTGTTTTTAAAAAACAAGAAACGAGAAAACAAAAAACAAAAAACAAGAAACGGGAAACGAGAACGTTTGGCTCGTTTGATAACATTCTCAATTTATGTTTCTTGTACCTGTTTCTCATTTTTTAAGAAACAAACATGTTTGATAACTCATCCATGTTTCTTGTTTCTAATTTTCTAGAAACGTTTCTAAAAATAGGGGCAAAATTTGGGAAACTATAAAAAGTAGGCCTCGTTTGATAACCATTTGGTTTTTGAAAATTAAGCTTATAAATCCTACCTCCACCTACAAATTTCTTTGTTTTGCTAATAGCTTTCTTTCCTTGTTTTTGAAAACCAAGCAAATTTTGAAAACTAAAAAAAGTAGGGGCCGTTTGATAACCATTTCGTTTTCTGTTTTCTGTTTTTGTTTTTCATTTTTTAAAAACAGGGTTGTTTGATAACCATTTCTGTTTTTGGTTTTCTGTTTTTTAAAAACGTTTTTGAAATTATAAGCAAATTTCAAAAACCAAAAAAAGTAGTTTTTAAAAACAGATTTCTGTTTTTCAAAAACTCATTTTTCTTCTAATGCTTATTATTTTTTCCTCTTTTACCTATTTCTTTCTGAAAAATTCTTTTTTATATTTTTTCTCTCTTTGAAACATTTTTCTCTCAACAAAATTTCTTTTTCTCTCTCTAAAATTTTTTGTCTCAAAACTTTTTTTCCTCTATAACTCATCTATTTCTAAAAATTTATCCATATATAATTTTTCTATTCCTAATAAACATATTCTACATTTTCTTTTTAAAAAAAAAAATCTCCCAAAATTTTCTCTCGCTACATCTGTTCTTTATTTTTCTAATTTATCGTTATTTTTTCTAGCATATCTTTTACTCTTTAACCTTGCTATCTCTCTAAAATTTCTATTTTTACTTAATTTTTCTATCTAAAATTTATCTCTTCTACCCTAACTTTTTTTCTTTTTTTCTATAACTAATATCTTTTATGGAGTCTAACTACTATTCTCTCTCTAAATTTTTTTTTCACGTCTCTAACTTTTCTATGTTTAACTTTTCTCTCGAAAATATTATATTTGTGTCTCTAAATTTTTGTTTCAATGTCTCTACACATCTTTCTCTCTCTAAAAACATCTTTTCATCTCTCTAATTTTTTAAAAACTGAAAACAAAAAACAGTTATCAAACAAGTTTGGTTTTCTGTTTTTAAAAAACAGAAAACAAAAAACAGTTATCAAACATATATGGTTTTGTTTTTAAAAAACAGAAAACCAAAAACCAAAAACCAAAAACAGAAAAACCAAAAACCAAAAACTGAAAGGGTTATCAAACGGGGCCGTAGTTTTCAAAAACTTGTTTTTGTTTTTAGAATTTGGCTAGGAATTCAAATGTGTCATTGGCAAATATGAAAACCATAGTAGGGAAATTGGTAGTAAACAAGCCTAATTTTCAAAAACCAAAAACAAAAAACCAAATGGTTATCAAACGGGGTCGTAGTTTCTCAAATCTTGTTTCTGTTTCTTTTCCATCTTTCATGCATATACCCATCTCTCTCCCCTTTCTACACTGTCTCTTCTCTTCCTCTCCCTATTTTTACCACTTTCTTGTCTTTTTTTTTTCACTTTTTCACTATTTCTTTCTCTTTCCTTTTTTAAATCATTTTTCCTTTTTTCCGTATTTTTTTCTCTTTTCTTTTTTAATCTTTTGTTCTTTTTACCGTTACTTTCTCTTTCCTGTTTTTTTTAATATTTTTTCTCTTTTCATTAATGAGATTTTAGTTATTATTTTCTATTTAAATGTCTATTATTTTTCGTTAATTTTGGTAGGTTTTTAATTTATTTATTAAATTAATTAATTAATAAGATATTTTACATTTGTCATTAATTGTCAAAAAAAATATTTTCTTTTTCCCTTTTTTATCTTCCATGTCGGGATCATTGACTAATGAGAAATACATGCATTTTTAAAGGAAAAAAATAAATCTTATTATTCAATTCAACAAATGTAGGTATATAAGCTCGTTTGTCTAACCTTAAATAAATGTCTCACTACCACAAACACACAAAAAATATATATCAATAGAAGCATGTTGTGCAATAAATTAACAATCGTTGAAAATTTACAAAGTTTGTAAATAAAAAAAAAGTCTAATTGAACTAACTTGTGTAAACCAACATCGTTAAAGATAACTTGGTTGTAGTGAGAGATGATGTTAGTTTACACGTTGCAATTTGCCAGTTTTACGCGTGTATGACAATAACCTTTCTCTCTCAATTCAGGCATGCAAAATACACTCAGATGATTGAATTCAAACAAGAACAGTCAAGCGATAAACCTCTCTCTCTCTAACCTTCACACAGAAGACGAATTACACAAAACACAAAGAGGAAGAAGAGATTGCAAGGAAGAAGAAGAAACAGAGGTTTAAGTGATTCGGCAACCTATGGCCTACATCTACTACAAGGGAGCTAATGATTTCATTGATGTACAAGTTAGTTACAAAGGTACAAATTATCTCTCAATCTAAAGTTGAACTCATGACCTAATTAATCATCTCATCTACCTTTTATACCACTGAGTTTTTAGCCTTTGTTAATTAGGCACGAAACAGGGCTTGTTAGTTACAACCAATCGAAACAGGTAATGTTGTTTTTTACATTCTCCACCTTTGTAATCAACAAGGTATGTACAGTTAGCTCCCTCTTCTTATGATTTTCTATCCTTTTTCTGGTAGGTCAAACCTTACCAGCTAGAGACATCGCTAGAATTTCACTTAGTCAGGGGCTTCGTCAACATATCAACGGCAATATCTGAGGTATGTACCTTCAGCACCTGAATTTCCCTTTTTTTCTATCTGTTCCCTGACGAAATGAAACTTGATGTCTATATGCTTCATTCTATTAAGGAATTGGAATTCTTCGTGAGATGAATTATGCTCTAATTGTCATAAAATATCTTTACTGTATTTTGCTTGATCCCAAAATCTTGTAATAAGCCCTTAAGCCAGATTGCTTCTTTTATTGCCTCTGAGAGCTATAAACTCTGCCTCTGTAGTTGATAGAGCTGTTGGGTTTTATGCCCTAAAACTCGTAGATAGTGAATGTAACCGTTGACCGGATATTAATGAAATAACATTGATATATTTTTCCATTAATTGTTATTAGTTATTTTATATTTGTCTTTTCCTAAAAATAACCCTAATCCAATAAACTAGACATCCAAGGCTGTAATATGTGTCTTGAACTATATGTAGCGACATATGGGATCATTGTTCAAGAAACAGCCTAAAGGGTCTATAGTATAGGGATAAGACTGGGTGCCTTATCCTGGTGACACTATGGATACGACCCACTTTGTATTTGATAAAAACGCTACGATCCAACGCGTTCGTGTAGGAGACATGCGAGTGGGGGTATCCTATGCAATAAGTTTGCATAAGACCGGACCGCGAAATAGTAACCACTGGTTATAACACCGTTAACTAGTTGGTTTTTTATTTCACTAGGATGACCTAGACAACTTAGTCTTAATCCTGAGTTGATTATGGACTCCTGCTCATGAGAGATTGTCCTTTGATTTGCATGGGTGAGAGTGGCCAATACGCCGACTCAATAAGCCTACCATTTTGGGGACAAGACCGAATGGGGAGCTGGGAACATAATCGTGCAAGATGCAATTCACTCCTTCCCGACTTTAAGGAAGCAGATGAGTGTTCCCTTAAGTGGTTACTCCGAGTCTTGAACAAAGGACCCTACCCTCTCAATGGCACGAGAGGGTTTTCTGTTTGATGGTTGGACCACAAACAGGTTGTTCATTAGAGGAGAACTGGTACTTAAGGAAATAGAGGTAACCCAGGGGTAAAACGGTAATTTGACCCAGCTAGTGTTACGGACACTCGTGAAGGACTAACTAGTCGATATTGATCTATATCCGTGGACACAGAAAATATGTCTGTAGTGAGAAGAATGCAACTGTGAGTCTATAGTGGAATGAACACACAGTTAACGAATATTGATTAATGTGGTTAATGAGTTTGACCAATTAATCTCACATCGTTGGAGCTTCTGATCTGCAGGTCCATTAGGTCCCACTGGTAGCTCATAAAGTAATTTGAGGCAACTAAGTAATAAATGTAAATTGAAAATGTTCAATTTACTAAGGGAAACGAACATAATATATATTGATATATTAATGTGAGAGAAATTAATATTTGAAGAAATTCAAATATAAATTTATGGAAGTTTGAAAGAGTTCAAATAATGAATTAATTTAAGGCCTAAAATCTATTTGGGCGAATTAATTAATTCAAGGCCGGAAATTAAATATGTGATATTTAATTGGTGGTTAATTAATTTAAGAATTCATTAACCGGGAATTAATCAATTATGGAAATAATTAATCACTTAAGGAAGTGATTAATCATTTATGGAAATGATCTAATCACTTATGGAAGTAATTAGTCATTTGTGGAAAAGATTAATCAATTATGGAATTGATTGATCATGATTGATTAAATAAGGAATAAGATTGAATCAATTTTGGAAAAGATTGATTTAGTTGAATATTTTATTCATGGCCTCTCTTCTATAAATAGAACACTAGACCTAATTGGTCCATGACACTTTGCTCTTGCTCTTAGACTCTCAAGACAAGACCTAGAATTCTCTCTAGCCTCCCTCTTAGAGAAAGACTCCCACAAGTCTTTTGCCTCCTAGACCTAGAGTCATACCGGTGTAATCTCTGTGGTTATTGTGTCATTCAAGAAGATTTTTCCAGCGATCACAAGACAAAGGAGGCCGCTACGTTTTGTTCGTTGGAGCGTCGTTGGCGAAGAACGGTCAAGTCTACAACGGAGGTTTGTAACGGTTCTTCCTCTTTTCTTTAGAAAAGCATGAAAATAAATTTGGATTTATTTTTCAGCATGTTTAAACTGATTTTCCAGCAACTTTAAAGTATGTTTAAAGTTTGATTGAGTTTTCGTAACAGTATTTTAATGTTAATTAATATACGGCGTAAGGTCCAATCGATGCGCTTCCGCTGCGTGGGGACTTTTATTCCCTTCAATTGGTATCAGAGTCATCGTTGTCCCTATTAATTAATATTAAAAGTTACGATAGGCTTTAATAGGTGGAATTTATGCATAATGTATGTTCGGTTTGCGTTGAACTGTTTGGGTTAATTTTATGGCCATAGATTTTATTTTTATGTGATTTTGATCATGTAAGGCCTGGTGTTTCGGGTATTTTATGTAAAATCGAGTCCTATGTAAGTTCGGGTCTAGAATAGGTTTTTATGAGATGAAAATCGAAGCAATCGGCGCTGAAATCGAGGCCAAAATCGAAGAAATCGCTGTTGTTTTGCCCAGATTCTGCCTCCAGACGCAACAGCGTCGGGACGCTACCTCAACAGCGTCTCGACGCTGTCTCGATACCGCAGGCGCCAGATATGGAAAGCGCACAGCGTCGGGACGCTATCTACACAGCGTCTCGACGCTGTCATGATGGAGGCGCGCATTAGGGTTTCAAAAGGTGCGGTTCAAGAGAAGGTCGGTCCGATTCAGACCGGTTCGGCTGGGCTGGGACCTATTTGGTCCGGTTCAGCCAATTTTTGGCATGGTTCGTGATTTTGGAGGCCGGTTCGAGGTGGTTAGGGGCGGTTCGTGATGACTAGACAAAATTCCGGAGCTGTACAAGGATTTTTAGGATAGAATTTATCTAAATTAATGTAATTTAATGCTTTATTTTATCCTAGGGGCCAAAATTAACCGGTTCAATTGCTATTTATATGCTTTATGGATGTCATATAGAATATTTAATCCCACCTTAGGTTATAAACATGCTCATGCATTTTTTATATATTATAAATTGTTATAATGTATGTTTAAATGCATGGAATTGTTTTCATATTTTTAATATAAGTGTATATTAATTATATGAAAAAATTGGAAAGCATGAAGCATGTCATTACTTAAATTAAATATAAATAGTTATGTTTAATGTGATGAATGAAACATGCTTGATTGATTTTCTTGATTAATTGTTATATTAAAAGAAAATCAAAATTGCATGAAACATCCATAGTTAATAATATAATTGTTATATTATTCATGCAATTAGTGTGGTTTAATTTTTTAATTTGAATGAGATTGTTAAATGAATTAAACCCTAGATTCTTGATTATAGGATTAATTATTAAAATTTGAAATAGTTCTTTAATATTAATGATTAGAAACCGTCAATCTATAATCAAGATTTGCATGCAAACATAAGATCATAGGATAAATTGGATTAATTTTAAATTGTTTAAAATTAATTAGACCTAGATCGATTTCTAATCGGATTAGAATCTTTTCTTACTTAGAATTAAAAATAGTTTTAATTGACTAAGTAGAAAAAACATTGCTATGATTATAAGGGAACTCCACCGGTAATGTTCTGTCTAAGGCTGGAGGTATTTAAGTTGACAGTTTACGGAACACCTCCTACCTGGGAACTGACCTGGAATACCGGAGTTGAATTAATCATAGTTAAATGTTAGCATGCAATGTCACTAGGTTTATTAAAAGTGTTTAATGCACCTAGATCTTTAGAGTAAAGACCTTACATTACTGAGGTTATAAGGGAACTCTCTCAGTAAAGTTCTGTCTAAGGCTGGGGGTATTTAAGTTGACGGTTTTCGGAACACCTCCTACCTAGGAACTGACCCGAACATTGAGTTGAATTAACCGTAGTAATGTTGACTTGCAATGTTGGGTTTATTAAAAGAAGTTTAATTCACCCAAAAGATTGCAGTTGAATCCTTTCCATAATTGTTATAATAGGATCAGACTTAGATAGATTGACTTAGCCGAATACTATCTAAGTTAAATAACCCTATATTAACCTCAGGACATTTTCAGTGGGAGGAAAATTACAAAACGAGATTTAAATCAAGTTTTGCTCCTATGTCCCTATATTCACAACATGAGATTCATGCTCGGCTTCGAGTCGCCTTAGGAGCGGCCTCCCTTCGGAAAGTGTTTGCATGAATCAATATCAAGGTGAATGGGAAAAATGTCTAGAGTAAGTGGGAGCGGGACACGTGTCAACGTTTCCCTCGGTCTCCACCCATAGTTCACACCGTGAGATTCCTATGATCCGCCTGCAGGTTGTCCTGGCGCAACCATCCTTTCGGAGGGCCTGGTCATAGGATTCGGAACATCGTGAACTCCTTAAAAGGATAGGAGCTCTTAGGCTAATCACCAACAGTTGTCTTTCCCTTCGGTAGCCTGTTGGTGCGTGCCTCTGAGATCTGAAAGTGGGAGGGTTACACTTACGAGGATGAGTTAAAAGTGTTAACAAATCCTTGACCGAACAACGGTGGCTAATGTCCATAGGAATATGAGTTATTCTGGAATTAGAATTAGCTGAGAGGTGTCTCATTTCAAAGGAGGAGTGTCTGATCACCCTTCGGTGGCTGATATTCTAAACCTCTGAAACATCGTTGCAAAACTAAATCGATAGTTTTAGGGTTCTGTGATTGTCTGTTTTGCTGAATTGATTGGATTGTGTACAATTGTTTGCTTGTATGATGGGTTAAGGCAAAAATAACTAATACGGTCATTGTTTGTTTAAATTTCAGTAATGTCTTCCTCAATTGTCTCTCTACTTAAAAATGAGAAATTAACCGGCGAAAATTATGCTACGTGGAAGTCGAACCTGAATACGATTCTTGTTGTCGATGATCTGCGGTTCGTCTTAACGGAGGATTGTCCTCCAGCCCTTGCTCGTAATGCATCCCAAGCAGTTAAGGATGCTTATGACCGCTGGACAAAGGCCAATGATAAGACTCGCGTCTATATCCTAGCCAGCTTATCTGAAGTTTTGGCTAAAAGGCATGAGTGCATGGTAACAGCGAGGGAGATTATGAACTCTCTCCGGGAGATGTTTGGACAACCATCCTACCAACTCCACCATGACACTCTCAAATACGTTTATAGTTGTCGCATGAAAGAGGGCACGTTTGTTCGGGAGCATGTCCTGGATATGATGGTCCAATTCAACGTGGCAGAAGCAAACGGGGCGATCATAGATGAGCGTAGTCAGGTTGCATTCATCTTAGAATCTCTTCCGAAGAGTTTTCTGCAGTTTCGAAGCAATGCAATGATGAATAAAATAACATTCAACCTGACTAGCCTCCTGAATGAGCTACAACTCTATCAGTCTCTTCTTAAGAACAGGGGACGAATAGAAGGAGAGGCAAACGTTGTTCACTCTAAAAGAAAGTTTGAGAAGGGTTCATCCTCTGGAACTAAATCTGTAGCCACTTCTACAAAGAAAACTCAGAAGAAGAAAGGAAACAAGGGGAAAGCTCCCAGTACTGCTGCTAAAAGCAAGGGAAAAGCCAAAGCTATGGCAGATAAAGGCAAGTGTTTCCACTGCAATGTAGATGGACATTGGAAGAGAAACTGCCCAAAGTACCTTGCTGAGAAAAAGAAGGAAAAGGAAGGTAAATTTGATTTACTTGTTTTAGAAACATGTCTGGTAGAACATGATGAGTTTACCTGGATACTTGATTCAGGAGCAACTAATCATGTTTGCTCTTCTTTTCAGGAAAATAGTTCCTTTCGGCAGTTGAACGATGGGGAAATGACACTCAGGGTCGGAACTGGAGAAGTCATTTCAGCTAAAGCAGTGGGAGTTGCGAAGTTATTTTTTAGAAATAGATTCTTACTTTTAGAAAGTTTGTTAATCGTTCCCAAGATTAAGAGGAACTTAATTTCTATTTCATGTTTGATTGAACAATCGTATACAGTTACTTTTGATATGAATGAAGTGTTCATTTATAAAAATGGTGTACTTATTTGTTCAGCCAAATTGGAAAATAACTTGTATGTTTTAAGACCAACCGAAAACAAAGCACTTTTAAATCACGAATTATTTAAAACTGCTGAAACTCAAAATAAAAGGCAAAAGATTTCTCCATCAAGTAACAATACTCATCTTTGGCATCTTAGACTTGGTCATATAAACATCGATAGGATCGGTCGTTTGGTAAAGAATGGACTTCTAAGTAAGTTAGAAGATGATTCACTACCACCTTGTGAATCTTGTCTCGAGGGAAAAATGACCAAGAGACCCTTTACTGGAAAAGGTTACAGAGCCAAAGAACCCTTAGAGTTAATACATTCGGATCTATGTGGTCCAATGAATGTAAAAGCTCGAGGAGGGTACGAATATTTCATCTCATTTATAGATGATTATTCAAGATATGGTTACTTGTACCTAATGGGACATAAGTCTGAAGCCCTTGAAAAGTTTAAGGAGTTTAAGGCTGAAGTTGAAAACCTGTTAGGTAAATCTATTAAAGTACTTCGATCTGATCGAGGAGGGGAGTATATGGATCAAAGATTCCAGGATTATATGATAGAACATGGAATCCAATCTCAACTCTCAGCCCCTTGTACACCTCAGCAGAATGGTGTGTCAGAAAGGAGAAATAGAACCTTGTTGGACATGGTTCGATCAATGATGAGTTATGCTCAATTGTCTGGCTCGTTTTGGGGGTATGCAGTATACATCTTGAACAATGTTCCCTCGAAAAGTGTTTCTGAAACACCTTTCGAATTATGGAGGGGGCGTAAACCTAGTTTACATCACTTTCGCATCTGGGGTTGTCCAGCACACGTGCTTGTGACAAATCCTAAGAAACTGGAACCTCGTTCAAAACTGTGCCAATTTGTTGGTTACCCTAAATGTCACACCCCTCCCGGACCACATGCTAGCTTAGCCCGAAAGACGGCGTGAAGCCAACAGACATCGTCTCCTCTAACGATCCCTGTTGACCCTACTGAAACGTTAAACCTGATAAACATACTAATCTTAGATTTAAAACATTCTACATGAAACAGAACACAACGGAATCCCTGGAAACAAACTTTCAACAAACACGAGGTGCCGCCCTGACATAACTTGGTTCGGACAATAACCTGATATAGATATCACAACCAAAAACATATACAACCAGGGTTTATACAACCACGACCTCTAGGACGATATTATCCAATCCTTATAAAACATTTACAATATAGACAGACTCAATATACAACTCCACCCACGTACTGGAGCTTGTTTTGGAACTTTCAGCAGACGTCGGCAGTGTATCAGGCACCGGGCGCTCGATCTCTACCTGAAAAGTGGGAAAACATTTTGAAAAGAATGAGCTACGAAGCCCAATGAGTGACTAACTTTAAAACTCTAAAATTGGAAGTCAAAACACAATTGATAAACCTTTAAACGCATAAATATGCTCAACCAAAGCGTTTAACATAAACGTGTAAGGATAAAGGCTTTCTAAAACATCTCGCAAGTTCGTCATTAAAAATCTAGCAAGGCATATCAAGTACATCAAACGTTTTAACTAACATGACCGATCTACGTTGTGTAGGGCACGCCCAGTACAACCAACGTTTACTAGTCCTACGATGTAGTGGGGTCCGCCCAGCACTCCCATCGTCTTTGTCGTAGTGGGGCCCACCCAGCACTCACGACAGCATCGTTGGCACGGAGTACACTCAACGTCCACAACGGAATATAACCTGTGTGCACATGGTACCATATAGCCTCGGGCTCAATATCTCAGTCATGTAGTCAATAGAAATCTCAAAAAATCACATGAAAACATTAAAACATGTCTGCTTATCGTTATCTTTCGTAAAACTTAAGCTTACTCAGCTTGCTCGTGGAAAACTGAAAATCATTTAAAAGTACTTGCTAACACATACTTTACTTTAAGAAAAAAATATCGTTTCAACTACTTTGCGTAAGGTCATTAACCACGTGCTCGTATATAAACCTCGTTAGAAAATCTAAGCTCAAAACTTATGTTTGAAACCATTCATAGAAATCATATATCATTCATGGAAAAGCATATAAAACGTCTAAACATGAACAACCGTTGGAAACAATTTTCGAAATTCGTTTTGTCACTCACTGTCTTAGCTAGTTCCCTGGTCTGTAGACTCGACCTATTTCCTCTTGGCCTGTCAAACAACAAAAACCGAGCATTAGAACCATAATTAGCTTTGTCTTTCCATGCTCATGAATTTTCTAAACAATTGGATTAAGAATCACATTCACATTCTACTTTCCAGATTTTCCAGACTCTATACCCTAACTTCCAACACCCATAACTTCCTCAATACTTAACCAAAAGTAATGAAATACACATCCAACTCTTCATTTTGGAACACTCTACAACTTACCTGAAGAAATGAAAATGAGATTCCCAGTCGATTTGTCCAGAATTTCCCCGAACACAGACAATACAGAACTCAAGGTTCTCTGCAACTCTTTATCTATCCCCTGCAATTAACCCTACTTAAAGTCATGTTTGGCTCACAACATCTTCATGAAAGTTGTAGGAAATTGAATAAGCTTTCCAACCATACCAAATAGAGCTTCTGATTCGACTTGTACACCGCAGAATGCTTAAAACACCAGAGAACACCAGAGATCCTCCTGGTTTGCTCGAAAATCCTGTGCTCTGTTTTCCATTCCAAAAACCATTAACTTCCCATACGATTTAGCTCAAGCTTCCTTCATGGAATTTGTTAGAAAATGCACTAACTTTCAAGAAAATCAAACCTCACCTCTTAGATCCCTCTGTGTAGCTCAAACCAAATAAAAAACTAGAGGTTGACAGTTTTGCACCCAGATTCTGCTATGGCTGGCTTTGCATGAACTTTTTCCTATCTTCTTCAACCTCAAACCACGAAATTCTTCTTCTTCTTCTTCTTCCTTCACTCTCTCCTTAAAGTGCTCTGAAAGTTGGATGAAAAATGATGAGGAAATGGGGCTGATAATGGGTGAAGCGGTGGTGGGTTTTAACTCACCGCTTGCTGTCTTTTCAATCTCCTTTCTTTTTTTTTTCGTTTTCTTTTTCATTTTCCTAATTGCTGATTTGTTTTCTCTTTTTTTTTTTTTCCATCTTCCTTTTCTTTTCTTTTCCTTTCTTCTTTATTCCTAAATTAATAACTTCCAACCAATTTAATCCAACCATGAAACCACAAATAGATGATTTGAGAAAATGTTCCAAGGAAAGTCTCGGGTTTACACTAAAGAAACGAGAGGTGGTTATTTCTACGACCCACAAGAAAATAAGGTGATTGTATCGACAAACGCCACTTTCTTAGAGGAAGACCACATGAGAGATCATAAACCACGCAGCAAAATAATATTAGGAGAAGCTACTGAAGAATCATCAAGAGTTGTTGATGAAGTTGGACCTTCAACAAGGGTTGATGAAGGAACTAGTTCTTCAGATCCATCCCATCCATCTCAAACGTTGGGAATGCCTCGACGCAGTGGGAGGGTTGTATTACAACCTGACCGCTACTTGGGTTTAACTGAAACTCAGGTTGTCATACCTAATGATGGCATTGAGGATCCATTGTCCTATCGACAGGCAATGAATGACGAAGATAAGGATGAATGAGTCAAAGCCATGAACCTGGAAATGGAGTCAATGCACTCCAATTCTGTATGGGAACTTACAGATCTACCAAATGGGGTAAAACCCATAGGGTGCAAATGGATCTATAAGAGAAAAAGAGATGCAGCTGGAAAGGTACAGACCTTCAAAGCTAGACTAATGGCAAAGGGTTACACCCAAAAGGAAGGGGTTGACTATGAGGAAACCTTTTCTCCTGTAGCCATGTTAAAGTCCATAAGAATTCTCTTATCCATAGCCACATATTATGACTATGAAATATGGCAAATGGACGTCAAGACTGCCTTTCTGAATGGTAATCTTGAAGAGAATATCTTCATGTCTCAACCCGAAGGGTTCATAGCCCAAGGTCAGGAACAAAAGGTTTGTAAGCTCAATCGATCCATTTATGGATTGAAACAAGCGTCCAGATCATGGAACATTAGATTTGATACTGCAATCAAATCTTTTGGTTTTGACCAAAACGTTGATGAGCCTTGTGTGTACAAGAAAGTCAACAAAAGGAAAGTAGCTTTTCTAATACTTTATGTAGACGATATCCTACTCATTGGGAATGATGTAGGATACCTCACTGACATTAAGAAATGGCTAGCAGCCCAATTCCAAATGAAAGATCTGGGAGAGGCTCAATATGTTCTTGGAATCCAAATCATCAGGGATTGTAAGAACAAAACGCTAGCACTGTCTCAAGCAACGTATATTGACAAGATGTTGTCTCGATATTCGATGCAAAACTCCAAGAAGGGACTACTACCCTTCAGACATGGGGTACACCTGTCTAAGGAACAGTCTCCTAAGACACCTCAAGAAATTGAGAACATGAGACACATTCCCTACGCCTCAGTTGTGGGCAGCTTAATGTATGCTATGCTCTGCACAAGGCCTGACATATGTTATGCAGTGGGAGTAGTCAGTAGGTATCAGTCTAATCCAGGGTTGGACCACTGGGGAGCGGTTAAGAATATCCTCAAGTATCTTCGGAGAACGAGGGACTACATGCTTGTGCATGGAGCTAAGGATTTGATTCTTACTGGATACACTGACTCTGACTTTCAAGCTGATAAGGATTCAAGGAAATCCACATCAGGGTCAGTATTCACCCTCAATGGAGGAGCAGTAGTGTGGAGAAGCATCAAACAAGGATGCATAGCAGACTCAACCATGGAGGCTGAGTATGTAGCAGCTTGCGAAGCAGCTAAAGAGGCAGTATGGCTTAGAAAGTTCTTGACTGATTTGGAAGTGGTTCCGAATATGAACGTGCCCATAACACTATACTGTGACAACAGTGGGGCTGTAGCCAACTCAAAAGAACCTCGAAGCCACAAATGGGGTAAACACATCGAGAGGAAGTATCACCTGATACGGGAGATTGTGCAAAGAGGAGATGTGATCGTCACTAAGATCGCCTCAGAACACAACATCGTTGATCCATTTACGAAGGCTCTCACGGCTTAAGTGTTTGAGGGTCATCTAGAAGGTCTAGGTCTACGAGATATGTATGCCATCTAATCTAGGGCAAGTGGGAGAAATGTATAATGGGTATAAGGATGCCCAAGTTCATTGTATTATTTTAATATACATGACATTTCCAGCTTTAGATTATTGCATTTACATCCCACTAACTAGTGTTTTAGTTCAAGTGGGAGTTTGTTGGGTTTTATGCCCTAAAACTCGTAGATAGTGAATGTAACTGTTGACCGGATATTAATGAAATAATATTGATATATTTTTCCATTAATTGTTATTAGTTATTTTATATTTGTCTTTGCCTAAAAATAACCCTAATCCAATAAACTAGACATCCAAGGCTGTAATATGTGTCTTGAACTATATGTAGCGACATATGGGATCATTGTTCAAGAAACAGCCTAAAGGGTCTATAGTATAGGGATAAGACTGGGTGCCTTATCCTTGTGACACTATGGATACGACCCACTTTGTATTTGATACAAACGCTGCGATCCAACGCGTTCGTGTAGGAGACATGCGAGTGGGGGTATCCTATGCAATGAGTTTGCATAAGACCGGACCGCAAAATAGTAACCACTGGTTATAACACCGTTAACTAGTTGGTTTTCTATTTCACTAGGACGACCTAGACAACTTAGTCTTAATCCTGAGTTGATTATGGGCTCCTGCTCATGAGAGATTGTCCTTTGATTTGCATGGGTGAGAGTGGCCAATACGCCGACTCAATAAGCCTACCATTTTGGGGACAAGACCGAATGGGGAGCTGGGAACATAATCGTGCAAGATGCAATTCACTCCTTCCCGACTTTAGGGAAGCAGATGAGTGTTCCCTTTAAGTGGTTATTCCGAGTCTTGAACAAAGGACCCTACCCTCTCAATGGCACGAGAGGGTTTTCTGTTTAATGGTTGGACCACAAACAGGTTGTTCATTAGAGGAGAACTGGTACTTAAGGAAATAGAGGTAACCCAGGGGTAAAACGGTAATTTGACCCAGCTGGTGTTACGGACACTCGTGAAGGACTAACTAGTCGATATTGGTCTATATCCGTGGACACAGAAAATATGTCTGTAGTGAGAAGAATGCAACTGTGAGTCTATAGTGGAATGAACACACAGTTAACGAATATTGATTAATGTGGTTAATGAGTTTGACCAATTAATCTCACATCGTTGGAGCTTCTGATCTGCAGGTCCATTAGGTCCCACTGGTAGCTCATAAAGTAATTTGAGGCAACTAAGTAATAAATGTAAATTGAAAATGTTCAATTTACTAAGGGAAACGAACATAATATATATTGATATATTAATGTGAGAGAAATTAATATTTGAAGAAATTCAAATATAAATTTATGGAAGTTTGAAATAGTTCAAATAATGAATTAATTTAAGGCCTAAAATCTATTTGGGCGAATTAATTAATTCAAGGCCGGAAATTAAATATGTGATATTTAATTAGTGGTTAATTAATTTAAGAATTCATTAACCGGGAATTAATCAATTATGGAAATAATTAATCACTTAAGGAAGTGATTAATCATTTATGGAAATGATCTAATCACTTATGGAAGTAATTAGTCATTTGTGGAAAAGATTAATCAATTATGGAATTGATTGATCATGATTGATTAAATAAGGAATAAGATTGAATCAATTTTGGAAAAGATTGATTTAGTTGAATATTTTATTCATGGCATCTCTTCTATAAATAGAACACTAGACCTAATTGGTCCATGACACTTTGCTCTTGCTCTTAGACTCTCAAGACAAGACCTAGAATTCTCTCTAGCCTCCCTCTTAGAGAAAGACTCCCACAAGTCTTTTGCCTCCTAGACCTAGAGTCATACCGGTGTAACCTCTGTGGTTATTGTGTCATTCAAGAAGATTTTTCCAGCGATCACAAGACAAAGGAGGCCGCTACGTTTTGTTCTTTAGAGCGTCGTTGGCGAAGAACGGTCAAGTCTACAACGGAGGTTTGTAACGGTTCTTCCTCTTTTCTTTAGAAAAGCATGAAAATAAATTTGGATTTATTTTTCAGCATGTTTAAACTGATTTTCCAGCAACTTTAAAGTATGTTTAAAGTTTGATTGAGTTTTCGTAACGGTATTTTAATGTTAATTAATATACGGCGTAAGGTCTAATCGATGCGCTTCCGCTGCGTGGGGACTTTTATTCCCTTCAAGAGCCACGATTGGTTGCAAAATGGCTTTCTAACTCAATAAGTTTTGGCCAAGTAGGAAGAGATAACCCAATAGGGACCTTCTTTTATCTAATCACCAGCGAAGTTTGAGTCTACACATATCCATAGACTTCATTTTCTGATAGGTCATTTTTGTGATACTGCAATGTGGCTTATTTTGTCCCCTTTAGGTATCTGAGTATCTGTAACGCCCCAGGAGTTTTAAAACTATCCTAGCGACATTACTAACTCCTTAACCAAGCTAACCAAATGCACCAAAAATTTTGGCAGCATAACGGCATACATCAGACTAAACCAAAATTTTTCAAACACCTGTTAGAACAAGATTAACACTTCTATAACATTTTCAACAACACCACCATACTACAAACATCATACGAGTCAAGTCTCGTATCAACAACTTTCTAACCAGAAACACAACCTTAAGAAAGCTTACAACTTTAGTTCATTTGAAACAAACTTAATTATTATTAACTAAATGAATAGATAGAGTTCTTTAAAACAAACACAACTAGACCTAGAGTTTAACAAGAGTAATCAGAACTAAACCTAACAGGACAACAATTGTCCAACTAAATTAAGCAGCAAACTATCCAACATGAAAATAAAATGGAAAACAGCGTAGACTAGCTATGGTCCTTCCTCATATGCCTCCTTTGCATCACCATGGTCCACGCAGTCCTCATAACCTGCAAAATTTGGTAGTTGGGGGAGGGAGAGAGGGGAGGGGGTCGATACAACCATGGTACTAGTAAGCAGCCCCTACTTGAAAAGCCATCAACCAACAACCAAGCAAACAACATGCTTTTCACACGCAAACAACATGCTTCTTAAAGTTGTAAACACATCAACACGCTCAAAATCGAGTAAAATGAATGTCTCTCCTAAGTCAAACCTCATGCATCTCTCTATGCAACCCATTAACCACTCATGCTCCACGAGCTTACTCAACAATCATGTTTAGCTCTCACATGGCTCTCCACACGTGATTTTCGCGTCACGCTCCGCAAAACTCTCCAAGACTGACCCTTCGAGTTGCACCGACCCCTGACCATTTATACCCAAGGCCTCGACACTTCTCTATAGAGCTCGACGTTCGACCCTTGACCATTTATACCCAAGGCCTCGAACTGTGCATCGACCCTTGACCATTTACACCCAAGGCCTCGATGACTAAGCAACGTATTGACCCTTGACCACTTGTACCCAAGGCCTCAATACTTGCCTCAAGACTCATCACACCGACCCTTGACCATTTATACCCAAGGCCTCGATGCTCCTCTTTATCTAACATTGGCATATCGACCCTCAACCATTTATACCCGAGGCATCGACATCCAATAGTGATATATCAGTCCCCGACCATTTGTACCCAAGACCCTGATAATCACTTTACTTTCCTCGAAACAATATCAGTCCTCGACCGTTTATATCCAAGGTCCTAATATCTCAATCACAATGCTAGTCCTCTTTAAACACATGGTGACATGTCACCCCTCGACCATTTGTACCCGAGGTGCACTGACATTCACCCATCTTCCACGCTATTCAGAGATTTCACATATATACATGTATATATTCAGAGAAGCAAGAAACAAGAGAACAGTTATAAAGCAAGTAAACAAACAGCATGCATCATGCAATCAAACAGACTCAACAGATAAGAACTACTTACCTATATAGCGCTCCTAAGCGATCCTAAGAGCCCAACCAAGCTCCTAAACAACAGGATAATCGCTTAAGAGTTAGAACCAAGCCTGAAAACCTACTAAAAACTAAAGAACACTTAAGAAAAGGTTTTCTTACCAAAACCAACTTGATTCTTAACCAAAAGAGTCGGAAAGAGCCCCACCTACAAGCAAAGACCCTCCAAAGGTTAGGAACCAATTAACAACACCTAAACAACTTAAAAAGGAAATAGAGAGTGCTAGAATTTACCGTTCAACCCACAAATGGTCCTGAACACGCGTTATCCAGCGATCAAAAGGCTTCGAAACCTCAAATCTAAGTCCCCTAGCGTATGAGCATTCAACTCCAAGATTGATCGGCTAGTGGTTATTTGAAGATAGACAAGTTTAAGCCCAGAATGCTGCTGGTTGGCGCTCAAGGAGCTTAAACCTGCAAATTCAGAATCTAAGGATTGGGTAACATGAAACTAACACTTTTAGAGAGTGGGTAATCCAAATTCAAGTTTGAAAGAGCATGGGAACTTACTGATCGACACCTAAACGACCTTGAAGTTTGCTGCCCAGTGACCAGATGAGTTCGAAATCGCTAATCCGAACCTCCTAGCTTATGGGCATTCAGTCCCAAGGCTGTTCGGGTTATAGGTATACGTCGGAAGGCTACTTTAAGTCAAATTTATTGTGGTACAATGGATGGATGAGCCTTAAATCCTGAAATTTTAGTCTATAAAGAAAAGAAAACTCAAATCCAAGACTTATAGGACGAGGGGCACCATACCGAAGTGGTTCGAGATTCGATTCAGAGTGGGTGAAACACTGAAGCCGCAACCCACGAATTCCCTGCGTAGAAGCAGTCTGAACGTGACCAGAACACGAGAGAGAAAGGAAGGTTCCGCGAAACGCTCGAGAAGGTGCTTAACCGAGGGGCTACTCGTCGCGTCGTTGCCGCTGCTACAAATCACCCCGATAAGCACTACCGTTGGTTGAGCACGTCGTCGCTGAAGGTGTTGATGGAGGCCTTCTGGCGTAGAGGTTGCTCGTCGCGTGGATCTTGGTCGAACGAAGGAGTATAGACGATGAGAGAGGGAGAGAACGCGCAGAGGAGATGGATCCAGTGCTCTTGGGCTTGTTGATCGATCTGGGATGAAGGAAAATGAGGGAGGGAGAGAGACTTGCGTGGGTGCTGGTCGGCGAAATCAACGAAAACATGGGGGGGTCTCAGCGGCAACAAGAAGAAAAAGGGGAGGAAGATGGATTTTAGGGTTTTTTCCTTTTTTTTTTCTTTTATTTCCTTTTTCTTTTCTTTTAAAAATGCACCTTAAGAAAAGAAAAACTCATTATGAATAGGAGGGAAAAGGGTTTGGGTTAACCTCTTTATTCCCATTTAAATCTCCTAACTCTTAAAAGATTTGGAATGGAAAATAACCCAATTGAGTTGAGATTTGGGTCTTTTGAAACTTAAAATAAATATCAAGTATTAAACCTCCAAACTTTAGGAAATTAAAGATTTAATAAAAAATCCATTTTTTTTCCTAAATTATAGAAATTTAATTTATCGACCCAAGGCTAAGCTTAAATTCTAATTTTCCAAGTTAGAATAAAACGCTCAGCAAATCCCAAAATGTCTCGATTCCGAAACCCGGGGCGTTACAGTATCCATTTAGCAGCTTCTCAGTGCCTCTTGTCTGGGTTAGATATCTATCTACTAACTAGGCTTGTTGCATAAGCTAGATCAGGTCTAGTGGAAACCATTAGGTACATTAGACTACTGACTGCCTGTGAGTATGGAACATTAGACATCAATCCTCGATGTTCTTCATCATTCTCTTGAGGTGAGTTTGAGGCTGAAAGTTTAAAGTGGTGAGCCAAAGGGGTAGATACTGCCTTGGCTTCATCTAATTTAAACTTTTTCAATACTTTATCACAGTAGCTTCTTTGACTGATTAGAAGAGTAGAATTACCTTTATTTCTGATAATTTCCACTCCTAAAATCTTCTTGATTCTCCCAAGTGAAGGATTGGAATTCCCTAATTTCGTTAGTTGAAGCGAATTGGGACCGATTTGTAGTTAATTTTGTTTATCTAAAATACCATTACATTGGCAAAAGTTACATAACATATTCTATAGAAACTTAAGGCTAAGCATACAAAACAAAATATTAGATCTAAATCTAACAGAGAGAAGCCAACATACCGTCGTTGTCGTCTCTGAAATATCAAGAACGCCTTTCTTGATTTGGACCAAGTGTCAACAATTGGGACACCACCAATTGATCTTCCCCACTATGACTCTGATATTAGGAACGTAGCTGTGGGACTACATACTCTTGAATGGGAAAAACTCTAGAGAGAAAATTCCCCCTAGAGTTCTTGGGTTGAGAGAATATGAGAGGAAGACAAGAATGAGACTTTTGGCCTTATGGTGGGCATTGGGGTTAGGGTTCTCATAACCCTTCCTTTTATAAGCAAGGAAACCCTAATGTGAGGTTAGGAAACAATCTTGACCATTAGATCAAGATCAATTAATCAATTAATTAAAGGTTAATTAATTAATCTCATGCACATTTAAATCTCATTTAAATGTAATTCCCTCACATAATATACATAGTATAATTAAACTTAATTAAATCACATTTAATTAATTAAATTAAACTAATCAATTAATTAAATATCTCCCATATTCAATTAATTACATATTAGAATCATATTCTAATAATCCTCTCATATACTATAATTTAATTAAATCATATTTAATTTGATCTAAAATGAATAATTAATTAATTCATGATTAATTAATTAATCTTCTAATTAAATATCATATATTTAATTAGACATATATTTGAACTCTTTCAAATGTATCAATCTCTCAATATAATAAAGTTTAATCTCAAATTAGACTTAATATTTTAATGCATCACTATACATATTAACTTAATTCCCAATATGAATTTGAACTATTCAAATTCTCTGATCAAGATATAATTATTCCTAATTACTCTTTACGAGCTAGCAGGGGTACCTAATGAACCTACAAATCAAAAACTCAAATGATATGAGGTTAACTGATTAAACTCATTAATCAGGTTAACCAATATTCATTAACTGTGGGTCATTCCACTAAAGACCCACAATTGAACTCTACTCACTGTAGAACATTTCTGTGTCCACGAATATAGACCTATACCAGTAAGTCAATCCTTCACGAGTGTCTGTAATCACTGGTGCGTGTCTAGCTGAAATGTGGAGGTTAGAAAAGATGGTAAATAATGATCAAGATAAATTCAGCCAACCTAGTGCAATTATACACTATCGTACGTAGTAATAAAAACCTTAGAAGTATTCCAAGGGTATCGATACCACGAGGACTAAATTGGATACACAGATTTGAAGAAGAAACTGCTCAAGGGTTGCTTGAATAAAGTAACAAAAGAAATAGTTGATGATGATTTTTGGAAATTAAACAAAACATATAAGTAAAGAAATAGCAATGATAAATAAAACAAGGTGTTTAATATAGATTCATCCCAAAGGCAAATAACTCTAATCATGGTTTATTCAACTTAAGCCTATTCAATGCATTGGGTCAGGTTTAACTTCTATTTGGCCTTGCTCCCAAGAACCGTTAGAAGGCTAAGCGAGTACCGTTATGCACATTTCTGTGACTCGACTCCGACATAGATAAAGCAAGCATGCAATCTATAACCCTATAGTTGTTATAGGGTGCCTTAGGCAGCCTCACCCTATAACACCGAATACACTCTTTCGAGCCTTTTCTCCTATATCATCTTTATGAGAACCAATATCGTTCGTCCCTTTCGAGATCAAACTCACATGGCAAGCAAAGTCTAAGTGAATAATTTAAACTCAGCAAGATCAGAATGATAGTCAATAAAGAATGACATGCATTGAATAAAACTCAAGCAAATAAACACTTTCAAGCTATTGAACCATAAGGGAATTCACTATATTGAACCCCTCAACGGGATTTAGCTACTCATGATGGGATAAAGTGCAATTGAACAACTTTTCATTGAAATAAAGAATAAGGAATACAAATAAATGAAGAGTAACAAGTGCTGGAAATAATGGACAGTAGCTAAATACTAGGGTTTTTTCTTTTATCCAATCCTTCTAGAGTTCGTTCGACACTCTACTCTCTCTCTTTTACAAGTGGAAATTGGGTGAAAATCTCTACAAACACTCAGGTTTGATGTCTAACAAGGGTTAGAATTCAGTCATCTAAGAAGGACCTCGAGCATCCCTACTCACGGGCGTCAACTTGGGTTCTGTCACCACCCACTTCTTCCCAACGAGTTCTACTTAGATTTGACTTCGAATCAAGGCCTTATATAGTGTGGGGAGTGGTTGAGGAGCTGCGAAAATGGTGCTAGTAGGTAGCCCAGTCGATTTCTAGGTCAAAACGGCCGGTTAGGTGCGCAATAGTCTCGTTCAAAACGACCCGCGACAGGCTCGAAACTGCCTCTGTTTTTCCAAAAATGAGGTCGCATTTGGATTTTGCCTTCCCAGAAATGTGGTCGCATTTCTGGGCAAATTCCAGCTTCCGCTGTTTTTCTGCACAACACCAAATTGAGTCAAATTCATATCATATTGAGTCTTTCCAAGCACAAATAAGCATATTTTGACATATATGACTCTCAACTCCCTAATTCATCAACTTTAACATATTTTGAGCTCGAGAACAGTAAATTTGATCTAAAACATATAACTTTGACAAGATAATGAGCTAAATATAAGGGTCAAATTGTGCAATATTTAACAATAACACTTTATTGTAGAAACTCAATGACATTTTATTGAAACAAGTATACAATTTGTTTACATTCACTATCAACGAGTTTTAGGGCATAAAACCCAACACCAAGTCCTTCATGTCGAATTCCTTTTTCAAAAGGGACTTCACTTTGCTTAGTGTTTCTTTGGTCTTTCCTGCTAGTAGAATGTCGTCTACACACAATTGGCTGAAAGAGCTTGTGTTGATGTACACACAATTGTCAAAAGAACTCTTAGAAAAGCCAATTTTGGAGAAAAACTCATTAAACCTCTGATACCACCACCTAGGTGATTGTTTAAGTCTGTAGATATATCTTTTTAATAAGCAAACAAGATCTTCCTGTCCCTTCTTCACATAGCCTGTGGGTTGCTTCATGTATATCGTTTCTGATAGATAGCCATGTAGGAATGCAGTCTTGACATCTAGTGATGTGGAATTTTCCTTACCGCAAGCGCACAGGTCAAGTAATAATAAAGTGTTCGTATAAACGAGTGTCGTCCTCTGGATTGGATTTTTAAGCAAATCAAGTATTGTGAATTATCTTGCCCAATTTTATTTAGGGATCAAAAAGTGATGAATGAATGATAAGAAAACCAAATCAAAGCAAGTAAAAAGTGTGGAATTTCAATTGGGAAAACTACTTAGGGAATTGATTTCGCCGATTTAGTCTAGGATTGATTTTAAGGAATAAGTTATTATGCACAATGGAATTATGAGCCAAAGACCCTTTAATCACAACTACCTCTCCCGAGTATAATTGATTCTCATGCAAATTAATCTACTTGATATCCCTATCTAAGTTTATTAACATGCAAGGCAATGAGATCTTTTAACCAATTCTAAAGTTAATCTAAAACCGTCACGAATTAGAAACCAAACTTTAGTCATGCAATCTTGAGTAAGTCTAAATCAAATCCCCTTTCCCGAGCTAGATTCGAAACTTAAATCATTCAACTAATGGCCAATTAATTGAAAGCATTAAATCGAGATTACAAACATAATAACATTGCACAACTTAAACCATAAATCAATCCATAAACACAATCAACTACATCAATCCCTAAGCTTACATGTTTAGCTACTCATGATTAAAATTACAAGCTCAACTAAACATGTAAAAGCCATAAAAATCTAACTAAAGTGAGGGAAAGAAGAATTAAACTCGTTGTAGGCCGAGACCGAACGTCCCCGTAACGATCCCCACAAACAATGGGTTGATTTCCGAATTTTCCCCTTTGCTTCAGCCTTGAATTGCTCTGTTTTTTTCCTCTATTTACGGCTCCAAGAAGTCCCAAAATTGGTTCCCCCAAAAACCTAGCCGAAAATAACTATTTATTCTGAAATTTCATCGTAGCGTCGAGACGCTGTCAAGACAGCGTCTCGACGTTGCCTCTAAACACGCGCGTTCTGGAAAGGAAATTAGGGTAGCGTCGAGACTCTAAGGTCGCAGCGTCTCGACGCTGCGACGATTTCGCGCCTATCCGAATAAGGAATGCTAGCGTCGAGACGCCTAAGGGCTAGCGTCGAGACGCTAGTCACCTTTTGACCGAATTTTGACCTTTTTCCCATTTGATTCTTTTCCTTCCTTTGCATCTTTTCGCGTCCCGAGCACCTGATTACTTCCACTATTGCATTTTAGCTCCAATTGACCTTTTCCTACAAAATAAACATTAAAGCACAATAAAATGGCCCAAAAATCATAAAAGACTAGCTAAATTAAATAATTAAAGATAGCTAGCTATGCTCGCTATCAAATACCCCCAAACTTAAGCTTTTGCTAGTCCTCGAGCAAACTACAAATCAAACATACAGTAGAAAAATGGATGCAACAATCATAACTCAATCCTCAAGGCTCAAAAGTCAATAACCAAGCAAGCAAGAGACATGCACATAAGGACCAATGAGGGAGACAAATTAAAATTTTTCCAAAATTAACTTGCACAAGCGAGATCTAACTCAACAAGATCAGACTCTACTAGCTCGGGATTGGATTATTAAACTCTCAGCTCATCTTCCCTCTACACTGGCACTAAGGCTTCACTAATGAGTTAATGGAACAAATTAGATTGTTTTCCTCCAAACTTAGCTGCTTATAATTAACAATTAAATTAAGCATGTATATGTGGCACTAGCTTTCACACACCCATTGCAGGGACCCTTAACCTGAGTTTTCTCTGGTTGGCCTAACTGATCACAACAGGGGTAGCTCTTTTTGCCTTAATCTTTATTAAACATTGCAAACTGTGCACAGGCCATGGCATAATAATTTTCTTTTCAACAGTAACAACAAGAATGATTTTTCTTTATGAGCATAAATAGCAAATATTCTTTTCTTTCCTCCTAAGCAAGATCAAACATGCTAATTTGC
Source organism: Luffa aegyptiaca (assembly GCA_017139565.1). Classification (NCBI taxonomy): domain Eukaryota; kingdom Viridiplantae; phylum Streptophyta; class Magnoliopsida; order Cucurbitales; family Cucurbitaceae; genus Luffa; species Luffa aegyptiaca. The sequence goes on along the minus strand of CM029406.1, from coordinate 556,120 downwards.
AAAGCATTAACTTTTTAGCTCTACCCTACACCTATCGAGGTGACAACAAGCATATGAACCTAATAATTCGCTCCTAAGCATTCAAATCCAAATCTAGCCAAGACAAATACTTTACTCATGCAAGCGATCTCCTAGAAAAATTTTAAAAAGTCTCCCTTTTTGGGCACTTATGCTTACAACTCATCACAAGCTTGAAAATTGACAAGAAAGCCTATCTTAGGATATCATAATCATGCAAAAGTAGCATCCAGATAACAACCATATGCATAATTCAAAGAAAGCTCAAAACTATAGCCCGAACTCAGATGCTCAAGGGCTCCACAAACATGCTAATCCACCCCCAAACTTAAAATATGCATTGTCCTCAATGTATACAGAAAATAAGGCATAAACAAGCATGAGAACAATAAAAGAATGAAAGGAGTGAACAATACTGGCCTGGAATAATGATGACTTCTTGACTGAAAACATGGAATCTTGAAAGCTTGAAAGCAAAGGAGAGAAAGAAAACAAGACCTACAAAACAAAAACGAACAAAAAATCAAAAACAAAAAGAAAACACACTAAACTTACTTGGGTTGCCTCCCATAAGCGCTTGTTTAACGTCGTTAGCTCGACGTGTTGATCGTGCTTCAAAGGGGGCTTTTGTTCTGTGAATCCAACAGAGGTGCTCTTTCTTGCACCTTTCCTATATCCCATGAAAAGCACTTCATTTTTAGAGTCTTCAACTGCTTTAAAGATTTCTTTTTCGTTCTTGACTCTAATAGTGAGCTCCCTGCGCTCAATATCAATAATCACTCGCCCAGTAGCGAGGAATGGTCTTCCTAATATGACAGGCATTGAAGGATTTTCTATCATGTCCATAACATATAAATCAATAGGGAGGAAAAATCTACCTACTCTGATTAACACATTTTCTACAATACCAACTGGTCTCACCACAGATTGATCAGCCAATTGGAGCTTTACAGGAGTAGATTTAATCTCACCTATGTCTAACTTCTTACACAAGGACAATGGGATAATATTAATGCTAGCACCTAAATCACATAATGCCCTGAAAGAATAGGTACCAAAACTACAAGGAACAGAAAAACTCCCTGGGTCTGCTACTTTTTCAGGTACTTTCTGTTGTACTCTAGTGCTGCATGTAGAAGCAAGATATACAGTGTCAACCTTCTTTTCCTTTCGCTTCTTTGCTAACCACTCCTTCATAAACCTGTTGTATTGGGGCATCTCTAATGCCTCTGCAAAAGGAATATTAATATTCAGATTCATAAAAGCATTCATAAATTTATCAAACTGAACCTGATTGTTCTTTTTCTTCTTTTTCTTTTTCCTTTCCTTGGGAACCAACAGTGTGGGAGAAGGAATAGGAGCCTCAAGGTTAGGCTTTTCAGCCTCATCTGATGATGTGTCCTCCTCAGCTTCCCCTGTAGGCGTTTCATAGTCCTCAGATTCAGGTTCCTCTTCAGATTCCTCCTGGTGCACAGTGATTGCCTTACAATACTCCATCTGGGGTTTCTCTTGTTCAGCTGGGGCCTTACCTTTATTCATGGTGCTTACAACATTCACCAACTGTCCCAGCTGAGTCTCAATGTTCTTTATAGCTGCACTGTGGCCATTCACTGTTGAGTTGATGGCAATGACTGCCTCCTCTAATTTGGTTGTCCTGTTACTAGACTCTGCAATGAAAGCTCCAACAAGATCTTCTAACTTTTTATTATCTTGAGTTTGAGGGGCAAAACCAGGAGGATTAAGAACATTCTTAGTATTAGGATAAGAGAAATTTTCATGGTACCTATTGTTAGGGTGATAATGTGTAGGTGTAGAACTATTATTATATCCTCTAGAATTAAAATTTGATACATACTGTACCTGCTCGATGGTCTCCTCCTGAGGTCTGGATGCTAAAGCAGCAGCTGATTCAATTGACTGTGCACTCCCTGTACCTGAAAATTTCATAAAAGCATTAGCGAGGGAAGTCATCTGGGCCTAGAGTGCACTTACTTTATCAACCTCAAACACTCCAGCAGCAATCTTTTTTGGTGTAGACCGCTCAGATGGCCACTGATAGCTGTTGGCGGCCATATCCTCTAGAAGTGTGCGAGCGTTTTCCACGGTCTTGGACAACAGAGTCCCACCTGCAGCTGCATCAACAATCGTTTTTGTACTAGGAGTTAAACCATTATAAAACAATTGTACCTGAAGCCAATCGGGGTAACCATGCTGAGGACACTTCCTCAGTAGCTCTTTGAATCGCTCCCAAGCTTCGAACAGCTGCTCATCATATTGTTGTTGGAATGTCCCAATCTCGGTCCTCAGCTTGACCGTCTTTGCAGGAGGGAAAAATTTCTTTAAAAAGGCCTGGACCAAAGCATCCCAGGTGGTGATGCTCCCAGGAGTAATAGACTGCAACCAATCTCGTGCTTTATCCTGCAAAGAAAAGGGAAATAAACGTAAGCGAATAGCATCCTCAGACACTCCATTAATCTTTACCATCCCACAAATATCTAAAAATGATTTAAGATGAGAATTTGGATCCTCGGTGGGCGATCCTCTATATGCACAGTCTCGAGCCATCTGAATGAGACCGGTCTTCAGCTCAAAGTTGTTGGCATTAATCGGGGCATAGACAATCCCCGATTGCTGTCCTTGAAACACAGGCTGAAAATAATCTCTAATAGGCCTAGGCTCCTCAGGTGGATTTTGGTCTGCCATTTGAATAATTTCTCTATTTTCCCTTCGAAGCCTATGAATTGTTCTTTCTATCTCGGGATCAAATGGTGCTACTTCTCTACTACTACGCATGCAAAATCAAAACTACCCTAAAAAGGAAAGAAAAACAATTATGGGAATAAATAAAGAAAAGAAAACAACTAATCTAAATATGGAAAAAATAATCTAGAAAAGGAAACAAAGTAACCTAAAATGGAATGCAAAAACAAATAAGGCAAAACACAAATAAGGAAACTAACAAATAAGGAAAAACTAATCTAAAAAGGAATAACAAGAAACAAATAAGGAAAAGATTACACAACTAAAAGAAAAACTAACCTAGAAAATCAAATATGGAAAGAAAAACAAATAAGGAAAAAAATGCAATCAACCTAAAAAAGTAAAAATACACCCTAAATTAAGATCAAACAATTTTTTCACAATATCAATCTAGCTAAATGTGCCAATCCCCGGCAACGGCGTCAAAAACTTGATGTGGAATTTTCCTTACCGCAAGCGCACGGGTCAAGTAATAATAAAGTGTTCGTATAAACGAGTGTCGTCCTCTGGATTGGATTTTTAAGCAAATCAAGTATTGTGAATTATCTTGCCCAATTTTATTTAGGGATCAAAAAGTGATGAATGAATGATAAGAAAACCAAATCAAAGCAAGTAAAAAGTGTGGAATTTCAATTGGGAAAACTACTTAGGGAATTGATTTCGCCGATTTAGTCTAGGATTGATTTGAAGGAATAAGTTATTATGCACAATGGAATTATGAGCCAAAGACCCTTTAATCACAACTACCTCTCCCCAGTATAATTGATTCTCATGCAAATTAATCTACTTGATATCCCTATCTAAGTTTATTAACATGCAAGGCAATGAGATCTTTTAACCAATTCTAAAGTTAATCTAAAACCGTCACGAATTAGAAACCAAACTTTAGTCATGCAATCTTGAGTAAGTCTAAATCAAATCCCCTCTCCCGAGCTAGATTCGAAACTTAAATCATTCAACTAATGGCCAATTAATTGAAAGCATTAAATCAAGATTACAAACATAATAACATTGCACAACTTAAACCATAAATCAATCCATAAACACAATCAACTACATCAATCCCTAAGCTTACAAGTTTAGCTACTCATGATTAAAATTACAAGCTCAACTAAACATGTAAAAGCCATAAAAATCTAACTAAAGTGAGGGAAAGAAGAATTAAACTCGTTGTAGGCCGAGACCGAACGTCCTCGTAACGATCCCCACGAACAATGGGTTGATTTTCGAATTTTCCCCTTTGCTTCAGCCTTGAATTGCTCTGTTTTTTTCCTCTGTTTACGGCTCCAAGAAGTCCCAAAATTGGTTCCCCCAAAAACCTAGCCGAAAATAACTATTTATTCTGAAATTTCATCGTAGCGTCGAGACGCTGTCAAGACAGCGTCTCGACGTTGCCTCTAAACACGCGCGTTCTGGAAAGGAAATTACGGTAGCGTCGAGACGCTAAGGTCGCAGCGTCTCAACGCTGCGACGATTTCGCGCCTATCCGAATAAGGAATGCTAGCGTCGAGACGCCTAAGGGCTAGCTTCTCGACACTAGTCACCTTTTGACCGAATTTTGACTTTTTTCCCATTTGATTCTTTTCCTTCCTTTGCATCTTTTCGCGTCCCGAGCACCCGATTACTTCCACTATTGCATTTTAGCTCCAATCGACCTTTTCCTACAAAATAAACATTAAAGCACAATAAAATGGCCCAAAAATCATAAAAGACTAGCTAAATTAAATAATTAAAGATAGCTAGCTATGCTCGCTATCATCTAGTTGATCCATTTCTAGGTTATCTTGAACCACCAGGGCTAAAACATTCGAATAGAGGTCATTTTAACCACTAGAGAGAATATTTCAGTATAGTTTATGTTGGGTTTTATGCCCTAAAACTCGTAGATAGTAAATGTACATTTGACCGAACATTAATAAAATTGATGTATTATTTAATGTTTGTATTATATCTTGTCTTATCAACCCTAATCCAATAAACTAAACATCCAAGGCTAATAGAATGAGGCTTGAACTAGTATGTAGGGACAAACGGGGATCAACGTTCAAGTTTTAGCCTAAAGGGTCTGTAGTATAGGGATGAGGCTGGGTACCTTATCCTGGTGACACTACGGATACGGCCCGCTTTGTATATTGATACAAACGCAATGGTCCAACGCGTTCATGTAGTTGACATGCGAGTGGGGGTATCCTGTACAATGAGTTTGCACAAAGACCGGACCGCGAAATAGTTAACCACTAACTGTAACACCGTTGGTTAGCATGGTTTCTATTTCACTAGGATGACCTAGGCAACTTGGCCTTAATCCTGAGTGGATTATGGACTCCTGTCCATGAGGCATTGTCCTTTGATTTGTACGGGTGAGAGTGACCAATTCGTCGACTCAAGAAGCCTACCATTTTGGGGACAAAACCAAGTGGGGAGTTGGGAACATAGTCTTACAAGATGGAATTCACTCCTTCCCAACTTTAGGGTAAGTAGAGGTGTGTTCCCTTAAGTGGTGTCTCCGGGTCTTGAATAATGGGCCCTACCCTCTCTATGGCACGAGAGGGACTTCTGTTTGATGGTTGGACCTCAAACAGGTTGTTCATTAGAGGAGCACTGGTACTTATGGACCAAGAGGTAGCCCAGGGGTAAAACGGTAATTTGACCTAGCTGGGGTACGAACACACGTGAAGGGATGACTTGCTGTTGACGGTCGATATCCGTGGACACAAAAATATATCTGCAGTGAGAAGAGTGCAACTGTGGTTCTTTAGTGGAGTGAACCATAGTTAACGAACATTGATTAACTTGGTTAATGAGTTTAGCCAATTAATTTCATATCGTTGGAGCTTCTGATCTGCAGGTCGATTAAGTCCCACCGGTAGCTCACTAGGGGCGTTGAGGTAAAATTCTAAGGGAGAATTGAATATTCGAAGGTGTTCGAATATTAAACTTAAATATGAATTTGATTCATATTAAAACTATAGGTTATAATTAATGCACATTTGATGTACATTAATACTATAGTTTAATTGAGAGAGATGTAGTTAAATATGTGATATTTAATCATAATATTAATTAATTGTTGAATTGATTAATATTTCGTTTAATTTAATTTAATTAAATTTGATTTAATTAAATTACTTTAAAACTATGGGTTATATGTGGGCATGTTTATGTAAAATATGATTTACATAAATGATAATTAGTTTAACCATTAAATTAATTATTAATTATTAATATTAATTTGTTAATATTAATATTTACCAATCAGTTAAAGTAACTGATTGACTTTTTCCTTCCCACTACTCAGTACACGTTGGGTGAGGGTTTTTTTAAGAGAGTTGGATCAGTCTTTTTTTGTAACATCCCAGAATACTCTCTAACCCCTCAACCCTAATTTTGGATTCTCTCTCAACTCATTCAGATCTATCGTACCTTTTGCTCTCTAGCAATTCAGAGGCTCTTTTCTCCCTAGAATTTCCTAGAGGTTTACCTTGCTCCCACAAGCAAACAACGATTTTCCCCGTGAGGATACCGGTGCTACTGCGTGGTAGTGTTCGTGATTAATTTGCAGCATTAAGAGTAGATCTTGTTGCTGGAATTTGTCGTCGTTGCAAAAGTTTCATTGGCGAATCAATCAAGAACACCTTCTAAAGTAAGTTTTCTTGATTTATGACCATTAGGGTCCCTTCTAGATTAGATCTAGAAGTTTTATAATAATTTCTAGCATGTTTTATTTATGAAATTTAGTGGTTTTATCTTGATTTTACTGCTGCAATTTTAATTCCAACGTACCGGTATTTTGATCTTAAATTAAAACGGAGTTAAAGGTTCTGTACATTTCCGCTGCGCAAGGGCTTTTATCCCTTCAGTTTATACCTTCCTTCTGTGCATATCCTTTAGCTACCAACCTTGCTTTGAATCTAGGTTTTAATACACCATCTATGCCTTACTTCACTTTATAGATCCACTTGGATGCTATAGGTTTATACCCTTTTGGCAGAGGCTTTAGGATCCATGTACCATTCTCCTCCAAGGATCTCATTTCTTCGTTCATGGCCTCAATCCAGTGTCTACTATTTGGACCATTTATTGCCTCATCAAAAGTGTTAGATTCCTCTATTATGTTTAGTGAATCTGCAACATTTAGGGCTAATGAGATGCAGTCAGCCTCACTAAACCTTGAGGGAGGAACTATTGTTCTTCTTTGTCTGTCTCTGGCTAGTGAATAGTTTTGCAAGTAAAGTTGTTCCGAGACTGTTTCATGAGTATCCTCTTCTTCTCGGGACTCATCTTCTTCCTGAGCTTCTTCTATTTCAATTTCTGGGTTTGAGGAAGGAAAATTCTGCTCCACCTCAATTCTTGTGTTCGATTCTGATATTCTTTCTATTTCTGAGTTATCTTGGAACATAAACATCTCTTGTTCTCTAAAGATAACATCTCTACTGTTAATGCATCTCTTCTCAATTGGATGCCATAATCTATACCCTTTAACTCCTTTAGTAAACCCAACATATATTTGGCTGCTCTAGCCTTTAACTTCCCTTGGTTTTGGTGTACATATCCTATACAGCCAAATACCTTAAGGTGATTAAGTTTAGGAGGCTTACCAGACCATCTTTCTTCTGGAGTTAAGAAGTTTATTGGGTTGTGAGGACATTTGTTCAAAGTGTAAACAGTATATGATGTAGCCTCTGCCCAATATCTTTCTGCCAACATTGCATCTGGGAATTGACATCTAACTCTCTCCATGATGGTTTGATTTAATCTTTCGGCTATTCCATTCTGCTGGGGAGTATTTCTAACAGTCTTGTGCCTTTACAATGTCGTGGGTTTTACAGAAGCTGTCAAATGGTTCATTGCAAAATTCAAGCCCGTTATCTGTTCTAAGACATTTGACTGCTCTGTCCGTTTGTTTTTCTATCATGACTTTCCATTCCTTAAACTTTTCAAAGGCTTGGTCTTTAGATTTTAGGAAGTAGATCCAACTTTTTCTCGAAAAATCATCTATAAAGGTCACAAAATACCTTGAAACACTGAGAGAATTAGTTGATGCAGGCCCCTACAAATCTTAGTGAACATACTCAAGGATCTCCTTTGAGGTTTGTTGGGACTTTGAGAAGCTATTTCTCTTAGCCTTCCCAATCACACAATGTTCACAGAAACTAAGGTTGTCTCCAGCTTCTTTTGGTAAGATTCCCTGCTTTGCCAATACTTGTAGTCCTCTTTCACTGATATGAGACAACCTTTTATGCCAAAGATCACTCTTTAATGGACTATTTCAGAAACCACAAGGGCTGACTGTATCATTTCAACATCCTTTACAACATAAAGTCCATTGATCTTTATTCCAGTCAGTACAGTTCTTGAGTCATTCTTTATTTCAATCATGCCACTACTTCCATCATAGGTGCAGCCAATTGAGTCCAACATCTCCAAAGAGATAAGATTCCTCTTGAGGTTTGGAACATGTCTCACATTTCGCAGCAGTTTAATAGAACCATCTTTCAACTTCAGTAAAACTGATCCTATTCCAATAACTCTACAAGAGTTGTTGTTCCCCATGTAGACTATTCCTCCATCCCACTCTCGATATGTACTAAACCAGTCTTTAGAGAGTGTCATATGGAAGGAACAACCTGAATCAATCACCCAATCGTGTTTTTCAAATGATGATTGATCACTGCTACACTGGTCCGAAGTAGCCAAAGTATTCGAGTAAGTGATCGAATTTTCACCCACAGCAGCTTCTGGTGGCTTGTTTTTCTTGAATCTCTGATTTTGATTCTTCCTTTTAAGAGAGTAGCAGTCCCTTTTTAGGTGGCCTTCCTTGTGGCAGTAATTACATCGAATCTTAGCCTTATTCCTTTCTTCTGGATGATGTTTGTTGTCTCGACCTTTTGGCTTACTTTTAACAAAAAGGCCTTCACTTGTTTCCTTCTTTTGGGACAATATCTCCAGCTCTTTAGTTCTAATAGCTGATATTATGACATCAATCGTGATATTCTCCCTTCCATATTTGAGGGTCGTCTTGACTTCTTTATAGGCATCTAGCAAGGAGTTTAGGAGAACAAAAGCCTCATTTTCATCACCAAGCTTTGAGTTCGAATGCTCTGCTGAGTTCTAGTTGCCCCAAGTATTTGAGTTCGAATGCTCTGTACCTTTAACAAAGTTACAGGAAGGTTTTGAACTTCCTTTTTGCAAACATCACACGTTTTATTGCCCTTGATACTAAACCATCTAACTGCACTTTTTTTTGTGAGCCAAAGCAAGTGCACCTTTGCAGCTACACTCCATCTTTAGAGTCTCACCTCCTTCACACAGTTCAACCATGCAAATTCTACAAACGGCGTCTTCTTCAGAGATGTCTTCGCCATTAGCATCGTCATTTTCTGGACCATGAGATTGAGATGAGACTAGCATCAGTCACTCGTTGAAGAAAACAAGCTTCAGTTCATAAGATTGGATGTAAAAGAGTTGGTTCCCATTAAATGTTGACAGAACAAGAGAATATACATGCTTTTTTCTTCTCAGCAAGATCGTTGGATACTATACCATTCATAAATATATTACCACCTCTTTCCTGTAATTAAATAGGGACAAACAGTAAAGTCTGGTCGATTTACCTATTTCTTATGTTGTAGAAGTATTCATTGTCGTGTCCCCTTCCTTCGGTCGTGGAGTTGAAGAAATTACACGAAAGAATGAATCTGTCCTCCTTATGCTTCTGCCCTTGTTATTGACTGGAAGAGAAAGAGAGCGAGATATCCGTTTCTGAGATCCTCTTCTCTGCACAATGAAGTTGCAATCTCTGTCAGGTGATGCAATGATAATTCAACTAGTTTAGCCACACCACTAAATAAAACTCAAAGCAGGTGCTCACAACTGAGTCATGTTCACTCTCCTTGCTTCCATCTGTAAGGGACTACCAGACACACACATATCTCCACAATGGTATGATATTGTCCACTTTGGGCATAAACCCTCATGGATTTGCTTTTGGTTCACCCCAAAAGACCCCAACAGGCCTCATACCAATGGAGATACTTGTCCTCCCTTATATACCCATGATTTTCCCCTTATCTAGCTAATGTGGTGAAGGGATAAAAGCCCCACGCAACGGAAAGTATTACCGAACCTACTCAGAGTCTTAGATTCTAATTGAAATACCAATACAATTTGCAAAATATTACAGCAATAAATCTATATTTAATGGGTTGTACATAGGCTATAAACATGCTAAAAATCAACTAGATTGATCCTAGTGATCAAGGATTTCATAAAAAACTTACTTTTGTAGAAAACCTTGATCAATTCGCCTTTTTTTGCCAATAAGAATGAAAACGAAGCAACCCTCTTGTGCGAACACCACCAATCGGCTACACCGGTATATCTCTAAGAAGCAGGAGACTTGTGAGAGTCTTTTGGGAGAGATCTCTGAGAGAATTAGAGACAATGGGATGCCTTTCACCCCACCCCAGGGGTCCTATATATAGGTAAAGGCCAAGACCTTTTCCTAATAGGAAAAGGTCTAGGAATAAGTTCAAATCTATTATCTGAACAATATCTAATTTTAATAAATAATTAATTAATTCCATAATTAATTAATTACCCAATTAAATATCACATATTTAATCTTTGGGATTTTATTAAAATTAATATGAATCCAATTCATATTAAATTTATTTGAACTCTTTCAAATATTTTCTTTCCTAATAGGAAAAGGTCTCTATTAATAAATAATTAATTAATTCCATAATTAATTAATTACCCAATTAAATATCATATATTTAATCTTAGGGATTTTATTAAAATTAATATGAATCCAATTCATTTTAAATTTATTTGAAATATTTTCTCTCAAGAATTAATTTTTGAAATTACTTTAAAAAATTATATTATAAAGTTTTATAAACTTTATATTATAATGCATCAATATACATTATACGATTCCCCAGATAAATTGAACACTTTCAATTTACAATTTATATTTGTTTGCTTCAAGTCTTTTTACGAGCTACCGGTGGGACCTAATGGACCTACAGATCAGAAGCTCCAACGATACGAGACTAATCGCCTTAAACTCATTAACCAAGTTAGTCTCCATTCGTTAACTGTGGGTCAATCCACTAAAGACCCTCAGCTGCACTCTTCTCACTGCAGAATATTTCTATGTCCACTGATATCGACCAATACTACAAGTCAGTCCTTCACGTGTGTTCGTATCCCAGCTGGGTCAAATTACCGTTTTACCCCTGGTTTACATCTTTGTCCTTAAGTCCCCAGTGCTCCTCTAATGAACAACCTGTTTGAGGTCTAACCAACAAACAGAAGTCCCTCTCGTGCCATAGAGAGGGTTGGGCCCATTGTTCAAGTCCCGAAGACACCACTTAAGGGAACACAGCTCTACTTACCCTAGAGTCGGGAAGGAGTGAATTCCATCTTATGTGATTATGTTCCCAGCTCCCCACTCGGTATTGTCCCCAAAATGGTAGGCTTATTGAGTCGGCGTGCTGGCCACTCTCACCCATACAAATCAAAGGACAACCCCTCGTGAACAGGAGTCCATAATCCACTCAGGATTGAGACTGAGTTGTCTAGGTCATCCTAGTGAAATAGAAACCAAGCCAACTAACGGTGTTACAGTTAGTGGTTAACTATTTCGCGGTCCGGTCTTATGCAAACTCATTGCATAGGATACCCCCACTCACATGTCAACTACATGAACGCGTTGGATCATTGCGTTTGTATCATAATACAAAGCGGGTCGTATCCATAGTGTCACCAGGATAAGGTACCCAGCCTTATCCTTGTACTATAGACCTTTTAGGTTGTTACTTGAATATCGATCCCCGTATGTCCCCACATACTAGTTCAAGTTACATACAAACAACCTTGGATCTTAGTTTATTGGATTTGGGTCAAATAGTGCAATATTTAACAATAACATTTTATTGCAAAAACTAAATAGCACTTTATTAAATACAAGTATAAAATTTGTTTACATTCACTATCTACGAGTTTTAGGGCATAAAACCCAACATGTGGGAGTTTGGTCGCACTCCCAACAATCCTCCCCTCGAACAAAGTACCACCGAGCCTCCCCTCAAATAGTCATCTATCCATCCAACTCTCTAGGCTTCACCGCTTTACCGAGAGTTCTTGCTCTTATCCAGGATGACTCATCTTCTCCGGAGTATACCTTCCTACCCAGAGCTCAACAACGGATCTCTCCATGACTACTTCAAGGCTCACAACTTCTTTGTTCGGCACCCGAGGATTCCACCCGACACAGCTACGCCCGGGACATGGCTATGATACCATTTGTAAGGGATAACCGGACACACACAGATCTCCACAATGGTATGATATTGTCCACTTTGGGCATAAACCCTCATGGCTTTGCTTTTGGTTCACCCCAAAAGGCCTCATACCAATGAAGATACTTGTCCTCCCTTATATACCCATGATCTTCCCCTTATCTAGCCAATGTGGGACTTTGATCGCACTCCTAACACCATCATGTGTAGATTCTGAATTTGAATGAGCTATAGGAGTTACAGGTAGTGATGAAGCTTGCTTCGACCTAGGCGTAAAGATTTTCGCCATCGACAACGGCTTTAAAGCTTGTGGCTTCTCATGTGTCCCTGAAGATGAACCCTCAGAAACAAGGCTGGACACCACCTCAACATCTGATGAGCTTCGGTAAATGAAGCTACGTTTTGGAAAGAGAGTTTTGATGGACGATTTGCCTCTGGATGAAGATGGCCCTGAAGATCCACTAGCTATAGCATCTGAAGAAGTAGGAGTTAGCACAAAATTCACTTTCCTAGGTGTAGGACTTGATGTTGGGGGCATTCTTATTGCAACAAAATCCGGTGTCCTAGCAGGTATCTCAAGAAAAAGATTTCTCCTCTTCCAATGGTTAACATTAGAGGTTCCTTCTGTTGTCCTAGCTGAGTCCCTAGCCTGAATAAAACCCAAAAATAACACACCAAACCATTAGATAACTCTGTAAGTAGACACTAACACTACAACAATAACCATACTTATCTACTGAACTAAGCTCGAATTGACAAGAATACTGTATCTACAACATAGAAGAAGATTGAAAGCAGAACACAAAATAGACAGGAAAAAGAATAACCTTCTGGAGACAATCTGCAACTGCTCCATCACTTAAACTGACAACACTCATCTCCTCTGTTCCCATAAATCCAACAAAAATCCAGAAATCAAAACCAGAAATCTGCTCCCTGCAATCAAGCAGACACAAACTGAAGGGGATAAAAGCCCCCACGCAGCGGAAGCACATCGAAAAGACCTTACGTCGTATATTAATTAACATTAAAATACCGTTAGAAAAGGCAAAATAAACTTTAAACATGCTTTAAAGTTGCTGGAAATTGCTACAAACATGCTTGAAAATTAAATCTAAATTTATTTTCATGTTTTTCTAAAGAAACGGGAAAGAACCGTTACAAACCTTCGTTGTAGACTTGACCGTTCTTCGCCAACGACGCTTCAACGAACAAAAACGCAGCAGCCCTCTTGTCTTTTATTCGCTGGAAATTTCTTCTTGAAGGACACAATAACCACAAAGGTTACACCGGTATGTCTCTAAGTCTAGGAGACAAAAGACTTGTGGGAGTCTTTCTCTAAGAGGGAGGCTAGAGAGAATTCTAGGGTCTTGTCTTGTGAGTCTAAGAGCAAGAGGAGTGTCTTGAACCAATTAGGTCTAGTGTTCTATTTATAGAAGAGAGACCATGAATAAAATATTCAATTAAATCAATCTTTTCCAAAATTGATTCAATCTTATTACTTATTTAATCAATCCAAGATCAATCAATTCCATAATTGATTAATCTTTTCCACAAATGACTAATTACTTCCATAAGTGATTAGATCATTTCTATAAATGATTAATCACTTCCTTAAGTGATTAATTATCTCCATAATTGACTAATTACCGGTTAATGAATTCTTTAATTAATTAACCACCAATTAAATATCACATATTTAATTTCCGGCCTTGAATTAATTAATTTTCCCAAATAGATTTTAGGCCTTAAAATTAATTAATTAATTCATTATTTGAACTCTTTCAAACTTCCATAAATTTAATGTGACTCAAATTTATTTTAATATTTGAATTTCTTCAAATATTAATTTCTCTCATAATAATATATCAATATATATTATATTGTTTCCCTTAGTAAATTGAACATTTTCAATTTACATTTATTACTTAGTTGCCTCAAATTACTTTATGAGCTACCAGTGGGACCTAATGGACCTGCAGATCAGAAGCTCTAACGATGTGAGATTAATTGGTCAAACTCATTCACCAAATTAATCAATATTCGTTAACTGTGTGTACATTCCACTATAGACTCACAATTGCACTCTTCTCACTGCAGACATATTTTATGTGTCCACGGATATAGACCAATATCGACTAGTTAGTCCTTCACGAGTGTCCGTAACACCAGTTGGGTCAAATTACCGTTTTACCCCTGGGTTACTTCTATTTCCTTAAGTACTAGTTCTCCTCTAATGAACAACCTGTTTGTGGTCCAACCATCAAACAGAAAACCCTTTCGTGCCATTGAGAGGGTAGGGCCCTTTGTTCAAGACTCGGAGTCACCACTTAAGGCAACAGTCATTTGCTTCCCTAAAGTCGGGAAGGAGTGAATTCCATCTTGTACGATTATGTTCCCAGCTCTTCAATTCGGTCTTGTCCCCAAAATGGTAGGCTTATTGAGTCAGCGTATTGACCACTCTCACCCATACAAATCAAAGGACAATCCCTCATGAGCAGGAGTCCATAATCAATTCAGGATTAAGACTAAGTTGTCTAGGTCGTCCTAGTGAAATAGAAAACCAACTAGTTAACGGTGTTATAACCAGTGGTTACTATTTCGCGATCCGGTCTTATGCAAACTCATTGCATAGGATACCCCCACTCGCATGTCTCCTACATGAACGCGTTGGATCATAGCGTTTGTATCAAATACAAAGTGGGTCGTATCCATAGTTTCACCAGGATAAGGCACCCAGTCTTATCCCTATACTATAGACCCTTTAGGCTGTTTCTTGAACAATGATCCCCATATGTCGCTACATATAGTTCAAGGCTCATATTACAGTCTAGGATGTCTAGTTTATTGGATTAGGGTTATTTTAGGCAAGGACAAATATAAAATAACTAATAACATTTAATGGAAAAATATATCAATATTATTTCATTAATATCCGGTCAACGGTTACATTCACTATCTACGAGTTTTAGAGCATAAAACCTAACACAAACATGGAGATGGAGGAGGAGACTTTGGAGGAGATTTGCAGAGTAAATAAGGGAAAAAGAAAAGGAAAGGAAAGGGAATCGCGAGGGTTGAATCCTGAGACATAAGGCAAAGGGTGGTGGCAATTGTGGCCTACTGCCACTTCTGCCCACCATCCTTAAACACTTCACTCCACTGCGTGTGCTTGCTTGGTATTTTCTTGGCTGACTCAGCTAAACCCACCTTTAGAATCCAATTCTCATAAGTTTCTTTATCAAACAAGTCGTCTCAATTCCTCAAAGGGAAGTTACTTGATTGAACATTACTGTGCAAAGTCCACTTAGCCTTTTCTTCTAAGACAGGTTTCAATCTTTCCTAGCGTAAAATCTTTGTTACCATTACCTTTATTTTTGGTTTGTAATGGTGACGTGTTAATTAGTTCAAATGAAAAGATATTGATTTTTAATAAGCTCCAAATTTTTTTCTTGGTGGTCTGAAATGAATAAAGTATGGAAAAGGAAAATGGAACGAATCTTTTTTAGTTGAGAGAGAATGAGACATCATTATTATTAAGATCGACTCGAATTATTTGTTGCACCCTACTAAATGCAGCCTATTTTTAAAGGTGATGATTGAGTTGACCTTGTCTAATCAAAGGCACTTAACATGTTGTCTCTTTCCAGTTTTAAAAGATTGCATTGCCACATACACTTTTTTTTTTAATGATGTGTATAGTTATAATTCTATATACTATTAAGTAATGATAAGAAATAGATCTTCATTAATTTCAACATGGCTTATGGAGTCATACTTTCTCTAAAACTCGATATGTTTAAATCATACTTTTGATATGTACTATTATGGAAAGAGAAAAAAGAATGAAATGTTTATAAGCCTTACTTTTAATATTGTGTTTCTTTGCTTTGTTTTTCTACTTTTAGAAACGTTTTCAAAATCTAAGATTACATTTTAAAAACTTAAGAGTCTTGAGATTTTGCTGAGAATTCAACTTTTTTTTTTTACAACATGTGGGGGACTCGTGATTAAATTTTCAAGGAGAAACATACTAATTAACATTATTTTATTGCCAAATTATTAAGTTTTAATATAATAACTGGTGGAGGTATGAGAACTAGTATTTTATCTTATCAAATCAACTTTTTCCGATTTTCTTTTTTCCTTTTTTGGTGCAATTTTTTCAGCTTCTCATATGTCCAATAACTTTATTCTTTCATCCCTTTTATTATTATTATTATTATTTGGTATCATTTTTAAAATATTCTTATAAAATTAGAAACAGTAGCGCTCAGTCAATTATCGTTATTAACATGCACATTCGTAAAAGAAAAATGCATTCAAGGTCATCAGAAGAACGAAGAAACTATTCTAAAGAAACTAAACGAATAAAACTTGGGTTAATATAGATTCTCAGCTAAATGAACGGCTCTCGAACCGAAAAATTCCAATCACAGTATGCAAATTCCGCCAGAATAAATTAATCGAACTGTGAATTTTCTAAGAGCATATCTCCCAGAACATATAAAATTCTCCTCCATCATTGAGCAAAAGGTATCCATCTGAACCCTCTAAATATTAGTAATGTAACTCCTTCAACTGCAATTCCATTCCCTAAGTATCCTGCAAAACTCATTGGAGATGGCACCATGTTCGTTCATCTACCTCTCCAGCAGCATCACCATTTCACAGTGTGGAGTATGTGGGAAAAGATCTACAGCCATGGCTTTTACAGGCTGAAAAGGCTCCGACATCGGCATGGACTTGACCCTGTGCCGAGCAAGACCAGCACTGCCCATATTTCTCCACCCTCGGCTGTTCTTGTTTCCTTTCTCAGTTTTTTCAGACGATGGTGTACACAGCTCTATGGCATTGGCCATCAAACTTTCAGGGTTGCATGAAATGTAACTGCACCAAGTTGTAAATATATATGTTCTTTTAAGAAAGTAGAAACAGAGAATGAATTGAACTACACAGAAGGTTTGGAATTAGAACTAACACTAATCTCCTCAGATGCGTATGAGTTCTCAGGACCTTCGTCACCTGCATTATTGCCAAAATACCAACAGTCAACAATTTGATGGGAACATAAATCTGGCATTTGATCACCTTAATCAAGTGTCCAATCAAATAGCAGTTTAACATTGAACAAAGGCCAGCGCTAACATGCCAAGGAACAACTGAAAGCTGTAATATAGGAAACAGCTCCACGAGAATTTTAAAAAGAAGACTACTAACGATGGGATGAAGTCCACCACGAGGAGGATCTACAATAGCAACAACATTTTTGAACTGCTGCGTCGAATTTGTTCCGCTTTCTGCATTGCAACCATTGAGTTGGCTCCCATTTTCTTGGCTAGCAGTCTCTGAAGTCTTGAGTGCATTCGCATTGTTTTCAGGCACATGGCCTACTACAGGATCTTGTCCTATGTCATCCATTAAGCCATTTCTAGTCGCAGCAACTTCACTTTTTTTGGAGGCACATGGAATTTCGTCACTTTTTTCGGATGCATTTGGAATTTCCTCACCTTTTTGGGAGGCACTTGGAGTTTCCTCACTTTTCACGGAAGCACCCGGAGTTTCCTCACTTTTCTCGGAGGCACCAGGAATTTCCTCAATTTGTTTGGAGGCACTTGAAATTTTATTATTTCCATTGGTGTCGCTTGAAATTTGCCCTTCTTTCTTGGTTACTTTTAGGTACTCTTTCAATAAAGATCCCATCACATCCTCTGCCTGTTCCCTCATTGACAAAATGCAGAAAACGAATAGAAATTCACGTCCATAATTAGCACGGTCAGATAATTAACAACTACCAAGTTTAGATTTTGAGGTGCCAATCTACTAGATGAAATCAAGCTAATAATGCAAACCATAAATCTCACCTTTGCACAAATAAATTTACAGTTATTTATGCCATTGATTTCAGCATTCCTCCGAGCATCAGACACAGCAGAAGCATTCATTTCAATACCAATGACCTGAAATATTATTAGAGCGCAAGCATCAATAAATTAAGAAAGTCACAAGCAGAGTGCAAGTGAACTTCACGGGAAACGGCTTTTTGAACATTACCATACCAACACGATGTGCTAAAGTCAGCCCAATTGTTCCAGTTCCACAGCAAATATCAAATAGCAAGGTATCAGGGCCTAACCCAGCCCAATCCCCAGCAAGTGAATACAGCTTCTCAGCAGCAAGTGTATTCACCTGGGGCAAAAAGATTCTCTATTGATTCCAGAATTAACTAAAAAAGAAAAAACCATAATCCGTCATCTCTGGAAGACTAATGGTCATACCTGGAAAAAGGCAGTTGGAGATATGCAGAACTTAAGGTTGCTAATGTAATCGTGGATTCTAGGTTCTACAGCATCATTAGTGGTCTCCAGTTCAGCGCCATGGACATTAGGAATGGTTAGAGGCTCCAGTGGAGTACCAGCAGGTGCTGCATTTGATATTCCTTGGTGGTGCTGCATTTGATATTAAGAAAACATAAAAGAAGAGACTGATTTTAAGTTATATGTCGGAATGAGTTACTCCAGAAAAGAAATTTATGCCTGAATAACTAAAAAAGTTAGTGGCAACGGTGGAGAATTTGCAACAGCTCCTTCCGCAAAAGCCTCAGCAAGTCTCTTGAACTCACTGGTCATTAGCTCACACTCAACACCTACAGAGCAGACCTACACATGGAAGAACAACAAAAACAAAGGATTAAAAACGAAAAAACTATTTCACGATATTCCTCAAACTAGTACATATTTGTTTCCATTGGGTTGGTTAAATTATATATAACAGCTAAAATACAGGTGTCTTGAATTTCTTTCTTTCTTTCTCATTTTGGTGGCTGACTAAGGGGAGAAGCAAAAACTTTCTGATACGATTAATCAGATCAAACATTAACCTGAACGATGAGCATGACCTCACTGATGGTTGCATCAGAATTAGCAGAATCAATCAACTTCCCTGGAGTTCGTCCTTCTCGAACCTTCCATGGTTTTACAGAATAGAATTGTCAACAGGAAATAGACTGGATGGTTATCAGGGGAAATTATATTTCTTAAATCTTCCAGAACACCAATATTCAACCTTACCGTCAATTGGCGCCAAAACCCAACATTCTTGAATCTATTCCAAATTGGCAAGCTTGAAAGTTGCAGAAATTCCTGGAAGATTGATGCATATTTGCAAGAAATTCTAGAAACATTGGGACAATTTTCAGGTTCTTCAACAGCTGTAACACCCTCCCTGCGCAATTTTTAAATCCATCACAAATCATTCGAGGCCAAGAAGCAAGTGTACAAATAAAAAGTAATGTTGTTGACCTGAAATTTCCCAACATAAACCCCACAGTTGGCTTTCCCTCCAAAGAGTATCCAACCGAAAACTCACACTTGTTACGGTATCCATCTATAATTGGTGATTCAAGAATACCCTCAAAATTGCATGGAAGACCACCTTGAAGGTACAAAAAAATCAGGATCAGTCTGTAGTACCACAACTTAAAATGGAGAATCGGGTAGGAAATTATGTACCTATATCCCTTGATTTTAATATCCACTCAGGAAGAGAAACGCCGTTTGGACAAGCTTTCCGAGCATTCCTTGTCTGTCAGTGTAAATTGAATGGTCAAGAATTATATTCGACAAATAATTAATTGTAAGATGAAGTTAACGATAGATGCAAATTGTAAAGGATGAAAGCTCTTACAAGTTTTTTGAGAACCTGCGACAATGAGTTCTTTTTATGATCCAACTGATCACTGTATGACATGTGAGCAAGAGGAGCCACCACTTCACGTGCACTTTTTCCCTTCGAAACTGAATCATTAGGAGTAGAATTCCCATCATTTATGTTAGCAGCATCTTCAGCATCATTTGATGATAAAGAGACTGCCACTGAAGATTCAGAGGTATTCTCACGATCCATTGATGATTTAATTGTCTTATCAAATGATCTGGGAATCACGTCTGCAACCTTCAAATTCTTTTTGCCAATGGTTTTTCCTTCTAACTCCTATTGCATCCAAAATTTGAAGAATCATAAAAAATTCAATTTAATTTCATAAATCAAAGAAGCTTAAGTTTGGAACAAGAGATACCTCAACAGCACTTTTCAACTGTTCTGTACTTTCAAAAGCAACAAAACCTACAGTCATGCCTTTCTTCTTCTTTGCGGATTTAAAAAGAATACTCTGCAAAAAAGAAGACATAACAATACCACAAGGTTAAACATCAATTCAGTGCCAGAGGGCAACGAGATAAACAATTAATGAGAGTCCTTCCATAAACCACAACAGGGGAAAGTGAGCTAGAGAACTACAGCACAGATAACTCTTGAAATGAACCATCAATTTTCATACGATATTCAGGTCCAACATATCTTTAATTTTACTTGGTTCATAGCCATATAAGGTTCTACAAGAATACAGGATTGAAGAAATCAGCTCTACTTAAAATGCCCCAAAATAATCAACAATTGAATGAGAACAAGAGGAGAGGAGACGAGAGGCTTTCACAATAATATACGACGAGCGTGCAAATTACTTCACAGAAGGGAAAGGGGGGTAACGCCATTCCAAAAGTTAGAACTTTTTCAAGACAAGACCATGATCAATCTTTAGAATAATTTTAATGAAGCTCATAAGAAGGGGCAGAAGCCTGCCCTATAGTTAAGAGGAAATGTACAATGAAAAACCACGAAGGCAGTTTTTCGACTCATCATCACTGTAAACCAATACGTCCATATAAGATGTAAACAACCAGGTTTCCACGCTTTCTCCACGATCAAACAAGGTATATGAAAGAAGAAACTTAAAAACTAAACTAAAATCTTCAGAGGATTTACTTACCTGTTCATTCAAGTAGTTCCTCAGATTCTCAGAATTCCATTTTCTCGGCAAATGAACTAAGCATTTACTAAGCCCGTTATCCCTTCCGTCGTTGCCGTCCTCATCGTCATCGTCAACAACGGCCTCCGTCATCATGACCTCCTCTTCCTTAACTTCCTCCTCCACTTTCATCACCTTCTTAGCCCGCTCCGACGTAGGATCCCACGAGTTATCAGGGCGTTGCCTAAGCTCCTCCTCGCCATGAGCGTAGCGACAAGCACTTCCATGGCTACACGACCCCGAATGACGCCTAAAGTAGGAGCATAAACTGGTTTTCCAAAGAGGATTCAGAGACGGATCCGGCTTCGGATTTGCAGTATCAGAATCTGGGTCCGTTCTCTTCCGCTTTTCCCCCGCAACACTAGCTTCGGTTGATTGGCAATCAGATTGTTCCGGTAAAGATTCCGGCGGCAGCGCCGTAGTTTGTGGGAGGTTATCAGTATTGTCTTGGGCGTCCGCCGATGCTTGAAGATGATCATCGGAAGCGTTTGGGGCTTCGATTACAAGGGTTTCTTCAAGCGAAGAGGCCGCCATTGGAGCTAAGTAAAATCTTCAGATGTTTAGTTGCTCGTTATGTTTGGTTCGTGGAGTTTCAGTGAAAGTAGTCTTCGGTCGTTTTAATTTGATTTGATTAGGGCAGTTTCCATTGAATAATCTGACACAGCGATTCGGTTATTCCGACGTGACGTTCCCATTTGGCCGACTCGTCGAAATTTTCGCGCACACGTCCTTTTTTTTTTTTTTTTTTTTTTGGTTAATTTACGCACGCGTCTAATTTTATCATCTGGATAGTCTCAAACTAATAGCAAATATAGTACACATGCAAATTAATTGCATATATATCACAAGTAATTGTACAAGACCAAAAAACTGTCGTTAGATTCTATCCGTGTAACTTTGATTAATTGAAGTCTATTGGATAGATTTTGATTGATCGAAGTCTATCAATAGACTGATAGATTATAATTAACCAGAGTATTATCAGTAATATACTCTGATAGATTGTGTTATATTTGTAACTTTTTACATTGTGCTATATTTACAATTATATAATTCTTATTTGTCATCCACAGCAAATTTTCTTTAATATTATCTAATTTCTTGCAAAGACGTTTTTTTTTCTCTTTTGCTATATGAATTTTATTTACAAAATTGTTAACGTTTTTCAAGTCAATGTTATATGGTTTAAGGCAATGAATGATCTCATTTGTTTATCCCTTAATCTTAATCTAGCACTACAAAAATGCTAAGCAAAAATCTTCATTTGTCACAACCTCACTCAACCAAATTCTCTTGGTCTTGAAATTTTGAAGGAGTATACAAGATTTTGAAATTTCCCTCTTCATTTTTAGTTGTAATAAACAATAAACTAACAATAAACAAATTTCCCTCTTCAACATATTTCAGTGTCATGCACTTTCAAATGCATTTTCCGCTCGGACTCGACCGGTCCAAATCTTAGCTTAACCTGCTTTAAACTGAATCTATTTGATGATTAGACTCCACAGGTCAGTTGTGCAACAAAAAGCACACAATAGTAGTAGAACAAAAACACTGGGCATGTTTAGAGGAAAAAGAGTAGAGTCATTCGCTTCAAAAGCACTGTTGATGGAAAGTCAGAAGCGATTGCATTTCTTTTGGTAGAAAGAATTGTCTGTAAAATGATGATAGATATCATCAGAAACATAAAGTAGCTAAAATTTGAAACAACAGTAATGGGAAACAACTTTAACATAAAATGCTTGCCTACAAGAAAGAAGGATAGGACACAAAAACTACAGAGAGAAGGGATTTCAAATATACCTATTACTTAACAAATCAGAAAGCAGCAAAATGGTGATAAGGTGAATCCATATATTGAGTATAAGCCAAATCCAGCAAAGAGTGAAACTATGTAAACAATTATTAGCTACAGTTATGAGAAACACTAAGAAGAAGATCCGTCTGTAGAAAACCAAAAACTAGCTTCTGTCAAATCAGAGTTTTAAATGATTCTTCAACAGCCCATAACTGCACAGTTGTAGACAAAAACCCCAACATGTTCCTTCACTCCTACTATCTTCCAATCCAAAGTGCCATTATTGACTCCTGAATTTGGACACCAAGAGCTGAGCACAATAGATTCGCCTTCTGGGCCTCTTTGTCCGCCTACAACCAGAAACAGCTGGTAGTGGCGAAGGCGTTGCAATTCAGACCTAACATCGCTTAAATGGAAAACCAGTGGAGCCTTGAATTCCAAACCCTTTACACGTTGACCATTTACCCAATTAGAAAACATAGTGGCAAAAAGAAATAAATAAATAAATGTTGGATATTTTACAAATAAAATGTGAAAGAAAGTGATTTAAATTCAAATTTTCAAGAGTTTCAAGATGGATTGAAACATCAATTTCAATTTGATGTTTCAATTACAAATTTAACATATGGAAGTTAAATTTGATATTATAACTCAATTCAGTTATATTTTTCATATGTTTAAACTTTATTTAATTTTGTTATTTGGAGTTACTAAGTTGCTAGCCTATAAATAGCAACTTGTTTCTTCATTTGAATCATCCCATTCCATTTGGAGCATTCTTCATTCTTTCTTTGTTTCTTTTGATCTTGAGTCGAGTTGAGAGCAAGTATCCAAGCGTTCTGCCAGATCCGAGTAGTTCGAGGTTGCTGTTCTACCGGAATTAGTCGTTGTGTCCTGCTGAGACGATCGTTGTAGCCTGCTTGCAACCTGTGCAGAGCGAATAATTGTCTTCAGGACAACGCTTTGTAAGCGTGCCTTGACTATTTATTGTCAGTATATTTTGCAACATTTTTCATATATACAGTGTATGTATCACTTTGTAATTGTTAGTATCCAGTTAAGGTGTAATCAGTTTGCTAGTGTAATTCAGTTCTTATTTGAGCATATCTCCAACAATTTGAAGACAATTAGTATTGAATTGATGGCTGCAAACTCCTCCACCAATGTTGTTGGATCGACCATCCTCAAAAATCATGCTGAAAAATCAGAGAAATTCAAGGGAGAAAATTTCAAGGGAGAAAATTTCAAGAGGTGGCAACAGAAGATGATCTTCTACCTCACCACATTGAACCTTGCTCACATATTGAAGGAAGATTGTCCAGTTACCCCACCAGAAGGTGTTACTCCTGAAACTGAAGCTGCCAAGCAGGCATGGATGCATTCAGATTTTTTATACCACAATTATATATTGAGTGGTCTTGAAGACACCTTGTATAATGTCTATTGCAATGGCTATACTACTTCAAGGCTACTGTGGGAGGCATTAGACAAGAAGTATAAGCTGGAAGATGCTGGTACTAAGAAGTTTCTTGTTGGAAAATTCTTAGATTATAAGATGATTCACTACTACAAAAACAGCCTTTAATGACGGACAGAAAAAAGGGGGCGGAACCTTTAATGACGGACGGAAAACGCACGCCACTTTGAATGTCGGACGCACGTTTTTCCGTAAAAACGGACTTTTAATGACAAAAACCCCCTTTAATGGCGGGCATAGCCCGCCATTAAAAGTCCCTTTTTATTATTTTTTTTTTAATTTTTGAAAAAGGTAAAAAGTAACCTGCATTTTCTCTCTCCTCGAAGGCACCTCAACCCTAGCTCCCTTCTTCTACTCTCAGCCGCCGCAACCCTCTCCCTTCTTCATTGTTCTTCTTCAACGCCGCCGCAACCCTCTCCCTTCTTCGTTGTTCTTCTTCAACGCCGCCGCAGCTCTCTCCCCGAAGGCACATCAACGACCATCGTAGCAGGCTCTTCGTCCGCCGTTCGCAGCAGGTTCTTCGTCCGCCGCGGCTTCCCTTCTTCGTCTGCCGTTCGTCGCGGCTTCCCTTCTTCGTCCGCCGTTCGTCCGCCGTTCGTCGGAGCTTTGCTTCCCCTCCACGACGGCGAACAAACCTCCACGACAGCAGCAAGGCGGCGACTAGCAGCGTGGGTCCGAAGGCGTCTGGACGTCGACTGGACTAAAAGTATCCGACTCGCGGTGTTTCGACCAAAGGCGTCTGGACGGCGACTGGCAGCGTGGGTTTCACCTTCTTTATCAAGTAAAATCTCCTCCTCTTTATGTGTTATGGAATTAGAATGAGCCTTTAGATATGAATGGAGTAGGATGGAAGAAGATGGCATTTTATGGTTGGAGTTTGTGAATGAATCCATTAAACTAAAATTCTTGGAAGCTTCGTAGCTTGATTTGCAAAAGGTCAATAGTGAAATTGACTTGATTTTGTTTCACATTTGTGTTTCAATTGAATTATTTAGGTTAAGGGTATTTTCCTTGAAGTTTAGGGGTGAGCTTCACTATGTTTGCCTATTAAATTATAAAGTTTCTCGACGATGTGAAAATTATATGGATTGACTTTTGCTCACACGGGTTCTTGTTTGGTTGTGGTTGGAATTCACTAGGAAGGAAAGGAGGAGATTTTCTAAAGTATTATGAAGAATTTTCTAAAGTATTTCTTAGCAATCACCTTAATCTAATTATTTTTAAAATGATTTTCAATTTGGTTGTTTTAGTTTATGTTTTTAGTTGAGTTTAGGTGAAAGATGAGAAATATTTGGAAATTGTTTGTTTGTGTTGTTTTATAAGTTTAGTTGAGTTTGTTAGCGGGGGGGGGGGGGGGGTTGGGAAAGGTACTTGTGAGTTTATGTTTTTGGTTTGATTTATTGGAAAGAAATTGATATAAATACTTAAGTCTTGTTTTGAAATGGTTTGTTTGAGTTTGTTTTCGTGGGAAGTTGATGGATACTTAAGTTATCTTGAAATTATGAGTTATAGTTCGTTATTTTGCTTGAGTTTAGTGGGAGAGAGGTTGAGAAATGCTTTTAAATTTGGTTTTTTAGTTTATGTTTTTAGTTGAGTTTAGGTGGAAGTTGAG
Organism: Luffa aegyptiaca; assembly: GCA_017139565.1. NCBI lineage: Eukaryota > Viridiplantae > Streptophyta > Magnoliopsida > Cucurbitales > Cucurbitaceae > Luffa > Luffa aegyptiaca. Next base: position 530,281 of record CM029406.1, on the reverse strand, counting down.
AAATACTTGAATTAAATTTTGAAATGGTTGGTGTTAGTTTGTAAGTATAGTTGAGTTGTTGGTTGAGAAATACTTTGTTATGTTTTTAAATTGTTGGTTTGTGTTGTTTTATAAGTTTAGTTGAGTTTGTTGGGGAGGGGGGGGTGTACTTGTGAGTTTATTAAGTTTTTGGTTTGATTTATTGGGGAGAAATACTTAAGTTTGTTTTGAAATGGTTTGTTTGAGTTTGTTTTTTTGTGGGAAGTTGATGGATACTTAAGTTCTCTTGAAATTATTTGTTATAGTTCGTTATTTTCCTTGAGTTTAGTGGGAGGGGGGTTTAGGAATGCTTTAATTATGATTTTGAAATTTGGTTGTTTTAGTTTATGTTTTTAGTTGAGTTTAGGTGGAAATTGAGAAATACTTGAATTAAGTTTTGAAATTATTGGTGTTAGTTTATGAGTATAGTTGAGTTGTGGGTTGAGAAATACTTAGTTATGTTTTTAAATATTGTTGGTTTGTGTTGTTTTATAAGTTTAGTTGAGTTTGTTGGGGGGGGGGTGTACTTGTGAGTTTATTAAGTTTTTGGTTTGATTTATTGGGGAGAAATACTTAAGTTTGTTTTGAAATGGTTTGTTTGAGTTTGTTTTTTTGTGGGAAGTTGATGGATACTTAAGTTCTCTTGAAATTATTTGTTATAGTTCGTTATTTTCCTTGAGTTTAGTGGGAGAGGGGTTTAGGAATGCTTTAAGTATGATTTTGAAATTTGGTTGTTTTAGTTTATGTTTTTAGTTGAGTTTAGGTGGAAATTGAGAAATACTTGAATTAAGTTTTGAAATTGTTGGTGTTAGTTTATAAGTATAGTTGAGTTGTGGGTTGAGAAATACTTAGTTATGTTTTTAAATATTGTTGGTTTGTGTTGTTTTATAAGTTTAGTTGAGTTTGTGGGGGGGGGGGTGTACTTGTGAGTTTATTAAGTTTTTGGTTTGATTTATTGGGGAGAAATACTTAAGTTTGTTTTGAAATGGTTTGTTTGAGTTTGTTTTTTTGTGGGAAGTTGATGGATACTTAAGTTCTCTTGAAATTATTTGTTATAGTTCGTTATTTTCCTTGAGTTTAGTGGGAGAGGGGTTTAGGAATGCTTTAAGTATGATTTTGAAATTTGGTTGTTTTAGTTTATGTTTTTAGTGGTTGTTTTAGTTTATGTTTTTAGTTGAGTTTAGGTGGAAATTGAGAAATGATGTGGTTGGATATGAATTTACATGTCAAAATTTCATGATGTTGAGTTTTGTCTCAACATCATGAATTTGAGGGAAATTGAATGAACAATTGATTATTTAATTGTTCTAACTTTTCCTTAAGGATCTAATAAGCACAAATTTTTATGGAATAATTATTTTTCTTTGTAGACTGAAATTTCAAGCAACCAATTTTATAGTAATGGATAAGTCGTGGATGACAAAGAATCGGATGTCACCAGAATATGGTCTAGGGGTTGAGATGTTCATTGAAAATGCACTACGACAGTCAAGTAGGTCAAATGTCATTTGTTGTCCATGTTTGCGGTGTGTAAATGCAAAGTCTCAAGATGCAAATACAGTAAGAGATCACTTATTCATTTATGGTATTGATGAGAGCTATAAAACATGGATTTGGCATGGTGAATCACTACCGGTTAAGAGAAATAATACAAACGTCTCTTCTAGTGGAAAAGAAGGAGAGGATGAAGATGAAGATATTGATGACGTAATAGGAATGTTTAACGCTGCACATGATTACGTTAACGATGAATCCCACGTTTTTGAGGAAGTACTGGATGATGTCAAGAAACCATTGTACTCAAATTGTAAGAACTTTTCCAAAATATCTGCATTGGTAAAGTTATATAATTTGAAAGCAAAGTTTGGATGGAGCGATGTAAGTTTTACTGAATTGTTGACATTAGTCAAAGATATTTTACCAAGTCCAAATGAAATTCCGACTTCTACGTATCAAGCAAAGAAGGTTTTGTGTACTCTTGGAATGTCTGTAGAAAAGATTCATGCATGTAGCAACGATTGTTGTTTGTTTAGAAAAGACCTCTCCGATGTAGAAGTATGCCCGATTTGTGGAACATCAAGATGGAAACTTCGTAAAAATTCAAAAGAAGTGATGAAAAATATTCCTGCGAAAGTGATGTGGTACTTCTCTCCTATACCAAGATTTCAACGAATGTTTCGAAGTAAAGAAACATCGAGTTTGTTGACTTGGCATGCCAAAAAACGACAAAATGATGGATACTTACGACACCCTAGAGACACACTATCGTGGAAACAAGTAGATGATCAGTGGCCAGAATTTGGAGCAGAACCTAGAAATCTTCGTCTTGCTCTTTCAACAGATGGAGTCAATCCACATGGTGATCTTAGTAGTCGATACAGTTGTTGGCCAGTTATGTTGGTGACATACAACCTACCCCCTTGGTTGTGCATGAAGCGAAAATATTTGATGTTAACAGCATTAATATCTGGCCCTAAACAACCAGGAAATGACATAGATATTTATTTGGCTCCATTAGTTGATGACTTGAAAAAACTTTGGAATGATGGAGCTGAATGTTATGATGTAAATGAAGGACAATGTTTCACACTTAGAGCTATTTTATTGTGGACTATTAATGACTTTCCTGCGTATGAAAATTTGTGTAGTTGTACAACAAAAGGATATCATGCATGCCCGATTTGTGCAGAGAAAACGTCAGCTACTTACTTGCCAAGAGGAAAGAAGATGGCGTATCTTGGACATCGAAAATTTCTACCTCATGATCATCCATATAGAAAGCAAAAGAAAGCTTTTAATGGTGAACAAGAATTGGAAACCGCTCCTGAACCATTAACTGGAGAGGAAATTCTTGCAAAAACAAGTCGACTTCAATGTTCATTTGGTAAGAAAGTCAGTAACGAAAAGAATAATAGAGATTTTTCAAGCGTTTATTGGAAGAAGAAGTCTATTTTCTTTGAGTTAGAGTACTGGAAATATTTTCACGTGCGACATTGTTTAGATGTTATGCACATCGAAAAGAATGTTTGTGCAAATCTTATTGGCACGTTACTTGATATTCCAGGTAAAACAAAAGATGGATTGAAAACTCGTTTAGATTTGGTTGAACTGAACATTAGAGCAGAGTTGGCCCCTCAATTGGGAGAGAAGAGAACATTCTTACCTCCAGCGTGTTACACACTATCGAAGATTGAGAAATTGAATCTGTGTAAGACACTATCTGAAATTAAAGTGCCTGAAGGTTATTCGTCCAACATACAAAGCTTAGTGTCGCTTAAAGATTTGAAACTTTACGGGCTTAAATCGCACGACCATCACGTTCTAATGCAACAGTTGTTACCTATTGCAATTCGTGGTATTTTGCCCAAGCATGTTAGATATGCGATTATTCGTTTATGTTTGTTCTTCAATGCTATATGTAGCAAAACGATTGATTCGTCTAAGCTAAAAGGCTTGCAAGAGGATGTAGTAGTCACTTTATGTTTGTTAGAAAAGTATTTTCCACCGGCATTCTTCACAATAATGGTACACCTTGTCGTGCATCTTGTAAGAGAGATTGAATTTTGTGGACCGATTTATTTGAGGTGGATGTATCCTTTTGAACGATATATGAAAATACTCAAAGGTTATGTACGAAATAGACATCGACCAGAAGGATGCATTGGAGAAAATTATATTGTGGAGGAGGCTGTAGAGTTTTGTTCTGAATTTCTCTCTGGAGTTGATTCAATTGGATTACGCTCATCGACAAGGAAAGACAACTCAGAAAGTGATAGACCGCTGTCTGTTGCTTCTTATATCAAACCAAGTAAGGATCAGTTAAATCAAGCTCATCTTTATGTCCTTCAAAACGTAAATGATGTGCTTCCATATGTAGGGTACGTAAATCTCAATCCTTTCACATAACTTTTATGATTGTGTGATAATGCAATAACTATGTCATTTTAATATGAATCCAACAGGCAACACATGGAAACTCCCACAATATCGCTCGAACATAATTTGGAAACTTATAAAGGTAAATTTACATTGACTATATTCTTAACGTTATCAAGTTTGTCAACTCAAGTATAATGTTTTTCAACTTGTTTTACATGTAGTGCCCCCGTCAATTGGGTTCTGTAGAGTGTGGATATTATGTGCAAAAGTATATTCGAGAAATAGTACACAACTCATCTACGTCTATAAGTAATCTTGTACGTAATCGTATTCAACTCCACTACTTGTATAAGTATCTTTTAATTATTTATAATTCAATTTTCTAAAAGATTCTTATATTTTGTTTATGGTTTTTCTTATGTTTAGTTTAACACGAAAACAGCATATACGCAAGAAGAAATTGACGAGGTTCGGATAGAATGGGCAGGGTTCGTGGGAACATTTGTGTAGGGTTCTTTCTCGATGATGTGAATGATGTAAATGTGATGTGTAAGTACTTGATTTTTTATCTGTTGTAGATTTGTGTAGGATTATTTTTGGATGACCTGTGAATGGACGGATGGTCCCATTGTATGTGTTGTGTAAACTTCTACTGGATGTTGTGCATGATGTATATGAGATAGAAGTGATTATATGTTATATATTTCAGGTTAGTTTTGAATTGTTTAGTAGAGGTCATGCCGAAATTTTCAAAGTTTGATTCCAATTCTATTATACGTGTGTGTTCAAAGTGTGATTTCAAGCATATTTATATCATTTGAAGGTTTTTTATGTAGTTACACGTTGACTTGAAGCTTGTTATGTGAAAATTTGTTTTTAAGCCTATTACATGTTCTAATATAGTGATTCCAACTCAATGTGTGTTCAAAGTGTGATTTAAAGCATACTTGGATCATTTGAAAGCTTTTCATATAACACAATTAAGATTATTTTCTTTACAGGTTGACAAACACGAAAATATTGTTGGTTTGCCACCGGGCAACCAACAATTTTTTTTATTAAATTATGAACAAGATAATGACGGGCATTGCCTGTCATAAAAAGTGACATTTAATGACGGACATTTAAAAAGGACATTTAATAACGGACATTTAATGACGGACACCTTTAATGACGGACTTTTCATGACGGACGATCTTTAATGAGGGGCAATGCCCGTCATTAAAAATATGGTTGGTTGGCAACTAAATTTTAATGACGGACTTATGATGACGGACAGGTTTTAATGACGAGCATTGCCCGTCATTAAAAATATGGTTGGTTGGCAATTACATTTTAATGACGGACTTACGATGACAGGCGACTTTTAATGACGGTCACTGCCCGTCATTAAAAGATGACCGTCATTGTACCTTATAATGACGGTCGGCTTTTAATGACGGGCATTGCCCGTCATTAAAAGTCGCCCGTCATTATAAGTTACGACGACGCTCGTATAGTCGACGAACGCCGCCCGTGATGAAAAGTCTTTAATGACGGGCATTGCCCGTCATTAAAAGTGATTTTTGTAGTAGTGATTGATACCAAGTTGGTAGTCAATCAGATGGAAGAATTGCAAATTATCATTAGTGATTTGCAAAGTGAAGGATTGGGCATCAGTGAACCATTCCAAGTTGCTGCTGTGATTGAGAAGCTACCCTCTTCTTGGAAGAACTTCAAATGCTATCTTAAACATAAGCGAAAGGAGCTTTCCATGGAGAATCTTGCAGTCAAACTCCGCATTGAAGAGGATAATAGAAAAGGAGACAAAGCTTCATTGGAAGTTGAAGCCAATGCACATGTTGCTGAATCTTCAAGGCGTGATCCCAAGAAATGACAATTCAAGAAGGGAAATGTGAATCCTCGACCGAGGAATGATGCCAATAAGCGCATTCGTGGAGTCTGCTGGGTTTGTGGTAAGAGTGGCCATATTGCTGCTGATTGTAGACACAAGAAGGGACAAAACTCCAACAATCAGACCAATATTGTGGAGAGTGATGATCTCGTTGCTGTCATTTCTGAGGTAAATATGACCTCTGACGCCAAAGGCTGGTGGATTGATACTGGTGCTACTAGGCACATTTGTAAGGACAAGTCCTTGTTCACCGCATATGAGATGCTAGATGGTGGTGATAAGCTGAACATGGGAAATGCTTCAACTGGCTCTGTGGCAGGTAAAGGGAAGGTCCTGCTGAAATGGACTTCTGGAAAGATACTTACCCTCAATGATGTGTGGCACGTGCCAGAGATTCGAAAGAATCTAGTGTCAGGAACTCTACTCAATAAAAATGGGTTCAAGCTTGTGTTTGAGTCAGATAAATTTATTATGACAAAAGGGGGTATGTATGTTGGAAAAGGCTATCTAAATGATGACATGTTCAAACTAAATATACTAGCACAAATGCCCAAGAATAATAATAATAACAACTCTTCTGCTTATATTGTTGAGTTGTGTGATGTATGACATTCTAGGCTGGGGCATGTTAATTATCGTTCTTTACAAAGAATGGTAAGTTTAGGACTTTTGTCTAAGTTCAACATTGATAATAGACATAAATGCGAGATATGTGGAAAGACGTAATAAAGTACTTGATTTAATCCACAGCGATGTATGTGACATAAAAAGTACCCCTACAAGAGGCGGTAAGAAGTATTTTGTCACATTTATTGATGATTGTAGTAAATATTGTTATGTATATTTATTACATAGTAAAGATGAAACCTTAGATGTTTTTAAAACATATAAGGCAGAAGTTGAAAATCAACTTGAGAAGAAAGTAAAGGTGCTTAGATCAGATAGAGGTGGTGAATATGAATCATCATCATTTTATGAATTCTATGAAGTTAATGGTATAGTCCATCAAACTACAACACCTTATACGCCACAACAAAATGGTGTGGCTGAAAGAAAGAACCGAACTTTAAAAGACATGGTTAATTGCATGTTAAATAGTTCAGGTTTACACCATAATTTGTGGGGGGAGGCTTTGCTTACAGCAAATTTTATACTAAACAAAATTCCACATAAGAAGACTGATAAGTCGCCTTATGAAGTGTGGAATAGAAAGTTACCCTCATATAAAATGTTGAAAGTGTGGGGGTGTTTGGCAAAGGTACAAGTTCCTTTACCAAAAAGGATCAAACTAGGACCTAAGACAATTGATTGTGTCTTTATAGGCTATGTTTTGCATAGTGCTGCGTATAGATTCCTGGTGATTAAATCAGAAATACCCGATATTAATAATAATACCATTATGGAATCTATTGAAGCTGAATTTTTCGAGGATGTATTTCCTTTGAAAGAGGAAAGACACATGAGTAGTGGTGTCAAAAGGAATTATGAGGCTAGCTCTCCGAAAGGTCAAGACGATCAGAATACTGAGTTTGAACCAAGGAGAAGCAAAAGAGCTAAGAAAACTACTTCCTTTGGATCTGATTTCATAACATATATGATAGATGGTGAGCCTCAAACTTTTCAAGAAGCTGTGACATCTCCAGATGCACCTTATTGGAAGGAAGCTATCAATAGTGAGATAGAATCCATTTTGCAGAACAAAACTTGGGTATTGGTTGATCTACCTCCTGGTAGTAAACCGATTAGTAGTAAATGGATTTTTAGAAGAAAGCTAAAGGTTGACGGCACTATTGATAAGTACAAAGCCCGCCTTGTTGCTAAAGGCTTTCGTCAAAAAGAGGGGATAGATTTCTTTGATACCTATTCTCCAGTGACGAGGATTACATCTATAAGGATGTTAATTGCAATAGAAGCTTTGCAAAATTTGGAAATACACCAAATGGATGTGAAAACTGCATTTTTAAATGGAGAATTAGATGAAGAGATTTATATGGAACAACCTGAAGGGTTTGTTGTAAAAGGACTTGAAGATAAAGTTTGTAAACTTGTCAAGTCTCTTTATGTTTTGAAACAAGCACCCAAACAATGGCATGAAAAGTTTGATCACACTATTTTTGGAGTTTGATCACTCAAATTCCAAAAATAACGGTAAACCCTAAACCTAACCTTCAATAAAACCCCAACAACGAAAACCCTTAACCCTAAAATTTGATAACCCCGAAAAGCTTAAAATTCTAACTCTTGAACTCTAAAATCCTAAACTTTAAAACCCAGAAAACCTTAAACCATAAAATTGTCTACTTTAAAAAATGTATGATTACTATAGTCTAAACACTAAAAATTGAAAGATAACTCTATACCATAAACCTAACCTTCCCTAAAACCGCAACAAAGAAAAACGTAAACCCTAAAAGACCATAACACGTAAACCCAAAAGCCTAAAATTCTAAACTCTAAAACCCCAAAACACTACAATCATAAACCACAAAACCCCCAAAACCCTAAACCCTAAAATTGTCAAATTTTTAAAATGTACGATTACTTAGCCTAAACACTCAAAATCCAAAGATAAAAGTAAACCCTAAACTTAACATTCCTTATAACCCCAAATTAGAAAACCCAAAATGCGAAAAGTCCATAACCCCTAAAACCCTAAAACCTTAAAATTCTAAACTCACTAGAACAAATTTGACTTTTAATGTCGGGCATTGCCCGACATTAAAGGTCTTTAATGTCGGTCACTGACCGACATTAAAAACACCGACATTAAAAGTTTTAATGTCGGTCGCATTTAATGTCGCGCAATGCCCGACATTAAAAGCTACTTTTAATGTCGGGCATAGGCCCTGTCCGACATTAAAAGTACCCGTTTAATGTCGGTCATAGCCCGACATTAAAAGACTGTTTTGTTGTCTGGTTGACCGACATAGATAGCACGGTTTTAATGTCGGTCGCTTTTAATGTCGGTCATTGCCCGACATTAAAAGCTTTGTCCGACATTAATAGTGTACTTATAATGTTGGTCTTGCCCGACATTAAAAGTGGCGACATCAGAAGCGTGCGACATTAAATGTGTGACATTAAAAGTTTGCAAATTTTAATTTTCCCATATAATATGTCCGACATTAAAAATCCATTTTTGTATGTTTCAATGACAGGCAATGCCCGTCATCATTTTTATTCAGTATTAAATAAAAAAAAATTGTTGGTTGCAAACGTAGCTAACCAACAATACTATGTCTTCCTTCCTGTAAACAAAAATAGAATTTGACTTTATAACTTCCAATATAAATAGGTCAATCCAAACACAATTTTTTTATATCACAAAACCAACTTGAAGTACAAACACTTCCATATACCATTTACAATATAATACTTGGACCACCCGTCCCTCCACAAATTAGATCCAACCAAATATTCCAGAATCAAACATTTTCAGAAGAGAGAACACATATGAACATTCACTATTGAAAAGTATCTACACTATTGAAAAGTATGTACACCTAAACAAATCATCCACTATATATAGACACATTTCAAGCTAATTAATGTATATTCAAGTACACCTAGCTTACACAAATCCTCCAACAAAATTTGCCCATTCTATACGAACCTCGTCGATCTCGTCTTGTGTAAATGCATTCTTTGTGTTAAATTACAACAAAACAAAAACAATTACATGACAAAAGAATGAAAAGAAACATAAATTATAACAACATGTTCAATGTGTCCCAATCATTTTGTTCAATGTGTGAATATTTGGAAGGAGGAGTTGCCAAGCGCTCTGGTTCATCTTTCGATGGATTGACATACTTCTGCGTTAGGTATGTCTTGAATGTTCGAAATTTTCTAGACGCAGATTGAAGTATACTACTCTTGGACCTAGGGTCCATCACGAACAACATCTGCATAAAAAAAATACCAAAGTAGTTAGCAAAACAAGTAAACTAAATAAGCTCTTCACTCCTATAGATCAATAAACTTTTTACCTCTATACAATCAAAAATTTTATCCTTCAGTTCCTTAGGCACATCTTTCCAGTTTTCATATGTTATTGGGATTTGTTGTCTCACACAAACCCCTATGTAACTTTGCATCTGGTTAGCATTATCTCCAACAGCTTGACCTTGGTTGTTGTAAACAATCGTCAAGCGTTCTCCATTATTTCTGAGGCGTGCCAATCTATGCAACGTAGTAGGCCCTCGTCCTGACACCCGTGGTTGGATAAACACATTTCTTTCATCTCCACTACTACTGCTTTGTTCACTCATTGTAACAATCTGCAAGAAAGACACAAAACATACATTCATGAGATATATAAACTTAGAAGATCTATTAACTCATAAAAAATATAATAAATAAATGAATTTGAGATAGTACCATATTCAACACACTACTTATCAACCCATATACCCTCACAATCATTTCTAGCATATGTTGATGACATTTCATCGTCATCCTGAAATACATCAAGATTAGGCATTCTTTCTAGGACCCCATAACCACAATCTTGGACAATATCTCCAACTTCATCTTCATAGAAATCTTCTTCAACTATTCTTTGAGGAGGTGTTAAAACCAGTGACCAACGAGGATTTAGGGGATCTTTTACGTAGAATACTTGCTTGACTTGAGAGGCCAAAATAAATGAGTCTGATTTATGCCCAATGCGATTAAGATCTATAGTGGTAAACCCAAACTCGTATATTTTAAGTCCATTATTGTTCTCAACGCAGTCACATTTGAATAAAATAATAGTTAAATCGTGATAATCAAGTTCCCATATTTCTTGTATGACACCATAATATGTCATGTCCGACATGATAGGATTTTTGTCTTTAGCACTAGAAACTTGCATTGTATTTGCTGTAACCATAACTCCACTGTTTTGGACATTTCTAATGTCATCACGTTTCTTTGCATGATAGCAAATACCATTAATCACGTAACTAGCATATGTGGCGACATCTGGACGAGGCCCATGAGCTATCCATCTTAAAGATGATGGTATGGAGTTTCTTGACACCTCAAGGGCAAGTGCAACCTGAGTTTTATATTTAAATGATTAGTTACTAACTTTGTATTGTAACTAAAAGAGTATGACTCTGGTAATTACCGGAGTGTGCAACCAACTACTAAATGTGCGATTATGCTCGTCTTGAAGCCATTTTTTGTTTTTAGATTTACTGGGATTGAGTCTAGACAAAGTGTTCATGTGTTGCCTATTGGATTCGTTTAAATAACAAAGTTAGTAGATCATCACATAATCAGAAAATTGTGTAAGGACTTAGATTAGTGTGCATACCCTACATATGGAAGCACGTCGTTTACATTTTGAAGAACATAAAGATGAGCTTGATTTAACTGATCCTTACTTGGCCTGAAATAGGAAGCAACAGACAATGGTCTATCAATTTCTGGATTATCTTTCCTTGTCGATGAGCGCAATCCAATACTTTCAATTCTAGAGATAAATTCAGAATAAAATTCTACGACCTCTTCTACGATATAATTTTCTCCAATGCATCCTTCAGGACGATTTTTATTTCGTACATAACTTTTCAGAACTTTCATATATCGTTCAAAAGGATACATCCATCTCAAATACACTGGTCCACAAAAGTTACCTCTCTTACAAGATGCACCACAAGGTGCATCATTATTGTGAAGAATGCCGGTGGAAAATATTTCTTTAACAAGCATAATGTGACCACTATATCCTCTTGGAAGCCTTTTAACTTGGATGAATCAATTGTCTTACTACATATAGCATTGAAGAAGAAACATAGGCGAATAATTGTGAGTCTAACATGCTTTGGTCAAATGCCACGAATTGCCACAGGCAATAATTGTTGCATAAGAACGTGATGATCGTGCGACTTGAGTCCATAAAGTTTTAAATTTGTGAGCGACACTAGATTTTGTATGTTGGATGAATAACCCTCAGGTACTTTAATTTCGGATAGTGTCTTACACAAGTTCAATTTCTCCATCCGCGATAGTGTATAACATGCTGGAGGTAAGAAGATCTTTTTCTCTCCCAACTGAGGAGCCAATTCTGATCTAATGTTCAATTCAACCAAATCCAAACGAGTTTTTAATCCATCTTTTGTTTTGCCAGGAATATCAAGTAGCGTACCAATAATATTTGCACAAACATTCTTTTCGATGTGCATCACATCTAAACAATGTCGCACATGAAAATATTTCCAATATTCTAACTCAAAGAAAATGGACTTCTTCTTCCAATAACTACTTGCAAAATCTCCATTATTTTTTTCCTTTCCTGCTTTCTTACCAAATGAATATCTCAATTCGCTTGTTTTTGCAAAAATTTCCTTCCATTTAATGGTTCGGGAGCGAAACCCAATTCTTGTTCGCCATTGAAATGTTTCTTTTGCTTTCTAAATGGATGGCCATGGGGTAAAAACTTTCGATGCCCAAGATACGCCATCTTTTTTCCTTTAGGCAAATAAGTAGATGCAGTTTCCTCCCCACAAATTGGACATGCATGATATCATTTTACTGTACAACCACTCAAATTGCCATACGCAGGAAAATCATTAATAGTCCACAATAAAATAGCTTTGAGAGTGAAATTTTTTTTTTCATGTATGTCATAACATTCTACACCCTCATTCCAAAGAATTTTCAAATCGTCAACTAGTGGAGTTAAATAAACATCAATGTCATTTCCTGGTTGTTTGGGGCCAGATATTAATGCAGTTAACATAAAAAAATTTCGTTTCATGCACAACCATGGAGGTAGATTATACGTCACCAAAATAACTGACCAACAACTATATCTACTACTAAGATCACCATGTGGATTGACACCATCCGTAGAAAGAGCCAGACGAAGATTTCTAGGTTCTGAACCAAACTCCTGGCCACAAATTGTCTACTTGTTTCCACGATAGTGCATCCGCAGGATGTCGTAAATGTCCATCACTTTCTTGTTTTTTGGCATGCTACTTCAACAAATATGATATTTCTTTACTTTGAAACATTCGTTGAAGTCTTGGAACAGGTGAGAAATACCACATAACTTTTGCTGGAACATTTTTCATCACATGGTTCGAATTTTTTCGAAGCTTCCATCTTGATGTTCCGCATATAGGGCATACTTCTACATCAGATAGTTCCTTTCTAAACAAACAACAATCATTAATACTCGCATGTATCTTCTCATACTTCATTCCAAGAGTACACAAAGTCTTTTTTGCTTGATATGTTGAAGTTGGAATTTCATTAGGGCTTGGTAAGATGGCACGAAGTATTGTCAATAACTCAGTGAAACTTTTATCGCTCCATCCAAATTTTGCCTTTAAATTATAAAACTTTACCAAAGTAGATATCTTGGTAAAATTCTTACAATTCGGATATAATGGTTTCTTGGCATCTTCTAATATCTCCTCAAAAACCTTAGATTTGTCATTAAAATAATCATGTGTAGCCTCAAACATTCCTATTGTGTCCTCAACATCATCGTCATCTTCAACTTCAACTTTTCCACTAATAGATGCATTTCCATTGTCTTCTTTATTCGATGGTGAATCACCATGCCAAATCCATGTCTTGTAGCTTTGATCGATACCATGAACAAACAAGTGGTGTCTTACTATATTCACATTTTGAAACTTTACATTCACACACTTCAAACATGGACAACGAATGATATTCGGTCTATTCGAATGTTGTAATCCATTTTAAATAAACATCTCAACTCCGAAGCTATATTCTTCTGACATTCGACTTTTTGTCATCCACGACTTATCCATTACTATAATTTTGTTGCTTGAGAGGTTGATCTACAAAGAAGAACAATTATTACTTAAACTTAGGGGTGTTCATCGGTCGGTCGGTTTTCCAGAAAATTGGAAACCGACATCCTGTTAAAGAGTGCTAATATCCGACCGACCGACAAGTCGGTTCGGTCGGTTTGCCATTTTCTTTTTTTTCTTTTTTTTTGTTAATATTCTGTCGTCGAGGAAATGCAGAAGAAAATGAACAGAGGTCGTCAAACTAATAAGAGAGAGAGAGAACAGAGGTTGAGCCGCCAAGGGGACTGAGGAAGAAATTGAAAGAGAAAGATGGCGAGGGACCGAATCGGCTATGAGAGAAAGAGAGAACAGAGGTCGAGATGTCAAATGAGGGAGAAACTGAGGGAGGCGACGACGAGGGACTGATCGAACTGAGGCTGAGTGATCGGAGGCGACGACGACAACGTGACTCAGTGAGGCGTGAGAGAGAGATCTGAGAGTGAGATGAATTGATGAAGAACGAAAGGACTTGGAGGAAAAAAATGAAGAAAAGAGAGTTCAGGTGAAGAAAGAAAGAGAAAGAAAATAAGGAAGGAGAGAGAGAATGGGATTTCGTGAAATCAGAATAAATGAAAGAAAAAAAAAGAAAGAAAAGAAGGAAAGAAAGAATGGGATTTCGTGAAGTCAGAATAAATGAAAGAAAAAGGAAAGGTGAAAAGACAACATGGAACTATGAAAGAGAGAATAATATAAAAATAATAAAAATTCAAAAAGTTATCATTACTCTCTGGAAAAGTAACTTTGAAAAGAGGAAAAAATAAAGTTGAAAGGACATCTGCGTGATGTACAAGGCAAAACAAATATATATATATATATATATATATTTAAAATATATTATTATCGGTCGGTCGGTCGGTTTTTTTAATTTTTGGTTGAACCGACCGACCGACGGTCGGTTTTGTCATCTAGCAAAAAACCGACCGACCGACGTCGGTTTCGGTCGGTTTCGGTCGGTCGAGTCGGTTTTCGGTCTAATTTTGAACACCCCTACTTAAACTTGTGTACTTTTTAGGCCATTAAGAAGAAAATGAGTGAAATTTGAACTACTAACGAGTTCCTTGTTCACTCAAGTCCACGATCTTGACAATAAAAGTCAACATCATGATATAACATCTCAATTGCAAGAGATAACTCAACAAACCATTTCAAAGCATCACTTAAGTATCCATCAACTTCCCAATAAATCCAACTAAAAACATAAACTCACAAACACCTTCAAACCATAACACAAGTATTTCTCAACCCCCCCCCCCCTCCCAACTCAACTAAACTTATAAACCAACACAAACAAACAATTTCAAACCATAAATAAGTATTTCTCAACCCTCAACTTAACTAAACTTACAAACTAACACCAACAATTTCAAAACTTAATTTAAGTATTTATCAACTTCCACCTAAACTCAACTAAAAACATAAATTAAAACAACCAACTTTAAAATCCTAATTACAACATTTCTCAACTTCTCCACTAAACTCAAGTAAAATAACGAATGATAACAAACAATTTCAAGAGATATCTTAAGTATCAATCAACTTCCCAAAAAACTAAACAAAATCCATAAACTCAAGCAAACACTTTCAAAGCATGACTTGAGTATCCATCAACTTCCCAATAAATCCAACTAAAAACATAAACTCACAAACACCTTCAAACCATAACACAAGTATTTCTCAACCCCCCCCCCCCCCAACTCAACTTATAAACCAACACAAACAAACAATTTCAAACCATGCATAACTAAGTATTTCTCAACCCTCAACTTAACTAAACTTACAAACTAACACCAACAATTTCAAAACTTAATTTAAGTATTTATCGACTTCCACCTAAACTCAACTAAAAACATAAATTAAAACAACCAACTTTAAAATCCTAATTAAAACATTTCTCAACTTCTCCACTAAACTCATGTAAAATAACGAATTATAACAAACAATTTCAAGAGATATTTTAAGTATCAATCAACTTCCCAAAAAACTAAACAAAAACCATAAACTCACAAACACCTTCAAACCATAACACAAGTATTTCCCAACCCCCACACTCAACTCAACTCAACTTAACTTATAAACCAACACAAACAAACAATTTCAAACCATAACTAAGTATTTCTCATAAAAACCCAACAAAAAAACCCAACATTTTAGGGCATTTTTCCTCTCTTTTTTGGTTTGGGATTCAACAAATAATGTGTTTCTAAGAAAGGAAAGACCATCATTTATTTGGCCTGACACCTATAATTTTGTGGGGAACATGCAAAGCAATTGCAATACACACACAATGCAATCACAATGCCAAAACCAAAATCAAACTTTATCATTTTCACACACAACACCCAATTTTGAAATCATTGTCCAAAACCAATACTATATACTACTACACTCTTTCACTTTTGTGTGTGTAAAATATATTCATCCACACACCATCTTTAGGTACATGCGAATTAGGTACATGCTTCAATTGCACAAACGACCAACAAAATTTATTTTCATTGGTTGAAACATGCTCCAATGCACAAACGACCAAAAAAATAAATAAATAAACTCTACATTTTATAAAATTAAAAAGAAGCAAAAAAAATTTACCACTCAAATCTTAGAAATCAAACAGATCGGACTAAACCGTGTCGGATTTGCTACCCACGACCTCAGATCTACGCACAAACGGCCACGACCACCACTAATTCGTACCGACGAACAAAGATGAGAAGAGAAATGTCGGCGTCAGATCTGGAACCACGACCACCACGAAAGCCCAACTGTCGGAGATGAGAAGAGAAATGCAGTCGTCGCCGTCGGTGAGATGAAATGCCGCAGTCGCCGTCGGTGAGAAGAGATGTTGCTGTCAGTGAGAAGAAATGTCGTCGTCTCCATCAGTGAGAAGAGAAAACAGTCGTCGTCGATGAGAGGAAGTTGCCGTCGATGAAACCCAGTCGCTGTCGGTCACCTAGTCGCCGTCGATGAAGGAAGTTGTCGTCGATGGTTGAAGGGAAAGGAAGTCGTCCGAAGGTTGAAGAGAAAGAAAGCACGAAGGTTTCACTGTTGGGAGAGGAGATGTCTGTCGGGGAGAGAGAAAACTTTACTCTTTTACCGCTTTTTCTTTTTACCGTTTAAAAAAAAATCCTTTAATATCGGGCATTGCCCGACATTAAAGGTCCGAAAATTTCAAAATGCGTGCGTCCGACATTAAAAGACCCGCGTGTTTTTTTCTCCGACATTAAAAGCCGCGCGCCCATTTTTTTGTCCGACATTAAAGCTATAATTTGTTGTAGTGACTCTAAAAGACTAGAATCCTATACCTTAAAATCTAGAAAACCCTAAACCCTAAAATTGTCTAATTTTCAAAATGTATGATTACTATAGCCTAAACACTTGAAATAAAAAGATAACCCCAAACACTAAACCTAACCTTCCCTAAAACCGCAACAAAGGATAACGTAAACCCTTAAAGTCCATAACCAGTAAACCCAAAACCCTAAAATTCTAAACTATTAAACTCTAAAAACATAAAATCGTAAACCTTAAAACTCCCGAAACCCTAAATCGTAAGATTATCAAATTTTGAAAATGTATGATTAGTTAGCCTAAACACTCAAAATAAAAGGATAACCGTAAACCCTAAACCTAACCTTCCCTAAAACCCCAACAAAGAAAACTCTAAACCCTAAATGTCCATAACCCCTAAACCCAAAACCCTAAAACACTAAAACCATAAACCCTAAACCCTAAAACCCTCAAATTCTAAAGTCTAAAACCCTAGAACATTAAAATCCTAAACCACAAAACCTCCAAAACCCTTAACCGTAAAACTGTCAAATTTTGAAGATGTACGACTACTTAGCCTAAACACTCAAAATCAGAAGATAATGGTAAACCCTCAAGCTAACCTTCCCTAAAACGCCAACAAAGAATACCCTAAACCCTAAAAGTCCATAACCCCTAAAACCCTAAAACACTAAAACCTTAAATTTCTAAACTCTAGAACCCTGAAATCCTCAACCTTAAAATACAGGAAACCGTAAATGCTAAAATTGTCTAATTTTCAAAATGTATGATTACTATAGCCTAAACACTCAAAATCTTAAGATAACCGTAAACCGTAAACCTAACCTTCCCTAAAACTCCAATAAAGAAAACTCTAAACTCTGACTGTCCAAAACCCTAAAACTCTAAAACAATAAACCAGAAACCCTAAAACCCTATAATTCTAAACTTTAAAATCCCAAACACTAAAGTCCTAAACCACAAAACCCCCAAGACCCTCAACCCTAAAATTTTAAAATGTTAAAGATGTATGATTAGTTAGCCTAAACACTCAAAACCAAAAGAGAACCTTAAACCCTAAACCTAACCATCCCTAAAACTCCAACAAAGAAAACTCTAAACCCTAAAAGTTCATAACCCCTAAACCCAAAACCCTAACACATTAAAACCATAAAGCCCTAAAGCCATAAACCCTAAACCCTAAACTCTAAAACCCCAAAACACTAAAATCCTAAACCAAAAAACCACCAAAAACCTTAACCCTAAAATTGTCAAATTTTGAAGATGTACGATTACTTAGCCTAAACACTCAAATTCCAAAAATAACGGTAAACCCTAAACCTAACCTTCAATAAAACCCCAACAACGAAAACCCTTAACCCTAAAATTTGATAACCCCGAAAAGCTTAAAATTCTAAACTCTAGAACTCTAAAACCCTAAACTTTAAAACCCAGAAAACCTTAAACCACAAAATTGTCTACTTTAAAAAATGTATGATTACTATAGTCTAAACACTAAAAATTGAAAGATAACCCTATACCCTAAACCTAACCTTCCCTAAAACCGCAACAAAGAAAAACGTAAACCCTAAACTCTAAAACCCCAAAACACTTCAATCATAAACCACAAAAGCCCCAAAACCCTAAACCCTAAAATTGTCAAATTTTGAAAATGTACGATTACTTAGCCTAAACACTCAAAATCCAAAGATAAAAGTAAACCCTAAACTTAACATTCCTTATTAGCCGTAAATAGAAAACCCGAAACACGAAAAGTCCATAACCCCTAAAACCCTAAAACCCTAAAACCTTAAAATTCTAAACTCTAAAAGACTAGAATCCTATACGTTAAAACCCAGAAAACCCTAAACCCTAAAATTGTCTAATTTTCAAAATGTATGATTACTATAGCCTAAACACTTAAAATAAAAAGATAACCCCAAACACTAAACCTAACCTTCCCTAAAACCGCAACAAACGAAAACGTAAACCCTTAAAGTCCATAACAAGTAAACCCAAAACCGTAGAATTCTAAACTATTAAACTCTAAAAAAATAAAATCGTAAACTTTAAAACTCCCAAAACCCTAAATCCTAAAATTATCAAATTTTGAAAATGTATGATTAGTTAGCCTAAACACTCAAAATCAAAAGATAACCGTAAACCCTAAACCTAACCTTCCCTAAAACCCGAACAAAGAAAACTCTAAACCCTAAATGTCCATAACCCCTAAACCCAAAACCCCAAAACCCTAAAACCATAAACCCTACACCCTAAAACCCTCAAATTCTCAACCTTAAAACACAGGAAACCACAAACGCTAAAATTGTCTAATTTTCAAAATGTATGATTACTATAGCCTAAACACTCCAAATCCTAAGATAATCGTAAACCCTAAACCTAACCTTCCCTAAAACCCCAATAAAGAAAACTCTAAACCCTGAATGTCCAAAACCCTAAACCCAAAACCCTAAAACACTAAAACAATAAACCGTAAACCCTAAAACCCTATAATTCTAAATTTAAAACCCCAAACACTAAAATCCTAAACCACAAACCCCCCAAAACCCTTAACCCTAAAATTTTAAAATTTCAAAGATGTATGATTAGTTAGCCTAAACACTCAAAATAAAAAGAGAACCTTAAACCTTAAACCTAACCATCCCTAAAACCCCAACAAAGAAAACTGTAAACCCCAAAAGTTCATAACCGCTAAACCTAAAACCCTAAAACCTTAAAACCCTAAAACCATAAAACCATAAACCCTAAACCCTAAAACCCTAAAATTCTGAACTCTAAAACCCCAAAACACAAAAATCCTAAACCACAAAACCACCAAAAACCTTAACCCTAAAATTGTCAAATTTTGAAGATGTACGATTACTTAGCCTAAACACTAGAATTCCAAAAATAACGGTAAACCCAAAACCTAACCCTCAATAAAACCCCAACAACGAAAACCCTTAACCCTAAAATTTGATAACACCGAAAAGCTTAAAAATCTAAACTCTAGAACTCTAAAATCCTAAACTTTAAAACCCAGAAAACCTTAAACCATAAAATTGTCTACTTTAAAAAATGTACGATTACTATATTCTAAACACTAAAAATTGAAAGATAACCCTATGCCATAAACCTAACCTTCCCTAAAACCGCAACAAAGAAAAACGTAAACCCTAAAATACCATAACACGTAAACCCAAAAGCCTAAAATTCAAAACTCTAAAACCACAAAACACTACAATCATAAACCACAAAACCCCCAAAACCCTAAACCCTAAATTTGTCAAATTTTGAAAATGTAAGATTACTTAGCCTAAACACTCAAAATCCAAAGATAAAAGTAAACCCTAAACCTAACATTCCTTATAACCCCAAAATAGAAAACCCAAAACGCGAAAATTCCATAACCCCTAAAACCTTAAATTTCTAAACACTAAAAGACTAGAAACTTTAAAACCCCGAAAACCCTAAACCCTAAAATTGTCTAATTTTCAAAATGTATGATTACTATAGCCTAAACACTTAAAATAAAAAGATAAGCCCAAACACTAAACCTAACCTTCCCTAAAACCGCAACGAAGGAAAACGTAAACCCTTAAAGTCCATAACAAGTAAACCCAAGACCCTACAATTCTAAACTATTAAACTCTAGAGACATAAAATCGTAAACCTTAAATGTCCCGAAACCCTAAATCCTAAAGTTTTCAAATTTTGAAAATGTATGATTAGTTAGCCTAAACACTCAAAATCAAAAGATAACCTTAAACCCTAAACCTAACCTTCCCTAAAACCCCAACAAAGAAAACTCTAAACCCTAAATGTCCATAATCCCTAAACCCAAAACCCTTAAACCCTAAAACCCTAAACCCTAAACCCTAAAACCCTCAAATTCTAAAGTCTAAACTCCTAGAACATTAAAATCCTAAACCACAAAACCTCCAAAACCCTTAATCGTAAAACTGTCAAATTTTGAAGATGTACGACTACTTAGCCTAAACACTCAAAATCCAAAGATAACGGTAAACCCTAAAGCTAACCTTCCCTAAAACGCCGACAAAGAAAACCCTAAACCCCAAAAGTCCATAACCCGTAAAACCCTAAAACACTAAAACCTTAAATTTCTAAACTCTAGAACCTTGAAATCCTCAACCTTAAAACACAGTAAACCATAAACGCTAAAATTGTCTTATTTTCAAAATGTATGATTACTATAGCCTAAACACTCAAAATCCTAAGATAACCGTAAACCCTAAACCTAACCATCCCTAAAACCCCAACAAAGAAAACTCTAAACCCTAAAAGTTCATAACCCCTAAACCCAAAACCCTAAAACCCTAAAACCCTAAAACCATAAACCCTAAAATCCTGAACTCTAAAACCCCAAAACACTAAAATCCTAAACCACAAAACCACCAAAAACCATAACCCTAAAATTGTCAAATTTTGAAGATGTACAATAGCCCAAACACTCAAATTCGAAAAATAACGGTAAACCCTAAACCTAACCTTAAATAAAACCCCAACAACGAAAACCCTTAACCCTAAAATTTGATAACCCCGAAAAGCTTAAAATTCTAAACTCTAGAACTCTAAAATCCTAAACTTTAAAACCCAGAAAACCTTAAACCCTAAAATTGTCTACTTTTCAAAATGTATGATTACTATAGCCTAAACACTAAAAATTGAAAGATAACCCTATACCCTAAACCTAACCTTCCCTAAAACCGAAACAAAGAAAAACGTAAACCCTAAAAGACCATAACACGTAAAGCCAAAAGCCTAAAATTCAAAACTCTAAAACCACAAAACACTACAATCATAAACCACAAAACCCCCAAAACCCTAAACCCTAAAATTTTCAAATTTTGAAAATGTATGTTTACTTAGCCTAAACACTCAAAATCCAAAGATAACCTTAAACCGTAAACCTAACCTTCCCTAAAACCCCAACAAAGAAAATTCCAAACCCTAAATGTTCTTTTTTGGGGTTTTAGGGATGGTTAGGTTTACGGTTTACGGTATCTTAGGATTTTTAGTGTTTAGGCTATAGTAATCATACATTTTGAAAATCAGACAATTTTAGCGTTTATGGTTTACTGTGTTTTAAGGTTGAGGATTTCAGGGTTCTAGAGTTTAGAAATTTAAGGTTTTAGTGTTTTAGGGTTTTAGGGGTTGTGGACTTTTAGGGTTTAGGGTTTTCTTTGTTGGCGTTTTAGGGAAGGTTAGCCTTAGGGTTTACCGTTATCTTTGGATTTTGAGTGTTTAGGCTAAGTAGTCGTACATCTTCAAAATTTGACAGTTTTACGGTTAAGGGTTTTGGAGGTTTTGTTGTTTAGGATTTTAATGTTCTAGGGTTTTAGACTTTAGAATTTGAGGGTTTTAGGGTTTAGGGTTTATGGTTTTAGGGTTTTAGGGTTTTGGGTTTAGGGGTGATGGACATTTAGGGTTTAGAGTTTTCTTTGTTGGGGTTTTAGGGAAGGTTAGGTTTAGGGTTTACAATTATATTTTGATTTTGAGTGTTTAGGCTAATTAATCACACATTTTCAAAACTTGATAATTTTAGGATTTAGGGTTTCAGGAGTTTTAAAGTTTACGATTTTATGTTTTTAGAGTTTAATAGTTTAGAATTTTACGGTTTTGGGTTTACTGGTTATGGACTTTAAGGGTTTACGTTTTCCTTTGTTGCGGTTTTAGGGAAGGTTAGGTTTAGTGTTTGGGGGTATCTTTTTATTTTAAGTTTATAGGCTATAGTAATCATACATTTTGAAAATTAGACAATTTTAGGGTTTAGGGTGTTCTGGGTTTTAAGGTATAGTATTCTAGTCTTTTAGAGTTTAGAATTTTAAGGTTTTAGGGTTTTAGGGTTTTAGGGTTTATGGACTTTTCGTGTTTTGGGTTTTCTATTTTGGCCTAATAAGGAATGTTAAGTTTAGGGTTTACTTTTATCTTTGGATTTTGAGTGTTTAGGCTAAGTAATCGTACATTGGGGTTATATGGAATGTTAGGTTTAGGGTTTACTTTTATCTTTTGATTTTGAGTGTTCAGGCTAAGTAATCATACATTTAGGGTTTAGGGTTTTGGTGAAATATGGATGGGAAAATTTCACCAATGAAGTTGTATTTTTAACTCCACCAAAAGCCACTATTTATAGGCAATTTGTCAAGCAAGATGTGGCTCAAAGTGGACACCAAGCATCAATATTTACATGGCACATGGACTATATGGATAGTGACACATGACCTTTAGGACACTAAGCAAACTTATGGACATTTATTTTATTACAATATTTATAATAATAAACACGTTATTTCATGTCAATATTCAAACAACACGGAAAAAAAAAGGGAGGAAAAAAATTCATCAAATGATTAAAGTTTAATAAGGTTTTTTTTTTATAAAAAAATTATGGATTAACTTCTAAAATAGACGAAAATGATAAACGTCACACATTTTCAAAAGAAAGATATATGTCATTTTGTCTCTGCTCTAACATCGCTCTCTCTCGCTGCTCTTGCCACTTTCGCTCTAGCTTATCGCCCTCTCTCCAATTTCTCTCTCCAATCTCTCACGCTATCTCCAATGCTCTCACTTCTTGCTCTCGCTCTCTCCCTCCAATTTCTACCTCCAATCTCTTACTCTCTATAATTTCTCTCTCCAATCTCTTGCTCCCTCACCAAGCTCTTAAATCTCGCCTCGCTCCAATCTCTCGCTCTTAAATGCCTTAAATGTGTGTTTTCATAATAGAGAGTAAAATGGTAATTTTGTTAGGATGATGACGTAAGCAAAAGAGCATATATCCTTATTCTGAAAACGTAGGACATGTTTCATTTTGACCTCTCAAAATGGGTCACCCACACAATTGTTTCATTTAATAAAGCTAACTATTTTCTTTTATTTAAGAAAAAAAACATGTGGGGTGGAGAGTTTCCAACCATAAATCTCTAGGTCATTAATACTAGCTTAACATCAGTTGAACTATGCTCATATTGTCGTCTAACCAATTCATCGAAGTTAGAAGAATTAAACTCAAGTTTTTTTCGAGAATGACATATATAACCTAAACAACATCATATATTTGTATTTAGAAAAAAAATCATATATGATATAAAGATGACATATCAAGAATAATGGAAGATATATATTTTTTTCACAAATTTGCAAACATAGTCATAGACCATTAATATTGCCATGAAATATATTTGTAGGGAATTTGCAAATTGACCAACTTTTTTAAAGAGACGATGCAATTTGCAAAAAGGTCGATTGCGAGTCGTCTCTGTTAGGGGTGTTCAACGAATCTGATAACCCGAAAAACCCGACTAACCCCATCCAAATCATAAAGGTTGAGTTGGGCTAGAATTAAATTTGGGTTGGGTCAGGTTTTATTTTAAAAGAACCGACTGGTTCGGTTTGGGTGTCGAGTTCAAGGATTTATTTTTAGGTTTAACCCGAACCGACCCGAATTTGTTCCACACCCGAACCGACCCAGGGTTTCCTATCCTTTCCTTTCCTACATTCCTTCCACACGCTGTACGCACGCCTCCTTCGACCTTCACCCTTTCCCTCCCAATCGCAAAAGCCGCTCCCAGCCTCTCTCTGTCCAACCACCGCCGCCGTTCAACCACCGTTGCTCGCACTTTCATTCGCATCGCAGCAGCCAAGCCAACAAGGTGGATTTTCGTTTTACTTTCTCCTTTCTCTCTCTCTCTTTTTTTTTTATTTTTTTATTTTTAACTCTGGTTTTACTTTGTCATTCCGCCGTTCAACCACCGTTGCTCGCACTTTCATTCGCATCGCAGCAGCCAAGCCAACAAGGTGGATTTTCGTTTTACTTTCTCCTTTCTCTCTCTCTCTCTGTTTTTTTTTTTTTTTTTTTTGAAACTCTGGTTTTACGTTGTCATTTTTTTTTTCCCTTTTCAGTTTTCACGCCTCTCAAATCGAGATTTAAATTGAAACATTACTTCTGCTCCGCTCGTCTGCTTGATTAGATTTAAAACTCTTTGTGATAATGTTTGCAAAAGAAGATTCCCCTCCTTTGTTGGCTCTCTGTTGGCTATCTTCTTTGCTTTTACATCCTGTGACTCTTGAAATGCCACAGTATTAGAGTAGTCATTCATTGTTGTTTAGTTGAGTTTGAATCTGTTAAGAGAGCTCACTAAAGAACAAACCTGGAAGTGTCAATGGTCTGTTATTTAGTCTCATAGATTACAACTGATTGAGTTTTTTATATTCTGTTTTTCGGTTGTAAATATATCTTTTATATTGTATTCTGTGTGCCTACACTAAAGAACAAAGTTGGAAGTATCAATTTTCTTTTATTTAGTCTCTTAGATTGCAACTTTGCAACTGATTGAGTTTGTTATATTCTGTTTTTCAGTTGTAAATTTTATTGTTTATATTGTATTTTCAGTGTGCCACTGTGCCTATATAAGGGCCACTGATTTGATCACTCATCAATGAAGAATGATTTATATTTGTGATCATTGAAGTTCTTCAGTTTAGTTTCATTCTTCATCTTAATAGAACCTTCTTGATACTGTTTGCAAAATAAACGTGCAATTTTGATTAAATTGTTTAAATTGTTTGTAGCATCTCTTGTAGCAATTACGGTGCAAGTGATCATTAGAATTTGAATTGTAATCTCATTATTTTGCTGTGGATAGTGGTTGAAAATTGGGCATTTAAACATTATAAAGTTGTTGTGATATAAGTAATTAGTTGTGTTTTTCTATCATATAAACATCCAAAGGAATATTTTGTTTTAAACACATCTTTTTTTTAAAAAGGGAACCCGGTGACCCAACCCGACCCAATCCGGACAAAATGGGTTGGGTTGGGTTGCCTTCATGAATAGGGTTGGTTGGGTTGGAAATTTAATTCGGGTTGGTCCAAAAATTACCCCTAACCCGGCCCAAACTGACTCGTGTACAACCCTAGCCTCTGCTGCAGAGAGGCTTTTCCATTTAGCACCACTCGAAACGAGAGGTTCGAAGTGTTCAATCAACAGACGCTTCTGATTCTCTCTTTCACTCGCTCCCACTGCCTGCTTATTCGCCGTCGGAGTCGGAGCTCGGTGGCTTCTAGGGCCACTTAACGTTCCATTTCACAAACATGGCGATCGTCGGCGTTCTAGCTCTACAGGGATCTTTTAACGAGCACATCGCAGGTATCTTCTTCTTCTCTATCGCTAGCTCATTTCGTAGTGGGCGTTTCTATGGATGAATACACTATGTTGTTTTACTGTGATGAGTTTTCGCCCTTAATTGATTGTGACGTGCAGCTTTGAGAAGGCTCGGAGTGAAGGGCGTAGAGATAAGGAAGCCCGAGCAGCTTCTTAATGTAGCGTCTTTAATTATTCCTGGGGGAGAAAGCACCACCATGGCCAAACTTGCGGAGCTCCATAATTTGGTCTATTCCTCTTTCCTCTAGATGTTGGTGCATCTGTAATCGTCTTTAAAGAGTTTCTTTAGTTTGTCCAAAAAACTTTTCGAACATGCGATGAGCTTTTGCCATCTTTAGTTAGCATAGCATACATGCCTGCTTGTCTATAATCACATAAAAGCGAACACATGAGTATGCAAAGAAAGTTGTAAAGATATTACATTCAATCGTGTAATAAACAACAATGTTATCTTTAAAACTTGTCTCTATGGTTTGCTTGGTAATGCTATTTGTCAAGAGTCGACGACTGAGCACTATTCCCACTGTAGCTTTTGCTTGCATTTATATCTTTCTTTGTATTTTATTTTCCCAGAACTTCATTTATTTGGATGGGATTTCACTCACGTAATCTCCTTGATTATCTCTAGTTTGGTTAGGTTAGGTAATGTAATTATTTTCTCCCAGAGATTTGTTTCCTATCTTCTTGTATTTATTGAGGTTTAAACCTTCTTTGCTGAATAACAGAGATTGATTACTTTTCTCCTCAAAACTTAATTTTGTTATCTCGGATTATACATACCAACATCCCAAATGTATGAAATAATCGTCTGTGTTAGTTTGGATGGGCCCAATACTTGGAATTAGAATCGAGTGAAGTATTTATATCGTCGTATTTTTGTGTATTTGCAGTTTCCTGCTTTGCGAGAGTTCGTTAGGATGGGGAAGCCTGTCTGGGGCACCTGTGCAGGGCTTATCTTTTTGGCAAACAAAGCTACCGGTAGATTTCCTTCTTTTTTCCCTGAACATCTCAACTTCGGATGTTTTCCCCACCTCCAAAACACCAATAAAATGGTTTAAATGTGTTCTAAACTTGATATGGATACATGTATTTTCAGGACAGAAAACTGGAGGACAGGAATTTGTTGGAGGCCTAGATTGTACTGTTCACAGAAACTTCTTTGGCAGTCAGGTAACTCTCGCTGGTTTCTCATGTTGGGTTTTGCTATCAAGATGCACGAGCAATAAGTGGAAAACAAAAGAACCTTGGAAATTGGTATGAAGCACGTATGGGATTCAAATTAGCATAAAACCACCTCTGCCTGTGTGGGTCTGTAGCAGATGTGAATTGTCCTTTTGAGTCATCTCGCAAATTGAATAGGTTTCTTGGAATTTTTTTGAATTATATCATGTTAGAGAAATATAGCCATAAAGAATCTCTGGAGAGATGAGACACTTGTTCATGGCCATTATGATCCTTCGCAATTTTTGAACTATGCTATTTGACGCATGTTAAAATCCATCTGTCTCAAATAATGACTTTGCCCCATTGAAAATTCTCATACTCGATTTAAATCCTCCATATCATAAGCATTACGAGATCTGGTTAGATTAAGTTTTAGTTGAAGCATGAAGTTCAGAATGCAGAATCCTCGATGCGATGGTTTTTGCTGCACAGTAGCTGATCCAAACACAATTCTACAAAGAATTGCTTAGATTTTGTTTCCAAATGTTCTATTTTCCCATGAATACATATTACTAGTATTACTGATAAGTATAGCAAGCCCCTGTAACTTGATGTTGAAGTTCGCTTTATATTCACTGTCCATGTCTTGAGTTCATATTTTCCTAATTTAAGAAGATCATGACTATGTAGCTTCAAAGCTTTGAGGCAGAGCTCTCAATACCAGAGCTCGTGTCTACCGAAGGTGGTCCAGAAACATTTCGTGGAGTTTTCATCCGAGCTCCTGCAATTCTTGATGTGGGACCAGAAGTCCAAGTGCTGGCTCATTGCCCTGTCTCTCCAAACTCTACCTTGCATTCAAATTCCACTGGTGAAGGCAAAGAGGTTTATTGCTGTTTACTTTCTACACTAGAAGATCTCTTCTTATTTATGTACATTGCTAGTGCCACTAATTTGAATAGAAAAATCATTATAAATAATCTATATATGTGAGGCAGAAGTTTCAGACTATATGCTTATCGGTTGTGAGACCTAGTTCAATAGAGTTATAGAGAATTCACTCTGTCACACTGGAGTTTACTTTTGCGTTTGTTTTCCTCCTACTCCTTGACATGGTTGTTTGAACATCTCAGGAAAAGGGTTCAGAAAGTAAAGTGATTGTAGCGGTGAGGGAAGGGAACTTGCTCGCAACTGCTTTCCATCCTGAATTAACCTCAGATAATAGATGGTATGATGTAGTTCTAGCTTAAAATACTACACTGCATGTTGTGATGATCATCTCAAGCGAGTTTCGACAATGGATTATGCAGGCACAGTTACTTCCTGAAGATGGCCGGTGATGTTGAAGCATCCTCAAGCAGCATAGAAAACATAGGAGTTGACAATGCGAGATTTGAAAGATCGAAGAGTGATCTTCCGATTTTTCAATAGTTTAAACCAAATGAATTCCCTCTTTTACATTATCAAGTTTCATTCTAGCTTTAATCTATCTATTTTGCAGTTTGCACCATGATTTGATTTATCTTCCTTATGTTAAGTTACAATATATTCTTCTGTTGTATTACTTTCATTTTTGTCGGTACTCTGTAGTCTGTAGGAGATGTTGTACATGGAATTTAATGTAAAAAATCCATTTCCTTTTGCTGGATTAATCATTGTTGGAAAACAAACTGCAGCTAAGTAATTAAGGTTGTTAGGCTACTAAGAATTTAATATTTTCAATTATTCAGAATTCTTGTTGATGAATTTGACTTAGGGACATCAACAAAAATAAGTGGTGAAGTGGGTTATTTTTACTCCCGATTATTCTATCTATTCTCTATCGTAACTATCATTCAACCCACTTGATTATTCTAGGGGTGATTGCAACAATAGCAAAAGGGATTTTTCTTTTTTTAATTGCAAGCGTGTCTTTACTTTTTTAGGATTGCAATTATGGCAAAATATTTAGTCTAGCCCAAAACGCGAAGAGAAAAAGTCAAAAATACCTTTTTAAAAAATTTTCGGTGTTTTACTGTTATAAAGTATATCAGTGGTATATCAAATATACTATTGATATACCTAAAATGAAATATATCAGATATACTGTCGATATACTATTGATATACTTAAAATGAAATATATCTGATATACCGTAGCTATACTTTACTATGATATATTAGTGGAGTGATATTCCTAATATGAAGTATATTAACATTATATCGTTATTTTATATTCAATATATCATATATACATAAATTAAAGTACATATACTACTAATATACTCTTGATAATTAAAAATATATATTAATGATTTTTTTAAAAAAATAAAGTCTATCATTGATATATTTAGTCACTCCTAATCAAGCATTTCAATGTACTTCTCAAAAAAAAAAAAGTATATCAATGTTATTAATAATTTGAATAGTATAACAAAAGAGGCATATCAATGAACATATACTAGTCAAATATCAATGAACATATTTGAATAGAGTTCAGGGTTCAGGGTTCAGGGTTTTGGTGAAATATGGATGAGAAAATTTCACCAATGAAGTTGTATTTTTAGGGTTTAGGGTTTTGGTGAAATATGGATGGGAAAATTTCACCAATGAAGTTGTATTTTTAACTCCACCAAAAGCCACTATTTATAGGCAATTTGTCAAGCAAGATGTGGCTTAAAGTGGACACCAAGCATCAATATTTACATGGCACATGGACTATATGGATAGTGACACATGGCCTTTAGGACACTAAGCAAACTTATGGACATTTATTTTATTACAATATTTATAATAATAAACACGTTATTTCATGTCAATATTCAAACAACACGGAAAAAAAAAGGGAGGAAAAAAATTCATCAAATGATTAAAGTTTAATAAGGTTTTTTTTTATAAAAAAATTATGGATTAACTTCTAAAATAGACGAAAATGATAAACGTCACACATTTTCAAAAGAAAGATATATGTCATTTTGTCTCTGCTCTAACATCGCTCTCTCTCGCTGCTCTTGCCACTTTCGCTCTAGCTTATCGCCCTCTCTCCAATTTCTCTCTCCAATCTCTCACGCTATCTCCAATGCTCTCACTTCTTGCTCTCGCTCTCTCCCTCCAATTTCTACCTCCAATCTCTTACTCTCTATAATTTCTCTCTCCAATCTCTTGCTCCCTCACCAAGCTCTTAAATCTCGCCTCGCTCCAATCTCTCGCTCTTAAATGCCTTAAATGTGTGTTTTCATAATAGAGAGTAAAATGGTAATTTTGTTAGGATGATGACGTAAGCAAAAGAGCATATATCCTTATTCTGAAAACGTAGGACATGTTTCATTTTGACCTCTCAAAATGGGTCACCCACACAATTGTTTCATTTAATAAAGCTAACTATTTTCTTTTATTTAAGAAAAAAAACATGTGGGGTGGAGAGTTTCCAACCATAAATCTCTAGGTCATTAATACTAGCTTAACATCAGTTGAACTATGCTCATATTGTCGTCTAACCAATTCATCGAAGTTAGAAGAATTAAACTCAAGTTTTTTTTCGAGAATGACATATATAACCTAAACAACATCATATATTTGTATTTAGAAAAAAAATCATATATGATATAAAGATGACATATCAAGAATAATGGAAGATATATATTTTTTTCACAAATTTGCAAACATAGTCATAGACCATTAATATTGCCATGAAATATATTTGTAGGGAATTTGCAAATTGACCAACTTTTTTAAAGAGACGATGCAATTTGCAAAAAGGTCGATTGCGAGTCGTCTCTGTTAGGGGTGTTCAACGAATCTGATAACCCGAAAAACCCGACTAACCCCATCCAAATCATAAAGGTTGAGTTGGGCTAGAATTAAATTTGGGTTGGGTCAGGTTTTATTTTAAAAGAACCGACTGGTTCGGTTTGGGTGTCGAGTTCAAGGATTTATTTTTAGGTTTAACCCGAACCGACCCGAATTTGTTCCACACCCGAACCGACCCAGGGTTTCCTATCCTTTCCTTTCCTACATTCCTTCCACACGCTGTACGCACGCCTCCTTCGACCTTCACCCTTTCCCTCCCAATCGCAAAAGCCGCTCCCAGCCTCTCTCTGTCCAACCACCGCCGCCGTTCAACCACCGTTGCTCGCACTTTCATTCGCATCGCAGCAGCCAAGCCAACAAGGTGGATTTTCGTTTTACTTTCTCCTTTCTCTCTCTCTCTTTTTTTTTTATTTTTTTATTTTTAACTCTGGTTTTACTTTGTCATTCCGCCGTTCAACCACCGTTGCTCGCACTTTCATTCGCATCGCAGCAGCCAAGCCAACAAGGTGGATTTTCGTTTTACTTTCTCCTTTCTCTCTCTCTCTCTGTTTTTTTTTTTTTTTTTTTTGAAACTCTGGTTTTACGTTGTCATTTTTTTTTTTCCCTTTTCAGTTTTCACGCCTCTCAAATCGAGATTTAAATTGAAACATTACTTCTGCTCCGCTCGTCTGCTTGATTAGATTTAAAACTCTTTGTGATAATGTTTGCAAAAGAAGATTCCCCTCCTTTGTTGGCTCTCTGTTGGCTATCTTCTTTGCTTTTACATCCTGTGACTCTTGAAATGCCACAGTATTAGAGTAGTCATTCATTGTTGTTTAGTTGAGTTTGAATCTGTTAAGAGAGCTCACTAAAGAACAAACCTGGAAGTGTCAATGGTCTGTTATTTAGTCTCATAGATTACAACTGATTGAGTTTTTTATATTCTGTTTTTCGGTTGTAAATATATCTTTTATATTGTATTCTGTGTGCCTACACTAAAGAACAAAGTTGGAAGTATCAATTTTCTTTTATTTAGTCTCTTAGATTGCAACTTTGCAACTGATTGAGTTTGTTATATTCTGTTTTTCAGTTGTAAATTTTATTGTTTATATTGTATTTTCAGTGTGCCACTGTGCCTATATAAGGGCCACTGATTTGATCACTCATCAATGAAGAATGATTTATATTTGTGATCATTGAAGTTCTTCAGTTTAGTTTCATTCTTCATCTTAATAGAACCTTCTTGATACTGTTTGCAAAATAAACGTGCAATTTTGATTAAATTGTTTAAATTGTTTGTAGCATCTCTTGTAGCAATTACGGTGCAAGTGATCATTAGAATTTGAATTGTAATCTCATTATTTTGCTGTGGATAGTGGTTGAAAATTGGGCATTTAAACATTATAAAGTTGTTGTGATATAAGTAATTAGTTGTGTTTTTCTATCATATAAACATCCAAAGGAATATTTTGTTTTAAACACATCTTTTTTTTAAAAAGGGAACCCGGTGACCCAACCCGACCCAATCCGGACAAAATGGGTTGGGTTGGGTTGCCTTCATGAATAGGGTTGGTTGGGTTGGAGAT
The DNA here is from genome assembly GCA_017139565.1 of Luffa aegyptiaca. NCBI lineage: Eukaryota > Viridiplantae > Streptophyta > Magnoliopsida > Cucurbitales > Cucurbitaceae > Luffa > Luffa aegyptiaca. The sequence goes on along the minus strand of CM029406.1, from coordinate 497,702 downwards.
TTAATTCGGGTTGGTCCAAAAATTACCCCTAACCCGGCCCAAACTGACTCGTGTACAACCCTAGCCTCTGCTGCAGAGAGGCTTTTCCATTTAGCACCACTCGAAACGAGAGGTTCGAAGTGTTCAATCAACAGACGCTTCTGATTCTCTCTTTCACTCGCTCCCACTGCCTGCTTATTCGCCGTCGGAGTCGGAGCTCGGTGGCTTCTAGGGCCACTGAACGTTCCATTTCACAAACATGGCGATCGTCGGCGTTCTAGCTCTACAGGGATCTTTTAACGAGCACATCGCAGGTATCTTCTTCTTCTCTATCGCTAGCTCATTTCGTAGTGGGCGTTTCTATGGATGAATACACTATGTTGTTTTACTGTGATGAGTTTTCGCCCTTAATTGATTGTGACGTGCAGCTTTGAGAAGGCTCGGAGTGAAGGGCGTAGAGATAAGGAAGCCCGAGCAGCTTCTTAATGTAGCGTCTTTAATTATTCCTGGGGGAGAAAGCACCACCATGGCCAAACTTGCGGAGCTCCATAATTTGGTCTATTCCTCTTTCCTCTAGATGTTGGTGCATCTGTAATCGTCTTTAAAGAGTTTCTTTAGTTTGTCCAAAAAACTTTTCGAACATGCGATGAGCTTTTGCCATCTTTAGTTAGCATAGCATACATGCCTGCTTGTCTATAATCACATAAAAGCGAACACATGAGTATGCAAAGAAAGTTGTAAAGATATTACATTCAATCGTGTAATAAACAACAATGTTATCTTTAAAACTTGTCTCTATGGTTTGCTTGGTAATGCTATTTGTCAAGAGTCGACGACTGAGCACTATTCCCACTGTAGCTTTTGCTTGCATTTATATCTTTCTTTGTATTTTATTTTCCCAGAACTTCATTTATTTGGATGGGATTTCACTCACGTAATCTCCTTGATTATCTCTAGTTTGGTTAGGTTAGGTAATGTAATTATTTTCTCCCAGAGATTTGTTTCCTATCTTCTTGTATTTATTGAGGTTTAAACCTTCTTTGCTGAATAACAGAGATTGATTACTTTTCTCCTCAAAACTTAATTTTGTTATCTCGGATTATACATACCAACATCCCAAATGTATGAAATAATCGTCTGTGTTAGTTTGGATGGGCCCAATACTTGGAATTAGAATCGAGTGAAGTATTTATATCGTCGTATTTTTGTGTATTTGCAGTTTCCTGCTTTGCGAGAGTTCGTTAGGATGGGGAAGCCTGTCTGGGGCACCTGTGCAGGGCTTATCTTTTTGGCAAACAAAGCTACCGGTAGATTTCCTTCTTTTTTCCCTGAACATCTCAACTTCGGATGTTTTCCCCACCTCCAAAACACCAATAAAATGGTTTAAATGTGTTCTAAACTTGATATGGATACATGTATTTTCAGGACAGAAAACTGGAGGACAGGAATTTGTTGGAGGCCTAGATTGTACTGTTCACAGAAACTTCTTTGGCAGTCAGGTAACTCTCGCTGGTTTCTCATGTTGGGTTTTGCTATCAAGATGCACGAGCAATAAGTGGAAAACAAAAGAACCTTGGAAATTGGTATGAAGCACGTATGGGATTCAAATTAGCATAAAACCACCTCTGCCTGTGTGGGTCTGTAGCAGATGTGAATTGTCCTTTTGAGTCATCTCGCAAATTGAATAGGTTTCTTGGAATTTTTTTGAATTATATCATGTTAGAGAAATATAGCCATAAAGAATCTCTGGAGAGATGAGACACTTGTTCATGGCCATTATGATCCTTCGCAATTTTTGAACTATGCTATTTGACGCATGTTAAAATCCATCTGTCTCAAATAATGACTTTGCCCCATTGAAAATTCTCATACTCGATTTAAATCCTCCATATCATAAGCATTACGAGATCTGGTTAGATTAAGTTTTAGTTGAAGCATGAAGTTCAGAATGCAGAATCCTCGATGCGATGGTTTTTGCTGCACAGTAGCTGATCCAAACACAATTCTACAAAGAATTGCTTAGATTTTGTTTCCAAATGTTCTATTTTCCCATGAATACATATTACTAGTATTACTGATAAGTATAGCAAGCCCCTGTAACTTGATGTTGAAGTTCGCTTTATATTCACTGTCCATGTCTTGAGTTCATATTTTCCTAATTTAAGAAGATCATGACTATGTAGCTTCAAAGCTTTGAGGCAGAGCTCTCAATACCAGAGCTCGTGTCTACCGAAGGTGGTCCAGAAACATTTCGTGGAGTTTTCATCCGAGCTCCTGCAATTCTTGATGTGGGACCAGAAGTCCAAGTGCTGGCTCATTGCCCTGTCTCTCCAAACTCTACCTTGCATTCAAATTCCACTGGTGAAGGCAAAGAGGTTTATTGCTGTTTACTTTCTACACTAGAAGATCTCTTCTTATTTATGTACATTGCTAGTGCCACTAATTTGAATAGAAAAATCATTATAAATAATCTATATATGTGAGGCAGAAGTTTCAGACTATATGCTTATCGGTTGTGAGACCTAGTTCAATAGAGTTATAGAGAATTCACTCTGTCACACTGGAGTTTACTTTTGCGTTTGTTTTCCTCCTACTCCTTGACATGGTTGTTTGAACATCTCAGGAAAAGGGTTCAGAAAGTAAAGTGATTGTAGCGGTGAGGGAAGGGAACTTGCTCGCAACTGCTTTCCATCCTGAATTAACCTCAGATAATAGATGGTATGATGTAGTTCTAGCTTAAAATACTACACTGCATGTTGTGATGATCATCTCAAGCGAGTTTCGACAATGGATTATGCAGGCACAGTTACTTCCTGAAGATGGCCGGTGATGTTGAAGCATCCTCAAGCAGCATAGAAAACATAGGAGTTGACAATGCGAGATTTGAAAGATCGAAGAGTGATCTTCCGATTTTTCAATAGTTTAAACCAAATGAATTCCCTCTTTTACATTATCAAGTTTCATTCTAGCTTTAATCTATCTATTTTGCAGTTTGCACCATGATTTGATTTATCTTCCTTATGTTAAGTTACAATATATTCTTCTGTTGTATTACTTTCATTTTTGTCGGTACTCTGTAGTCTGTAGGAGATGTTGTACATGGAATTTAATGTAAAAAATCCATTTCCTTTTGCTGGATTAATCATTGTTGGAAAACAAACTGCAGCTAAGTAATTAAGGTTGTTAGGCTACTAAGAATTTAATATTTTCAATTATTCAGAATTCTTGTTGATGAATTTGACTTAGGGACATCAACAAAAATAAGTGGTGAAGTGGGTTATTTTTACTCCCGATTATTCTATCTATTCTCTATCGTAACTATCATTCAACCCACTTGATTATTCTAGGGGTGATTGCAACAATAGCAAAAGGGATTTTTCTTTTTTTAATTGCAAGCGTGTCTTTACTTTTTTAGGATTGCAATTATGGCAAAATATTTAGTCTAGCCCAAAACGCGAAGAGAAAAAGTCAAAAATACCTTTTTAAAAAATTTTCGGTGTTTTACTGTTATAAAGTATATCAGTGGTATATCAAATATACTATTGATATACCTAAAATGAAATATATCAGATATACTGTCGATATACTATTGATATACTTAAAATGAAATATATCTGATATACCGTAGCTATACTTTACTATGATATATTAGTGGAGTGATATTCCTAATATGAAGTATATTAACATTATATCGTTATTTTATATTCAATATATCATATATACATAAATTAAAGTACATATACTACTAATATACTCTTGATAATTAAAAATATATATTAATGATTTTTTTAAAAAAATAAAGTCTATCATTGATATATTTAGTCACTCCTAATCAAGCATTTCAATGTACTTCTCAAAAAAAAAAAAGTATATCAATGTTATTAATAATTTGAATAGTATAACAAAAGAGGCATATCAATGAACATATACTAGTCAAATATCAATGAACATATTTGAATAGAGTTCAGGGTTCAGGGTTTTGGTGAAATATGGATGAGAAAATTTCACCAATGAAGTTGTATTTTTAGGGTTTAGGGTTTTGGTGAAATATGGATGGGAAAATTTCACCAATGAAGTTGTATTTTTAACTCCACCAAAAGCCACTATTTATAGGCAATTTGTCAAGCAAGATGTGGCTCAAAGTGGACACCAAGCATTAATATTTACATGGCACATGGACTATATGGATAGTGACACATGGCCTTTAGGACACTAAGCAAACTTATGGACATTTATTTTATTACAATATTTATAATAATAAACACGTTATTTCATGTCAATATTCAAACAACACGGAAAAAAAAAGGGAGGAAAAAAATTCATCAAATGATTAAAGTTTAATAAGGTTTTTTTTTATAAAAAAATTATGGATTAACTTCTAAAATAGACGAAAATGATAAACGTCACACATTTTCAAAACAAAGATATATGTCATTTTGTCTCTGCTCTAACATCGCTCTCTCTCGCTGCTCTTGCCACTTTCGCTCTAGCTTATCGCCCTCTCTCCAATTTCTCTCTCCAATCTCTCACGCTATCTCCAATGCTCTCACTTCTTGCTCTCGCTCTCTCCCTCCAATTTCTACCTCCAATCTCTTACTCTCTATAATTTCTCTCTCCAATCTCTTGCTCCCTCACCAAGCTCTTAAATCTCGCCTCGCTCCAATCTCTCGCTCTTAAATGCCTTAAATGTGTGTTTTCATAATAGAGAGTAAAATGGTAATTTTGTTAGGATGATGACGTAAGCAAAAGAGCATATATCCTTATTCTGAAAACGTAGGACATGTTTCATTTTGACCTCTCAAAATGGGTCACCCACACAATTGTTTCATTTAATAAAGCTAACTATTTTCTTTTATTTAAGAAAAAAAACATGTGGGGTGGAGAGTTTCCAACCATAAATCTCTAGGTCATTAATACTAGCTTAACATCAGTTGAACTATGCTCATATTGTCGTCTAACCAATTCATCGAAGTTAGAAGAATTAAACTCAAGTTTTTTTTCGAGAATGACATATATAACCTAAACAACATCATATATTTGTATTTAGAAAAAAAATCATATATGATATAAAGATGACATATCAAGAATAATGGAAGATATATATTTTTTTCACAAATTTGCAAACATAGTCATAGACCATTAATATTGCCATGAAATATATTTGTAGGGAATTTGCAAATTGACCAACTTTTTTAAAGAGACGATGCAATTTGCAAAAAGGTCGATTGCGAGTCGTCTCTGTTAGGGGTGTTCAACGAATCTGATAACCCGAAAAACCCGACTAACCCCATCCAAATCATAAAGGTTGAGTTGGGCTAGAATTAAATTTGGGTTGGGTCAGGTTTTATTTTAAAAGAACCGACTGGTTCGGTTTGGGTGTCGAGTTCAAGGATTTATTTTTAGGTTTAACCCGAACCGACCCGAATTTGTTCCACACCCGAACCGACCCAGGGTTTCCTATCCTTTCCTTTCCTACATTCCTTCCACACGCTGTACGCACGCCTCCTTCGACCTTCACCCTTTCCCTCCCAATCGCAAAAGCCGCTCCCAGCCTCTCTCTGTCCAACCACCGCCGCCGTTCAACCACCGTTGCTCGCACTTTCATTCGCATCGCAGCAGCCAAGCCAACAAGGTGGATTTTCGTTTTACTTTCTCCTTTCTCTCTCTCTCTTTTTTTTTTATTTTTTTATTTTTAACTCTGGTTTTACTTTGTCATTCCGCCGTTCAACCACCGTTGCTCGCACTTTCATTCGCATCGCAGCAGCCAAGCCAACAAGGTGGATTTTCGTTTTACTTTCTCCTTTCTCTCTCTCTCTCTGTTTTTTTTTTTTTTTTTTTTGAAACTCTGGTTTTACGTTGTCATTTTTTTTTTCCCTTTTCAGTTTTCACGCCTCTCAAATCGAGATTTAAATTGAAACATTACTTCTGCTCCGCTCGTCTGCTTGATTAGATTTAAAACTCTTTGTGATAATGTTTGCAAAAGAAGATTCCCCTCCTTTGTTGGCTCTCTGTTGGCTATCTTCTTTGCTTTTACATCCTGTGACTCTTGAAATGCCACAGTATTAGAGTAGTCATTCATTGTTGTTTAGTTGAGTTTGAATCTGTTAAGAGAGCTCACTAAAGAACAAACCTGGAAGTGTCAATGGTCTGTTATTTAGTCTCATAGATTACAACTGATTGAGTTTTTTATATTCTGTTTTTCGGTTGTAAATATATCTTTTATATTGTATTCTGTGTGCCTACACTAAAGAACAAAGTTGGAAGTATCAATTTTCTTTTATTTAGTCTCTTAGATTGCAACTTTGCAACTGATTGAGTTTGTTATATTCTGTTTTTCAGTTGTAAATTTTATTGTTTATATTGTATTTTCAGTGTGCCACTGTGCCTATATAAGGGCCACTGATTTGATCACTCATCAATGAAGAATGATTTATATTTGTGATCATTGAAGTTCTTCAGTTTAGTTTCATTCTTCATCTTAATAGAACCTTCTTGATACTGTTTGCAAAATAAACGTGCAATTTTGATTAAATTGTTTAAATTGTTTGTAGCATCTCTTGTAGCAATTACGGTGCAAGTGATCATTAGAATTTGAATTGTAATCTCATTATTTTGCTGTGGATAGTGGTTGAAAATTGGGCATTTAAACATTATAAAGTTGTTGTGATATAAGTAATTAGTTGTGTTTTTCTATCATATAAACATCCAAAGGAATATTTTGTTTTAAACACATCTTTTTTTTAAAAAGGGAACCCGGTGACCCAACCCGACCCAATCCGGACAAAATGGGTTGGGTTGGGTTGCCTTCATGAATAGGGTTGGTTGGGTTGGAGATTTAATTCGGGTTGGTCCAAAAATTACCCCTAACCCGGCCCAAACTGACTCGTGTACAACCCTAGCCTCTGCTGCAGAGAGGCTTTTCCATTTAGCACCACTCGAAACGAGAGGTTCGAAGTGTTCAATCAACAGACGCTTCTGATTCTCTCTTTCACTCGCTCCCACTGCCTGCTTATTCGCCGTCGGAGTCGGAGCTCGGTGGCTTCTAGGGCCACTGAACGTTCCATTTCACAAACATGGCGATCGTCGGCGTTCTAGCTCTACAGGGATCTTTTAACGAGCACATCGCAGGTATCTTCTTCTTCTCTATCGCTAGCTCATTTCGTAGTGGGCGTTTCTATGGATGAATACACTATGTTGTTTTACTGTGATGAGTTTTCGCCCTTAATTGATTGTGACGTGCAGCTTTGAGAAGGCTCGGAGTGAAGGGCGTAGAGATAAGGAAGCCCGAGCAGCTTCTTAATGTAGCGTCTTTAATTATTCCTGGGGGAGAAAGCACCACCATGGCCAAACTTGCGGAGCTCCATAATTTGGTCTATTCCTCTTTCCTCTAGATGTTGGTGCATCTGTAATCGTCTTTAAAGAGTTTCTTTAGTTTGTCCAAAAAACTTTTCGAACATGCGATGAGCTTTTGCCATCTTTAGTTAGCATAGCATACATGCCTGCTTGTCTATAATCACATAAAAGCGAACACATGAGTATGCAAAGAAAGTTGTAAAGATATTACATTCAATCGTGTAATAAACAACAATGTTATCTTTAAAACTTGTCTCTATGGTTTGCTTGGTAATGCTATTTGTCAAGAGTCGACGACTGAGCACTATTCCCACTGTAGCTTTTGCTTGCATTTATATCTTTCTTTGTATTTTATTTTCCCAGAACTTCATTTATTTGGATGGGATTTCACTCACGTAATCTCCTTGATTATCTCTAGTTTGGTTAGGTTAGGTAATGTAATTATTTTCTCCCAGAGATTTGTTTCCTATCTTCTTGTATTTATTGAGGTTTAAACCTTCTTTGCTGAATAACAGAGATTGATTACTTTTCTCCTCAAAACTTAATTTTGTTATCTCGGATTATACATACCAACATCCCAAATGTATGAAATAATCGTCTGTGTTAGTTTGGATGGGCCCAATACTTGGAATTAGAATCGAGTGAAGTATTTATATCGTCGTATTTTTGTGTATTTGCAGTTTCCTGCTTTGCGAGAGTTCGTTAGGATGGGGAAGCCTGTCTGGGGCACCTGTGCAGGGCTTATCTTTTTGGCAAACAAAGCTACCGGTAGATTTCCTTCTTTTTTCCCTGAACATCTCAACTTCGGATGTTTTCCCCACCTCCAAAACACCAATAAAATGGTTTAAATGTGTTCTAAACTTGATATGGATACATGTATTTTCAGGACAGAAAACTGGAGGACAGGAATTTGTTGGAGGCCTAGATTGTACTGTTCACAGAAACTTCTTTGGCAGTCAGGTAACTCTCGCTGGTTTCTCATGTTGGGTTTTGCTATCAAGATGCACGAGCAATAAGTGGAAAACAAAAGAACCTTGGAAATTGGTATGAAGCACGTATGGGATTCAAATTAGCATAAAACCACCTCTGCCTGTGTGGGTCTGTAGCAGATGTGAATTGTCCTTTTGAGTCATCTCGCAAATTGAATAGGTTTCTTGGAATTTTTTTGAATTATATCATGTTAGAGAAATATAGCCATAAAGAATCTCTGGAGAGATGAGACACTTGTTCATGGCCATTATGATCCTTCGCAATTTTTGAACTATGCTATTTGACGCATGTTAAAATCCATCTGTCTCAAATAATGACTTTGCCCCATTGAAAATTCTCATACTCGATTTAAATCCTCCATATCATAAGCATTACGAGATCTGGTTAGATTAAGTTTTAGTTGAAGCATGAAGTTCAGAATGCAGAATCCTCGATGCGATGGTTTTTGCTGCACAGTAGCTGATCCAAACACAATTCTACAAAGAATTGCTTAGATTTTGTTTCCAAATGTTCTATTTTCCCATGAATACATATTACTAGTATTACTGATAAGTATAGCAAGCCCCTGTAACTTGATGTTGAAGTTCGCTTTATATTCACTGTCCATGTCTTGAGTTCATATTTTCCTAATTTAAGAAGATCATGACTATGTAGCTTCAAAGCTTTGAGGCAGAGCTCTCAATACCAGAGCTCGTGTCTACCGAAGGTGGTCCAGAAACATTTCGTGGAGTTTTCATCCGAGCTCCTGCAATTCTTGATGTGGGACCAGAAGTCCAAGTGCTGGCTCATTGCCCTGTCTCTCCAAACTCTACCTTGCATTCAAATTCCACTGGTGAAGGCAAAGAGGTTTATTGCTGTTTACTTTCTACACTAGAAGATCTCTTCTTATTTATGTACATTGCTAGTGCCACTAATTTGAATAGAAAAATCATTATAAATAATCTATATATGTGAGGCAGAAGTTTCAGACTATATGCTTATCGGTTGTGAGACCTAGTTCAATAGAGTTATAGAGAATTCACTCTGTCACACTGGAGTTTACTTTTGCGTTTGTTTTCCTCCTACTCCTTGACATGGTTGTTTGAACATCTCAGGAAAAGGGTTCAGAAAGTAAAGTGATTGTAGCGGTGAGGGAAGGGAACTTGCTCGCAACTGCTTTCCATCCTGAATTAACCTCAGATAATAGATGGTATGATGTAGTTCTAGCTTAAAATACTACACTGCATGTTGTGATGATCATCTCAAGCGAGTTTCGACAATGGATTATGCAGGCACAGTTACTTCCTGAAGATGGCCGGTGATGTTGAAGCATCCTCAAGCAGCATAGAAAACATAGGAGTTGACAATGCGAGATTTGAAAGATCGAAGAGTGATCTTCCGATTTTTCAATAGTTTAAACCAAATGAATTCCCTCTTTTACATTATCAAGTTTCATTCTAGCTTTAATCTATCTATTTTGCAGTTTGCACCATGATTTGATTTATCTTCCTTATGTTAAGTTACAATATATTCTTCTGTTGTATTACTTTCATTTTTGTCGGTACTCTGTAGTCTGTAGGAGATGTTGTACATGGAATTTAATGTAAAAAATCCATTTCCTTTTGCTGGATTAATCATTGTTGGAAAACAAACTGCAGCTAAGTAATTAAGGTTGTTAGGCTACTAAGAATTTAATATTTTCAATTATTCAGAATTCTTGTTGATGAATTTGACTTAGGGACATCAACAAAAATAAGTGGTGAAGTGGGTTATTTTTACTCCCGATTATTCTATCTATTCTCTATCGTAACTATCATTCAACCCACTTGATTATTCTAGGGGTGATTGCAACAATAGCAAAAGGGATTTTTCTTTTTTTAATTGCAAGCGTGTCTTTACTTTTTTAGGATTGCAATTATGGCAAAATATTTAGTCTAGCCCAAAACGCGAAGAGAAAAAGTCAAAAATACCTTTTTAAAAAATTTTCGGTGTTTTACTGTTATAAAGTATATCAGTGGTATATCAAATATACTATTGATATACCTAAAATGAAATATATCAGATATACTGTCGATATACTATTGATATACTTAAAATGAAATATATCTGATATACCGTAGCTATACTTTACTATGATATATTAGTGGAGTGATATTCCTAATATGAAGTATATTAACATTATATCGTTATTTTATATTCAATATATCATATATACATAAATTAAAGTACATATACTACTAATATACTCTTGATAATTAAAAATATATATTAATGATTTTTTTAAAAAAATAAAGTCTATCATTGATATATTTAGTCACTCCTAATCAAGCATTTCAATGTATTTCTCAAAAAAAAAAAAGTATATCAATGTTATTAATAATTTGAATAGTATAACAAAAGAGGCATATCAATGAACATATACTAGTCAAATATCAATGAACATATTTGAATAGAGTTCAGGGTTCAGGGTTCAGGGTTTTGGTGAAATATGGATGAGAAAATTTCACCAATGAAGTTGTATTTTTAGGGTTTAGGGTTTTGGTGAAATATGGATGGGAAAATTTCACCAATGAAGTTGTATTTTTAACTCCACCAAAAGCAACTATTTATAGGCAATTTGTCAAGCAAGATGTGGCTCAAAGTGGACACCAAGCATCAATATTTACATGGCACATGGACTATATGGATAGTGACACATGGCCTTTAGGACACTAAGCAAACTTATGGACATTTATTTTATTACAATATTTATAATAATAAACACGTTATTTCATGTCAATATTCAAACAACACGGAAAAAACAAGGGAGGAAAAAAATTCATAAAATGATTAAAGTTTAATAAGGTTTTTTTTTAAAAAAAATTATGGATTAACTTCTAAAATAGACGAAAATGATAAACGTCACACATTTTCAAAACAAAGATATATGTCATTTTGTCTCTGCTCTAACATCGCTCTCTCTCGCTGCTCTTGCCACTTTCGCTCTAGCTTATCGCCCTCTCTCCAATTTCTCTCTCCAATCTCTCACGCTATCTCCAATGCTCTCACTTCTTGCTCTCGCTCTCTCCCTCCAATTTCTACCTCCAATCTCTTACTCTCTATAATTTCTCTCTCCAATCTCTTGCTCCCTCACCAAGCTCTTAAATCTCGCCTCGCTCCAATCTCTCGCTCTTAAATGCCTTAAATGTGTGTTTTCATATAGAGAGTAAAATGACAATTTTGTTAGGATTATGACACGCCCACGCCCACGCCCTGCGCGCGCGACACGCTCACGCCCACCCCCTGCGAGCGCGCCACGCCCACGGCCACCACACTACGCGCGCCACGCCCTGCCCACCAGCCTCTGTGCGCGCCACGCCCTGCCCACCAGCCCTTGTGCGCGCCACGCCCTGCCCACAACCCAGCCCCTTGTGCGTGCCATGACGCTCCACCAGCCCCTCATATTCACTCAACCATGCCCCACTAGCCCACCAACCCACCATGTTCTACCACCGCTCCCCACCAACCCACCATGTGCCCACAACATTCCCCGCCACGCTCCCACCTATCTTGTGAGTGTGGCAAGTCTCACCATCCCCCTCTCCTTGTTCGCCGAGCCCCCCACCATCACCCTTGCCCAGGCGCCACGACACCCAACCTCACCATATGCACGCCCATACCCCCACCATCGCCCTTGCCCATGCGACACGACACCCACCCTTACTACATGCACGCCATACCCTCACCAACACCTACAACTTGAGAGTTGTTCAACTAAGCATTGAAAATGGTCTTGGCCTTGTATTAATAAAGGCAAGGTTTAACCATGGAGGTTAGCCTAACATGAAGAGGCATGAAGGTTAGTGGTTTGCCTCATCATGTGCACGCCCCACCAACCCCCCCCCCCCCCAACTGTCGCGAGTCATAGACAACATTGGAGGTTTTTTTTTTTTTAAAACTCAAATTCAATGGACAAAATCAGAATGTTGATACTAGAGTAAGTTCTTATTTGGCCTTGGTGTGGGGATATCGTGGTGTAGCACAGTCTAAGAACGTAGAACGACAACACCAAGTCACCCCATCTTGTGCGTGTCATACATCCAACATCCATTGTATGTAGACAAACACTATAATACGGAATAATGATGTCCAATTTGTTCTTTTGAAACTAAGAATAATGTAATAATGGATTCAACAAATCAATAGAATCTTTGCACAAAGTATGTAGGTACAATGACACCAAGACACCCATCTTGCACGTGTTGTGACACCCATCACCAATGACACATGAAAGTAAATGTACAATGCTCATATTGTTTTGCTCTTTTTGTTTGAACTAAACAATACAAAAGAATGATGCCCACAAAATAAAAGAACCTTAGCACAAATAATGTAGGTTCATGACACGAAGACACCCACCTTGCACGTGTCATGACACCCACCACCCATGAAACATGAAAGTAGATGTATAATGCTTGTATTGTTGTGAATTTTTTTTTGGGAACTAAGAAACACAAAAGAATGATGCCCACGTGATTTCAAATTTTTTCTCCCACTCTAGGTATTTTTTTTTAATATTTGATTTTTTAATATTAAAATATTAATTAGAAATAATTTGTTGGTCCAAAAATTATGAAACTTGTTTTCTAGACTAATTTCAATGTCCTAAACATGAATCAATCAACATCATGTCCTAAAACAATCTCAAACTTGAGATATTTGACCGTATGACCGCTTAGAAATTTAATGTGCAAGCCTGCCAGACAAAAAATGCCTCAGAATGTACTATATAGGGGGGCGACCTGCCTGCATGGGCGGGGCGTGGGGGTACCCCTATGTCGCCACGCCCACGCCCCAAGCACAATGCGCCGCACATGGGCATATGCTTGGGGCGTGGGAGTGGCGGTCGAAGGCCCGAGGAGGGCGGGCGGCTGAACGTGCACGGTGGGGTGGGGTCGGGTGCCTTCGGGTGTGCGGCATGAACCTTGTCGGGCGTGAGATGTTGTGGTGTTGCTTGTAGTCCTCGGGCATTCACCCGGAGGCCTGGGGAGGGCGGGTGGCGCGGCGGCGGAACGTGCACGATGGGGCGGGGCCGGATGCCTTTTGGCGTGCGACATGTGTTGGGTTTTATGCCCTAAAACTCGTAGATAGTGAATGTAACTGTTGACCGGATATTAATGAAATAATATTGATATATTTTTCAATTAATTGTTATTAGTTATTTTATATTTGTCTTTGCCTAATAATAACCCTAATCCAATAAACTAGACATCCAAGGTTGTAATATGAGTCTTGAACTATATGTAGCGACATATGGGATCATTGTTCAAGAAACAGCCTAAAGGGTCTATAGTATAGGGATAAGACTGGGTGCCTTATCCTGGTGACACTATGGATACGACCCACTTTGTATTTGATACAAACGCTGCAATCCAACGCGTTCGTGTAGGAGACATGCGAGTGGGGGTATCCTATGCAATGAGTTTGCATAAGACCGGACCGCAAAATAGTAACCACCGGTTATAACACCGTTAACTAGTTGGCTTTCTATTTCACTAGGACGACCTAGACAACTTAGTCTTAATCCTGAGTTGATTATGGACTCCTGCTCATGAGAGATTGTCCTTTGATTTGTATGGGTGAGAGTGGCCAATACGCCGACTCAATAAGCCTACCACTTTGGGGACAAGACCGAATGGGGAGCTGGGAACATAATCGTACAAGATGGAATTCACTCCTTCCCGACTTTAGGGAAGCAGATGAGTGTTCCCTTAAGTGGTTACTCCGAGTCTTGAACAAAGGGCCCTACCCTCTCAATGGCACGAGAGGGTATTCTGTTTGATGGTTGGACCACAAACAGGTTGTTCATTAGAGGAGAATTGGTACTTAAGAAAATAGAGGTAACCCAGGGGTAAAACGGTAATTTGACCCAGCTGGTGTTACGGACACTCGTGAAGGACTAATTAGTCGATATTGGTCTATATCCGTGGACACAGAAAATATGTCTGCAGTGAGAAGAGTGCAACTGTGAGTCTATAGTGGAATAAACACACAGTTAACGAATATTGATTAATGTGGTTAATGAGTTTGACCAATTAATCTCACATCGTTGGAGCTTCTGATCTGCAGGTCCATTAGGTCCCACTGGTAGCTCATAAAGTAATTTGAGGCAACTAAATAATAAATTGAAAATGTTCAATTTACTAAGGGAAACAAATATAATATATATTGATATATTATTATGAGAGAAATTAATATTTGAAGAAGTTCAAATATAAATTTATGGAAGTTTGAAAGAGTTCAAATAATGAATTAATTAATTTAAGGCCTAAAATGTGTTTGGGAAAATTAATTAATTCTAGGCCGGAAATTAAATATGTGATATTTAATTGGTGGTTAATTAATTAAAGAATTCATTAACCGGGAATTAATCAATTATGGAAATAATTAATCACTTAAGGAAGTGATTAATCATTTATGGAAATGATCTAATCACTTATGGAAGTAATCAGTCATTTGTGGAAAAGATTAATCAATTATGGAATTGATTGATCATGATTGATTAATTAAGGAATAAGATTGAATCAATTTTGGAAAAGATTGATTTAATTGAATATTTTATTCATGGCCTCTCTTCTATAAATAGAACACTAGACCTAATTGGTCATGACACTTGACATTCTTGCTCTTGCTCTTAGACTTTCAAAGACAAGACCTAGAATTCTCTCTAGCCTCCCTCTTAGAGAAAGACTCCCACAAGTCTTTTGCCTCCTAGACTTAGAGACATACCGGTGTAACCTCTGTGGTTATTGTGTCATTCAAAGAAGGAATTTCCAGCGAAGAAAATCAAAGGCGGCTGCTGCGTTTTGATCGTTGGAGCATCGTTGGCGAAGAACGGTCAAGTCTACAACGGAGGTTTGTAACGGTTCTTCCTCTTTTCTTTAGAAAAGCATGAAAATAAATTTAGATTTATTTTTAAGCATGTTTAAACAAAATTTCCAGCAACTTTAAAAGGAGTTTAAAGTTTGATTGAGTTTTCGTAACGGTATTTTAATGTTAATTAATATACGACGTAAGGTCCAATCGATGCGCTTCTGCTGCGTGGGGACTTTTATTCCCTTCAGCATGAACCTCGTCGGGTGCGGGATGTTGCGGTGCTGCGTGCCAGCCTCGGGGCTCCTCGCGGAGGCCTGTGGAGGGTTGGCAACGTGGTGGCGGAACGTGCATGGTGGGGTGGGGTCGGGTGCCTCGGCGCACGACATGAACCTCGTTGGGTGTGGGATGTTGCGATGTTGCCTGTCGCCTTGGGCTTGTGCCCTGAGGCATGCGCCGGAGGTCCAAGGGAGCTGCACTGCCATCGGCGGTGGGCATTCTTGGGCCTCGGGCGTTGCATCGGTTGTGGTTTTGTTGCTCGGAATGGATATACGCCCACGCCCTTCTATCTGGCTTGGGAGAGAGAGTGGGGTGTCGAGTCGAGTGGTAGAGGTGGGCTTTCCTACACGACGCTTGCAGTGGTTGTTTTGTTGCTCGTTTTTCGACGTGGTGAAACGACCTAGCTTGTGAAGTTGTGGCGTGCTTGCCTTGAGCGAGACGAGATGACTTGCGATCAATCTTGGTTTCATGGTAGGGCTCGCCCTTGAAAATAATGATGTATGCTTGTGCCCTTCAATCTTGTAACGAGAGAGAGTGGGATGTCCACTCGAGCCTAGATGTGGGCTTGCCAAGGCGACGCTTGCACGTGGTTGTTTTGTCGCTCGTTTTCGACGTGGTGAGACGGCCTAGCTTACGAAGTTGCAGCACGCTTGCCTCGGAGCGAGTTGAGATGACCTGCGATCGATCCCCGCTTGATGGTTGGGCTCGTCCTGAAGAGAAATTTGTTCGATCGCGCACGACGTTGCGCGGGCTTGGCTTTGTCAGACGATCTCTCACCCCAAGCACAACGCGGGGGTGTGAATAGTCGAGCATCGCTCGGGCTCGTTTACGCGTACGGCGCGTGAGTGGTGATTCGGTAGTTTGGGTCGGCAGGATCGGTGCTCGGGCATCGAACTGTCGGCACCAGCTCCTCCTCATTGATGTGATGTGCCTCGAAGTACTTCGAGCGGCCACAATCGATTGGTTCTTGCATCGGTTACCTCACACGATGGAAGCGTCGTGTCTCGTTTGTCCCTTTCTGTCGGCACCCCTCGTCGGGTGCACGACGAACTCGAAAGCCCGAGTCGCGTTCCGCTTTGGCCTTTCCAAGGCTTGTTGCCGCCCGCGTCGTCGGTTGCTCGCTCTCTCGGATGCAGTGCATTTGGCGGCATGATATGCTCGAGAGTCCCTCGAACGTGTTGCCTTTGTATTGTCCCTCGAACGAATGACGCTCGCTCTCGCATCCACTCGTTCTTGTCAACGTCATCCATTGCCTGTTTAAAGGTTAATGGATCCTCGATCCCGTCATCAAGTATGACGACTGGAGTTTCAGTTAAACCCAAATAGCGATCAGGTTGTCTAACAACCCTCCCACTACGTCGAGGTTCTCTTATTTCTTGAGAAGGACACGATCGACTCGAGGTGCCAACATCATCAACAACTCTTGTTGATGTTTCTGTAGCTTCGTTAGATAGTTCACTTAAAACGACTTTACTTCGCGGCTTGTGATCTCTGAGGTGGTCTTCTTCTAGGAATGTAGCATTTGTCGATACAAGTACTTTATTTTCCTCTGGATCGAAGAAGTATCCACCTCTCGTTTCTTTGGGATAGCCTACAAATAGGCAAAATCTAGAACGAGGCTCCAATTTCTTTGGGTTTGCTTCTAGCACGTATGCAGGGCATCCCCAAATTCTAAAATGTCGTAAACTAGCTTTACGACCTTTCCAGAGCTCAAATGGTGTTTTAGAAACACTCTTTGAGGGAACTACGTTCAAGATATAAACTGCAGTCTCTACTGCATAACCCCAAAATGAGTTAGGCAACTGAGCATAACTCATCATCGAACGAACCATGTCCAACAAGGTTCTGTTTCTCCTTTCTGATACACCGTTTTGCTGAGGTGTACCAGGGGCTGAGAGTTGGGACGTAATTCCATGCTCTATCAAATAGTCTGAAAACTTAAGTCCATATACTCTCCACCTCGATCGGATTGAAGTGTTTTTATCGTCTTACCTAATAGGTTCTCAACCTCGGCCTTATACTCCTTGAACTTTTCAAAAGCTTCGGACTTATGATGCATCAGGTAGAGATAACCATACCTCGAATAATCATCAATGAAACTGATGAAATATTCGTACCCTCCTCGAGCTCTAATGTCCATTGGTCCACAGAGGTCCGAATGAATGAGCTCTAAGGGCTCTTTGGCACGATAACCTTTTCCGGTAAAAGGTCGTTTTGTCATCTTGCCCTCAAGGCATGAC
Source organism: Luffa aegyptiaca (assembly GCA_017139565.1). Classification (NCBI taxonomy): domain Eukaryota; kingdom Viridiplantae; phylum Streptophyta; class Magnoliopsida; order Cucurbitales; family Cucurbitaceae; genus Luffa; species Luffa aegyptiaca. Next base: position 480,030 of record CM029406.1, on the reverse strand, counting down.
TCACAAGGAGGTTACGAGTCGTCTTCTAACTTGTTTAGAAGTCCACTCTTGACCAATCTCCCAATCCTATTGAGGTTGATATGGCCTAACCTCAAGTGCCAGAGATAGGTATCTTGAGAAACTCTTCGCTTTTTAGGTTGAGCCTCAGCGGTTTTAAACATCTCGTGATTTAAAATAGCTTTAGACTCAATTGGTCTCAAAACATACAATTTATTCTTCAAGTTTGCAGAGCAAACATCAATACCTCTTTTAGTTATGAACGCTTCATTAACAGAAAAAGAAATTGAGTAACCTTGTTCTAATAAACAAGATAAAGAAATCAAATTTCTTTTAATTTTCGGAACTATGTACACATTATCTAATATCATGTAACGTTCCTTGGTGAAGAATAATTTTATGTCTCCCACTGCAATAGCCGAGATGACTTCTCCTGTTCCAACTTTAAGAGTCATCTCTCCAGCTTTTAGCTGTTCCCAGGAACTCATTCCTAGAAATAAAGAACATACGTGATTAGTGGCACCTGAATCGAGTATCCAGGCAGAATCGTCGTTTTCCACTAAACACGTTTCCAAGACTAATAAATCGCATTTAGAGTCGTGGATTATGTTTTTCTTGGCTATGTAGTTAGTTTGAGGACATTCCTCAGTTGAGACCAAACCTAAATTCTTTGCCACGTGTTTAGCGTTTAAGCAAGTATACTTAGTTGTATGTACTAAACCGTTTAATTTGGCATTTGACAAAGCACATACGTTTTTCGACATATTGCTGAAACAAACAAATTAATCTATATTAGAAACATGCACTAAACCCATTAATCACATTTATCCAATCAGATTTAGCAAAAGCAATCATCGACCCATATATACAATTGATTTATTTTGCAACGATACTTCAGGGGTTTAGAATAACCGCTACCGTAGGGCAGTCAGCTACTCCTCCTCTGAATCGAGACAATCTCGGCCAAATACTATTCCTAGAATAACTCTTACTCCAATAGTTATTAGCTAACGTTAATTTGGTCAAGACCATCTTGTAAGTGTTACCCATCATTTTTAGATTGCAGAGGGCGGCCCCAACAATGCCACCGTAGGGAAGAGCTAATGTTGGGAATGGCCCTAGGAAACCCTATCCATTTCTGGAGTTTGCGTTGTTTCGAATCCCATGCGCAAGCCCTCCGTAGGGTGATCGCTCCCAGGGCGACTCGCAGGCAGCGCATAGGAATCTCACGGTGCAACCTAATGATGGAGACCGCAGGATACGTTTGACACGTTTCCTTCTCCCACTTACTATGAACACTTTCCCCATTCACCTTGATATTAACCCATGCAAACACCATCCGTAGGGGGACGCTCCCACGGCGCCTCGAGGCCAAGCATGGATCTCACGGTGTGAACTCAGGGGGACGTGAGAGTAGAAACTTAATATGAATATTTCGTTTCTATACTTTTCCTCCCACTAAAGTGTCGTAAAGTTTTAGGGTCTATTACTTAGGTAAATTCCGGCTAAATGAATCTATCTAAGTCTATGCCTTATTAAACAAGGTCTTTACACTAAATGTCTAGGTAAATTAAACTCTTTTAATAACCTAGTGACATTGCATGCTAGTAAGACTCTGGTTAATTCAACTCAGGTTCCGAACCATTTGCCGGGAGAGTTCCCTTATAACATAGGTCTTATGTCCTACTTACTCAAATTTTAAAACTATTTTAAAAAACTAAGTAAGACATATTTCTAATCCTATTAGAAAAGGCGATCTTAGATCTATTTCATTTTAAACCATTTAAAGAATGATAAGATCCTAAGATCCTATGTTAGCATGCAACTCTTTGTTATAGGTTTTATGGATTCTATTCATTAACTATTATAACTCTTATAACTTTTAATGAATTAACCTTATAACATGCTTTCTAATGGTGTTTAAAAGCATATAACAATCAATCATTCAAGTTATAAGAAAAGCACCATTTAGAAACAACCTATGTCTAGGTTTGTATAACGCTTTATACTACGATGTCTAGGTGATAACACATTAAAACCTCACACCGCTCACGCATGCTCATAAAACTCGAGTTAACTTAACTCAAGAACCGACTCGATGCCCAGGTAGGAGGTGTTCCGTAAACCGTCAACTTAAATACCTCCAGCCATAGACAGCATCTTGTCGGGTGAGTTCTCTCGTAACCATTGTTTTACAAGATATCGACCTAAACTATGCAAGTTGATCGAATCGTTGAAGGTTCATTAACCTAAGTGAGCATGCACTTAATCTTGTTATAGATTTTAGATTTCTATCTCTTTTTATAACAATTATAAAAACAATCCATAACAAGCCTAATTTGAGAATAACACTTATAATCAAACTAATGAAATTTCATGCTTCATGCTTGGTTAATTTTATCAATTAATAATTATAACTATTATAAGAATAATCAATTTTAATTAACCATTCAAGCATGAATCTCCCTAAATTAATACAACACTTATATTAATTAAACACGAAATTTCCCTCATGCATTTGAATTAATCAATAACACTTATTCAAATTAAACAAATGCATGAACATGCTTTCCTATGGTGGGATTTTAATCTATATGGCATGCTCATAATGCACATACATCCATTTAATTAAATCATACATTCACAATGCATAAAGTAATTAAATCAAGCTAAAATGGAATGGTTTGGCAATTTAAAAAAAAACACAAGCAATTTCACTAATTATTACAATAATAATTAATAAATAAACTTGCAACACACCCGAGCTCCACGAACCATCCCGAACCGCTCATCCAAGCAATGAACCGGCCATGCAATGAGTGAAATGAGGCTGCAAAAGACCGAACCGGACCAAAAGGCAGCAGCTGAACCGGACCAAAAAACTGGAATAGAAGAAGAAAAAAAAACTGCTTGCTGGAATTTTCATTTTCTGCTGCGTCTTCTCCGGTTTTTCTTCGATTTTACAGCCTATATGGACTCTAATGACTCTATAAAAAATACAGACTATAGTACACACATTAACGCTCTTACATATCCGAGCAATTACAGTTTCATGAAGGTTTGAATGATCAAAAAATTGCCAAACCAGAACACTTCCATTTTAGCACACAGAAAATTCAATTTCAAAATGCTACCCACCAAAGCAAAATTAAAACGAATTAAGTGCTCCAATCATGCTCTGATACCAATTGAAGGTGTACATATTACACATGCGGAAGCAATTGAAGATCGAAAGCACTTAAGACATTCAATTTTACTCCTAAAGCATGCAAGTTCTAGAAAAGACAGAATAGAGAGTTTAGAAAACACCAACCTTTGTAGCTCACTTATGTTGAACTCCTTGTGGTGTTTGCCTCTCCTATGCCCCTTGGACAACCTCTAGAGTCTTCCCTACTATACTCCGGGCCAAGAACGACTTGTGGGAGTCTATATAAGATAGGGAATGGGAAGGGAATGCTTGAAGCATCAAGCAATGGAGAAGAATGAGAGATGAGAGAACTTTGAGTCCAAATTCCAGCAGCATAACATTAAGGAAATGACTCTCTTATGTTTAAATCTGATTCAAACTCCTTTTAAAGACATTCTCCATGCAAAGCCAAGCCTCAAGACACAAGACACATGGTGTGTTTGCAAGCTCAAGTGGATTCTAGGTGTACATTACACAAGACATGCAACAATGCATGAATGAGTTATCTTTCCACTTTGAATGATCATGCATTAAATGGATTTCCAACTAAATCCACTAAATTCAAATTGAAATCAAATTTCAAGCTTGCAAATTATCCCCAATTTCAATTCTAAATTGAAATTGATTGCTTGGTAATTAATTTGAAAATTTTCAAATTAATTTTGATATGATTAATCTAATTAATCTTTGTTATCTTGTGCAATTCCATATATATGATTCCTAATACATATATATCGTATTCAAAACACTTTTAAATACTTCATCTCTTGTTTTCTAATTTAATTCATAATTAAATAATTGTGTCAAACACAATTTACGATAATACCCTTTTTCCCGATTTTGAACGATTCAAAGCTTCCTATCTTTTGTTCTAGGCTTAATTCCGATATGAGCTAGTAGGGGGACCTAATGGACCTATAGATCATGGGCTCCAATGATTCGAGGCTAACCGACTAATCTCATTGTCCAAGCTAGCCAACATTCGTTAACTATCGGGACACTCCACTATAGCCCGATAGTTGCACTCCCCTCACTATAGATATATTTCCGTCCACTTAATTTAACCATGATTAGTAATTCGATCCTTCACAGGTTGTTCGTAGCTATAGCTAGGTCAATAAGCCGTTTTACCCCTATAGTACTTCTAGTTCCTTAAGTCCCACTGATCCTCTAATGAACAATTGGTTTATGGTCCAACCAATAAACCGAGTCCCTCTCGGGCCAATGAGAGGGCGGGATCCCTTTGTTCAAGCCCCGGAGTCAGCACTTAAGGGAACAACCTCTCTACTATCCCTAATTCGGGTAAGAGTGAATTTCTTCTTGCACTACTATGTCCCCAGCTATCTACCCGTTCCTATCCCTGAAATGGGAGGCTTATTGAGTCGGCGATACTGAGCCACTCTCACCTATGCAGATCTAAGGATAAGCCCGAATAAACAGGAGTTCATAGTTAGCTCAGGATTAAGATCGAGTTACCTAGGTCATCACATGAAATAGTCAGTCTCGTCAGTAAACGGTGTTATAAAGCGAGAGCGACTTATTTCTCGGTCCTGATCTTATGCAAACTCATTGCATAGGACGCCCCCACTCGCATGTCTCTACATGGACAATTTAGGATCACATCGTCTATACCATCTATAAAGTGGGCCGCGTCTCATAGTGTCTCCAGAATAAGGTACCCAACCCTATTCCTATACTATAGACCGTTTTGGCTATTACTCAAGCTTGATCCACTTTTATGTCTCTACATAAAGCTCAAGTGTTCATCCTATAGCCATGGATCTTAGTTTATTGGATTTGGGTTATTATAAATGCAATTTACTTTATTCAGTAATGACTTTTACTGAATCAATCTCGATAACACCTTTATCGAATAAGTATATAATTCGTTTAACATTCACTATCTACGAGTTTTAGGACACCAATCCCAACAGAATTCTGAGGCTTCATTGTTTAGAGCTGCTTTGTTTCTGCAAGTCCAAAGAGTCCATAGCATTGTCGTTGCCCTTTCCGCATCTACCTTGTTTGTTTGGTCCGTAATTGAGTCCCAAACCGAAATCATATCTACTCCTTTCCTGCATAAAATTGGGTAGAAAGTTAGTTCCGGGAAAAAATTCTCCCAAAGCCTTCTTACCGCTTGCAATTCCAAAGCGTATGGCTAGATGTCTCCTCCACTTTCCTGCAAAACACACACCAGGGGTTAGGATCCATCCCTCTTTGTATTAAATTCACTTTTGTTGGAATGAAGTTATTTAAAATTCTCCATAGACAGATTTTGGCTCTTGGTAATATGTTAAGCTTCCATAGATTCTCCCATCTGCCATTGGCTTTATCGCTTGAACCAGAAGCATCCGCAGCTCCTTGCAGAGTTTGAGCAAATTGGTAGGCATTTTTTACACTAAAAATCCCTTTAGAGTCTAAATTCCATATGATCTCATCTTTTTCTCCATTTCGTCCCAATGGAATGGCCAGGATGTCTTCTGCATCCATGGGTAGGAATTCGCGTCTTATTCAGTTTGTATCCCACTCTCCATTCTCTTTTATCAAATCCTTAACTCTTCTACCTTTTAGCTCTTACGAAACTATCATTGGTGTTCTACTACCTTGCCGAATGACCCAAGGATCTTGATCAATATATATGTACGCTCCATTTCCTACCTTCCACCTGTATCCTTCCTTGAAAAGATCCCTTCCCCACAATAAGCTTTTCCATATTGGCGAAGAATTTGTTCCTATAGGGGCTTTGAAGTAATCTCCATTTCTGAAATAACGGCCCCTCAGGATCTTGTAAAGGAGGCTCTCTGGGGATTTAAGAATTCTCCAGCTCTGTTTCGCCAACATAGCTTGGTTGAAGAGGCGTATATCCCTGAATCCCATACCTCCTGAAGCTTTGCTTTTACAAAGGTTTTTCCACTTCGTCCAATGCATCTTTCTTTTGTCTCCCACAGCTCCCCACCAAAATTTGGCACACATCTTGTTAATATCTTTACAAATTCTCTTTGGGAGCTTGAAGCAACTCATAGAGTAAGTGGGAATAGCCTGGATAATGGCTTTGATCAGAATCTATTTTCCTCCCGCGGAGAAAAGTCTCTCGCTCCAACCTTGAAGGATATTTCCAACCTTAAGCTTAATCTTCTCAAACATTTTAGTCTTGTTTCTGTTAGTTTGAGATGGCATTCCAAGGTACGTTCCCAGCTCTTTAGTCTGCTTCACTCCAAGGATACCACTGATCTCTTGAGCCTCCTCTTTCTTCACATTCCTGCTCACCATAAACATTAATTTGTCCAGGTTTATTACTTGGCCTGAGGCCTTCTCGTAGAGCTTAAAGATATCCTTTAGCGTTATACACTCATCCCTGTTAAACCTGCAAAAGAGGAGACTATCATCAGCAAAGAAAAGATGGGTAATACTAGGGCAATAATTATTAATACGGAAACCTTTAAGGTTTTGGTTTTCTACTTCCCTGGATAGGAGACCCGAGAAGCCTTCCGCGGACACCAGGAAGAGGTATGGCGATAGAGGGTCCCCTTGCCTGATTCCCCTCGTTGGCCTGAACTCCTCCTGAGGAGAACCATTGATAAGCACCGAAAAGGATACTATTTCCACGCATTTCATGATGTTATTGACCCATCTGTTGCTGAAGCCCATTTTGAAGAGCACCTCTCGTATAAAAACCCACTCCACTCGGTCGTAGGCTTTGCTCATGTCCAGCTTTATAGCCACCTGACCTTCCTTCCCTTTTTTCTTCAAACTTTCGGGTCTCTCCCAGCTCTCGCTCTCGGGTAGAGAGGAAGCTTAAGGAGGGGACATCGGTGGGGCATTATCGAATGCTTTATCAGAGATCTATTGGGATCTGCTTAAGGAAGAAAGAAAGAAATGGAGGAAAACTTCAACAAACATATGGAAAAACTACGCATATCCGAACGTGAAAAGGAGCATGTGATAGGTATAGAGGATGAGGATTTGGAGGAGCATGACAAGGAAATAGGGGAAACAGCGGTGTGTAAGATCCTCACGGAGAAGAAAATAAACGTGGAGAATTTCAGATCAATGATGCCAAAAATTTGGAAGTTAGAAGGAGAAGTTGCCATAAAAAAAGTGGGATCAAACCTATTCGAATGCACCTTCAAAAATCGAAGAGGAAAAAGGAAAGTAACAGAAGGGGGCCCATGGAACTTTGACAGGGGCCTGCTAGTGTTCGAAGAAATAAGAGGACATGAGAGATATTCAAAACTCAACTTCAGGTATGCTTCATTCTGGATTCATTTTATTAACTTACCAAAAGTGTGTTTCTCTAGGAAATGGGTGACGACGCTAGGCAACTCAGTAGGTAGCTTTGAAAGAGTTGAAGTTGATGAACAAGGGAAATGTGGGGGAGAAACACTACGAGTAAGAGTCAAAATTGACATCCAGAACCCGTTAAAAAGAGCTGTTAAAATCAAGGTAGGAACAATGGCAGAGGAAGAATGGATCCAAGTAAAATATGAAAAGCTGCCAAACTACTGTTATGGGTGTGGTCGTGTCGGACACCTGATGAGAGAATGTGAAGAGAGCCCTAAAGACAACGATGAAGCAATACAGTTTGGGTCCTGGCTTAAACAAGAACCCCCCCCCCATCAAACCAAAAAACAAGGAAAGAACAGAAACATAGAGAAGGAAGCCGATGCGGGGAAGAGGGCATGGAAGGAGTAGGTTTGATAGCAGAATCTTAAGCCAAGATAACGAAGAAAGTGAAGAAGAGGAAGGGGAGTCGGAGGAAGAAGGTGAGGATGAAGACCGACAATCAACACCGAAGCTGCTGGAGGACGGTGACGAGCTGGCGAGAAACAGAACGGCCAGGAACAGGTCAGGGGAGCAGGAACCGAGGCAGGCAGCATTCTCTCAAACGGTAACCTGCAGGGAAAAGACAGCTACAGTAGAAGACAAAAGAAAAAAGGGAGTTTGTGTTCCCAAGGAAAAAAATGATGTGGAGCCTAAGGAGAAAGACAACAAAATGGGTGAAGAGAAAAACAAAGATAAAGATGTTGGGTTTTATGCCCTAAAACTCGTAGATAGTAAATGAAACAAATTAATCGATCTCAATAAGTCGTTATTTGAGTGATTCAGTAATTTGGTTATTGAATAAATCGAGTTTGCATTAATAAACCCTAAATCCAATAAACTAAGATCCGAGGTTGTTTAAATGAAACTTGGACTAGTATGTAGGGACATACGGGGATCAGTGTCCAAGTAACAACCTAAATGGTCTATAGTATAGGGATAAAGTTGGGTACCTTATCCTGGTGACACTATGTGATATGGCCCACCTTGTATCCGATACAGATGCAATGATCCAAAGCATCCATGTAGGAGACATGCGGGTGGGGGTATCCTATGCAATGAGTTTGCATAAGACCGGACCGCGAAATAGTAACCACTAGATGTAACGCCGTTAACTAGTCTAGGTTTCTATTTCAATAGGATGACCTAGGTAACTCAATCTCAATCCTGAGTCTGTTATGAACTCCTTTTCAGGAGGGATTGTCCTTAGATTTGTATGGGTGAGAGTGGCCTGCTCGCCGACTCAATATTCCTACCATTTCAGGGACAAGACCGAATGGGGGCTGGGAACATAACAGTACAAGATGGAATTCACTCCTTCCTCTATTGAGGCAAGTAGATGTGTGTTCCCTTAAGGGCTGATTCCGGGGCTTGAACAAAAGTGCGCTGTCCTCTCTTGGCCCGAGAGGAATTTCTGTTTAGTGGTTGGACCCTAAACAGGTTGTTCATTAGAGGGATCAGTGGTACTTAAGGATCCAGAGGTAACCCAGGGGTAAAACGGTAATTTGACCCAGCTGGTGTTACGAACACACATGAAGGATTGACTTACTGCAATTGGTCGATATCCGTGGACATAGAAATATTCTACAGTAAGAAGAGTGCAGCTGTGGGTCTTTAGTGGAGTGACCCACGGTTAACGAATGTTGATTGACTCGGTTAATGAGTTTAGCTGATCAATCTCGTATCGTTGGAGCTTCTGATCTGTAGGTCCATTAGGTCCACCTGCTAGCTCATAACGGGTTTTGAGATGATTTAGTCTTGATATTAAAGGGAATTAATATAATGTATGGAGATACATTATAGTATAAAGTTTAATTAAAGAATTAAACTTTATAATTAATTTTGGATATGATTTGAAATTAATTATTGAGAGAATAATGAATTTAATTAAATATGTGATATTTGATTAATTCATGAATTAATTAATTGGGGAATTAATTAATTTAATTTAATTTGGTTAAATGTGATTTAGTCAAATTAATACTATAGTTTATATTAATGTACATTTTGATGCACATTAAAACTATAGGTTAAATGAGAGATAAAATTGAATGTGATTCAATTATAAAATTAATTAAATATTTGATATTTAATTAATGTGGATTCAATTGATGAGATTAATTGAATGACCAATTTAATTCAATTGAATGACCAATTTAATTCAATTGAATATGATTCAAATTGAATTAAATACCTTAGGTTATAATTGGTTTAATTAATATTGATTTAATTAAATTAATTATAATTATTTAATTAATTAAATGATAATTGATAATTATTATTTAATTAATAGACGGCCTGGATCGCGTTGATTATGATCAACGGTAGAGATCAAGTAGGGAATAACTCCCTCCCCACTTATCGTAAAGTTGGGAGGGAGTTTCCCTAACACTCGCTCAATCTCTCTCATTTCACGAAAAAAGACAGGGAGGAACTCTCTCATCTCTCTCAAAGAATTAAGAAAATTCCAGCAACCCCTTGCTGTAATTTTCCCTTCCAAGACGATCTTTGGGTTCCCACAAGCCAATCTTGAGTCCCAAGAGTCATAGCGGGTGAATCGACGTGGTGGTGTTCGGGGAGGAAGAAGAACGTACATTGGAGCATTGTGTTGTGTTCTTCAATTCCATGTAAGTTCTTTTTAGATCTAAAATAGTTTTAGATTTTATTTTTTAGCATGCTTAATCTTAGATTAATTTAGAAATTGTTTCTATATTTGATTTGCCAACGTAGAGGTTTTTCTAAAAATTGAAATTAAAAACGAGGTTGTTCTTGATTGCTTCCGCTGCCAAAAGGGATTTTAACCCTTCAAAAGACAGATTGGGCCAATCACTGAGATTGGGCCCCATAAGCATTACGAAAGTTAAAGAGGTGAAGGAAATACTGGGCTGGGATCATGAGAAACAGAAGGATGATCAGCAACAAAATAAAGCTAAGGACAAAAAGGAGGCAAGCGGTTTTTTCAAAAAAAAAAAAAAAAAAAGGAGGCAAGCGGTGGGTCAATAGGGGAAAAAGGAAAAGAGAAGAAGGCCTCAAAAGACCTTAGAAATCCAGAGAGCATAGACGGAAAATCAGAGGTAGATAGTCAAGAGAGCAAAATTCTGATGGGGAAAAATGAAGTTAAAGATACCCAGAGCTCAAGCCCAAAGGCCAATCATAGGAAAAAATGGAAAAGATTGGCGAGGAATGACTTGATACTCCAAGTAGGAATGGAGAACGCGGAGGGGGAAATAAAGAGGAAACACGGGATGGAATCTCAGGAGACAGAGGAACCAGCTAAGAGAGTTAAAACCAACTACTTCCATGCGGTCGGAGGGATATCGGCGGAGACTGTCGAACAGCCCCGCCGAACGCCATGAAAACTCTATGCTGGAACGCTCGAGGGTTGGGGAATCCCCGAGCGCTCCGAGCTCTCCGCCACCTTGTGGAGAGTAACAAACCCCAGCTGATTTTTTTAATGGAAACTAAATGCGATGTTAGAAAGTGCGAACAGATCAAGCGGGAGCTGAATTTTGATTGTGGGCTATTCGTTCCTTGTAAAGGCCGAAATGGAGGGCTCTTGCTGTGTTGGAAAGAAGACTCTGATGTGAGGATTTTGTCTTATTCGGAAGGCCATATTGATGCTATTATTAAGAAGACCCATGGCTTTTGGAGATTCTCTGGCTTCTATGGAAACCCCGAAACTGAAAAAAGGAAATTCTCTTGGAGCCTTATGGAAAAATTAAGCGAGACTGGAGATGATCCGTGGATTATTGGTGGAGACTTCAATGAGATTGTCTCCGACGAGGAAAAGAAAGGGGGAGCCAAAAGGAATCCCAACCAAATGAACCTCTTTAGAGAAACGATTAACAGATGCAATCTGATTGACGGGGGTTATAATGGGAGCAAGTTCACATGGAGAAGAGGAAAGAACAAGAGAACGCAAATTTGTGAGAGATTAGACAAATTCTTGATAAATAATTCGATGGCCATGAGCACAAATAGGTTCAAAGTAACCCACCTAAGCTTCCTTAGTTCTGACCACAGGCCAATTGTGGCCAGTTGGGATTTCCTGGATGAACCTTAGAAAGTGAGAAACTTTAGCAAGCTGTTAAGATTTGAAGAAGGTTGGATAAAATTTAAAGAAGCCAAAGAAATTGTGAGGGATTGCTGGAGGTATCAGAATGTGATAGGCGCCAAAAGCTTGAGTATCAAAGTGAACGAAAGCATCCAAAACCTTCATAAATGGAACAGGGGAAGACTTAAAGGCAGTTTATAGAAAGCCATAGCTAGAAAAGAAGAAGAAATTATGAAGCTCTCCAATGAAAGCTATGAGCTGAACGTTGATGCTATTATGAAAGCTGAAGATGATCTGGAAAACCTACTAGAGGAGGAAGAGGATTATTGGAGGAACCGGTGTAGAGAAGTGTGGTTGAAAAATGGGGATAAAAATACTAAGTGGTTCCATGCCAAAGCAAGTCAAAGAAGACAAAGGAACTATATTGAAGGGATATTATCCAAGCAAGGTGAGTGGGAAGAGGATGATGCTAAAATTGGGAATATTGCGACTGAATACTTCCGAAGGCTTTTTCTCTCGTCTGATCCGGATTTGCAGCATGTTCAACAAGTGGTGAACTGTGTTTCTTCAAAGATCTCGGATCAACAAAGAGCCAAACTGGATCAACCTTATGACCGAAGTGAGATTGAGATAGCTATTAAAAGCTTAAGCCCTAATAAAGCCCCTGGAAGTAATGGTGCACATGCCTCCTTTTATCAAGGATATTGGGATACGGTTGGTGAGGAAACTATTAAAGTTTGCCTTCAAATTTTGAACGAAGATGCTGATCTTAAACCGTTAAACAAGACAATCATAGCACTCATTCCTAAAGTCAAAGATCCGAAACAAATGAAAGATTTTCGGCCGATAAGCTCATGCAATGTTAGCTATAAAATCATTGCTAAAACAATTGCAAATAGATTTAAGAAGGTCTTGGACTCAATCATCTCGCCTACACAAGCTGCTTTCGTCCCTGGGAGATTGATTACTGATAATGTGATAATTGGCTTCGAGTGCATCCATGCTATCAGACAGAAAATTAAGCTTGTTTTCTTTTAATTTTCTTACCATAATTTTCATTTATGTTAAAGAGACATTTGAATTTTTAGTCAAATTTCAAAAACAAAAACTACTCTTTAAAAACCATTTTTTAACAGAAACATAACATATCATTAGCACATACAATCCGAATACAACTTACATTTGCAATGAGTTGACGAACCTATTGATGATAACCATAATGGAAACTCTGATAGCCATAACATGGACCTAGATTTAGCTAGAGCGTCCTTGGCTAATACATCTACTTTCCTATTTCTATCTCTAGAAACATGAAAGAAAGACAAACTAGAAAACTGATTGATCATATCTCTGATTTGGATAATCCAATGATACACATCAGAAGAAGATTGCAGATGTCCAGTTATCATGTTGATTGCATCTAACGAATCGAAAAGAACTTGTACCTTCGTGTACTACAAACGTTGCAAGAGTCGAATACCATTTAGGATCGCTTGTATTTCTGCTGCAAGCTGGGAGAAGAAAGTTTGATCTACCATCTCCATTGTTGGTACCATGTTACCATTAGGACCCATGACAGCCATGCCATAACCCGCTCCGTTAACTTGGTTGTTGATTGCAGCATCGGTGAACAACCATGCCATAACCCACTCCGTTAACTATGGTTTTTGAAAACATAGGAAGATGTAGATAACAAAATAAAGAAAATTGTAGGAGAAAGTAGTGTTTGTGTTTATAAACTTAATTTTCAAAAATCAAAAGTCAAATAGTTATCCAAGGGAATCTAAAATTTCAAACGATTTTCAACTTCTTATTTCAAAGTTTCTTACTTGATCAAAAAAATAAAATGAAAAAAAAAAGTTCTTAAAGATTATTGCTATTTTCTTGATATCTTATTCATGTATGGTATATGATATACTTAAATGCAACTAAGTAAATTATACGTGTATGACTTTTTTAAAAGAATAAATCGATATGAGAAGTTATTGAGATTTTTTTAAGATAAAAAAAAAACATAGGAATTTTAACCTCTAAGGTGTAGGAAGGTAATTTCTTGACCATCGAAAGTTGCAAATTGTATCAATTACAAACTTAAACTAATAATTGTATCAATTTCATAGGTGAATCAGTTTAGACCTTTTGTCAACAACTCATAACTATTTTCACTTGATTTCATTTAAAATCAACTCAAAATTACTTAAATAACATTATAATTCACCAAAAATCCTACCAAACTAGCCAGAAAAATTATTACGCAATTGTTCCTAAATAAGTAGAGAAAAGATAGAGAAAGAAAAGAAGAAAGCTCACTCATATTAATGAAATTGATAACTGCTACCATCCATTTTTCTTTTAGTATCGCATATTTCCATGCACTTTTTTTTTTTTGAGAAATCCGTGCACTTAAATAAGTCTTACACATGTGAAAATTATAAATTAACGATCTCAAAACAGGACCCAAATAGAGGGTTTAAGTTGATTCATTTTTAAAATTTAGTGTTTAAATTGATACAGTTTAGAGTTTTGATTTATTCAACCTACAAAATTTAGGAATATAAATGGATTTTTTCTATATAATATAATTTAGTTTTTGGCCATATTACCATCAATACATCAAGAAATATATGTTGTTGTTTGTTATCCAATACTATAAAGAAAGAAAGAAGAAGAAGAGTCCATGCTAACTCCATGTCCCTATTTTCCACAAAAGTTCAACCCACGTAACTTAGTATTAGCCTCACATGAACTGATTGGGATTATGAAATATGTTTAATTTGCCTAAAACAATGTAGATTAGTGAGAATATGGTAAATATATTAATTACAAATTAATATTATCGTTTTTAAAAAATAAATACCAAAAAAATATTAGTGTCCAACCATTGCTCACTAGTCCACAAATTTTTATGAAAACAGTATTAATTAATCTTATAACTTACATAAATTTAGAGCCAATAAGAGCTTAACTCAATTGGCATAAAGTTATATTAATGACCAAGATGTCTGTGGTTCGAATCCTCCCACCGTGTAAATGATCTTTCCCCTAAATTGAAGGTTGGTTCGGAATACCTTTTATTTGTATTTTTATTTTTATTTTTAGTACATCAACATTTGGGATGGAGGGATTCGAACATCTAACCTCTTGGTCGAGGTTACATGTCAATTACCGCTAAGCTAAACTCATTTTGGTTAATTTATGTGTTCTTTAAAAAAAGCATTTTCTTTTAACCATTTTGTATACAAATTGTTTAGGATTTAAACTCTCATGTGTTTGGTTAAATTTCCTTACAAATGTTTTTTATACACAAGTACTTCAATTCCGCTCTTCGAAAAGAAACATTGGCTCTAACAATTTTGTCTCCGTCGACCAAAACAATCGAAAATGTTTCAAAAGAAATGAGGCGAACTGGTAAGGTTAGAGGAGCGAACCGAAGAGCTCAACTTTACAAAACGGACTAATCCTCCGTACCACCCCCTTACTCTCTCTATTATATACTTGAAAACTTCTTTTTTAAAAAATTGTTTTTAAGTGTTTCTCTCAAAATGATTTATTTTTCAATCTCAGTTTTTAACAATTCATTTTTAGTGGTTGTCAAACACTAAAATCTTTTTTAAAATGATTTTTTTTAAAAAAAATAAACACTTACAAAATTAAATCAACTCTTAAGTCTTAACTATTTAATTTAATAGGTTGATAGTTAGCTACACGTTCTTCAAAGTGCTTCCTTCCACTACGTGGACGGTTGCCAAAATAAACCTTCATTTGAGAAGTTTTTAAACAAGATCCTCTGTTTCGGATGCCACAAAGTAAAATGGCGAATTTGTATCCTCTTCAAACTTCAATTTCCTCTTTCTTGGTACTGCTCTTGCAAATTCTCTCTTCCGAGCCAGCTCTCAGTGAATGCTCACTGAAACATGGGGTCCGGGTTGATCTTACACACATCGACGCCTGGGCAAAATTTCACCAAATTTGAAATGATCCGACGAGGAATCGAGCGCGACAAGACCCGGATACAGAATTTCAATAAGATGGCCATAAGTAACTTCGATATTGAAATGTCTGTTGTTGAGAGAAAGGGAAGCTATCTGATGAACTTGTCGCTCGGGACGCCTCCAGTTTCGTTCTTTGCCATTGTCGATATTGGCAGCGACTTGATTTGGACGCATTGCAAGCCATGCTTGCAATGCTTTGAGCAGCCAAGCCCTGTGTATGATCCTGCATGATCTGTAACTATTTGGAATTCCCAATTCTGTTACAGCGGAAGCAATTGGACCGTTCGTAAATTAATTTTGTTCTACAAAATACCAATGCATTGGCAAAAGGTTAAACGGTGAAAACATACCTCCGTTGACGACTCTGAATACTAACGGATGATTCTTGATTGCTCTGCAACAACGAAAAACACCACCATTTGATCTTTCCCGCTATAACTCTAAGATTAGGAACGTAGTTGTGGGACTACTTAATCTTGAATGGGAAAAAATCTAGAGAGAAAATTCTCCCTAGAGTTCTTGGGAGAATATGAGAAGGCCTTATGGTGGCCATAAGTTGTAGTACCCAAACACTAGGGTTAGTGTTCTATTTATAGGAGAAAGACCATGAATAAAATATTCATTTAAAATCAATTCCATAACCAATCAATTCCATAATTGATTAATCTTGTCCATAAATTATTGATCACTTTCATAAGTGATTAAATCATTTCCATAATTGATTAATTTCCAATTAATTAATTCTTTAATTAATTAATCACCAATTAAATATCATATATTTAAATTGAGACCTTCAATTAATTAATTCTATAATATGAATCAAATTCATATTAAAATTTGAACTCCTTCAAATTCTCTTATATCCTATAAATTTAATATGAATCAAATTCATATTAATATTTGAACTTCTTCAAATACTTATTTCTCTCATAGACTATAGTTTAATTAAATCTCATTTAATTTAAACTAAATTGAATAATTAATTAATTCATCTTCTAATTAAATATCATATATTTAATTAGACATATATTTGAACTCTTTCAAATATATCAATCTCTCAATATAATAAAGTTTAATCTAAAATTAGACTTTATATTTTAATGCACCACTATACATTATATTAATTTGTATCTCGTACAATTAACTTAATTCCCAATATGAATTTGAACTATTCAAATTCTCTCAAGATATATTTGTTCCTAATTACTCTTTACGAGCTAGCAGGGGACCTAATGGACCTACAGATCAGAAGCTCCAATGATATGAGGTTAACCGATTAAACTCATTAATCAAGTTAACCAATATTCATTAACTGTGGGTCATTCCACTAAAGACCCACAACTGAACTCTTCTCACTGTAGAACATTTCTGTGTCCACGGATATAGATCTATGCCGGTAAGTCAATCCTTCACGAGTGTTCGTAATCACGACTGGGTCAAATTACCGTTTTACCCTTGTGTTACATTTGTCTCCTTAAGTACCAGTGCTCCTCTAATGAACAACCTGTTTATGGTCCAACCATTAAACAGAAAATCCCTCTCGGGCCAGTGAGAGGGGGGATCCCTTTGTTCAAGTCCCGGAGTCACCACTTAAAGGAACACTCATCTACTTCTCCTAGATGTAAGAAGGAGTGAATTCCTTCTTGTGTTGTCATGTCCCCAGCCTCCCACTCGGTCTTGTCCCCAAAAAGGAAGGCATATTGAGTCGGCGTATTGGTCACTCTCACCCATGCTAATCAAAGGACAATCCCTCATGAGAAGAAGTTCATGACACACTCATGATTAAGACTGAGTTACCTAGGTCATCGTATTGAAACAGTAAACTAACTAGTTAACGGTGTTACATCTAGTGGTTTACTATTTCGTGGTCCGGTCTTATGCAAACTCATTGCATAGGATACCCCGCTTGCATGTCTCCTATATGGACGTCTTGGATTAATACGTCTGTATCGAATACAAAGCGGGTAGTATCACATAGTGTTACCAGGATAAGGTACCCAACATTATCCTTGTACTATAGACCTTTTAGGTTGTTACTTGAACACCAATCCCCGTATGTCCCCACATACTAGTTCAAGTCACATCCTTAGATCTTAGTTTATTGAATTTGGGTCAAATTTTGCAATGTTTAACAATAACACTTTATTGTAGAAACTCAATAACACTTTATTGAAACAAGTATACAATTTGTTTACATTCACTATTTACGAGTTTTAGGGCATAAAACCCAACACGATCGTCTTCCTTCGCCAATGCCACTTCCTCTGCTGCATTGTGTAAGGCTTTGACCAATTATAGTTTAAGCAGTGGTTGTGAGTATTCGTTTGGTTATGGAGACGGGTCTTCGACCAAAGGTTATTTAGCTTTGACCAATTATAGTTTAAGCAGTGGTTGTGAGTATTCGTTTGGTTATGGAGATGGGTCTTCGACCAAAGGTTATTTAGCCTTCGAGACTTTGACGCTCGGAGAAGCAAACCAGCAAGCTTCTGCACCAGACATAGCTTTCGGGTGCGGGCTAAGGAACCATGTAAAGGGCCTGAAACAGGGTGCTGGCATGGTGGGACTCAGTCGAGGACCATAGTCGCTTATTTCACAGCTCGACATTCACGAATTTTCTTACTGTTTAACTCCAAATGGAACTGGGAGTCTGAACTTAGAATCTTCAACAAGTATCGACAACATTACGAATTGAGCCATCAAGGTCACACCGTTGATACAAAATCCATTTGACCCATCTTTCTACTATCTATCCCTACAAGGAATCACAGTAGGCCAGAAGTTCTTGCCCATCCCGTCCTCGTGGTTTAGACTAAAGACCGATGGCAGCGACGGCGTGATTATTGATTTTGGCACATCGATCACCTACTTAACAAAGGATGCATTTGATGTTCTGAAACCATATTTCACTGCCTAGACAAACCTCCCAGTGAAACACTCAGCAGACATTGGTCTTAATCTCTGCTTTAAGCTGCCTTCCCACAACAAAAGCAAACTTGGTGTGCCTGATTTGGTATTTCATTTCGAGGGGCTCGACTTGAAGCTTCCAATCGAGAACTATATGGTCACCGATGAGGAGCGAGTGTTGGTGTGCTTGGCAATGGGAGCTGCAGGAGCTTTGTCAATTTTTGATAGCATGCAACACCAGAATATGTTGGTTCTTCATGATCTAAAGAAGGAAGTTGTATCATTTGTTCCCACACAGTGTGCTTGGCTCGGTAACTAGGAGTCGGAGTTCAAAGATCATATGTATGTATCATTTGAATGGACATTGTCTAGTGGTGCTCGCTCTCTATTAGCTAGCATCTGAAGCAATAAACATTAACATAGGAGAAATCTCTTCCAACAAAATCTTCAACTCATCAATGATTTAAAATAGCAAGTATGAAATGGATGTAACAAGTAGCAGATGAATCAATCTTACATAAACAGTAACACTGATAAGCAGTATCTTCTAAGACAGAAAGAGTACAATATTACAAGGAAACAAAGAAAGGGTCTCAAAAAACCTAAGTTCGCCGCATTCATACATCAGTTTCAACAGGAAGAATAAATAAGGGTTACATACAGCCAGCATACAGGAGAAAAATCTCAAAACATATAAATCACAAATAATACAAAACCCATTAGAAAAATTACAATGAAAATGATGTAAAGAAGTTGGCGATGATAAATAACAGAAAGGCAACAGAGATACTCGCTAATGGATACACCAATGAGGAAGCAGCAGAAGGTGCAGAATTCAACCCAGAAGTACTACCAACAGGGCCACTAGCGGGCGAGAATCCGGGGAGAGAACCAGTTGTTGAAGGGATCAATCCCAATCCAGGTGCAGGAGATCCACTGCTATCAAATTGAGGAGCAGGTGCAGGTGCAAAATTTGAATCTCTGATTACTATAGCAGGCGGGGCTTTACGAGGAGGGAATTGCTGTGGCCCTGTAAATTTAAACGACCATGAAGAAAAGGATGATATAGTTTAAGTGATTGTTCTAATTTGCAATTGAATATCAAAAGATGCAAAAAATGGTCGATTAAACACTCTGCACAAGGGCTCGAAGCCGACCATCAATCAGTAAAACCCACAATCTTTAATATTTAGATGAACCCACCAAGCCAGACAACTAAGGCCTCGTTTGATAACTATTTGGTTTTTGGTTTTTGGTTTTTGAAAATTATGCTTGTTTAACACATTTGAAAACATGAAAATTATGCTTGTTTAGTTAGTTATTGTACCTGTAATTCGTTCCTTTTTGTTTGGCAAGTGATCTAAAAACATAAATTTGAAAACAATAAATTCAATAAAAACATAATTGTATTTCATGTTTTCAAATGTGTTAGATAGTAGATTTAAAATTGGATTTCTATTTAAAAAATTGTTCAAAATATACTTGACAATATATTTATAAATCGCAAATTATTTGTAGTTATCAACTAAATATTAAATTTAATATAAACTATTATTAATTAATTTATAAACATTTTATATGTTATAAATTTTTTTATAATTATTATTTTATAATATCATATAATTTATAATACATTATATTATACAAATTTTAATTTCACAAAAATGAATTGAGTTTATAACATGAAATACTATATTTATTAAAGTTTTTATCTTTTTTCTTTTAAATTTAATTCTGCAATTAAAATTTTCAAATTCAAAATCTGGATCATAAAAAAGTTTGTTTTCAGAATTTTTCTACCATTTGCATCACAAAATCTGAAAATAATAAACACATCTGCCAACACAGATAGTCACTGAATTCAAAACTCACTAACCCTTGGAAACTTGTAACCTAAAAAGAAATATATGTGCTCACATTGTCGTATTGAATCAATCGATCCAATAACTTCATATGATTCACTTTGATAGTATTAGGCACCCAATTACAAAGTTTTATAAGCGTAAAAAGGAAAAGGAGCGCACCCTTAGGTTATTTTCTGTTACCTGTGAGGCTGAAGACCATCTCATTTTTCTATTTAGGTAAAGATGGATTATGGAGGGCGCTCTCGAATTTCCCTTCAACTTGTGAAATTTCAAAATGTGAGGAAGACAACTATAATAACACGGTTCTAAAGTAATTTTGGACACTTCATAAATTTTGAACTCAGCAGTGTGGAAGGAAACTTTGAAATGCTCTCAACCGTAAGCAAAAATGAATTTTTATGTATATGCTTCGAAACCTTTCAAGCTTTCAGTACACGTGTATCAGTTAAAGTCTCTCAAGTTTCATAGTAATTTTGTTACCAGATTCTTGTGGGACTGATAAAGATGAATATGGGTGCATGTCCTTGCTTGCCATGATTCCATATTCCCACATCCAACTGAGTTCGAATGCTAGCTCTTCTTCGAACTCATGATCTGTGTCGTACAATGTCAGGGCAAATACCGACCCTCTTCCAGCACCCATTTCCCTTGAGGCATCTCCTGCTCAAGCCATATGAACCAACTTCCATGATTTTAACTAGCCAATTATCAGCAAAAAGACATTTTCCAGTTCCAAAGAGCTCAGGAAAGGAAAGAAAGATAGGACAAAGTTCTATAGCCATAGAAGTGAAGGACAAAGTAATCAGTTCAAAGTCATACTAACGATCCATCAGCATTATCACAACTTACAGCGAAGTGAAATCATGTTTATGGAGTTTTTCTCTTCTGTTTAGCCACTGAATCGACATCTACCGGGATCTCACCAAAAACTGACCTGAATGAAGTCAAAAACTCATCAATAATACACACAAAGACTTGTTTGAAGGAGAAAAACGAATTACAGACAGACTCTCGTTTGAAACATCCACAAAGCACTAATAAACCTATAATGTCAAAAGTTGCTTTTTGAGCAATTGCTGAAGGGTCTTGATTCCTTAAATTGCCGTAATTTCCATCCCAAGTTTCAAGTGCTCTTTATTAAATCCAAGAGTTGAAACAATGACCGCAAGATAGCAGATAAAACTGATAAAGAAACTAAAGACGTCCTTTTAAAGTGGAATTCATCTTTTGTTTTTTCCTTTCCATTCACTCGGATCTCTTCCGTTTCATCGATTTTGTCGGCAGATTCTTTTGGGACTGTATTTAGGCAGCCATTATCTATGGGCAAGATAAAATATACTAAACTCTAAGCTCCCTCATGAGTGATGACATCAGAACCCAAGTATTCTTCCCAAATTTCCTAGTAAAAGTATTAATTGGCCAAGAAAAAAAAAATCCTAGCATAATGAATTTTAGAAAATCCAGCTTCTTCTTCCTCTTCCTTTTCACGCTTAGAAATCTCAACATGCAACAACATTCTCAAAATTGAAACCACCTTCAATAAGTTTTAAGAATAATGACGGTTTAGACATTTCACTTACCCACAGGTAGAACATTTCTTGTGATGCTTGCAGAATATAGATAGGCAAACAGAACAGACATAGCTCATATCAATTGTTTTTTTGTGGCAAAAACACCTGCAAATTACCAATTCATTAGGTACTAGCAATTCCCTCCTCTGTTGGATACAGAAAAAGATAAAATTATGATGAGAGGTGTAAATTAGTATAAGGCCACAGTAAGCTGGCCAAATTTTAAGCACAAAGCCGCAGAATTGTATATTCACAAAACTCCAAACTTACAATATACAAAAATCCACACCAACAGAGAAGGAAATTGCTAGTATGAGAGGTGTAAAATGGTATAAGGCCATAGTAAGCTGGAAAAATTTTAAGCACAAAATCACAGAATTGTATATTCACAAGACGCCAAACTTACGATGCACGAAAATCCACTCCAACAGACTTCGGAAGCTGTAAGAAGGTCCGGGAATGCAAATCAGTGGCATAAACAGTCTGCAGAGAAAGAACAATACAATATCACATAAGCGTAAGCAAGAGATTATGAAAAATAGGGAAGACCTCTTGTACCACGATCAAGCAGAGTTTTCAATAAAAATCCATTCACTTAACTAATCTGTAACTTAAAATCCTAAAACGATGAGAAAAGTAAACAGATGCTTTGAAGTTTGAACTTGGAGGGAGCAATAGAAAGCCATTGGTAAATATAACCTACAGAGAGATATTGAAACAACCCATCCATTTGCTGAGGCTTCAGATAAACTCCGCCAGTTATGTAAGAAGCCTATACAACATCAGAAATCAAATCACCACAAGCAAATGAATAGAGGATACAGCTTATGACGGTAAGATTCTGGGGGGAAAAAGTAAAAGACCCATTAACAGAACAATGTACAGATAGCTTACCTGCTGAAGAAATGCAGAATTGTGTGAACCAATGTAACATGAATCTATAGGAACCTGAACCAGGAATACCCAATCATACATGATATGATACTTATACACAAGGAAATTGTTGAATGTTGTTTATAGTTAAAAGCAACATGGAGCTGCAATAGACAGCTATCTCAGACTTCAAATGAATGACTAGTGCACATGAAAGCTGAAAGCAAACCCATAAATGCAAACGAGAAAGGAGATTTGCATTTCTTTCCAAATTTCATTGACTATGAACTTTTTGCTTATGACCAAATGATCATTACAATCATGAACATTACAAGTGAAATTACTTCATACGAAGATATTAGTCATTCTTTTGGTCATTTTTATGTTAAGCGGTCATAACAAAGAGAAACCTAACAATTGAAAAATCTCAAAAGTTCTTCATCTTTTGAGCTTGATAGATCTTGTTGGAGAGAGTAATTTGACAGTGCATCTCTATTTTTTCTATTTTCAATTTTGAAAATACATTTTTAGGGCCTTTTTCCTAACTTTTGGAGCTTGTACAGTTAGAATACCTTTTATTTGAAGTACTTAGACAAGGGTTTTGTGACTTCTCTACTTCATTGACAACTTGGACTGGGGTTATTCTAATAGACCTCCATCCTAGAATCTGTCCCTTCAGAGAAACTCCATATCTCCCGTCCTTTTTGTAGAACCTTTGCTCTTTAATGATATTCTTTTTTCTTATTTTATGCATACATCTTTATTTTCTACAATTTCGGTTTTCACATTTGACAAGATCAATAATAGAAAAGTTTCCAAATATTCATCAAATTTTACGTCCATGGGACAAGTACATTTTTTAAACATTGGACTTCAATTCTGACTGTAGAAACCAGATATTCAGTTAAACTCCAAGCTAGTAGGTTGATATAATTTGTTGTAGTCTCGTAGATGCATATAAATTCAAATGCACTTATGGGATGTATTGAATTATTTTCCAAAAATTATAGGGGAAGAAATCTACAGAAAAATGTAGTCCTACACCACTTTCTAGCATCAAGACCAGACAAAGAACAAGATTAATACAGAGGAAAGTTATGTTGAGCATTTCCATAAAATATTTAGGGACGGACTACATTTTTCACTACTTACAGATAATCAACCTGTTAAATACAAGATAATTGGTAATTGACATAAGTTCAAGAAGTCATATAAGAACACTCACAAGTGACAACAAGAAATACTCACCATTGAACGTTGAGCAGAAAAGATGGCATTCATGATTGCAACATATCTGAAAGAGAAAAACAATTACTAGAAGAAAGATTTTACAGTTTGTTTTCCAATATTAAAGAAAATTACATAAATAAAATAAATTCAACAGAGAAGATCAGAAAAATCTTACTGTTCAGGTCCATCTGGGGATCCCTGCAAGCAAAGGATCTACACTCAAAGTAAATACATGCACATAGATTAGTCACATTTTCACCAAAAATTCAAAGCAGATTATTGAAATTACTGTGGAACAAATAGTATATGTACACAACAAACATAAGAAAGGAAACATATAGACCACAAATATCATTTGAAAAATGGCAATAAAGTGATGAGAACAGAAACAAGTGCTTACTCGAGGTTGGGGATGGAGGGATCCGGAGCGGAAAACTTTCTGGATATCTACTCACAAGGTCAAGCATTTGGAGCAAAATAATATGTTGGTGAACATTAGATTACTCAAGTTGAATTTAAAGAGTGTGGCAATCTACAAATTCTATCGTGTCAGCTATAACTTTCACAGTATTTTGCTGCCATTACTCATTACCACAAAAATTGATCAAATGTACAGATGAAAGATAACTTCCAAATGCTACTCCCATCTCCATAGATATTGTTTAGTGATAACTGTTACGTTTTGTTACTCAATTTTAATGGTCTATTGACACATTCTAATTCTAGAACACGATGGAGTTTTACTTTTACGTAGACGACAAGAAGCTATCAACACAAACAAGAAAATAATCAGCACCAAAAATCATCAACAAGGATAGAACACAGAGCCATGGAGAGCGATCCAGAAAGAAGTGAAGACATGGTTCCTCCTTTGGGATAGAACACAGAGCCATGGAGAGCGATCCAGAAAGAAGTGAAGACATGGTTCCTCCTTTGGGGTCTTCCTTAATGGACTGCTCATCCCCAATCATGAATTCCTCCAAATTCTTCAATAAACGAGTGCAAAGAGCAGGCATTCTACCATCTTCAAGCCCACGATTAGAGTACGAAGACGAATTATATAGATACTTGCATGAGGCGTATCCGGTACCAATGACCACAACCTCATTAAGTTGATTCAAAACTAAAATGGAGTTCAAAAAAGCAAGTACCTACGCCCAAAACAGAAAAAATACCAATGTTCATTACATTTCTATCTAAAACACCTACTTGGTAGAATTTTTAGCAGATGGAGAGACAATTTATCGATTACATGAGAGAGAAACTTGGAGAATGGGAGAGAAGATGTGCTCCAGAAAAATGGATTCGTATCCAGTAAAACCACTAAAAGGCTAACATCATCTGCAACAACATAATCAAAAGATTACAAAAATGAATAAGTTTCTGCCACTCTGAAACTTCACCTAAGTGCTCGTAATAGAAGGAGAGAGGGATTGGAGAAGAACCTGCATAGAGCTTCGAAGGAGCAGAGGCCATGGCTATTAGGCAAATAGAGAGAAGACGCCCAGTTCTAAACTTCTAATAGATGTGGATGGAAATTGGGCCCTTACCCAAGGGATTCTTCTGTCGGCCCAAATACCCTCGCAAGGACTAAACTTGGGCCCATGAGGCCTTTATGTGAAACTTCACTCCATCCATTCAACTACAGAGAGCAATAAAAGTAAAATTAAGACGGCGTTCGATAACTATTTAGACTTTGTTTGATAACTATTTGATTTTGTTTTTTGTTATTGAAAATTAAACTTGTTTTCTTCCAAATTTTTTACCATTATTTTCATCATTGTCAACGGTATATTTGAATTTCTAGCCAAATTCAGAAAACAAAAACAAATTTTTGGAAATTACTTTTTTTAGTTGTCAAAACTTGAGTTGGTTTTTGAAAACATGAGGAGAGAGTAGAGAACCAAAAAAAAAAAAAAACTTATTAATGGAAGTAGTGTTTATAGGCTTAATTTTATGCTTTTTTTGGGAGATAGATTCATACAATTCTCATGCTTTTATTAAATAAAATAAATTTCAAGGATAACACATAAGCACGAAAATTTTAGAAAATCAAACACGCGCACCCAATTAAAAGGTTCAATAGTAAGCTCACTCACCTTGGCTTTAATGTTCTTGAACGGCACCAAACAATTCCTTAACCCCAAGGCCTTAAACACAAAACAAAAAGGGAAAACTTCTAATCAATTGGAGCTTTATTCAAACAAACCAACGACCAACCATGAGTAATCAAATTTCAAAGAGATTTAACTCTCAAGCTTACGAAAACAGAAATACGCTTGCTGTCCGAAATACGCTTGCTGTCCGAGGTCTTCAAAAATGCTCCAATCCGACAACTAAACTTCTGACGCCGAAGGAACCTTGAAATCAAAAGCTACAATTAATGGGTAAGCTTGATTAAACGATAAATCAAGCAACAAAACCAAAAACCAGCTAACCCAACCCCGAAATCAACCAAAAACCCGCTGAAAATACACCTTTAATTGCTGGAACTCGAAACCCACACCCACAGCCCGAAACCGCCGCTGGAGTTCGCACCAAAACGCCGGAAAATCGCTCACCGCCGTTGGATGTAACTGCTGCCACCAGAGTTCACCCAATCACGCTGAAAAACGAACACGGCTGAGTCAGATTTGGTCGGACGATCGCGCGAACGAGACCCACGCCGCTTCTCTCACACGTCTGTTCGTGGTCGCAGGACTTGAAGAGGACGCCGCCAGAGGAGATGCGCTCGTCGGAGGAGGTGAAGGATGCTGCTGTTGTGCGGCTGCGACAATGAAGAAGAAGGAATCGAAGAAGAAAAAAGAAAATGGGCGGCTGGGTGCACACGAAGGGAAGGAGGGAATGGTGAAGAAGACCTTAGGGCTGCGTGTGAGGCTAAAATTGACCTAATGGGCTTGGGCTTGGCTTCAACTTTGACATATTTACAAAAATGCCATTCTGCCTAAATTTTAAAATCTTCACCATTTTTTTTTTCCAATTTTCAAATTCCCTCCTAAATCAAAATAATACCCAACTAAATAAAATTGGATTCTCATTAGGGTACGAGCGTTACAAGTAGTGTCCTAAATGAAATCATCTCGGAATCACAATCAGCTTTTATTAGAGGGAGACTTATTACAGATAACATAATCCTAGGTCATGAATATATTAATGGGAAATTGTCAAAATTAACCCAAATGAGTTTTGAATTTTCAAAATTGACCTAGTTTCTAAAAACTTTTTTTTTAACCTATTTTAAATAAATCCACAATGTGAAAAGTCATCTTTATCCTTCTCCAATTTCTATTAATGATGGATATTAAATTTTTTAACCAACCAATCCAACTAACTAATTTCAAACATCAACACCCACAAAGTATTCTAAAATAAGAAAATCAAACCCATGAAATCAAACACACGGATAGACCCATTTCAAAATTTTCATATTGTCAACATTTTTTTGAAGTACAATTGAGGATGATTTTATAAGTTTTAGATAACAAGGAGTTGGTATAAGATATTTTACGAAAATCTGGGAAAAAAGTATGAATCCCGACCGGGATTTCTTGGTCAGACGACCAAGATTTCTTGGTCGGGAAACCGACCA
Organism: Luffa aegyptiaca; assembly: GCA_017139565.1. Lineage (NCBI taxonomy): Eukaryota > Viridiplantae > Streptophyta > Magnoliopsida > Cucurbitales > Cucurbitaceae > Luffa > Luffa aegyptiaca. The sequence continues at coordinate 452,448 of CM029406.1, read as the reverse complement.
AGAAATTTTCCAGAAGGCCTTTTCTTGTTTTGTTTTATTTTTTTATTTTTCCATTTCATGTTTCTTTCTTTCCTGTTTTGGGTTTATTCTTTCATTTCTTGCAAGAAATTTTAAAGACCCATGTTTTTTTTAAAAAAAAATATATATTTTTAATCAAACTCACATTTCTTTTTATTCATAATTCATTAATGTTGGAAAAAAAGAAGAAAAAAAAAGGAAGAAATGAAAAAAAATATATGATAAAAGAAAGAAAGAAAAATTTAACCAAGAAATTTTTGGGTCGGATTAACGAGGAAATCAATCAAGAAATTTTAAAAATACCTATTTTTTTTGTTAAATATATTGGACTGGAGTATGAAAATAATAATAATAATAATATTGGACATAATTTTTTGACCAAAAAATGTCATCAGAATTTAGTTAAGAAATTTTGAAGACAATTTTTTAACCAATTCAACATTTTTGTAAAATTATATTGATGTTGAACACAAAAATATGAGGGAGTGAGAAAGAAAAAAAGAATAATAATAATAAATAAAGAAAAAAATTAAAATGAATTATTAATTAATTATTAAATAAATAAGTTGAAAAAATAATTAAAAAAAAACCTTAAAGGCAGCTTCAGCTCTGCCTTTAGTCCCGGTCAAATGGTCAGCAGGAGCGTGACCGGGACACGCATTTTGTTTTTTTTTTTTGGTTCTTCATCCTTGGTTCCGTCTGTTTCTCTTCTTTCTTTCCATCTTTCTTCTTCCACTTTTACTTATTCTTTCTTTTAAATTTACTTTGTATGGAAATCGACACTTTAATATTTTAAATTGATTTGTCTCAAAAATAAAACAAAATCAATTTCTCCCGCCAACGATTTTTTGAAGCTCTATAAACAAGGAATTATCTGTCCTTCTCCTTCCTTGTACAAAGTTGAAACCACACTAAAAAACTAGAGTAGAAAAATGGGGGCTGGATGGGTTCTTTTTCTTTTTTTAGGATATGTTGGTAATTGTGCAAGTGTAGGTGAAATCAGCAAGGTTAAAAAAACAAGTTTTAAAAAAGTAGGTTAATTTTGAAAATCCAAAAACTATTTGGGTTAATTTTGACAATTTCCCTATATTAATGCCATTAGAAATAATAAATTTGGTAATAGTAAAATGGCAGCTATTAAGCTTGATATTAGCAAAGCTTATGACCGGGTTGAGTGGAGTTTCCTAAAGGAGATAATGCTAAGATTGGGTTTTAATATCAATTGGATTAATTTGATTATGAGATGCATTTCAACTGCTGAATTTTCAGTTCTAATAAATCGGAATAAACATGGGAATTTCAAATATAGTAGAGGTTTACGTCAAGGGGATCCCTTATCTCCCTACTTGTTCCTTTAGGTTACGGAAGGCCTTTCACATTTGCTTTATAGAGAATTGAATAGGGGCTCTATTTCAGGATTATCATGTGCGGGTGGGCCAGTTATTTCTCATCTTCTATTTGCAAACGATAGTCTGATTTTTTGTAAAGCTGAAGCTAATGAACTGATTGCTCTAAAAAACATTCTTAAAATATATGAAGATGCTTCGGGGGAGGCTATAAACTACTCTAAATCGACAATTCTTTTCTCTCCTATGATTAATAATGATATTGGTGTTTTTCTGAGCAGTATTTTAGGGATTAATAAGGTCAAGAATTTTGGGAAATACCTTGGGGTTCCTTCGGTCCTATCTAAAAATAAAGCTAGAGACTTTAGTTATATCCTTGATAAAATTTGGAAATCGGTTCAAGGTTGGAAAAGATCTTTTTTCTCAATAGCGGGTAAAGAAATTCTCATTAAGAGCATTGGCCAAGCTATCCCATCCTATGCTATGAGTATTTTTAAATTTCCTAAGCATTTGTGTGATGAAATTACTAGAAGTTTCGCTAGATTTTGGTGGGGTTCTAGTTCGGAAAAGAAAAAACTTCATTGGGTTAGATGGGATAAACTTTGCCTTCCAAAGAGTTTAGGAGGCCTAAATTTTAGGGACATAGAGGGTTTTAATAAAGCTCTTATCGCTAAACAAATTTGGAGAATTATTGAGAAGCCGAACTCCCTAGTAGCTAGATTTCTTCAAAATATTTACTTTAAAAACTCATCCATTTTGGAAGCTAATGTGGGCAGAAATCCTTCATATCTTTGGAAAAGCTTCATTTGGGGTAGAGATTTACATATTAAAGGAATTAGAAATAGAGTTGGAGATGGGGAATCAATTTTCTTCTTTAAGGACCCTTGGATCCCAAAGGAAGTTACTTTTAAACCAAATTTTATTAATGGTGCCTTTTTAGAAAGTAAGGTCTCTGAGTTCATTTTGCCTACAAGGGGGTGGGATATTCAAAAGCTTCAAGGGGCAGTTTTAAGTTCTGACTGTGAGGTTATCAAAAGTATTCCAACAAATAAGAGCCTTAGGGACAAACTTATTTGGCATTATGACAGAACGGGATCCTATACTGTTAAGAGCGGTTATAAACTCTTTATGAAATCTAAATTGGAAGGAATTTCTTCAAGTTCTAACATTATGTCAAACATATGGAACAATATTTGGAAACTTAAAATTCCCTCAAAAGTTAAACATTTCTTATGGAAAGCTTTAAATAACACTCTTCCAAACAAAGAAAATTTAAATCATAGAGGGATTGATGTTCTGAATATCTGCCCTATGTGCAATTCTTTTCCAGAAAATACTGATCACTGTTTATTTACATGCTTTCGAGCGTATGAAATATGGAAACTTACTTGCGATTCTGTGTTTTTGGACAAGGACTTCAGGGGAAGCTTCGTAGATAGGTGGATCAAAATCAACTCCTGCACAACAATGGAAAACCTATGCTTAATAGTTGTTTCGTGTTGGGGTATATGGAGCAATAGAAACAAGTGCGTTCATGGTGAAGGAATTCCATCCTCTCAAATTCGAAGCAAATGGATAAGAGACTACCTCAACGATCAGTCCTCATCTGGAAGGCGAATCAGAAGCAGTGATGCCTCCCTTTCTTCGACCGGTTTCAATCGCTGGTCTCCCCCAAATCGTGATTTTTGGAAACTAAACTCTGATGCTGCATGTTCGAAATTCGAATGAAGTAGCGATGACTCAAGTATCGGGATGATTTGCAGAGACTTTGAGGGAAAACCGTTGGTGGCTGCGTCAAGATCTTTGGATGTGAGATTGGAGGCCCATATTGCTGAGTTATGGGCCATACTTGAGGGAATAAGGCTGGCCTGTTCAAATTTGGTTGTGGAGTCAAATTGCCATAAATTTCATCAACAAGGTCTCTCCAACTTAGCCACATTCTGAGGCTTTAGTTGTGTCCATCTGGAGCTTTTTGCATCTCTTTAGGGATATCTCTTTCATTTTTGCTCCTACATCTTGCAATAGGATTGCCCATGAGATTGCTACATATGGGAAATCCATAAACAATAATGAAGTTTCGGTATTAAATTTCCCAAACTGGTTGTGTATGTGGGTCGAGTATGACCATGCATTTTTAGCCCAAGTGGCGTAATAAGATTTTTATCTAAATAGGTGAGTACCGTGAGATTTGAAATTTTATTCAAATAGGGACAGAGACGAAACTTCTTATGAAAATTGTGGCTCGAATTTTGCATCCAGATGAACTTTAAAAACTGAAGGTTTTTTTTTTTTTTCTTGAAAACAAAAATTGAAGTTTTATTCAAACTAATAAGAACTAGATAAGAGTTTAATGCCAATACATATTAAAAGACTCTCACATTATTGTATAAATTTTAGCATTCATAATTACATAGTACCAATAAAGATATAAAAGTTAAATATTTAATTTTAGAGATGAACCTTGACCAAAGTCTCTAAACTTAAATTGGGAAAAAAAAATTGAACTAACACCCCAAATGATAAATATTTAATTTTGACACAGATTTCGTCTGATTTGGTTGTTCGGTCTACCATTTGAAAATGGAAACGGGAAGAGAACGGAGTGGCGGCATATCGACAACGAAAAAAAAAAAAAAACACATACACCCAAAAAAACAGAGGAAAGTTCCAAAAAAAGAAAAGAGAAGTTAAAGAAAACAAAAAGCACATACCGACAACGAAGACAACTTTTGCCGGCGACCGACGACGAGGAGGTGGCGGCGGCAGTAGGGTTTCAAGTTGAGAGGGAAGTTTCAAAAACTAGGGTTTCAAGTTTGTGTTATGCGATTGGATTGGGAGAAAAATGACACCTTTACTTTAATTTTCTTATTATTAAAAAAGAAAAAAATGATTTGGGCTTGGACTTAAGTGGGCTACTAACTATTGACTTATTGGACTCATCTCTTGTTCCTATTTTATATGCATGATATTTTTTTTTATTCATAATATATATTATTAATATTAAATATTAATTTAAATTTATTAAAAAATAAACGGGGCGGGGGCGGGGTCGGGGCGGGGATACTCTCCCCATCCCTGCCCCGTCCCCGATTGGGGACCCGAATATTACCCCCGGGTTGACCCCCATACCCGATCAAATCGTGGATTCCCCGACCCCGCGGGTTTTTTTGCCATCCCTATGATCATTCCATAATAGTGTTGTTATCACTTTCTGTGCAATGAAATTTTGTTTTTGATCTACATTTGGTGAGACGGTTGATTCAAAATCAATAATTTTGTATTTGAAGACATAACGAAAATAAAAGGCTGGGAAGGATAATAATTGCACAATGTAAAACAAACTTTTTTTGGGGTTTTTTTTTTTAGAAGTTTGAAAAGTGATTACTGGTTTTATTAATCGTTAGTCAAAGACAAATAAAAAAAATGAGCTTAAATATATCCATGTAGAAGATTGTATGAAAAAAAAAACAGAGGGGTGTTTGGGGTAAGAGTTTTGGAAATATGGTGAATTTGGAAATCTGGGTGATTTTGGAAATCTGTGTTTGGGGTGCTGATTTCTGAAATATGATTTTGGAAGTCTGTGTTTGGGGTGTTGATTTCTGAAATCTGAGTTTTTGAATATTTTAAAAAAAAAATTGTGAAGGATATACAATTGTTCTAAAATTAATAATTTAAAATTACCCTTCCACTAACTTTACATATTGTGGATTTTAACCCACAATTTTGATAAAAAAAAAAAAATACAAATTCTGAAAACAAAAAAAATTAATTTTGCACTTTTCAATTTTTTTTCCTACACTTGTAACATTTCCAGCTTTGTTGTAAGCATATTTTGGAAGTTGTAGTTTCTGATTTACTTTTTTTTTTCAATGTTAGACAATTCTCGTCAAATGATTATAGGTAATTGTTGTTTCCATTAATTTTAAATTTGGGATTTCATGTCGTGATTTTGCTGATTAATCAAAATTTTAAAAAGGAAAAAAAAGGACATTTTCCATTCTTCAATTTGTCTCCACACTTGTTACCTTTCGTATATTTGGCCTATACATTGATATTGCTATATTAATTATGTATATTACTAGTCTACATTTAATGAATAAGATTTTCCTACCTAAAGCCTGCAAGGCGTGACAAAAAACAATAATTTTTTTGGACACATGTCAAAACTCACGTTCGAAAAATTTACCTAATTAGTTTTTGTATTCAGTGAAAATGTTTGTTGATTGCATTGAGAACGACGTAAGTGAATGAGAATTTGAAAGAGGAATATACAAATAACCATAGTCATTATAATATTACATGCATAAAGTAGTCTTCATTCATTGGTACACATTACACATACATCTGATCGGTGATCATAATGAATATGAATGATCGTTGTACACATTATATCTATATTAGGCTCGTTAAAAAATGCATAATCATGAATGAACAGTCTGTTCGAAATTAAATAACACTGATTATAATTGTACTTTCTTACAATTAGACATATTGCGAAGAATTCGAAGTTTGTTTATCATATATTAGTCAGTGTACAATCAACCCTGTACAAAAAATTTTATACTTGGGTTCACAAAAAGACAATGAACTAGATATTATCATTGGTCAGAGAAAAGTACACATCGTTTAAATATACATGTAACGCCCCAGACACAGGATTCGGAATCCGGATTTGGCACCTCATGGCCCCAGCATTCCCCTACATCCCCTCCGCCCTGGCGACGTCACCATACTTGTCTAAACTGCTTCTACGATTGAAGATTGTCTCCACGAACCAACACGGGGTCCTTTTAGCATGCTTTGTCCTCACTCACATGTTTCCTAGGAAAATTCCCAGGAGGTCACCCAACATAGAACTTCTCCAAGCTAAGCACACTTAACTTCAAAGTTCCTATGATTGAGCCATCGAAAAGGAAGGTGCACCTTGTTGGTATAGGTAGTATCTATCAATTCTTTTAAGCTTATCTCGACCATACTTTCATGTCCTCAGGATCCCTCTCATTCGGATGTGATCTAGGTTCATTCATGTACCCCTCCTAACTTCGGGCGTCACATTACATTTCAAAATTAATGATGGAGGATAGACTGTTCTGACATCAGCGGCGTTCTTCTAGAAGATCACGGAGGAATTGGAGCCTAAGGGTTGGTGGGATGGACAACATCATATTGGTCATCTTTGTGTCGGCGAAGAGGATACGCATAAGGGAGTCTCTCTCGCGATTTGTAAGCTCCGGCTGAGCCATGAGCATCTCCCCTACTGTTTCTCGCCTCTTGAACTCCCTCGTGTCTTGTGTGTCTGGCCAGTCAGCGATTTTTGAGAATTGCGTCTCCTGTATGTTGACTGCCTGTCTCATTATTTCCAGGGCTTCGGCTTCATATGACGCTCTACTCCTCTTCCGACCCTGCGAGGAACCCGTTGAGCTCGGTCGACTTGTGGGCGTTATGGGGAAGTCCTCAATCTCCACGTCCTTGTCCAAATTTTGTGTTGGAGGGATGGGGACATAATAATCTTGTGTTCCTTGGAAGTTTGAATCCCCCTCCACGTCCACTGGGGGGCTTTCTTCAGCTTGTTCCGCTGGTACATCGCACCCTGATCCACTAGCCCGATCTTGACCGAACACGAAGGCGAGTTCCTCATAATGAGGAAATGGCTTGTTCAATAGACCCTTCGCAGCTGAGTGGGACTGCATATACGATAGAGGATATTAGGAACGTTGGACTATACAGGCATTTAACCAATTAATGAATAATGACCGTACCTTCGCCCACTCATCGAAGACTTCTTTCTCCGCTACAATGCACTTATACTCTTCATTCCATCCGAATCCGCTGCATCCGAGCCCAACATGCGGTTAATCGCACTACACTGCATTTTCAACGATCGTACCTTCGAGTCAATTGTAGATGTTGATTCGATCCTGGATGTCGGTAATTTTTCCTTCAGCATACGCTTCAGTCGTGCAAGGTAGCTGGGTTTGAACGTTCCATTATCACCTCGCCACCCACCTTCATGTACCAGCTCCACCAGGCTTTCAATCAATTTTGCCTCCTCCAACCTCGTCCATATATGTTTTGGTTGTTTGTCTGCTCTTGTCATTCTCCTACATGCATATAGTAGTGCGTGACTAGATTTCGTAAGTCTAGGGTCATAAATTCATACTAGAGTGTAATGCTTTTGGTTCGATAATGGAGAAGATGTATTTAGCATGTAATTCGAGTTCGAAAGTTAGGTAAGAAAAGTTATAATAACAGGAAGTAATAGTATTCGATAGTACATGTACAGTAACAAAAAGTACTTGGTTCAGATTTAAAAAAAAAAAGAAAAAAAATAAACCCACTGTTCAAACAACCGACATCTGGTTCAATTACGAAGGAAAAAAAGTCTTTTCTTAAAAAAGGTTCATTGAGATTGATTCCATGCATTGAACATTTTGTTCGCCAGGTCATCTAGCTTTTGAGTGAGTCCATTCGGGGGATCCTTGAATGATAGTAATGTTCTCCCCATCAAGAGGAACGTGTTCCGACCCACTACTATCCCCCTCTTCCAACCCTATGTCTAAACCCATCTCCCTGTTGACGAGGTTGTGGAGTAAGCAGCATGCCGTTATGACCTGACATTGAGTCCGAACAGTGTAGTATGACATTCCACGGAGTATCGCCCACCGTTCTTTCAGAACACCGAAGGCTCTCTCAACTACATTTCGGGCAGAGGAATGTTTCATGTTGAAAAACTCCTGTGGTGTAGTAGGTGCATTACCTCCCCCTCTCCACTCAGATAAGTGGTACCGTTCTCCTCTGTAAGGTGCCAAGAAACCCTCTACGTTGGGATACCTGACATCACAAAGGTAGTAATATCCTGTTCATAAAATGAGGTAAGTACTGAAGGTGTAACTATTTCAAATTTTAGTCTGTGAGAGGGTTTCATACTCTTCGGTACAACTAGTCCATTTGGGCGTGATATTGCATCCCTCAGTACCCGTGAATCAGCAGCCGAACCTTCCCATCTAGGCATGACGAAAATGAATTCACCATTCAGTGAGACAACGCCCAACACATTTGTAGCAATGTCACCCTTTTGCGTCTTATAACGAGGTCGATCGGCGACACTAACATTGACCTTTATGTACGTACCATCCAATGCACCTAAACAATTCTGTTTTGACATCACATTACAGGTGTGAGGAATAGATTGTAAAATCTTCACGATGTGTGTTAACATTGAGTATCCATACCTCAAACCATTTCCACCTCCCATCCTGGCAAGAACTCGTGATCGGTACCGGTTTCTTAAGCAGAACTTCGTACAACCGTAGTACGGTGCTTAGAGTTGTGTTGAAGTGCCGAGAAACCGTCTCTCCTGACCGTGCAAATTGTCTTCTTATGACTCTATTCTTAACGTCGTGAGCAAGGATGTGTAAGAACATCGCAACCATCTCTTCAACGTCTACGATTTCAGTCCCTACCAAACCGGAAGTCGTCCTAAGCATACTGCATAGGATGGCGAAACATCTCCTATCCATCCTCGTGCTCTCTCGACAACATAGGTCACTTTCATGGGTCAACCGAAAGCAGGCTAATTGTCTGTTCTGATGTTTGATGTAGGGAGTTTGGTTTTCTATCCTAAGACGGTCGGTCATGAAGAAGTTAATCAGGTTGAATAATTGACGTTGGGAGTCAACCATTATGGAAGTATGGAAACAAGCTCGTGTGGTGTTACAGAATCCATTTGCAATGCACTTGTTCCTGGACGACATATAAACCATCATTTATTTACTATTACAAAATCACCCATGATTACATGGGTATACCCTAATGTACTAAAGATAGTATAGGACGATGTACATTACAATAATTCCAATAACAAACCCTACGAACATCCTACTCAGACTATAACATTTTCCCACATTTCGACCATTTGCCCTTATGGGTCGGGTACGACACGCTGCATGTTCATCCATGAGGTTAGCTCGACCACTGGTCCCCATTACGAAACGCCTAAATGCATACTCCGCTTCTGCACATGTTCCATATGACTTGTGTACTGCTCCCATAAACTGGTTCACTTGTTTGTGGCATTCAACCCAGGAAGTGTAAATTCCTGGGTTACTGATAACTGTCCAAAAGGTAGTTATTTAGGCCTTATTTCTATAGGGATTTGTGTGTCTTTTGTGCTTAATAGGGTTGGTTTTAGATATATATTATATGTTTTAACCCATTTGGAAGAATGAAAGCTTTGGAAGTTATTTTATGCAGAATGTATTGCTGAGCGACTGGAGGGAGCAAATTCTGTGCTGCAGCAAAACTGGGAGCAAAACTGCCTCTGTTGAGTTATTTTCGGGATAAAGGAGCGAGGAGAGCTTGCCATGTGTCCAATTTAACCTAATTCTCATCTTATAAAAGGAGGGGCCGTCAAAGATAAATTCATTCACGACTTGGAGACCGAATCAATCGGCGGAGGCCGAATTGACGGCGAAATGGAGATCTAAGAAGACCATTTGTGATTCCACTCAAGGAGACGAAGTTCTTCCATGTTCTTGGTGGTTTGGAGCAGCCATTTCATCCCCATTTGCTGAAAAGGATTAGTATTTCTTGTGTATTTCGTATTATGGATGTGCTTATCGAGATTGTAACGTATTTTATGTTTTCAATCATGAACTAATTGCTTTGTAGGCATAGGTTAAAAATTATGTGATTGTTATATTTATAAATCTGGAAATTCTATTTGATCATGGTCATCTTGAATTATTGTTGATCTTTAATTTCATTATGTGCCCGCCTAGCTAGTCGGTATGTATAGCTTCTCCTAGTTTCAGGGATGATTTAGGAGTTGTGTGGCAATAATTCACGCTAGATCATTGTGTATTGGTGAACGCCAGTGACTGAGTTAGGGATAGCCAGTTGCCTAGTGCTTGATCGGTAGAGCTTCATTGGTTTTGAAACATATTCCAAAAAATTCGGAGTTCCGGGAGGATCCCGCTGATAATATTGCATGAGATTGACGAATCAAAAGAATTGCTGGAGCATCTTTATAAACAATTACAGAAGTCTTAACCTGTGTCTGTTTCCATTCTGTTTTCTCTATCGTAATCAGTTACTGCTTTCGCATATCTTTTGTTTCAGCATTTTAAAAACCCAATCAATTTAACCAACCTTTTGAAATCACTAAAAAGGCAAACTAAATCAATAGAGGTAGGCATTTCAAGACCCTGTGGATACGATAAATACTTATCACTTGCTGCTAGATTGTGTATACTTGCACAGTATTCTGGAGTTAATTTATCTCATATTTTTAACCACTTCAGAATTGCAACAGTTACACCCAACAAACACGACATAGAATTTCGACTTCCCCATCATCCTATCATTCTAGAATGTACGAAGTCAAGCATTCACCTACCGTCCATAACGAATAGGTGTTCTCATTCTTTTTTTCATTTCGTGCATGAGCGGGTTCAACTTATACGAGTTATGGGAACATATGTTTACAGTTTCGTGTCTTATGCGTTAATGACTCACTTTTCCATGTACTTACGGTTTCCATTCTTCAGGGATTAGGGTAACGGTTTCATCCTAGGGTTTAGGCTTTCATTGTTTTCGACTTTACGATTTATGGTTTACGGTTTGGGGTTCATGGTTAAGTTATTACGGTTTATGTCTTTATCTAATCATTGTTTAGGGTTTAGGGTTTCATTATTTTAGGGTTTAGGGTTTACAGTTCAGGGTTCATGGTATAGAATATAGGGTTTAGGGTTTAGGGTTTAGGGTTTAGGATTTACGGATTATGGATTAGGTATTAGGGATTAAGGTTCCAATGTTTTAGGGTTTAGTCGTTTAGGGTTTTAGGGTTTGATTATTTTAGGGTTTATGGTTTAGAGTTCAGGGTTTGTGGTATAAAGTATAGGGTTTAGGGTTGAGGGATTAGGATTACATTGTTTTTAGGGTTTAGGGGTTATGTCTTTATCTAATCATCGATTTAATGTTTGGAAGTTTTACGGTCTAACGTCTTATTATGTTGAGTATACAGTTTCAGGTATTGAACATTATAATACATAATACATAAGACACAACATTATGCAAAATAATGTACATGACAAAGTGCATTCAAAGAATCTATAACTAAGTCAACATTTCCTAAAACGTTTGGTCAAACATATGCATCAATTTCGTTGAGGAAGCGATCATTTAAAATGCTCTACTTCATAACACTAATAGTTTTAAATTAAAATATGAGAAAATAATAGTTTTCTAACATGCAATAAATAAATATTATATAATTTTTATTTTAATAAAATTTTAAAAGGTAGACAAAGCAAACTTTTTTTTTCAATGTTTTCATATTATTGTTTTTTCATGAAAATTTCTATGTATATATTACAAACGAAATTTTGTACAAATAATTAATTTGTTAAACGAATATGTTAATATTTTGATATAGTGAAACACATACTTCAAAAAAATTTCATTTTAATGTTTTTATATTTTTATCCTTTTCGTGAAAATTCTAAAGAAAAAAATATAATTTAGAATTGTTTACATAGTTGTGTCTTATACATATAAGAAATAAATAAATAAATTATATTATTGTTTTAAATTAATTATTAATAATTAAATTAAGAAAATTATTCTAAAAATACACATTTATTTAAGTGAAAAAAAAGTATATTATGAGATATTTGCATCTCTATGAAATATTTTGAACATTTTGTCTATAAAATATTGATATTTATATAATTGAAAGAACACGAGTACTAAATGTCAAAAAAACTAAAATATGCATATAATGTTTAAGGAAAATATTATTAAAAAGTGAATAAAAAATGAGAAGGGAAAAATAGAAAGAGGAAGTTTCTCCTAATGAAGTATCATGTAACTTTAGGATTAGATGTCAAAATAATTGTTTATAACAATAAACGTGAACTAAACATTTTCAAACACTCAATCATTTGGGACACTATTGTATAACCCAAAAATAGGAATAAAGAGGTTGTTTTCTATAGAACCTATAAACGACACGTCTCCACTATTAAATCATGATGTTTCAAATTTACGATCTAGATAACACCCATACCCAGTGGAAGTCACACTCATATGTGAAAGAATGCTTTGTTTCACTACGTAACCACTCCCCATGGATTAAATTCTCTCAACAAACACTTCTAACAGTTGCAACTATTCGAAGCAATGGAATAGTCACACCCATATGTGAAAGAATGCTTTGTTTCACTATGTAACCACTCCCCATGGATTAAATTCTCTCAACGGGACACTTCTAACAGTTGCAAATATTCGAAGGGAGGGACAAAAGAGGAATTTATTAAAATGTTAAGGGCAAAATGGGAAGGCAAAGATTCTCCCCTCTTAGCCCCATTTATATATAGTATAGATATAGATTAATCCAAAAGTTTATTCAATTTGACCAATTTTATTTTATTTCACCAATTTGAAGAAAAAAGACTCAACAAATTATTTATCAAGTGGACAACTTTCAATTTACAACCTTCGTTTTTAAAGAAAAAAGAAAAAATTTGACCATTACTTTTGTTATTTGTTCTTTCTATCATACTTTAAAAACTTGTGGCTGAAAATGACAAACTACTTAAGTACATAATCATCTTAATTTGTTAAAAACCATTTAAGTTATAATTTTTATTTAATAGGTTTTAGAAAATAATTAAAACGAAAGACAACTTTAAGAAATAGACACCCGAATATATCATTTTTATGATTTTATGTTTTGATCAAATCAAATGGGCACATTTTACTAAAATTACAATCAATTTAATTAGAAAATCATGAAGCTTCCATTCAAATGAGAAAATGAAGAAAGCTCCAATTCAAAGCCCTAATCTTCTCTATTCCCTTTTTCCAAAATAATATAATGTAATCCTAAAATACATTATATACTTAATCTCATATGAAGTTAAAAGTTATATATTTTGTCCTTATACTTTGAAAACATGCGTTAAGTTTGAATTAGGTTTATTTATCACTTTAAACTAAGTTTTCTTCTGTCCAATTAGATTCCTTACGAATGAATTAACGTTAACTACCGTCATTTTTTTAAATATCAACTTCCATAAATCGGTATTTTTAAAGCTACTGTACATTTTTCTAATCTTAAAATCACATTTCAAAATACAGTTTATTATTAAATTACCTTCGTTAAGAAGCTCTCACTTGGAGAAGTAATTGCATTATGAAAACAGAATTTATCAAAATTCCAAGTTCATTCATTATTTGATAAAAGTATTTAATCATATTTCAAAACTTTGTCATTGAATCAAAACTTAAAAAACTGGATTTGTTGTAAATTTAAGAACGAATGATATAGTCTTTACAAATACGATGAGTTAGGTTTTGATTTTGAAAACAACTTTGAAGTGTATAAATTATATTTATTGCATGTTAATTGAAATATTCATATCTCATTATTCTTTTCCATATTCTAGATGGATTGTTTTTGAAAAATTACTTTAATGAAATTCTACAAGTAGATTTGTTAAATAGAATACACTACTTTGTGTGATGCATGCAATAATTTTCTGTTTATTTCCTAACATTATATTTACTTTGTAATCTTGTTAACTCATGAATGAAATTTCAAAATAAATCAGTTTTGTTAAATAAAATTTTGGTGAAATGCCGAAATTATTTTTTTGTAAACAGCATACAAGAGGTATAAATTATTGATAAGGGAATACAATTTTCATAATTATTTAAGTAAAAGTTTACTTATACTTCAAAAATTAACCATTAACCAATTCTTAGTTCAATTACATTTGCTTTTCCCATTGTTTCAACTACAATCTTGGCCAAACTACTTAACACATAAACATAACAATAATCATGGAAAAAAATAGAAAACTTAAACCATGAAAATAATAATTTCCAAAATGTCCATATGTACAAAAATTATGAAAATTTAGGACAATATAAACCAAGCAAACAAACCTCAAATACAACGGTCGTTTTTTGTTCGTACCTGTGAAGGGACAACGATAATAGACAACTTAATCGTTCTACTACATGTTTAAGATCATGTAATTAAACTGAAAGAAAGGAAGAAGTTCATAACTTACCGTTATATGAGATCGTTCGGTGTGATAGGAGGCAGTGAAGGATGGAGATCGGTGAAGTTGTTGTACTAACCATTGATTGTAAGAATCCATACAAACAGAAATAAGTGAGTGAGATGGAGAACATAAACTAGATTAACTAACAAAAACTGAAACATAAATGGAAGAACAAAAAAGAAGGAAGTAAAACATACCAACGGTAGGTGGTTGCAAAGGCTTGGAGTCCTTTCCTCAAAAAATAATAGTGCAGAGAATATGTGTTTAAATAGAGGAGGCATGGAAAGAAGGTGGTTGGGAGAAGTAAATTCGTGATTGGAGAGGCTAATTAAATGAATAGTAATTTTTGTTTTTTGAAGAAATAAAAAGTAGGTATCAGTTACATCAGCTCATTGAATGTTGACCAACAACTTTAATTTAAAAATCTCATAAATGGATTAAATGCAATCATACAGAATTGAATGCCAGCTACCAAGTTGAAATGTAACTATACCGTTGAAGGAATAATTGATAATTAGATAGAGATAGTCAGCAACCAATCCAAGAGTAACAATTTGGTAAAAAAAATGCACAAAACAGAGGAAAAATACAAAGAAAAATATGAAAAAAAAAATTAAAAGGTGACCGACCTCAGGTGCAACATTTTCAAGCACTTTCATTTCCCAATAAAAACAGAACAATGAATAATATGAAGAAAACAAGTTTAAAAAAATGGTGGAGATAATTAAAATGAAGGGCTGAATTTAAAAAATAAGCAAATCATGTGTATCAAAGACAAATGTAACCAAGCAAAGCAAATGTATTCACAATGGAAATTAGAAAGAAAACATGTTCAGCATGAAAATGAAGACATACAGCACATTATGAGGATCAGTGGCATGAAAATTGATCAAAAAATTGACATGACAATGAACATGGGAGCAGATAAGCATGAGATTAGCACGAGCATCGATTTGGACAGAAATCAGCAGCATAACGATGGTGGAATAAATTTTATTAACAATAGAATAATGTTGAACGAAAAAAATCGAGAACAAATCAGTGATTAACGACCGTTGAGGATACAAAGGTAAAATGAAGGAAACTTAAACAAATGACAGAAGTAATTAGTGAACAAGGAAGGAAAATTACATAGAGAACAATTGTTACAACACATGAAACAAAGGAAAAAAACAACCGAATATGTTGCTTCAACACAACTTCAACAGAAACAATAAAGTGGGGGGGGGGGGGGGGTTTCAGAATACAGAAAACTGAAGATGCATATGCAGAAAAACGTTAGAACACAGGAAATCAGCGCTAACAAGGGATTTGATCATAAGCATACACACGTTGATTACAAAAAAAAAAGAAAAAAAGAAAAAAAAAGGAAAACGCTTGCATGTAAGTGTACATCATCGACCGACCACCGAAGGGGAAGAAAACTTACCTCTATTCCCACCCCTCACCTGGCTCCAAAGACCTACCAAGCGGGTATTGACGTCGACAACCACGACAAGGAGAAGCGGCATGGGGTGGGATCTGTACAAAAAACACAGGAAGAAACCATGTTGGGTCAGATCCGTGCATATCCGAAAGAAGGGACGAGAAAAAAATACGAACGGTACCTCAAATTCGCGAACATGGAGCAAGGAGAAGACAGATCTGAGATCTGAACTCCCTCTTTCCCTCCCAACCCGAAAACGAAACATGCAATCGAAGAGGGGAGGTTAAGAAAACCAAATCGGAGCGAGGGAAAGAGGAATAAATGAGAACAAAACCCAAACGAACTCACCGTAGACGACACAGAGGACGATCGCCACAGAGAACACAGAAAGAGAGAGGTAAGTAAAACGAAGGGACAACCAACCGTAGCCGACAGAGCGAAGTGGGAGTTCGGTGGGAGAGGAGAACGAAAAACGGCGCCCCAATATCCCAATTAGGGGGGTTTGGGTAACCCTAACCCCGTTTTTAGAAAAACAGGGGCCCAAACACAGGGTTTCTCGTTTTTCTAAAAACGGGCTTCCAAGTTCGGGGCACTTCGGTGGCCCAAACGCCCCCATAGTTTTTACTTTTATATGTTACAATTTTGTAGAAGTTTTAACTCTCTCATGTATGACATTTGTAGAAGTTCAAAGTGAAAATCTATATTATTTGGAAAGGAAAATATTTTACAAGGGTTCAGACATAGGGACATCTTATTCCGATACCATGTTAAATCATCAATCGACCCAAAGCAGATGAATTATGGTATATTTAAATATATCAATATTGTAATAGTAAAAGATTCATAATCGAGTAGTTAAAGATATTTTAAGTATCTCAATCTCTATTAAGGATAAAGAGGAAAAGACCCAAGTCTCAGAACAGAGAAGCATGTTGGGCCAACCCATTACCAAAGGAGCAACGTCATCAACGTTCCAGATTGTTCAGCAAACGATTTCCTTTACTTGAAGGCTCAATTCGATTATTGATTATTCAATCAGAATTCTCCAGCTGGTGTCATTCTTTAATTCCTTTATTCTTTATTCAATATTTTATCTATTATGATAAAATGTATAAATTGGACCATACTCTTCATTGGTGAAATATAGAAATTGAGTATTATCTCCCTGAAATTCTCTCTTCTTAATTTGGTATCAGAGCCTAAAAATGGCTAGCGTCAATTCTGTCGGATCTTCAGCCCTGTCCACCGGAACTACTAGCTTCAGTAGTTCACCGCTTAATCAACTATTAAACCAAATCACGACGATCAAATTGGACCGCAACAATTTTCTTCTGTGGAAGAATTTGGCCCTTCCCATCTTGCGGAGCTACAAATTGGAAGGACATTTGTCAGGTAACAATTCTTGCCCTCCTTAGTACATTCAACCCTCAGTTGTGGAATCGGTCCCAAATTCCACAAGAACAGAGGAAGCAGCAACCAGTGTGCAGACAGTTGCAGAGGTTAATCCATTGTATGAATCATGGATATTCGGAGTACAATCGCGAGCTGAGGAGGACTATCTCCGTCAAGTTTTCCAGCAGTCCAGAAAAGGGAACATGAAGATGGCTGATATTATCTGCGAGTCATGAAGATAACCACGTATCTCAAATGAATTTAAAATCCAATTCAAAGATGACATGAAACCTTATTTAACAGAAGAACAACGTGTTTATGGTTGCAATGCTCTTTCAAATGTCTCTCCAAATGTTAACATCTTGTTCCTTGCGGATCCCTCGCATCTAGAACCTGGAACAATGACAAATAATCAAAAGAGAGGTCAAAAGGATATACAAAGAATGAGGGGGCCTTGAATTGAGTTGAGGGGAAACATACGAAAATTTTGACGAGGAAAACAATGAAAAATTAGCACAAACTGGAAACCACGTCCACAATGTGCAGCTGTGCAAACTATTTGAAAACACTTTTTTTCTCTTAAAAAAACTAGAAATGAGGTTAAGTAACATGTAGATACTAGCTATTACATGCCATAAACCATTGGGGAGAAAATGTAAATCAAAACAGAAAATCACTTGTGAATACTGTCGTAGAACTCTCTGGATTGCTTCAGAGATAAAAGTACCATATTAGCATTTAGCAGATTAGAGTTGAAAACTCTCGTCTTCCTTAGTTTACTACGAGATTCCCTTATAACAAGGTATCATAATGGATGATTATCCTAGAATACATAACAATGTCCATAGAACATTCAAAGTTTCATCTATATGAATATGAGTAAGACCAGATAGGAAAGTGAAAGATAACAACCCAAACACATTCAATGGACGTTGGATAGCCTTTCTTCATCTAAAAGATAATCTTTTAGTCTTGCAAAAAATATGCAATACAAAAGCCAAGAACATTGGCAACAAAGGTGAACACACATTAATACGTGTGCATCTCACATTGAAAATTAATATAAAAAACTTATCTAGAACAGAAAATGAATGTAAAAACAGTTCAAATCAACGAGTTGTAGAAAATAGGTCTTCTACCTTTTGATGATCATTCAACAGGGACAGGGGCAGTTTCTTTTCCTTCAAAATCACATTTTAGCTATTTGACATCCGTTTTTGGAGCTCTTCACGAAAAAATTCAAGCTCTTTCTGGTTTTCAACTCGAGTGTTTTCTCAACAAAATCATATCAACATACAACATGGTAGTATTAAGAATACAAGTCCGTTTAATAATAAACAACTAGGGAGTAGGCATGGAACCAACTAGAAAAATGATTGAATGTGGCCACCATGGCTGCTCCTAATAACCATCAGCTAAAAGTTCAAAAATCTTGATAAGTCCAATTTATTATACACTTAGAATCTCCCAATTTTCTTATATTAGTTGAATTCCTTGCGACAAATGCTTTAAAATGAGTATAATATGTCTATAGGCCCTCACCAGAGCTTTGGAAGCAATTCGGGGCTTAAACGAGCGAAATCGGAGCGTAAAATGACCATTCTGCCCCTGGAGCCTCATCAGCGTCGAGATGCTCGCCATCAGAGTCGAGACGCTTGCACATAGCGTCGCGACGCTAGGGCAATCCGAGAAATATTTTCCAACAGTGAAGGGGACAGTGTCGCGATGCTAGGCAGTTTTCCAGAATTGAAATTTTCCAAATTTGGCTGAAATTTTTCCATGTTTGAAGACCCAATTCAACACCATTCTACCACGAATTGAAGACCAAGAAACTCTATAAATAGAGGGTCTTGGTGTAGGTTTAGAAGCATCCCTTAAATGATCCCTCAATTGATCCCTCACTACAATTTTGTAGCCACTTTTCTCTTTACTTTTCTGGAGTTCTTTTAAGTTTTCTTAGTCCATGGGTCGGTTGATCGAGCCTCGAGCTTTGAGGTGCTTGTCTATGGCCAACTAAGCTCGGATCGTTGTAATCGGGACCTCGGTTTGTAAGTTTGATTCAATTTTATGAGATTTCCATTCTTCATTACTTAGTTAATTGTCTTTGTGATTTTAAGATTGACAACCTTGACCGCACCCTGTCTAAATTTACTTGCTAAATCTAAGTAGCAAATAGGCTAACGTTATGATTATACGCATGCGTCCCTAGAACTAAATGATTTAATCAATTGTAATTGTGGTTTGTTGCCCGTTGCCTGTGAATTAATTCGGCTAGATCCCAATGCGGTTTAGATTATTAAATGGATAATTAATTAATTTAAACTAGATTCAAACTTAGTGTTTGTATGTTTGTGATAGTTGGATCATGGCTCTCGGTTTGTTGCCGGAGTACACCGGACTTAGATAATTAACTAAATATCAATTGATAATCGATGAATAAAATTAATCAAACTTAACACCAAGTTCAACCCAGATTACAGTCATCCTCGTAGTAAGATCAACTAACCCCACCTTTACTTCCCTTGCATTTAATTTTCTTTATTTATTTTCCCGCCTTTACTTTATGTCTTAATCCTTTTATCAATAAACCCCCCTTTTTGGTTACCTCAAAAACACAAAAGAATTTAGAAATAAACCGATTGTTCCATGTGATCGACCCCGACCACTATTGCTACAAGTTAGCTTTACGAATCGTGGATTATAAATTTATTTGACAGGAGACCGCGACAATCTCTTCCGTCAAATCTATACACAATATCTATATCCCCTAATAACTGTTTGAAATTCATCTAGTATTTTCTCCCATACATCCAACGGTGAGTCACATTGTTTAAGTGGCCTCCAATAATTTCTCCACCATTTGCTAATGAACACAAAAGGTTTAAACGACATGCTAATCAACTAAAATGTACCCGTTAGACACACTCCAAGCGGACGGTCACCCTTTTTCCTACAACATCAACCAAGAACAAAATACCCCCCCCCCCCCAACAAAAAGAAAAAACTAATAACCAAAAATTAAAATTAAAAAAAAAAATACAAACAGGTACTTCTGCAAACTCATCCACTCTTTTGTTCACCACTCTCACACAGGGAAAAGCAAACTAACGAGAAGAACCGAGCAATTCAAACAAAAATCCAGGAAAATAAATGACACATGCAAGCAAAACCCCAATGAATATAATGCAACATATCGAACCAACGGCGATCAGGTTGAATCCGCGTGACAGGTAACTCCTTTGACTGAAGCTCATTCTTCAACACATTCCCTTTTCGATCATGCTTCGGCCTCGTATTATACATCTTGAGACGTCGCACAGTGGCGACGATACGCGAATTTTTGTTCCCATCGCTCTGGTTGACGTCCAGAGAATGCTTCGGTTTCCCAGACACATTTACCTTCTTTTCCTTCTTCTTTGTCATCTTTAATTTTGATAACTAAATTCTAATTAGCTTATAATCTATAGCAGCAAATAATAATTCAACAAACACAGCAAAGGGATGGAGAGGCGAGTAGCTTTAAACTTCAGACATCAAATATAAATGACGAAAGGCCAAAGTGAAAAGGCAACAACCACCGACTGCAATCGAAACCTAGGGTTTCGAAAAGGGGATTGGTATGAAGACGACGGTGGATATTTATCACGTGCGAAGTGACAACCGGTTCGGTTTGATAATAATCTGAACCGAACATGGCGGTTCGGTTTTTACGGGATGGAGGTTCGATTCTTTCAAACTTTTTGTTTCGACATTTACTCTTTTGTTGTAAATAGTGTACGTTGTCTTCGATTTCTGAAATTTAAGTTTTTTTTCTTCAGATAATGAAATTTGGTGGTTGAATGTTATGTTGGAGAAGAAAAACAATCATTTCCATGAATTCAAACTATCATGGATTATTGTATTGGATAATTGAGGGAGAGAATTTCAATTTTCAAGTGAGAAGAAAGACATACAAGGAGATTGGGAGAATACCAGTAACAACAATAAGTAGAAAATCGGTGCGAAACCGCCGGGAGGTAGGCGACGACGGTGGCGGCGACACGAACGAAATTAGGTCGACGGCGGCGGCGGGACTGAACGGGAGAGAGGCAGCGGCAACACTGAGCTTCTGAAACGGAGGAGGAGACGAAGTGAAGAAGAAGAAGAATAAGAACTGGCGCGTAGTTAGGGTTTTTTCTCCTTTTTTTTCTCAAGGAAAAAGTGGGCTCAGCTTTTTAAATAAAAATAAATAGACTATATTCTTTTTTAATTTAATATTTGATTTTTTTTCAACCCCTGTAGTTTACAATAATCTTCGATAATATACTTTAGGCATTTTTTTGGGTTAAATTTATGAACTAAATGAGAAGTTTATAATGAAATATTATTTTATTTTACTAGAAATTGATACTTTTTATTTTATTTTAATTTATATTTTATTAGTAATAATTGGTAAACTAATTAGATTGTATAATATTTTAGGATTTAAACCATTTAACATTTTTTCTTTGGAAAAGGTAAACTATTTAACACGTATTTGTTATAATTGTTGTCGTTGATTTTTTTTTTAGTGCTGTTATAATTTTAGATATTGACCAAGTTCGAAAACGACCCAACATGCTTTCCCTTCAAATTTTTGAAGGGGAATTATGCTGGATAGCTACACAAAAAAAAACGGTATTGATTTTTGGCTTCAGGAGTTCAATATTCGCAAGGGTGGCTACCGATTTTTTAGGAACTGTTTTCATTTTTTTTTTTAGTTTTTTACCTCTGGTATATACGGTTATAGACAAACGCCGTTAACCGACGTTTTCTTCACACGATTCCTTTTTCCATATTCTTTGAGGGATGGAAGAATCTCAATATTTGATGGGTTGTTTGGGCGGGGCTGTTGTCAACGGTATAAAGATTTACCTATTTTTTTAGGCTTCGGTTCCCAACGGCAAAAAAAAAAAAAAAAAAAAAAGATTTTGTCATCCACAGTTTGCCCCTACTTTAAATGTCATATACTAGTTTTCATTTGATTCATATCACGATCATTTTGGCACTTCTGTTTTTGTTCCTAATCCAACATGACGACAGTTCATCAGGTGACGATTTTGTATGATGGTGTATGGAATGCAGATGGTCGTTACAACGAGTTCAAGTCTGGAAGCGTGGATGTTACGTGTGACTCTAATCTCAAACAATTTAGAGTATGTGTGGCGAAATACCTCCAACTTGAAGATGACAACAGTATTATTTGACTGACACTCTTCAGGAATTTGTCGAATAACCCGATTAATATAATCATTTCCGAAGACAGAGATGTCTTTTGGAAGATTAACGGTTTTCAAAACAGTACATACAAGGGTGTTGTGTAGTTGTTGACATTCGGGGGGTCGATACTACCATACACAGTGTGGGGACCGACGCAGGGACGTCCCGTGTGGACAGGAATTTTGATTTCGTCAACGCGGATGGTATTGACACTGCTTTAGACAATGTTACTGTGTCGGAGGGTTGCACATTTGCTTGCAAAGATCATATGAAAAGGGCAGTGTATAACATAACACTGAAAGAAAGTTTTTAGTTTAAAACTATTAAATCTAACAGTAAACAGTTCAAGGTATCATGCGTAGATGACTCGTGTCCATGGTATATACGTGCATCTACATATCACGGAGGCCAACTTTGGATCATCAGGAAGTTAAGCAACGAGCATACGTGTTCCTTTGATGCAATTCATAACGACCACAAACAGACAACTGCGAGTGTTGCTTGTGAGTACGCTAAAGCCATAATGAGAGCCACTAACAAGATGCACAGAACACCGCGAGATATTATTGAGTATGCCAAGAAAAACCATGGGATCACTATCAGTTACGACAAAGCATGGAGGGGGAGAGAAAAGGCATTAACTTAGTTAAGAGGTTCCCCCGAAGAGTTGTATGCGCGTATCCCGACGTTTGCAGCTAAGCTGATCGAAAAAAACCCAGGTACACCCCGCTCTGTGTGTGCATGTACTTTGATTGTTATAGCAGTAGATACTCGTACTTACCTAACTCTGTGTTTTTCAGGGACATACACTGCTCAGAAGGTTGATTCGAACGACAGGTTCAAATTCTTCTTTATGAGTATTGCGGCGTCCATTGAGGGTTGGAAACATTGTCTGCTAGTCAATTCTGTAGATGGTACATCCCTAAAAAAAATCAATGGTACGCTCCTAACGGCCTGCACGTTCAATGGTAATTTACACATATTCCCGCTTGCGTTCGCTGTTGTAGATTTTGAGAATGACGCGTCGTGGTAGTGGTTTTTCCAGAACCTAAAAGCTGCCTTTGGAGAACTCAATGATTTAGTAATTGTGTCTGATAGACATAAGAGTATTGGTAACGGGGTGAGGAAGGTATATACGACATCACACCATGGTGTGTGTATCTATCACCTGTTAAGGAAGATTAAATCAGACCACAAGGCGAATGCAATCGATGAACTGTTTTACAAGTGTGCTAAATCGTACACAATCAGTGATTTTGAATATTATATGAGACAGATGGAGCAAATTATAACCTCAATCAGGAGTGAGCTAGAGGAGGTAAGTATGCACATTGGTTTTGCGCTTTCTCCGTGAGCAAGCATTATGTATTGATGACCACTAACATCTCCGAGAGCTTAAACGTTATTTTGATTGAGGCTCGTGGACTACCCATAATTCCACTACTGGAGTTTATAAAGGATTTTCTACAACGATGGTTTTATGAGAGGAGGGAGCATGCAAGCTTCCAAATGTCTACCACTACTGCCTATGCAGCGGGGGAAATACGGGGGCGTAAGCGTGGTGCGCAGGGGCTTGGGCGTGGGCGTGGCGCGCGCGCAGGGGCGTGGGCGTAGGCGTGGCGCGAGTGCAGGGGTGGGAGTGGGCGTGGGGCGCGCGCAGGGGCTTGGCGTGGGCTTGGGGAGCGCACATGGGGGGCGTGGGCATGGCGCGCGCGCGCAGGGACGTGGGCGTGGACGTGGCGCTCAGGGGCTTGGGCGTGGGCGTGGCGCGCGCGCAGGGGCGTGGGAGTCTGCGTGGTGTCACAATCGCAAACTTTCGAAATCGGGACGGGCGATTGTGCGGCACTTGTCCTAACCCGGCGGGCAAGTCAGCAGTACAAAAATCGCAAATCGCGAACAACTTCGGCGTAGGGTCTAGCCTCCACTCACGTTTTAAGAGAAAATTGGTTTTATAAAACGTGAGAGAGAAAAAGCATTGAAAACATCTTTAAAAGAAAGCATTGAATACAAGGATGCAAGAAAACTTGATTGCAAGAAAGTATACAACGCTTGGTAGGGGGTGGTTTGATGACTACTTGGTCCCCCCTATAGTACATTATGAGGCATTTTTAGTCTGGCAGGCGTGAACATGCGACATCGCGAGGATTCATACGCCCACAAAACTCGTTACAACAAAAGGTAAACAACAAAACTAATTACATGACTCTAAAACATGGTGGTTGAGGATGGTTCGGGCATGCGGCCATAGGCACAACTCGCCCTAGACAAGCATGCTCAAGACATTCTCCCCCACTTAAACTGTTGACGACCCTGTCAACTGACGCAGCTTGAATTCTTCGATCTTCTACTTCCAAGCTTCTAAGTCTTCTGCGCGTTCCCAGCTTGTTTCTTCCGTAGGGAGGTCCTTCCACTTGACAAGGAATTCTTGGATCCTCCGTACGGGTCTTCTAATCTTCCTGACTCTCTCGGCTAAGATCTCTTCAACTACTTTCTCTTCTCTCTGCTTGAGGTCAATGCCAGGTCTGACGATGACATTTCGACGATCATCATCTGGATCGGGGTGATAGGGCTTTAAATTGCTCACATGAATTACTGGATGGATTTTCATCCATGTAGGCAATGCCACCCTATACGAGGTTGTCCCGATCTTCTTGAGGACTTCTACAGGTCCTTCATACTTCCTCACGAGGCGCTGATCTTTCCGGCTACGAAATCGAATCTGTTCAGGTCTTAACTTTATCAGGACTTAGTCACCAGCTCGGAACTCAAGAGGGCGGCGTTTCCTGTCCTCCCATTTCTTCATACGCGTGGATGCTTTCTCTAGATAGGCACGAGCAATGTCAGTGGTTTGTTTCCACTCTCTTGTAAAGTTCTGGGCTTGAGGATTCTTCCCTGCGTATGGATGGTCAATAATATGTGGCAAGGAAGGTTGCCTTCCGCTAACAACTTCAAAAGGGCTCTTTCCTGTGGATGAACTCGTTTGGCAGTTAAAGCAGAACTGAGCCACATCAAGCAACTGGACCCAGTTCTTCTGTCGGGCATCGACAAAGTGGCGCAGATATTCTTGAAGCATACAGTTGAATCTTTCCGTCTGTCCATCGGTCTGCGGGTGGTAGCTTGAGGATATGTTCAGACTCGTCCCCAAGAATGTAAATAATTCTGTCTAGAAAGTGCCGATAAAACGACCGTCTCTATCACTCACAATGCTTGAAGGGATCCCCCATAGCTTAACAACGTGCCTGAAGAATAACTGGGCCGTCAACTCGGCTGAACACTGCTTGGGAGTTGCTATGAAAGTTGCATACTTCGAAAATCGGTCAATGACAACTAAGATCGCCTCTTGGTCCCCTACCTTCGGGAGGTGAGTGATGAAATCCATGGAGACACTCTCCCAAGGTCTAGTTGGGACCAGCAGAGGTTCGAGGAGCCCCGATATCTTCGCTTTCTCAACCTTGTCCTGTTGGCATACAAGGCAAGTCTTCGTGTACTGCATTATATCGTCTCGCATGTTCGGCCAAAAGTACCCCTTCTTCAAAAGGGCATACGTGCGTTGCCATCCAGGATGTCCAGCCCATAAAGTGTCGTGACACTCGTACATAAGCTTTTTCCTCAGGTCTCCTGCCCGGGGAACGTATAATCGATTTCCTTTCGTCAGCAACAAGTCTCCCTCGACCCAAAACTGCCTAGTCTTTCCGGCTTTGGCTAAGGACATGACAACTTGGGCTGAGGGGTCTTTCAACAAATGTTCTTTGATGATGTCGCGCATAGATCCGTCGACTTTACTGGCATGGATATGAGCAAGCATGCACAGGGTCGCATGCTCACCCTTCCGACTCAGGGCATCAGCTGCTTGATTATTCTTTCCTTTCTTGTGTTCAAATCTGAAGTCAAACTCAGCCAAAAATTCTTGCCACCGCGCTTGCTTTGCGGTTAACTTTGGCTGCTCGAAGAAGTGGCAGATAGCGTTGTTGTCGGTTCTGACTACAAAACGCGATCTCAACAGATATTGCCTCCAGGCTCTGAGGCAGTGGACAACAGCCAACATCTCTTTCTCGGAGACAGTGTACCTCCTTTCAGCAATATTCAACTTCCGGCTCTCGTAGGCGATAGGGTGACCTTCCTGAAGGAGCACGCCTCCGAGAGCAAAGTCGGACGCATCGGTCTCAACCTCAAACGGTTTCGTTACATTCACCAATCCGAGGACAGGACCCCTCGTCATGGTTGTCTTTAACTCTTCAAAAGCTCTCTGGCATTCAGCCGACCAATGCCATGTTATACTCTTCTTCAATAACTCTGTCAATGGTGCGGCTCGTCTTGAAAATCCTTCAATGAATCGACGGTAATAGTTTGCCAGGCCCAAGAATGAACGGAGCTCTGTCACAGAAGTAGGAACTTTCCATTCTTGAATGTCCTTCACCTTGTCGCTGTCCATACTGATTCGGCCATATTCGATCACATGACCAAGGACGTTTATACGCTGTTGAGCAAAAGCACATTTCTCCTTTTTAACGTATAGCTGATTTTGCCTCAACTTGTCAAAAACAAGGCGTAAATGCACTCGGTGCTCTTCCAGGGTAGGACTATATACCACTATGTCGTCCAGATAGACGACTACAAACTGGTCAAGATACTCGTGGAAGACTTGGTTCATCAGCGTACAGAAAGTGGCTGGTGCATTTGTCAGACCAAAGGGCATTACAAGAAACTCGAAGGCCCCATATCTCGTAACGCATGTGGTTTTTGGCTCGTCGCCCTCTGCGATGTGATGCGCAATTTGCTTACCGCAAGTGTACGGGTCAAGTTATAATATAGTGAATGTAAATTCGAATGTCGTCCTCTGGATTGGTGTCTAGCCAATTTTAATTACCAAAAATACTCTTGGCCGATTTTATTTAGGGAATCAAATTTGATGAGAATACAATTGAATCAAACACAAAACTCATGCAAAAAGTGACAATCTAATCGGAAAAATTTGTCTTAGGGATTTGATTTCACCAATTGGAGTAATGGATTAATAAACTAATTAACAAATACTATGATTCATAAATCTTGGCAACTAAAATCACACATATCTCTCCCGAGCATACATGATTCTCCCATATGCAATTGAACCCGATATCCCTATCTAAATCCAATAAACATACAAGGCAATAAGGCTAACCTTTATAACAATTTCTAGAATTAACCTTAATCTCCCGATTTTTAGCTAAATTCTAGTTATGCATATTGATTTCTAATTTAAATCCTCTCTTCCGAGTTAGATTCAAGCATAAACATCAATCAATTTATGGCCGGTAAATTGAAAGCATTAAGGACACAAAATATGCATAAATGACATCAATAGCATAAAAACCGTAAATCAAACCATAACTTGCCCAACGGCTACATCAATCCCTAAGAATTTAAATTTAGCTACGCATAATCCACGTTACAATATAAACTAAGTCTAAACAAGCCATAAAAACTATCTAAAGTAAGGGAAAAGAGAAATAAACTCGTTGTAGGCCGAGACCGAACGTCCCCGTCACGATCCCCACGAACAATGGGTTGATTTCCACCTTGCCCCCTTTGTTTCAGCCCCCAAAGCCTTGATTATGTCCTGTTTTACGGCTCCAAAAAGTCCCAAATCGAAGTCCCCCAAAAACCTAGCCGAAAAGAAGCTTATATTATGTTTTTTCGTCATAGCGTCTCGACGCTGCCTCTAAACACGCGTGTTCTGAAAAGGAAATTACACAGCGTCTCGACGCTGTGACCGTTTCACGCCTATTCAGATAAGGAATGCTAGCGTCGAGACGCTCAAGGGCTAGCGTCTCAACGCTACTCTGCATTTGACCGAATTTTGACTTTTTTTCTCTTTGACTCTTTTTCATTCCTTTGCATCTTTTCGCGTCCCGAGCACCCGTTTGACTCCACTATTGCGTTTTAGCTCCAATCAACCATTTCCTACAAAATAAACAAATAAGTGCAATAAAATGGCCAATAAATCATCAAAGACTAGCTAAATTAATTAGGGAAAACTAGCTAGCTAAGCTCGCTATCAAACACCCCCAAACTTAAGCTTTTGCTAGTCCTCGAGCAAACTAAAAATCAACATACAGTGGAAGAATGGATGCAACAAAGATGACTTAATCTTCAAGTCTCAAAAGTCAATAGCCAAGCAAGCAAGAGACATGCACATAAGGACCAATGAGGGAGACAAATTAAAATTTTTCCAAAATTAACTTGCATAAGCGAGATCTAACTCAACAAGATCATACTCTACTAGCCCGGGATTGATTTATTAAACTCTCAGCTCATCTTCCCTCTACACTGGCACTAAGGTTTCACTAATGAGTTAATGGAACAAATTAGTTTGTTTTTCTCCATACTTAGGTGCTTTTAATTAACAATTAAATTAAGCATTCATATGTGGCACTAGCTTTCACACACCCATTGCAGGGACCCTTAACCTGAGTTTTCTCTGGTTGGCCTAACTGATCACAACAGGGGTAGCTCTTTTTGCCTTAATCTTTATTAACCATTGCATATTGTGCACAAGCCATGGCATTATTATTATTATTTTTTTCTCAACAATAACAACAATAATGATTTTTCTTTATGAACATGATAAGCAAGTATTCTTTTCTTTTCTCCTAAGCAAGATCAAACATGCTAATTTGCAAAAAATTAACTCTTTAGCTCTACCCTACACCTATCGAGGTGACAACAAGCATATGAACCCAACAATTCGCTCCTAAGCATTCATATCCAAATCTAGCCAAGACAAATACTCTACTCATGCAAGCCATCTCCTAGAAAAAGTTTAAAAAGTCTCCCTTTTTGGGCACTCATGCTTACAACTCATCGCAAGCTTGAAAATTGACAAGAAAGCCTATCCTAGGACATCATAGTCATGCAAAAATACATCCAGAAAACAACCATATGCATAATTCAAAGAAAGCTCAAAACTATAGCCCGAACTCAGATGCTCAAGGGCTCCACAAACATGCTAATCCACCCCCAAACTTAAAACATGCATTGTTCTCAATGTATAAAGAAAATAAGGCATAAACAAGCATGAGAACAATAAAAGACTGAAAGGAGTGAACAATACTGGCCTGGAATGATGATGACTTCTTGACTGAAAGCTTGAAAGCTTGAAATCAAAGGAGAGACTGAAAACAAGACCTACAAGACAGACACAAACAGTAAATAAAACTCAAAAGAAAGACATAACTAACTTACTTGGGTTGCCTCCCATAAGCGCTTGTTTAACGTCATTAGCTCGACGTGTTGACCAAATAGGCATCAAGGTGGTCTCCTGTCAGATTTTCCATCACTGGTGCTCTTCCTAGCACCTCTCCTGTAGCCCACCATCAAGGTATCTGATGTGTTCTTAGGGTCCTCAACAGCTTTTAAGATCTCCTTCTCCTGTTGAACTCTGATGATTAGCTCCCTGCGTTCAATATCAATTATAACCCTCCCTGTAGCAAGGAATGGTCTCCCTAATATAATAGGCACAGCATGATTCTCTTTAATATCCAACATGAAAAAATCAACAGGTAGGAGAAATCTACCTACTTTGATCAGCACATTTTCCACAATTCCATAAGGACTAACCACAGATTGGTCAGCCAACTGGAGTCTAACAGCAGTAGATTTTATTTCTCCTATGTTAAGTTTTTTACATAATGATAGAGGGATTATATTTATGCTAGCCCCCAGATCACATAGTGCTCTACATGAAAAAGTACCAAAATTACAAGGAATAGTAAAACTCCCTGGGTCAGACAATTTCTCTGGTACTCCCTGTTGGACACGAGCACTGCACGTCGATGCAAGATATACAGTCTCCAACTGCTTTTCCTTTTTCTTCTTGTTGAGCCATTCCTTCATGAATTTTCTGTAGTGAGGCATCTGCTCCAAGGCATCTGAAAAAGGAATATTAACATGTAAACCCATAAAAGCATCTAAGAACTTGTCAAACTTAACCTTAGAATTTTTCTTTTTCTTTGATTTAGGAACTAAAACAGTAGGAGAAGGGATAAAAGACTCAGGATTAAGCTTTTCAGCTTCGTTTGAGGTGGTGACTTCTTCAACTCCTCTAGTGAGTTCCTCTGGTCTAGTAGTCTCCTCTTCCACAACTAATGTAGTCTCTTCCTCATAATGCACAGATACAGCCTTGCAGTACTCCAAAGAGGATTTCTCCTGTTCAGCTGGGGCTTTACCTTTATTCATGGTGTTGACAACACTTACCAGTTGTCCCAGCTGAGTCTCTATGTTTTTTATGGCTGCTAAATGGCCATTGACAGTGTTGTTTATGGTAATCACGGCTTCCTCAAGCTTGTTTGACCTTTTACTTGATTCTGCAATAAAAGCTCCAACAATATCTTCTAAAGATTGTTTACTTTCTTGTTTAGGAGTGAAGCCAGGAGGATTCAAAACATTCTTATTATTAGCATAGGAAAAATTCTCATGATTTCTATTGCTAGGGTGATAATGTGTAGGTGTGGAATTATTATGATACCCCCTAGAATTAAAATTAGAGACGTACTGAACCTGCTCGAGATTTTCCTCCTAAGTCTGGGATGCGAGGGCAGCTGCAGACTCGATCGTTTGAGCGCTCCCTGTACCTGAAAATTTTAAGAACGCATTAGCCAGGGAAGACATCTGGGCCTGAAGTGCACTTACGTTATCGATCTTAAACACTCCAACAGCAATCTTTTTGGGTCCCGACCGCTCCGATGGCCACTGATAGCTATTGGTAGCCATCTCCTCCAACAAAGTCCTAGCACTCTCAACAGTCTTGGACAATAGAGTCCCACCTGCAGCTGCATCAATGATAGTTTTTGTGCTAGGAGTTAAACCATTATAAAATAACTGAACCTGGAGCCAGTCGGGGTAGCCATGCTGAGGGCACTTCCTCAGCAACTCTTTAAATCGCTCCCAGGCCTCGAACAGCTGCTCATCGAATTGTTGCTGGAATGTCCCAATTTCGGTCCTCAGCTTAACCGTCTTGGCAGGAGGAAAGAACTTCTTTAAGAATGCCTGGACCAAAGCATCCCAAGTGGTAATGCTCCCAGGTGGAATAGATTGTAACCAGTCCCTCGCTTTGTCCTGCAAAGAAAAAGGAAATAAACGTAAGCGAATGGCATCTTCAGAAACACCATTTAACTTTACCGTCCCACAGATGTCTAGGAAGGATTTCAGGTGAGAATTTGGATCCTCCATGGGTGATCCTCTGTAAGCACAATCTCGAGCCATTTGAATGAGACCCGTTTTCAGCTCGAAATTATTAGCATTAATCGGGGCATAGACAATCCCTGATTGTTGCTCCTGAAAGACCGGCTGAAAATAGTCCCTGATAGGCTTAGGCTCCTCAGGATTAGGATTGGCCATTTGGATATTCTCTTGATTTTCCCTTCGAAGTCTATTGTATGTTCTTTCTATCTCTGGATCTAAGGGAACTAAGGCCAATTCCCTAACCTTTCGCATACACCGTCACACTAACCTAAAAAGGAAAATAAAAGAAAAGGAAAGAAAATGAATTAGGAAAGAAACAAGAAAAGGAAAATAACTAAATCTAAATAAGGAAAATATAATCTACAAAAGGAAAAAAATATAGACTAATATGGAATGCAAAAATAAATATGACAAAAACAAATAAGGAAACTAACAAATAAGGAAAAACTAATCTAAAAAGGAAAAACTAAAAATCTATCAATGGAAAATTCAAACAAAAATGAAAAAAAAATCTAAATATGGGAAGATTTAAGAATGGAAAAGAAAAACAATAAAGGAAAAATGCAATCTACCTAAAACAAAAATAACAAAAATAATACAAGAAAAATAAAATACACCCTAAACTAAGACCGAACAATTTTTCTTCGATATTAAAATTGACTAAATATGCCAATCCCCGACAACGGCGCCAAAAACTTGATGCGCAATTTGCTTACCGCAAGTGTACGGGTCAAGTTATAATATAGTGAACGTAAATTCGAATGTTGTCCTCTGGATTGGTGTCTAGCCAATTTTAATTACCAAAAATACTCTTGGCCGATTTTATTAAGGGAATCAAATTTGATGAGAATATAATTGAATCAAACACAAAATTCATGAAAAAAGTGACAATCTAATGGGAAGAATTTGTCTTAGGGATTTGATTTCACCAATTGGAGTTATGGATTAATAAACGGATTAACAAATACTATTATTCATAAATCTTGGCAACTAAAATCACACATATCTCTCCCGAGCATACATGATTCTCCCATATGCAATTGAACCCGATATCCCTATCTAAATCCAATAAACATACAAGGCAATAAGGCTAACCTTTATAACAATTTCTAGAATTAACCTTAATCTCCCGATTTTTAGCTAAATTCTAGTTATGCATATTGATTTCTAATTTAAATCCTCTCTCCCGAGTTAGATTCAAGCATAAACATCAATCAATTTATGGCCGGTAAATTGAAAGCATTAAGGACAAAAATATGCATAAATGACATCAATAGCATAAAAACCGTAAATCAAACCATAACTTGCCCAACGGCTACATCAATCCCTAAGAATTTAAATTTAGCTACGCATAATCCACGTTACAATATAAACTAAGTCTAAACAAGCCATAAAAACTATCTAAAGTAAGGGAAAAGAGAAATAAACTCGTTGTAGGCCGAGACCGAACGTCCCCGTCACGATCCCCACGAACAATGGGTTGATTTCCACCTTGCCCCCTTTGTTTCAGCCCCCAAAGCCTTGATTATGTCCTGTTTTACGGCTCCAAAAAGTCCCAAATCGAAGTCCCCCAAAAACCTAGCCGAAAAGAAGCTTATATTATGTTTTTTCGTCATAGCGTCGAGACGCTGCCACTAAACACGCGCGTTCTGAAAAGGAAATTACACAGCGTCGAGACGCTAAGGTCGCAGCGTCGAGACGCTGTGACCGTTTCGCGCCTATTCAGATAAGGAATGCTAGCGTCGAGACGCTCAAGGGCTAGCGTCGAGACGCTAGTCTGCATTTGACCGAATTTTGACTTTTTTTCTCTTTGACTCTTTTTCATTCCTTTGCATCTTTTCGCGTCCCGAGCACCCGATTGACTCCACTATTGCGTTTTAGCTCCAATCAACCATTTCCTACAAAATAAACAAATAAGTGCAATAAAATGGCCAATAAATCATCAAAGACTAGCTAAATTAATTAGGGAAAACTAGCTAGCTAAGCTCGCTATCACGATGCAGACTTGATAGTACCCTGATCGAAGGTCTAACTTGGTAAAATATTTGGCCCCATGTAACTGGTCAAACAGATCAGATATTATCGGCAAGGGGTACTTGTTTCGCACGGTGACCTTGTTCAGGGCTCTGTAGTCAATACATAGGCGTAGGGTCCCATCCTTTTTCTTCTGAAACAACACAGGAGCCCCATAAGGCGCTTTTGCAGGACGGATAAACCCTGCATTCAAGAGTTCGTCTAACTGTTTCCTCAGCTCTGCTAACCCTGGTGGTGCCATTCGGTAGGCATTTTTCGCAGGGGGTTTGGTCCCTGGTAAGAGCTCAATCTCATGGTCAATTCCCCGGCGAGGGGGCAAGGTCTTCAGCAAACTATCCGGCATTATATCAGCATACTCTTGTAAAACATCACAAACTTCTGGCGGGACTTCTTCCGCCATGGAGGGTTCTTTGACCATCTGAATGGCCATGAAGGTGGGCTCGTCTCGGCTAAGGCCTTTCTTTAACTGCAAGGCCGAAATCATTCTCATGCCACTAGGTTGCTTGATACTCGCTGGGACTACGGTGGGACTACTATCAGTAACGATTATGCATTTTGCGAGCGGTAAAGGGATCACCTTATGCTCCAAGAGAAATTCCATCCCCAGTACCACATCGAAGTCATCCATGCGAACCACTACTAGGTCCACACAGCCTGTCCACTCTCCCAATTTCAATGGTACCTTCCGGGAAGTCCCCACAATGGGTAAGGCTTCTGAATTCACTGCTTTCATCTTGCCGGAGTCTTTCTCAACTTTTAGCCCCAACCTGCGGGCATCTTGTTCAGAAATGAAGTTGTGAGTTGCGCCCGAGTCAATCATGGTACCTCTTGCAGGTCGACCATTGATCACTGCATCAACAAACATTAATCCCTTCTCGGACGCATCTTTTGACCCAGAGGCTTTTCTTTGTATGGCTTATAGGAATTTCAAAGCTCCCATCCTTGGCGTGTTTTCTTCTTCTTCCGATTTATCACATTCGGCCTCAGGTTCGGGTTCATTGCAGGACTGAACTGAGGCTTGAAGGGCGGTGAGAGCGGCTCGGTGCGGACACTCTGCCACTCTGTGGGGGCCCTTACCTAGAAAGTAGGCTAAGGTCCCCGTTGAGTTCGGCCTCGGTGGGTAAGGTCCTCGAGAAGGACCTGAGAAACTGGTCCGAGGCTTCTTATCTGTCCCTCCAGGCTTCTGATTCGTTGACCTAAAAGGTCGGTTTCCATTGTTCGGGGGTGGTGTGTTTCTCTTCTGAGGAACTAAGTCACCACTGTAGTCAAAGAGTCTCTCTGCGGCAGCCAGGGCAGAGGCAAGGTCTTGGACTTTCTGTTCATATAGTTTCGTCCTCGCCCATGGTTTCAACCCTTCGACAAAACAGAACACCTTGTCCTTTTCTGACATATCACGAATATCGAGCATCACGGCCGAGAACTTTTTTACATATTCCCTTATCCCTCCAGTGTGCTTCAGCTCGCGAAGCTTGAGTCTTGCTATAAACTCGACATTCTCGGGGAAGAACTGCACCCTCAATTCTTTCTTAACGTCTTCCCATGAATCGATTGTGGCCAGGCCACTCTGGATATCGTTCACCTTGGTGCGCCACCATAACTTCGCATCATCAGACAGATGCATCGTGGCCAAGGTGATTTTCATCTCTTCTGAAGTCGTTCCAATAGCCTTGAAATACTATTCGACGTTGAAGATAAAATTTTCGAGCTCTTTCGCGACACGGTTCCCACTAAAGGCCTTGGGTTCTGGGACTTTAAACTTGTTGTGCACCCCGTGCACTTGATTCGGGGTCTGACTCTCAACTGCTCGCATAGTCAGATTCAATCGCGTATTCATCTCGGCCATCTCACCTCTCAAGGTTTCGATGGTGGCTCTAAAGTCTTCAGTCATTTCATTAAACAACCGCAACATGGTTGTTTGGGATGTGTTTAGTTTGTCGACGCGTTCGCTCATCTTGTCGACAGAACTCGTGGAGCTCTCCCCACGTTCAGTACTACCAGACTTCGTAGTCTTGCTTTCTAGGGTCTCAACCCTCAATGCCAGCTCTTGTACGGGTAGCCCATCAATTCGGGCATTCATCGCATCGATCTCACCCAGCTTTTCGGAGATCTCTTCAATTCGATGTTCAACGTATCGTACCGAGTCCGGTACTTCCCTCAGGAAAAGCAACTGTTCTTCTATCTCAACAAGTCGCTCAACATGTGTCTTCGCCAACTGTTTAGTCGCCGACATGATTGTAACTTCTCGAAAGCCAAGGAGCAAACTAAGCTCTGATACCACTTGTCACAATCGCAAACTTTCAAAATCGGGACGGGCGATTGTGCGGCACTTGTCCTAACCCGGCGGGCAAGTCAGTCGTACAAAAATCGCAAATCGCGGACAACTTCGGCGTAGGGTCTAGCCTCCCCTCACGTTTTAAGAGAAAATTGGTTTTATAAAACGTGAGAGAGAAAAAGCATTGAAAACATCTTTAAAAGAAAGCATTGAATACAAGGATGCAAGAAAACTTGATTGCAAGAAAGTATACAACGCTTGGTAGGGGGGTGGTTTGATGACTACTTGGTCCCCCCTATAGTACATTATGAGGCATTTTTAGTCTGGCAGGCGTGAACATGCGACATCGCGAGGAGTCATACGCTCACAAAACTCGTTACAACAAAAGGTAAACAACAAAACTTATTACATGACTCTAAAACATGGTGGTTGAGGATGGTTCGGGCATGCGGCCATAGGCACAACTCGCCCTGGACAAGCATGCTCAAGACACGTGGCGCACGCGCAGGGTGCTTGGTGTCACGGTCGTACCTTTTCAACCGTGCGGCGCCATGATCTTACACGCGACTTCGGTGCTTCATCGGACCTTAGGCGAGGTTCTTCATCCTCAACCGAACTCAAATCATCTTGCAGCGGAATACATTCGGTCAATACACGTCGCTCGTATGTGTATTTTCACTCATTCGCGACTCTAACCGACTTGCCTCTACTCTAGGCCAAGTCCTAAGGCTCAACCTTGCCTCTACATTAGGCCAAGGTCATCTGAACGCAACGTCGCATCTCACTTCATCGTCCTTAATCTCAAGGACACGGCCCATGAGTTTCTACATCGATCTGGAACTTTGCCAGGATGTGTCGGACCCTTCAACGGGTTAAAACTGCCTTAAAACGCTCAACCGGAGCTTATCGGGTGATTTCATCACTTACCGAGACCTACCGGGGCATTATAATGCTTACCGGGGCTTTTCGTCGCCTATCGGGGCTTATCGGGCCATTATAATGCTTACCGGGACATTTCGGGCAAATACCGTGCCAACCGAAACTATCGGGTTCCACTGATGCTTCACGATGCCATCCCGAGCCTCGGGATGTCATCTTACTTAACCGCTCGCTCGGACCTGCTTCTCGAGAACCGACCCATGGGCTTTACTTATAATCGAGGCCTCCCGGACATCCATCCATCCGGGCATATCGAGGCATGAACCCTTTCGTGTCATGCCGAGTCATTTTCGTATAGCGTGCTGCAGCCCGGCCATATGGTGCAACCTCTAGCCCATGG
Source organism: Luffa aegyptiaca (assembly GCA_017139565.1). Taxonomy (NCBI): domain Eukaryota; kingdom Viridiplantae; phylum Streptophyta; class Magnoliopsida; order Cucurbitales; family Cucurbitaceae; genus Luffa; species Luffa aegyptiaca. The sequence continues at coordinate 415,148 of CM029406.1, read as the reverse complement.
GCGGGGGCGCAATGTCGGCACACCCGTGCCGCTCGACACTGTCCTTGGAAACCCATTCCCAAAGGAAGACGCCCAAGACACTCGTCTTGCAACGCTCGCCCACGCCATGACACACGCATGTGCCATGGGGTAGCTCACTTAGGCCACAGGGCCTAGGGGTGGTGGAGAGCTGACACCATGCCTCCCCCTATAGTACATTCTGGGGCATATTTGGTATGACACCCTTGCACATCAAATTCACGAGGAGTCATACGCCAACGTGGAGCGCCCGTCTGGTGTCCGATTGACACGAAACTTTGCGGGCTTGCATACTTCACTCATATGCACTTTACTCCAGAGCCGCTCGTCAAAACTCACAACGGAACCCCGACTTTCGAGGTCATGGCCCAGGGCCCCATCTGGCCCCCATCAAGCATACCACTGACGCGTCTGACGACACTGTTGCTTCTCAATATGCTTATGCCTTCTTGTGACATCAATGCCCACTCATCTTGGTGTTTTGGATGATGCATCGTCCTCCTCGATCGCATCATGGCACTTCTCTCTCTCGGCCCTCTGACATGGCCCGATGGGCGACACTCGACGTGCCACCACTTCACTGTCTGCTCAGTGAGGGTCACAACCTACTCTCTTCTAGTACGGTTGTGACACTCTACAAGCAAGCCGCACAATGGATGTATGCATTTTTTCAACTTTTTATGTTAAACTGATTATCTATTTACACATACATACCCTAAAAATGTGTTTATATATTGGTGTAATTCCACTGATATATCCTGTTGACCGTGTGAAATTCCAAGTTCACGACCAGAACAAGCAGTTTGAGGTAAACATCACAAACCGCGTGTAGGAGGTGGGAGGCAGATCTTATCCCGTGCGTGCATGCATGCATAGCTATTTGTCGCAAAGGTTTGAACATTGATACGTTTGTTCATGAGTTTTATCGTAACTCAAACCTGCAGAAGATGTATAGCCCGAATGTGTACCCCATTGGATCCATGAGGCAAAACGTATCCACATCAATGATTGAAGCGAACACAGTCCACCCTCCCATCTCAAAACGTGGTGCTGGGAGGCCAAAAAAGAAGAGGATTAGGCCTCGGAGTGAGAGAGTCCAGGCTCAAATGTGTGGGCGGTGTGGGCAGCTAGGTCACAACCGGAGACGGTGCAACAACCCCATCATTCGATGAGCTGAGGCATTTTTTTTTAAGATTTCAGTCGTGGCAAGATGCAACTAACTTATGATTAAATGTTTCACATTTTTTGCTATTTTGTTCTTATGTACTAATAACAAATTTTACCAAGGAATAAATTTTTCGAGGTGTTAACAAAGTATATCATTGTACATACTAAGAACGACAATTTAAAAACAAACAAATTGCTATCCAACTACTAATAAAATAGCCACTGCAAAAAAAAGTTCGGTTTATGTAAAATGGCAACAAACCAATTGCAATCCAAGGAACAAATTTTACCAAGGAATAAATTGTTCGAGGCGTTAACAAAGGATATCATTGTACATACTAAGAACGACAATTTTAAAACAAAACCAATTGCAATCCAACTACTAATAAAATATCCACTGCAAACACAAAGTTCGGTTTATGTAAAATGGCAACAAAACTATCCAACAGATAGCAAATAAAGTCAAATAGCAAAATAAAAACATTAAGGAGTCAAGTAGAAAAATAAACGCAAAATAGCAACATAAGTCAAGTTTCCAACAGATGCATATATCAAGAACGACAACTATTCCCTGGGTTAGCTGAGCTACAGGTCGAAGGATGGCTGGTAAAATTGGGGGGGTAGGTCCTCCGATGTAGGCTTTTTCCATGTCCCCCGCAGTGCGTCTATGTATATACCTGTGGCCTGGACTGATTCCCCCACACCTCCACTTGTCACCGGGGTGGCACTTCCTCGCTGCATATTTGTGCTGACCTGTGCACATTTACAGTATATACGGATAAATACATTGTATGCACAGATAATTTGTATATATATAGTTTCATACACACACCTCGAGCAGCGGTGTCCTATGTTGTACGGTTGGAGTGCCGGGTTCAACGATCCTTATCCCTTTTGCCTATAAAAATCCAAAGGTCAAAGTACACAATGGGTAGTTGCATTGTACATTGAGGGATCAAGTACTATGTTTACCTTTGGAGTCCATTTTTGTCCGACACGGGGGGATGGGGTCTTCAGCGGGGTAGATTGTAGGCCCTGGTTTGAAGTTGATAACTTGCGAAAAGCAAGTTATTTATCCTCTAAACTTAGGCTAAAAGAAGGCCAAAAGAACCTCTGATGCGTTATCTTAGCACATAAAGAAAAGGAAAAGCGTTTTGTTATAAATAGCAAGTTATATTTAAGTATGTGATAAGAAATTATAAAATACAGAGCACTAACGCAAGTTAATCTAGCTGTTTTTAAGTATCTTCTCAGCGCAGGCACACATCCCAAAATGATCAAGAGACAGATAAGGATGGATGAAAAGACAGCGCCGGCGCAACCAGAGCAAGTGGGCGATAAAGGAGAATAGAAAGGCGCAAGTTGCCTAATGATGATCAAGCAAGTGGCTGTTACTTGTTGAAGTTATCTTCTTCGCCTATAAATAGGAGCCTCAAAGAGAACGAAAGGGAGGCAGAGAGGGAGAGAGTGGAGAAGAGTAGAAGAAAATCAAGAAGGAACTGCAGTAAATTGTAAATGGGAGCAAACTTGTGTGTAATGTGTTATTTCATACAGTTTTGTTTTGCTCACATGAGCTAATTCTTCTCTTCAAGGCTTAGCGCAAGCGCCTCATGCGGCGATAAGCACAACCTGTAAGCGCATAGTTTGGTTTAATTGAAACATTGATTGCTTTCTACTTAGTTGCATTAATCTTTTCATTGCTAATTTCCGCTTGGCCAGCCGGATGCGGTAACAGTATGATAAATCCTTGAAAGGTAACGCATATGGATCTCTCTAAGTAGAACAAGTTAGCGCATGTCATGTAGTCTTGGTAACATTAAATTATTACCTCTAAAAGATATTGCATGCTTGAGCTTTGATTGCGTTGTGACTAACGCAATCCCTTGTAAGTATTAGAGAACTAAGCTTCACGCATAAACTAGTCAAAGAATCAATTGTTAGTTTATTGCTAAAACGCATAAGGATTACCGGATGGGAAACTTAATGATTTTTTCTCACTTAGGCATTAATGGATCAATTAACCAAAGTTAGCGCTACACGTCTCTTGTAATCGCATGAGGTTGCAACCGCAACAACCTTGATACTTTTCGCATTGAACTCCTTTTTCCTCGGTTTTTATTATTCATTTTTTCTATTGTTTGAACTATACCAATCACCCTTTTTAAAACTAATGTCACGAAGTGAGAGATTAAATCAGTGAATCTTTTTGATCACTTTTGTTTCGTTTCTCTGTGGATTCGACCCTGGACTCACCAGGAACTACTTGATTTGGTCAGTTTATACTTGGATTGATTTAAATCTACGACTACTAAACCAATCACTCTGACAAACGATTAGAAGTGAAAGGGTTAAATAATATATAAAATAGATATCTCGAAGATTCTATTAGTACTTACCACCACAACAGCCTTCCCTTTTCGGTCTCTATTAAACTTTTCAATAATCTTAGCCTCATCGATCGATAGGATCGCCTTGTTGACTGGGTCGTTCTCCTCATCACAGGCTTGTAAGAAACATTGGTGAGCAACTATGCACAATAATGGACCAGAACAAAAAAAAAATGTCCATAATCTGGGGCGCACATACACTCGACAGCAGGGGGTTATTAAGTGTACACACACTCAAGCAAACCATTCAATAGATGTATATAGCAGTACAATCAAATAAGAGCATACTCAAATCAGGGGAGTGATTAAGTGTGCTTACCACTCAGGTGTGCTCAACCTCCTCAATTTCATCTTTTTGTACCCTCTTGCCCTTTCGTTTGTCCGTCTTCGAACCCTAGGTGCGATTGAGGAAGGAAAACAATCATTTTTTTTCATAGGGGGGGGAGGGTGGTGAACTTGTGTTACCTTTCTGTCGACTCTTCTGTTTTTCTTACTCGGTTCCTCGTCTCCACTATCGCTCGTGGAAAAATCGTCGTTTTCTGAATGGTCTTCGTTCGCGCCATCGCTTTTGTAATTTTCCTCCTGTGTTTCACACGACCACGGATGTAAATACATTATGTTTACTTAAAACATAAGTAGATACAGAAACTTACCTCAGTGGGCTTAGGTTTTTTTGTTTTCTCCCTTTTCTTTTTCGACGTACTTTTTTTGTCGCTAGGTAGGGCAGCCTTCTCCCTTGTCTTTTTCTGGCCATTGACAGAAGAACGTTAGTAATCACATGTTTTACGTTATACGCAGTATGGTGGTGGGGGGTGTAACAATCAGTACTTACCTCGCCTTATTCCGACTTGTCTTCGTCAGTCTTCTTGGCAATCTCCTTGGACTTTGGTTTTTTGACTAAACTTTTCTTCTTTCCTGATCCTCCTTCCTCTTCTCCCTTTTGACCCCCTTTAGTTGGACGTTCTTCGGTACCGAATCGACAGTGCTCATTTCGGCTTCCTCACCCTCGGACTCTTGCTCGCTCCCCAACGTGATGGGGGATGTCTGTGGTGGGCGTTTTTTTCCGGGCGTCACTCCAACCGCTTTTAACTTTTGGCTCTATCGCTTCGATACTTGTTTATCGGATGTCATGACCTGTGGGTTTGAGGAATAAAAATACGGTTACAATCGAGCGTAACAATCGCAGATTGCAAGGAAAAAATGGAATCCCTAAAATCGGGGGGATTTACAGATATGTTTATTGCAAATATAAGGGGGAATGAAGCCGTTGTGTACATACCGTAGTTCAAATTGTTCGGCTACAGATGCCAGTGAGGGGAAGACTCAAAGGAGCTTTTCGTTTTGCGTATAATGCTCGTCGGTGTGGCGGAAGGAGCTCGTCGTCACGGCGGGGATGGGTCGTCGTCCTGGCGAGAGGCAGAGGTGCGTAGCGAGTTACACTGGGATGGTGGGAGGTGTTGATGTGGAGGCTATCTCACCGCAAGCGCACGGGTCACAAGTAATATAAAACAGAAAGTATTTCGAGTATCGAATCCTTAGGGAAGCGAAGCGAAAATTAAGCAAAGCAAAAAATCTCTTGAGCACTAAAAATAGTTGGGAGAAATAATATTTAGGAAATAGCTCATGCAATTAAAAAGAAGATTCAAAAATCAAAGCAATTAAAGAAAATAATTTGATCAATCAAAATAAAATATGGAGAAAGAGTTTTCTTTGAATGGGAAGAGGGGTCTTGAATTTCAATTATTAGCTAAACATTTATTATAATTATCCTATCTCATTGCCCAACTAATTATAAACCTAGAATCTCCGTTAATCACATAGGTTCTCCTGTCGGTTTCCCCTAATTGTAATTAATTCATTTTAACAACCTAAGTGTCCTTAGCGCCATTAAAAATCATTAATTATTACGCACTGATTCATTTTAGGAATCTAAGTTTAATCAACTAATCCCGTTGTCACGACGGGCAATTAAACTAGTTGCATGGATTACGATCTATCCTAACTTCTCTCCGTCGAGTTTCCATTAAGAATCAGATCATTACACAATTGGCCAGATTGAGTAAAGCATTAAGCACATCCATACAAATAATTAGAAAAAAGGGCAAGTGACAGGAAATTATAACAATATTTAAACTATAATTTCATTTCAAGACCCCAAATTGGAGTTTAGCTATACATAGCTAAAATATCCACAACATTTACAATAAAAAGCATAATTACGAGCATAAAAGGAAAGGAATTGACCGTTGAAAAACCCCTTCGCTGACGCTTGGAGCCCTGCCGACTACTCCTTGAGCCTCCTAGGATGCTCCCCAAAATTCTCCAAAATATTTCCCACTAAGAAATCTCTCAAAAAGGCTAGAAAGCCTTGAGAGAGGCTCCAAAGGAGCCAAAAGAGGGAGGAAAGGAAGGAAATGATGGAATGATTGATGCATAAATGAGGCACCAAGAGGTGCCTTTTATAGGCTCGGATTGGAGGTAGCGTCGCGACGCTACATTGCACAACGTCGCGACGCTGCTATGCACGCGTCTTGTTGCCCAAGAAATGGGTAGCGTCGCGACGCTGACCCAATTTCCAGATTTCTTCAGCTTCGGTTTGGGCTGATTTTTGGGCCTTCTCTTCACTTCTTTTTGGGCTTTTTCATCATGATTGTTCTTTTTGGATCCCCTTTTGATCCAAGCTTGGATTTGGGCTTCATTTTCTTCATTTTTGGTACTTTTTCTCCCAAAATCACCGACTTTGCTCCTAAGGACCAAATAACAGAATACATTAAATATTTTCATTAAAAACACGATTAAAGCACAGAAAAACCTAATAAATTGGGACTGAAATAGCGACATTTCTGCTCGCTATCAGGAGGTCGCTAGGGGGATATGCAGCAGACGAATGTACGCGTTTTAGGGTTTTGGTCTCAAGATGGGGGGCGTGGAAGACGAAAAGGAACAAACAGAGGGATGGGATGCATGGCGGCGGTTTGGTGGGGCAGTGGGTGCTGATTTGATTACTCATAATTGCAGCATTTAAGTGGGTTTATTCTTTGCTTTATCCATGTTTGGACATTTTTTTAATGCACTGTAGGTGTATATCCTCTGATTGAGATGACTGCTTGCCTCAATTAACGCTTTTGGAGGTTTCGTTTTTTCTCCTGGAGGGATTCATTTTTTTTTCATTTTTTATCCGAATTAAGGTATCAGTTTTTTTTTCCAGAAACCATTTTTTAGTAGTAAGAAGATGGTAAATGTAGAGTTTCAATTATTTCGTTGCTTTCTTGGATTTTTGAATTTCAAACCTCTTAAAATCTTGCTAACTTTGTCAAGGGGTATTTTCTCTCTCATAAACTCTGATTTTAGTTTTTAACGTTAGGAACATCTTAGACATTTTGTTAGGGGTATTTACTGTTGGGTTTTATGTCCTAAAACTCGTAGATAGTGAATGATTAACGAATTATACACTTGTATCAATAAAGTGTTATTGAGGTTTATGCAATAAAGTGTTGTTGTCATATTAAGTCTAGAATTGCACAATATGACCCAAATCCAATAAACTAAGATCCAAGGTTGTTTACATGAGACTTGAATTAGTATGTGGGGACATACGGGGATCAGTGTTCAAGTAACAACCTAAAAGGTCTATAGTATAGGGATAAGGCTGGGTACCTTATCCTGGTAACACTATGTGATACTACCCGCTTTGTATTCGATACAGAAGTATTTATCCAAGGCGTCCATGTAGGAGACATGCGAGCGGGGGTATCCTATGCAATGAGTTTTCATAAGACCGGACCACGAAATAGTAAACCACTAGATGTAACACCGTTAACTAGTTAGGTTACTGTTTCAATAGGATGACCTAGGTAACTCAATCTTAATCCTGAGTGTGTCATGAACTCCTTCTCACGAGGGATTGTCCTTTGATTAGTACGGGTGAGAGTGGCCAGCACGCCGACTCAATAAGCCTACCTTCTTGGGAACAAGACCGAGCGGGGGGCTGGGGACATGACAATACAAGATGGAATTCACTCATTCCCCTATTGGGGTAAGCAGATGTGTGTTCCCTTAAGGGCTGATTCCGGGTCTTGAACAAGGGCGCCCATCCTCTCCTGGCCCGAAAGGAACTGCTGTTTATTGATTGGATCATAAACAGATTGTTCATTAGAGGAATCAGTGGTACTTAAGGATCCAGAGGTAACCCAGGGGTAAAACGGTAATTTGACCCAGCTGGCGTTACGAACACTCGTGAAGGATTGACTTACTGTTATTGGCCGATATCCGTGGACACAGAAATATTCTACAGTGAGAAGAGTGCAGCTGTGGGTCTTTAGTGGAGTGACCCATAGTTAATGAATGTTGACTAATTTGGTTAATGAGTTTAGCCAATTAGTCTCGTATCGTTGGAGCTTCTGATCTGTAGGTCCATTAGGTCCACCTGCTAGCTCGTAAAGGGTTCTGAGGTTAAATAGTCTTGAATAGAATTTGAAGTGTGTTCAAATTCGTTAAGGGAATTTTATTGTTTTTTATACAATTAAAATAATGTATAAAGATACATTATAATATAAGTTTAATTAATGAATTAAACTTTATATTATAAATTAATTTTGGATATGAATCAAAATTAATTAATGAGAGAATTGAATATTTGAAAGAGTTCAAATATTAAATATGAATTAGATTAATATTGAAACTATAGGTTAAATTTAATGTGAATGAGATTCATATTAAAACTATAGTATATGAGAGAATTATTTGAATAATGATTCAAATAGTAAATTAATTAAATATATGATATTTAATTAATGAATTAATTAATTGGAGAATTAATTTAATTTAATTAAATGTGATTTAATTAAATTAATTTTATAGTTAATATTAATGTACATTATGATGCACATTAAAACTATAGGTTAAATGAGAGAGATTAAAATTGAATATGATTCAATTGTAATATTAATTAAATATTGGATATTTAATTAATGTGGATTCAATTAATAATTGAATGACCAATTTAATTCAATTTTATATGATTCAAATTGAATTAAATACCTTATGTTATAATTGATTTAATTAATATTGTTTTAATTAAATTAGTTATAATTAATTAATTAATTAAATGATTATTATTATTTAATTAATAGACGGCCAAGATCGTTTGGATTAGATCCAACGATCGAGATCTAGTAGGGTAATAACTCCCTCCCCACTTATCGTACAGGGGAGAGGGAGTTCCCTGACAGAGGCTCATTCTCTCATTCTCACGAAGAAAACAGGGACGTGAAATTCTCTCTCAAACTTTTTCTCTATGAGATTATCTAAAAATTTTCCAGCAACATTCTGCTGAAATTTTTTTCCCTATTCAAGATTGGATCCCACAATCCAAGCCTCAAGGATTCAGAGAATAGCGGGTGTTCGCGATTGGTCGTGTTCTTGGAAGAAAATGTTGCTGTACAATTTTTGGAGCATAGTGCGGTTTTTGTCTCCAATCACGTAAGTTTTATGTATCTAAAATTGTTTTAGATTTGTAATTGCATTTTTAATCTAGTTTAGAAAACAAGTTTCTCATTTGCCCAACGTATCGGTTTTCTTTAATTGAAATTAAATCACGCTCGATTCAATTTGCTTCCGCTTAAGGATTTAATTCTTTCATTTACGTCTTCTACAAATAGTGATTTATTAATCATAAAATCTTTTAGCCATTCATTTAATTGATGAACTTCTGTAGCCATTTTTCAAGCCTACTATTTTTTTTAGTCAGGCTTCTTGTTGCCCCATTTTTGAATAATTGACCCAGAGAGTGTAATTTGGGCTAGAGTAAGATCTGAGGCCCACGGTCCCGCAACCTACATAGGCCCAAAAGGGATCGCGTGGGTTGCTCGCCAAAGGGAGAACTCCAACTAGATCCGTCACCAAGCCAAGGAAGGATAGTTGGGGAGTTACATGAATGAGGAGTCTACCAAACACAATATGAACCAAGCTGAGCCATGGGTCACCCTTTGATTAATTTTCACTATCATGTCAAGTAAGGATATGCCAACAGGACGGCAACGAAGAATATCATAAATAGATTAGACTCATCTCCACTAGGGAGGTATGCAATACTACCTTAACTCAACTCAACACCACTTCAGTCTAAACATTGACTTAAGTATTAGAACTTGTTGAGCAAGCATCACATTAGCGTGAGTATAATCTAAATAAGGGTGTGTTTGGAATATATTTTAATTTAAATGTTTTTCAAGAATGCATTTTTTAAAAAAACATTTTTGTATAAAATTTGTTTATAATTTAAACACTCTTATGTTTGGTTACACTTCCTCGTAAATGTTTTTATGCTCAAGTTCTTGTATACTTAAAAACTCTTTTTAGAAAAGTTGGTTTCAAGTGTTTCTCTCAAAATGGTTTATTTCACAATCTCATTTTCTAATAAGTAATTTTTAGTGGTTGCCAAACACTACAATTTTTTTTCAAAATTAAACACTTGAAAAGCTAAACCAAACACACCCTAAGTTGGTTCATCATCACAAAGAACTAGAAGTGGACTTTAACTCTTGCATCAACACCCATGTAATGAAATTACATAACAAAAGACCATGATAGAGTTGTTACCAATTTCTATACAATGAAATTTTGTTTTTTTCTACATTTGGTGGACCTTCTCAACTGCGCCAGCCGTTGATTGCTTTTCAAAATTAGAATTTTAATGGCAGACTTAATAGCAAGAAAATAACAGCTAAATATTAAATATTTATCATTTTTAATCTAATAATATAAGAAATCATTGATAGACATGATAGCGTGACAGACTTAATCTATTGATATATGTTTACTATTGATAAACTGATAGATGTAAATCATTAATAAATGTCTATGAACAATAAACATATATAAAGTGTGTTGATGTCAAAATCTGGTCAAACAACTCACCTGACCTTCGGGGATGACCATTTGGGTTGGCCCAAGGTCCGAGTGGACCGAGTGGTCGAGGATGACCATTTGGGTTGGCCCAAGGCCCGATCCCTCCGACCTTGGCTCGACCCTCTCTTGTTCTTCCTCCGGGGCCTATTTCCTAGTTGTGTTCCTTGGGTTGGTATTACACTGTCCTTCTCAGTTTCCTTGCATATCGGGATGGTCCAAAATCACCTAATAAATGTTTATGAACTACAGTAGACATATATAAAGTGATTTATGTTGATGGGTATATCATTGAACGACATAAATTATTGTAGTGTGTTTAATATGGGTAGTAGGAACATTTGGATGAGTATTTGAAAATTGCTTCTTTGTATGGGCTCAAGGAATGTGTCGTATTGCAATGAGATTTGTCTCTACGCAATTCTCCATCTTAGTGAGCGAGCAAAATTGATATGTGGAACCATGATTTGGGTGGTTGAAATTCTCAATCTTGTCAAGTCCTTTAATTTTGTGTTTTTTTTAACTTTTAATTTTGTATTCTAAAGACATGTTTTTTTTTTAATTCAACGACATTTGAGGACAAAGATCTCCTAGTTGATTGTTGATTGCTCAGATCCTGTAACTATTTTGTTTTTTGTTTTTTATTTTTAAATTAAGTTTATAAACATTTCTTCCATCTATCAAGTTCTATGGTTTGAACCTACATCATTTTCATATTTTCAAAATCCAAGCCAGGGGGAATGAGGACAATTTTCATATATATATATTTAAAGAATTTGACTAAGAACTTTAACCAAAATAAAAATCATAGTAAAAAAATTGGGAGAAAACAAACATAATTTTAAAAAACCAAAAATCAACTAGTTATCGAACGGAGTCTTAACAAAGACACATATTGTCTAGGTGTGGTTCTCCACGTTTAGACCTTGAGGCTCAAAATTAATGAATTTGGATTGATGCCTTTGAAAAAAAATATATGGTCAAGGTTAAATCATAAGTTTAGTCGTGAAGTTTCAAATTTATATATATTTGGTCCCTTAAAGAGTGTCTAATAAGTCCTTTAATTTTCAATTTTGTATTTAACGGGTCTCAATTTTGTATACAATAGGTCCTCAACATATTCGACATTTTTTAAAATTCATATAAACATAATATTAAAAGTGTAAGATTCTATAAGCCATAAAATTCAATTATGTTTATATGTCTAATTGATGATTTAATTTTTATATTTTTTAATATGTTATCACTTACTAGAGATTTTTAAAATTCATAAACCTATTAGACACAAAATCAAAATTATAAGTTTAGAAAACAACATTTAAAGTTCAAAAACATTTTAAACACAAGTGTTAAAGTAGAAATTTCGGTCAATCACAAATTGTCACGTCATTAATATAAATTAATGATAAAATAAATTCGGGACCAATTACAAATTTACACGTGTCCCTAAATTAAATTAATAGACATTAAAATTCGGTAAATCAAAATTTGCCACTTGTCTATTAGTGATAACATAAGCCAAGTTCAATCAAATTATGCCACGTGACAATTAGACCCAAGCCCAAACCCATATGAGGTCCATCAAACTATATAAATAGAGAAGGCCACCGTTCATTTTTTGAATTCAGATTCAGACGGAGTCAGACACACTCAGAAAAGAGCATTCAGAGTCCAGAGGCATTCAGACTCAGAAGCATTCAAGTTCAATCAGAGAATCAGTCAGAAGCCAAAGAGTCCAGAGAATTTAGAAGAATTCGAGGTTCAAAATTCAAGCCAATCGACCGATCAAAAAGATCACGAAGTCAGCATGCCGATCATCCAAGAGGATCAACAAGCTAACAATCTGATCCAACAGATCAATAAGCCAATCGACCGATCAGAAAGATCACCAAGTCAACAGGCCGATCATCCAAGAGGATCAACAAGCTAACAAGCCGATCTAACAGATCATCAAGCCAACAGACCGATCCAAAAGAACATCAAGCCAGCAGGCCGATCATCCAGGAAGATTAACAAGCCAACAAGTTGATCCAAAAGATCATCAAGCTAGTAGGTCGATCATCCAAGAAGATCAACAAGCCAACAAGTCGATCCAAGAGATCATCAAGCCAACATGCTGATCCAAAAGATCATCAAGCCAGCAAGCCGATCCAAGAGATCATCAAACCAGCAGCCCGATCATCTAAGAAGATCAACAAGCCAACAAGCCGATCCAAGAGATCATCAAGCCGACATGTCTATCCAAGAGATCATCAAGCTAGTAAGGTCGATCATCCAACAAGCCAACAAGTTGATCCTAGAGATCATCAACCTAGTAGGCCGGCCATCCAAGAAGCTCAACAAACCGAGAAGATCAACAAATTAGAGACCAAAGTTTATATATTTGTGAGAGAGAATTAGAGGATTTACACCCACACATATACAAATATAAATAAAAATATATTGTTTATTCCACGTGTCTCCATCATTGTAGTTACGTGTGAACAACAAGTTTGAAAGTTCACTAAATTTATAATTTAACTAGTAAACATTTTTTTTTTCAGTTGTTTAGTGGTTAAAATATCAATTACATCTCAAATGTTGATAATTAAATCTCTCACCTCTCCATGAACTAAAAAGATATATAATAATGTCAAAACGAGCATAGTTGAGCAGCAATTGACATGTAACTTCGATCAATAAGTTAAAGGTTTGAATCCTCCACATCAATTGTTTTTGTACTCAATATATATATATATATTAATATAATAATAATAAAAAATCATTTAAAGGGAACAAAATCTATATTCTATGATTCTATCCCAAAAAAAAAGCATAAAATTTTAAAATAACTATTTTTTATCATTATCCTTCTGGTTCCGTGGAAGGAAGTGCTCCCGCAACAAAACGACGCCATTATTGAAGCAGGGCGATCGCGACCGAAGGTTTGTCCAGATGAAAGGCGGCCATGGCGCTTTGGAGATGGCCAAGACGGTCATGGAGGTCGCAGACCTGACCTGGTCTGCTATTGAATGTTGTCATCACCACATGCCCAGCGATGATACTACCAAACGCACGCCTACAGAGGAAGAAGAGCTTGAGGCTCTATGATTGGAGAATCGGAGATTGAGGAATTTGTTCGAGCAAAACCTCGACCTCCTTCAGAAGCTATCCGAATCGCACTGCTTGTTGAAGGATTGCCCTCCTGATGTATTTCCTCTATTTGCCCTCCTTTGTATGCTTTAGCTTGCTTTTGATTGATTTTTGAGTTTACCTAGTTTTGAAATTTCCTGCTGTTGCCCATTTTAGGGTTGAATCGATTTATTTTCGTTTTCTAAATCATCGCTTATTTAATGCTTGCTGATGATGTGATTTTAGTTTCAGTTATGAATCTTTTCGGCCCTAGTTTAGATTATGATCAGAAGTCTTTGTTAGAGATTTGATGAGCCTGCGTATTTGTTACTTGAACTATAAATGGTTTTGTGTTATTTTTCCTGTTTAAGTTGGTACATGCAAGCGATACATGAAGATATCCTTCAAAGGTGAACAAACCTTCAAGACTCCGAAGATTAAAGTTTTTTGAAGACTTTGTAGATCAAAGCTACCTTGAGAGAAAGCATCAAAGGATTATAACTAGAGATTGTATTCCACAATTACTTACATAGAAATCAATACATACAAGAAGTCGTTTTCATGAATTAAATTTTCTCTTCGGAAATCTCGTGTGAACAGTTTGGCACGCCCAGTGGGACCTCTCTACCTTTCATCTCTTTCTCTCATCCAAGATCTACGAAAATAAAAAAAGAAGTTCTAAAGAAGACATGGCATCCAAGAAAGCTGCTTCCAAGACTTCAAGCGACTCATATGTGGGACCAATTACTCGCAGACGCTCCAAAGAAATTCAAAAGTTAGAAGAAGAACAAGCCTCTGTCATTGCAAATATGATATGGACCCAGATGACAGAGCCAAATCAAGGCTGAATGGTCATCCAAGAAAATCCTTTATTTGACTATTCTACTTCATTTTCTGAGCAGGCAAAGGAGACATTAGATCCTGACGTGATGTCTGTAATGATGGCTGACATAGGTACAGGCGAAGAAAGAATGGCTGAACTGGAAAGAAAAGTCAACATGCTGATGAAGGCGGTTGAAGAGAGAGATTGTGAAATTGCCTCTCTAAAAAATCACATTGAAAGTCGTGATATCGCTAAATCAAGCCAAACACCTGCTGCAAAGAATAATGACAAAGAGAAGGTTGTCATGCAAGAAAACTAGCCTCAGCATACCACTTCAATTGCTTCGTCGTCCGTTCAGCAACTCCAAGATATGATTATGAGCTCCATTAGAGCTCAATATGGTGGACATACTCAAAATTCTCTTATGTATTCCAAACCATACACTAAGAGAATTGACAACTTGAGCATGCCTACCGGGTTTCAACCTCCAAAATTTCAACAATTTGATGGAAAGCGGAATCCTAAGCAGCATATTGCTCACTTTGTTGAAACATGCGAGAATGCTGGGACTCGTGGAGATCTCCTGCTTAAACAATTCGTCCGAACCTTAAAGGGAAATGCCTTTGATTGGTATACTGATTTAGAGCAAGGGATCATCGACAGTTGGGAACAACTTGAAAGAGAGTTCCTAAATCGCTTTTATAGCACAAGACGAACTGTTAGCATGACAAAACTCACAAGTACAAAACAACGAAAAGGTGAACTTGTCATTGATTACATTAATCGTTGGAGAGCTCTGAGTCTTGATTGCAAAGACCGACTCACCGAATTATCCACTGTGGAAATGTGTTTGCAAGGAATGCACTGGGAACTTCTTTATATATTGCAGGGCATAAAACCCCGCACCTTCGAAGAATTAGCAACTCGCGCTCATGACATGGAGCTGAGTATTGCTACTAGAGGAAATAAGGACTTTCTAGTCCCCGATGTGAAAAAGGAGAAGAAAGAAGTGAAGAGCACCGGGAAAACCTTGAAGGGTGCTACAAGAGAATCCATGGTCGTCAATACGACCCCTTTGAAGTTTACTTCTAACAGAAGAGAAAATAAAATAGAGAAGCGTCAAAATGAAGGCGAGAAACGACGCTTGACTTTGAAAGAAAGACAAGAAAAAGTCTATCCTTTTCCAGACACTGACATCCCAGATATGTTAGAACAACTGTTGGAAAACAAACTTATTGAACTCCCTGAATGCAAACGACCCGAAGAGAGGGGAAAAGTAAATGATCCCAACTACTGTAAATATCACCGAGTCGTCAGTCATCCAGTAGAGAAATGTTTTGTGTTAAAGGAGCTAATCTTGAAGTTAGCCAGGGAAAAGAAAATTGAGCTAGATCTTGATGAAGTAGCTCAAGCAAATCACACTGCCATAGTAGCTCATCCTAACGTCCAGTCACCTATAAGTTTACCTTATGATCAGAGAGGAAGCTTAATCTAATTTGGTACCTTTGAACCTATTATCGTTTGGTCTCAACCAGAGGCCCCAGGAAATGACTTCCCAGAAAGGTCTTTCTACGAGGAGGATTTGTTGGGTTTTATGCCCTAAAACTCGTAGATAGTAAATGAAACAAATTAATCGATCTCAATAAAGTGTTGTTTGAGTAATTCAGTAATTTGGTTATTGAATAATCGAGTTTGTATTAATAAACCCTAAATCCAATAAACTAAGATCAAAGGTTGTTTAAATGAAACTTGGACTAGTATGTGGGGACATACGGGGATCAGTGTCCAAGTAACAACCTAAAAGGTCTATAGTATAGGGAAAAGGCTGGGTACCTTATCCTGGTGACACTATGTGATACGACCCACCTTGTATTCGATACAGATACAATGATCCAAAGCATCCATGTAGGAGACATGCGGGTGGGGGTATCCTATGCAATGAGTTTGCATAAGACCGGACCGCAAAATAGTAACCACTAGATGTAACGCCGTTAACTAGTTTAGGTTTCTATTTCAATAGGATGACCTAGGTAACTCAATCTCAATCCTGAGTCTGTTATGAACCCCTTTTAGGAGGGATTGTCCTTAGATTTGTATGGGTGAAGTGACCAATTCGCCGACTCAATAAGCCTACCATTTCAGGGGCAAGACCGAATGGGGGCTGGGAATATAACAGTACAAGATGGAATTCACTCCTTCCCCTATTGGGTTAAGTAGATGTGTGTTCCCTTAAGGGCTGATTCTAGGGCTTGAACAAAGGCGCGCCATCCTCTCCTAGCCTGAGAGGAACTCCTGTTTAGTGGTTGGACCCTAAACAACTTGTTCATTAGAGGAATCAGTGGTACTTAAGGAACCAGAGGTAACCTAGGGGTAAAACGGTAATTTGACCCAGCTGGTGTAACGAACACACGTGAAGGATTGACTTACTGCTTGGTCGATATCCATGGACACATAAATATTCTACAGTGAGAAGAATGCAGTTGTGGGTCTTTAGTGGAGTGACCCACAGTTAACGAACGTTGACTAAACTTGGTCAATGAGTTTGACCAATTAGTCTCGTATCGTTGGAGCTTCTAATCTGTAGGTCCATTAGGTCCCACTGGTAGCTCGTAAAGAGACTTGAGGCAATTAAGTATAAATTGTAAATTGAAAGTGTTCAATTTATTTGGGGAATCGTATAATGTATATTGATGCATTATAATATAAAGTTTATGAAACTTTATAATATAATTTTTTGAATTAATTTCAAAAATTAATTCTTGAGAGAAAATATTTGAAAGAGTTCAAATAAATTTAATATGAATTGAGTTCATATTAATTTTAATTTTAATAAAATCCCTAAGATTAAATATATGATATTTAATTGGGTAAATTAATTAATTATGGAATTAATTAATTATTTATTAAAATTTGAGACCTTTTCCTATTAGGAAAGAAAATATTTGAAAGAGTTCAAATAAATTTAATATGAATTGGATTCATATTGATTTTTAATTTTAATAAAATCCCTAATATTAAATATATGATATTTAATTAGGGAAATTAATTAATTATGGAATTAATTAATTATTTATTAAAATTAGAGACTTTTTCCTATTAGGAAAAAGGTCTTGGCCTTTACCTATAAATAGGACCCCTAAGGTGGGGTGAAAGGCATCCCATTCATTCTCCTACTCTCAGAGAATTCTCCCAAAGGCTCCCACAAGTCTCCTGCCTCTAGAAGTCTCAGAGTCATA